>JAJKFI010000027.1:9278280-9384041 GCA_029204185.1 Lerista edwardsae | reverse complement strand
CTACTGCCACTGAATGTAACTTTTAACCTTGCCTTCTCAGCCACATGCTATTTTACACATACATTGAGCTTTTTAATTTACATGGGTGATCATTCTAAAAATGTGTTTTTCCATATTCATTTTAATAGTATACGCCAAAGAATGAGCTGTGCCATATGCCTTTTCTGAGCATGTAGATTGGCTATTAATCCTCTTATGCTTTACTAGTTAAGGCACAGCACTGATAAGACAGAAGAAAACATTTCATATCCGAGTAGCACTGTGAAGACAGCCTTAAACTTAAGTAACGGACAGGCAAGCTTTCCAATCATTATGCAGTGCTCATGAGAGAGAGAGAGAGAGAGAGAGAGAGAGAGAGAGAGAATACTTTTATTGGCATAGCAAAACACAGTACAACATAGTCGCCTATCATGTAAAAAACATTAAACACCAACCAGAAAATTTAAGGATTCACTAATAAGGCACTCTCAAATGTTATTATTCTGAGCAAAAATATAGAGGAAAAGCAACATTGCCCAATCAATACATAGACTAAAACTAGGATGGCCTTGATGACATTAAAAATCAATCAATAAAACTAGTTAAGATTATCCCATACATATTCTCTGGCCGCATTACATTTTACAATACCACAAAGAAAAGTAGCGAGGTGCTTTAGCATATTCAGATCAGTTGACATAAGAAAGAATTTAAGATTAACTTCATCCATATGATCTAATTTCAACTGTGAAATATTAGAATGAAAAATCTTGCGGGCCACTGCATGAAAGGGGCAATGGAAAAATATATGAGGTAGCGACTCTACTACCCTCATCTGGCATGGGCATATTCTATCCTTATAAGGGATGATGTTATATCTGCCCATCAATACAGCCGATGGGATTACATTACACCGTGCTGATGATAGTGCCCTTCTTTCATCTGGGTTAGTCAGTAAAATAATATAGTCAGGTATTTTCCCTACTACAACTGGAAGGTTCCAGTATAAAGGCGAGGAGGTACTATTAGCCGCACTCATCAAAGTTTGAGCATGTACATCAAGTACTCTCTGTTTGACCATACTAAGTGCTGTAGAAAAAGGAACGGTTCCTAATAAGTCGGGGTCTAAGCCAAACTGCTTAATCTTCTTGAGCAGATTAAGATAGGATGACTTAAGATAGGATGACTTAAGGCTTGTCAAGAATAGATCAAGTCTCCTTCAGAACACAAGGAATGAGGTCGGTCCTGGATAACCGTATCATATGCACCATTAAGTTGCCAACAGTTATGAGCCAACAGCTGTACCTGAAAGGAGAGCTTAAATTCTCCATGTTCAATCCTATCCAACTTTCCAACACTGATGCAGCTGCAATGTAGCCCTGAATAAAGGTTCCCTTACCTTGAGGAGGCCTCCATTACTGTCTCCCCACTGCAGGATGCAGCGCATGTCCCACTGGAATGGTTGCATCAGCTTTAGAAAGTTGGATAGGATTGGACCCTTGGATATACTCATCTATGGGTATAATTTTATTCTGATAGTTCTGTGACTACACTCTCACACATATGCAAGTTTACCATGGAAAAGTAAATGAACGCCACCAATTTCCCCCATCATTGATAAACTCAAGAAGGCTGAAACAGATTTTTTTTTTTAAAACACTGGGTCTAAGTCAACACAACACAATTCATGTCCTTAAGTCAACACGAATCAAGCAAGAATGTCATTTCTCCATAATTCCAATGCAAAAAGCTCTAAAATACAAGAACTAAAGGAGTATGAGCAATTTCATTCCCTAAAAGCAACAGGTTTTCTTAGCCCCTGCACCAAGAAGTTTCCCGGTGGTATCATCAACACAGCACTTACCAGGCCGCAAGACTCTGATTTCCAGAAGGTTAGAGGTTCTGTCTGCCAGTCGTGTCCAGCTGCTGTTATAGTTTTTCCTCCAGAGTTCTGCCACACATTGGTACTTGCCAGCCTCTGTGTCACTGGCTCTGCTGATGCTTAGGCGCACATTGTTGCTAGACTCGGCTTTCTCAATGGCTGTTCGGGTTCGGAACCCAACGTACCTATCTCCCCATTGAACACCTCCATCCCGCGTAAAGGTGACCAGATTGTGAAACTCTGTGCTGCCTGCTGGTTGAAAACGCCATGTCACCGATACCGGGACCCAGGATGGGTAATGTGGCTTGATGATGCATTGTAAATCAAACGACTCATTATAGGTAACTCCAGGCGTGCGGGAAATGGCTGTAACTGCAAAGCCAGCATCTATTTAAAAAAAAGATAACAGAAAGTGAAGAAGGCTTTCAATGACATCTGTGCATTAGTTTTTGCTGCTAAGTAAAAAAGCAATTTCCTAATTGCAGCTCACAAAATACTGTCTGGTGGTCAGTAACGAAACACGAACATTAAAAAGAACTGCTAAACAGGGATGAGAAAACCCTCTAGCACTATTCTGCATAATAATCTCATGGATGAATTTGGGGGATATTCTGGAGTCCAACACTGTCTCTGGAGAATTCCATCCCCTCCTTTCAGCTATCCTATTTTTCCACCATTCAAACGTAATTTTTTTATGCAGTACACTAAGATAATGCTTCTGTCTGCCACGCATAGTATGGGTAGATGATCCCTTATCCGGACATCTGAAATCCAGACATTTTTGTACAAAACTTTTTTGAACTTTCTGTAGTGTGAACACTAGAAGGTCTTGTCCTCATTCCCACATAAAGCCTTTAAGTTCTATTCTCTGCTCTGTGGTGTGTGCCATTGTTGAAAAATGTCAAAGAGACCAGCAGACTCCCAAATTAGTCACAGTAAAAAGAGGAAGAAGAAGCATTCCTCATTATATTTATGCAATTATTCCAAAATTCAAATCTGAAATCCAGACATCTTCCCATCCAAGTAGTTCAGATAAGGGATACTCAACCTGTAGTCTGGCTTCTGCTACCTTCTTTCATACTCCAAAAAAGATTGTTGGGAAAGACATAATAAACATCGGGAACAAAACTTAAATTGATGAAACAGAGCCTGTGAGGAATACATTATACCCATCCACATGGGCCACACATACAGTATCACAACGATAAGTAATAATTCCAGCCTGCTCTCTTCTTTTTTGCTTTATACAATGCCTGGTTTAAAGATTTTATGAATGGGAGGGAAGTATGACCTGTCTTATCAGTGTTCTTTCAGTTTGAACTTTTATCAGTTCTAATACAGCATGTATGTTCCCAAACATGGATCTTAACTGACCTTCTGATCATTCTAACAGTCATTATAAGCAGTTCCTGCTCTATATAAGCAGTGTCCCTATCATTCTTTATATAGGTTGAGTATCCCTTATCTGGACTGCTTGGGACTGGGTTCCAGATTTCTGGAATGTTCTGGATTTTGGAATAAACATAATGAGATACCTGTATCTTGGGGATTGCAACTGCTTCTTGGAGGCAAAGAATGAATCTGCCATTGGTACAGTCCGCAATATAATGTTCAGTATGGGTGAGGCCCCTGGCTTGCCCCTTTCTGTCAGCCCTGCAAGTCCCCCTGACTACCTACTCAACCCTGCGCTGCCTTCTGGGATGCCTGACACCAGGGGTTGCAGTGCAGCCGGCTACCTTGCTGGGTAGCACCCCTGCAAGCCTTGTAATATGCTGGCCAGCTTCCTTAGCTAGGTAGTGTCCCAGCCAGCATATTGCAGCTGGCATTGAGTTGTGCAGAGGGCCTTACAGAACCAAGTGGGTGGCTTGGGGGCCCTTTCAGGGGGTGATGAAAAGGCCACGCCGGGGGCCTCACCTATACCAGACATCACATTAGATACCACACCAATGCCAAGTCCATGTACTATATGTGGATTTGTATGTGGTCTTCCAATATCCTGCAATAGCCTTCCAATATCCTGTACTTCATTACAGAAGCAATTTCAGGTCTATGAAGTTGTTTTGGTTGGTTGACACAAATTGTTTGTAACCTCCCATTCTGGATACTGCTGTTGGTTGAGGAACAAAGAACTGAATCTGCTTTTTAAATTCTCCAAGCACTGAAAAACTACCTTATAGCCTGAAAAATCATTAAAAAATATATGAAAGATTTTGTAACAATTTCCCATTTTTTTGTCAATTGATATGTGGAACTCAATCATGACCAAGGAACTGGTCATCCTTTCTCCAGGCTGCCATGGAAGTTCTTACATAGCCATCAGTCTACAAAGAGGAAAAAGGCATGTTTTCTTTAATGAGTGATAGCACAAGGGTTGCACTTTCAGTGAGACATCAGCCAGGACATGTACTATAGCAGTAAGTGGCCTCTTGCCTTGCAGAGATGCATCAGGGAGAGATTTACGAGTTATATCTCTTTCAAGTGACTGGGAAACCTTCACCTGTGAGAATTTTTCTGAACACCTCCATCTCCAATTTGACGTCAAGCTGAAAGACCAATGCAAATTATGGGTGCATGGAGCCTAAATTGTAGAGTGAACATAATATAGGAGACTGTACAAAGTTCTTATTGCTTGCACAGGCTACTAATTAAGACAACCACCTTAACTTGCAACTTGCTATGCTTTTTGGAGAACATAGGAAAATGGTAGGGGCTTAATTCTCTCTCTCAAAAAGTTTCTAATAGTTTATATAATGTGCTATATCAGAATATACATCATAAAGCTACTTGGAATAAATTTCCTGTATGACTCTTCTATGTGATACCAAAGCCAGGTGACAACTCCATTTGTTTGACTGTGCAAGATGGTATTAAGGTAATTTCCTCTGAATCTGTACTGCTCAGGAAGACTGCACCTCCTGACCGAAAGGCTAGAAGGTATTAATTAACAATGTCAGGCAGATGGGATATTAATTGCAGCAAGCAGATTAATTTTTGCCTGCCAGTCGTGTCCCAGAGCTGCCACAGAGATCTCTGTACACTTGCAGCAAAAAGGGCTCAGGGATTCTAATCATCAAACGACGTCACTATGGCAGAGCTCCGGCCCATGTAATTACAGCAAAAACAGGTCAATCTTTGAGATTAAAGCCTTTTGGAAATGTGTTTAATGATTATCCAGGAGAAGAGGAAGAGGCTGAGGGAGAAGAGGAAGCACACTCCCTGTCTCACTACACTGGGAGTGCAATCCACACACAAGTGACAATTCTCCTACCTAGAAAAGAATTGTCAGGCCAAGTCCATGACAGATATTTCAGAGCCAACTAGTAGAGATCAGGAAAGCAGAATGTCTTGTAGAATGTCTGCTTGTAGAAGCAGAATGTCTTTATTTTTGTCTTGTAGAATTCAGATACACATCTCCCTGATCTTGGAAAACAGATGCCTAAATCATTTTCTGAAGAATCTTTTCCATACACATAGCTCTAGCCAAGGATCAGGAGCTAATTTTAATAGTACACTGAATCAACCAATAAAGTCAAGTGGCCACCTTGAATTTCAATGGCAATACAACTAAAAGATGACCAAAAGAGCAGCCTACTCATGAATAAGCTCCCATGTTCCCCTCCCCAGCCGTATTGGCCTTCCAGATTGTTTTACAGGCCAACTTTGTTAAGATTCAGTATTTTAATTGTGAAATATGCCTGCAGATTACTCTCTGGATCTGTCGCTATGCAATAATCTGTGAACTCTAGTTACAGCAATCAATCCAATACTTATAAACCAGAGCACAGCTTGGAGGGTACAGCCCATGTCAGCAAGGTCAGAAGGGCCAGAGGCTCACAGAGGACTAGAGGCTTGCTGCGGGCCAGATAGTGTCTCTCTCTCTCTGAGGTCTGCATCTGGCCCCTGGGATGGGGT
The DNA here is from genome assembly GCA_029204185.1 of Lerista edwardsae. Taxonomy (NCBI): domain Eukaryota; kingdom Metazoa; phylum Chordata; class Lepidosauria; order Squamata; family Scincidae; genus Lerista; species Lerista edwardsae. The sequence continues at coordinate 9,378,268 of JAJKFI010000027.1, read as the reverse complement.
TTGAATACCCCTGATATAGAGCATGTGGAAGAATAGCTAGGCACTTGCCAGGAATGACTGGTGGGCAGGTAGAGAGACCAGGGGCTAACTAGTGGTGCGCCCAGCCCTTGCTCCTCCCAGGGGTCAGGTCAACACTTTGCTCCCCCAGCATCAGCTCTCCGTCCCCTCCCTGCCTATTGACACACCCTGCCGGCATACTAGGCTCCATTTCAGAGCAGTACCGGGACAAGTGAGGGCCCCCCACAAACATGCACTCAAGAGGCAAAGCGCCTCTTTGCCACCTTCTGCCCACCCCAGGAGCTCTGTGCCCAATGGTAGGTCTGCAACTGGGCTTAACTCCTTTTACCTTCCCTCCTGCAAATGGCCCACAGGTTGGTTTTCCCTCAGTCAGACGTGCTGCCAATTTCGAAGCCCAGCTTGGCGGAGAATAGATTGACAACAGCCAAGGGAAGCATGTGTAAGGAACACTCAGCCATTTGGAAAAAGCTTCAAGCACACATCTGACTATCGATTATCACCTGTAAGTCCCTCTTTTGTCTCACATTACAGTCATAAGGGAATCATGAGGTTGGGAATTTGGAAACTCTACCACTTCCACAGAGAAAAGCCTGACATAGATGTATGTCTGCCCATTCAACCTGACCCATGAACACACACCTTGAATTTATTTTTAAAGAAACAAAAGCCCATCCAAATAGTTTTTGTATATTTGTATATACAATGTATATTTGCATTCCAGAGATTCTACAGCACTGGTTGCCACACAAAAAGGAATTTTAGTGATATAACCAGTAACAAGGGCCAAAAGGAGTGCCTGATTCTGCAATTTCCTATTTTCTAAAGCAAGCATGTTCATGTCTCTTTCCACAAACATGTTGGATAGCGAACAGCAGTGCACATGCTCAGAAGAGCAGTGAAGAAATCCACCTTTTGCCTAGTATCTTGTTGACAGGTGCACCTAACCTTAGGAATAAATATGCCATTCTTTGTCTGCTTTTGCAGCAATTAGACGGGTTACTCTCAAGGCGGATGCTGAACAGGGTTATCTGGCTTCTGGATGTCAGAGACTTCATACTCTTCAGAAGATGGAACAGTTCATTCAAAAGAGGAGTACTTTCCATAAAACAGCTATTTAAGGGAACTTTCTGTTATACTGATACTGCAGCTATTGCAGTTTGCAGAACATCCGCTGTAAAGCAGAAAAGATGATGCGTGCTAAAGGCTTCCAATGACCATTATTAGAATGACCAACAGAATGGAAGAAACCAGGTTTTAATATATGTTTTTGATCGCTAGTGTTTGTTCCAGGAGGTGCTAAATGAGGAACTGGTTTGGGCCATTAAAACTCAAATTCAACTGAGGGTACAATCCAAGGCCCTGCATAGGGCTGACGCTAGCTGCCAGAGTTGGCCAAGCAGCAGCAGCGCTCAACAACGGCAGCAGCGCTCCTGTTAGGCTGCATCTAAGCTCCCGTCCCCAGGCTGTGCGGCCTCGATTCTGGCACTGCTGGAGAAAGAAGGAGGCTCCTACTGCCCTGATCCTCTTCTCATTTGCTCTCAGCAAATACAAAAGGGGATTGGAATGCTGACTGACATGGCTTCGCTGGAGGTGGGTCAGGGTAGGTGGCAAACAGACAGACTAGGTAGGTGCTCATCAGTTAGTATACTTTCACAACTTCCAGCTTGATGTATGACTTTCAGGCTGCTTCATGGGAAGTTTGGCTTGTTTATACCTAGGAGTCAAATGCTTGTTTGGAAATTGGATCCATGTGAAATGGCAATGCTTCTGTAATGCTTTTGCTGGCCCAAGCCTATGGAACAGATGAAGAAGGGGAAAGCCACTCAAAGGCACAATCACAGCTTTCCACAGCTTCCTCTGAAATCTAATGCTTGTCCTTTGTCTGCAGACCACAAGAGGAACCACCACAGTCTCTTCCGTCTTCCGGGTAATGTATAACAGAACACATGCTCCGAAGGCTGTGCTGTGCCCTTCCGAGCCCCTGCCACTATACATCAAAAGAGAAGACAGACACAAGCTTCAGCATCTAGTTCCATCTTAAATTTCCAGGATAATCTGAGGATGGATGTGCACACAAACTGTGAAAAGGGCAAAATGGCCCATGTATCTTCCACAGTCACCAACCACAACAGATTTAATTATTTCTCTTAACAGGACAACAACAATGACTAAATCAATGGAATTAAAGCTTCACAGAGGACAGGTAATGTATATACCCTACACTTACCAGTGTTACATAAAGTTTATCAGAACCTTTTTATGCTCACCCAGTGCATTGATGGATACTGCAGAGCCATTATGTCGCTCCCCAATCATCTGCCACTCTCCATCCACTCTACGCGTCCACTCTGTGATACGGCACTCATAATGGCCTTCATCTGCCTTGAGGCTGTTGAAGATTTCGAGCGTGAAGGATCCAGGACGTATCTGCTCCATCTGAATCTCACCATAGCTACTGCGCTCAGCATAAGCAGGGCCTGGATGAAGCGTACCATCCCGGTCAAGCTGCACAATGTCACTGCGCCGGTTCTGCTTGTCCACAAGTTGCCAGGTGACAGACAGGCGGTTTTGAGGTCGAAATCCTGTGCGCACACTACAGCCAAATCTCAGGTTTTCCCCTTCTAAAATGTTGGTGGCATTGGTGGTCACTTCCACAGAAATATTGGTCTCTGTGGTAAAGAACATGCCATTACAGTCAAAGCTGTTGGGGCTATAATATCCACCCTACTGACTACTTTCCCCTCACATGATGGCTCTCAAGCCTGTTCATGCTAGAAGTTTGTGTAGAGAAATATAATGCGAGATTTGGCTAGTAAATGTATTTATGCCAGCAAATTTATGCCAGCATAATTTTTGATTGTATGACAGCCACAAGAAGTGTCACTGTAATGGCAGAAATAGCTTTCCACATGAACAATGAATGACACATTGGGCAGCATTCAGAGGTTTGGTGTATCAGTGAGCCATCAGTGGAAGCCCATTCCAGTAATGTAAGCAGAGTTTTCTTTGGGCAAGAACCCTTTACATTTTGGTGTCTCGTGAATGAGTGCAACTCTCCTGTTCAAGGCCTGCAAGCCAAAACTATGGATGCTGATGATGTTTTTCCCCAGGAACATAGCCACATTCTTCTTTCACTGCTTCCAGCTATGTATCCAACCTCATACAACCCTGCTGCTCAGCAACTGACATATCCACTTAGCAGTGGCCCATCCATTATGCATGGTAATGTGGCTTCCATCAGCAGCAGATGGCGGGCAAGGGCATCTGATTTAGGGTGCCCCGTCATCCAGTCTGCTGCCACCACTATCTCCCTTTGGTCTACCACAGATACAACCCACAGATGCTAAAAGTAAGAAGAATGTGGATCACCCATCTCCTTGCTGTGCTCCTTGAATGGTTTCTTCAAACACAGAAGTACAGAACTTCCTGTTTGATATATAGTGACCACATGAATGAAGAAGCTCATTCATATCCATGGTCCTTTCATATCCAACATGGAAGATCTGCCCATCTCACCACTGAAAAAACTATGCAAGGAATGTGGTAAGTGGCTGCTGCTATTATTATTTATTTGTGTAGAGGAAGTATCAAGCAACTTTCTGGGTCATGCTGCCACAGTCTCCCCCTTCTATGAAAAGCCACTGATCCACAATCAAGCTGCCCAAAGTAGGGACTGTCTATTCCCATAAGAACCTTTATTGGCATTGGCATCTTCATAGGCCCTTCTCTGGGTGCCTCTGCCTTTGGGAGTTAAATGGCTGGAGAAAGGGCCTCTCCCTAGGAAGCATGTCTTTTTGGTGCCAGACAAAGGCTCTTTTGAGAAGTACAGCAGATGAGAAAATGGGAGGCAAATTTTGCACAATATTCTTCTTTCAATGACTAATCTGCTACGTATTTTATGCAACGTTTTGACAACGCTTATGATTTGTGATATATAAAAAATTAGCTGAGTAAATGGCACAGAAAGGCAAAGTATAAATGAATCACAGACCTGATTCTTGTTACTCATGTATTTCTATAGGAATCATGCCCTTTTGACAAATGTGCAGCTTTTAGCCATGGGCAAAACCAAAACATATCTGATCAAAGCCACAGCTTAACCGGTGGCTTTCCCCTGGCCAAAGAGGCATCACAATTGAACATCTCTTTGCCAACAGGACACCAGGCATCTCTCTGGCATTATCCTTGCAAGAAACATTGCAGCACAGAGAAATAAGAAATGGAATAGGCCAGGACGTGATTCTGTGGGAGCATGTTTCTGGCACTACTGGAGGGATTAATGATGGGGGTATTGGGAATGAAGGAGGAATAAAAACATGCAACTCTGCATTTGTTCCAGGAGCTGCAGCTGGTCCCTCTCCTTTCCAGCAACAAGTGTCAAGGACTCTGTTTTCCTGAAAAGAAAAGTGATTTCCTCCTGGAAAGAGACCAAAGCCCTTTTTTTGTTCCTGCAGTGCAAGTTCTAGCTGTAATGGGCCTTGCAGCTTCAATGGCCTTCCCCACTTGAGGTGAAGAGGAAGAGGCAGATCAAGGAGGACTGAAGTCCTGCACACCATCCTTTCCCAGGGCCTAGGTAAGTTACAGTAACTTAGGGATGCTCCATGAGAGAAACCACTGAAGCTAGACAAAAGAGCTCTCCCATTTCATTTTAATCCCATTACTTTTTACTAACAAAGGAGCCAAGTAAATTAATCTAAATTGCTGCAAATAATACAGATCAGCAGGAGCCAAGCAAAGACCCTGTTGCCTGCTAGCCTGAAAAAGGTCAGTCTACGGAATCACCTCACTTTGGTGTTGCCCATCTGAGAAGTATAGCAGGATCTTGTGACCCTGCTTGTTACCAAGAGGAGGATCTTCTCGCATGCCAAGAATGAGCCACTGTGGAACCACTGGAGAATAGCCTGTGTCCAATATCTACTAAGAATTGCTCCTCCTGCATATGAGCTTCATTAAAATGTGCCACAAGTGCCATTGTTTGCTACTTCTTTAGGGGAATCATGCCCTTTCAGCCCTATTTTATAATGGAGAAGCAGCTGCTGAGTTTCAAATATATGCGCTTGAGGCAGAACATGTTAGCTTTCCAGTCTGTCCTAAACTGCAATTACTCAGAAGGAAGTCCTATTGAGATTAGCAGGAGGCAAGTCTAGCTTCAGAGCGCAACCCCGTATCTCCAACTCTTCTCTATGCAAAATAGAGCAGTGCACTGTACACTGTATTTCTGAGATCTTGAGTACTTTATCTTGCTTCTTTAAGAAAAGAAAAAGCTCCCAGTTGCAGTGCTCTATTAGCTTTTATGATATTCATGAATTTATCTGGCATAAGCTCTTTTGAGCCATTTGTCCGATTTTTAGATTTCTATGCTACATTATCCAATCAAAGGAGTCTGAACACCCTCTGCAAATTATGTTCCACAATAGGCAACAATCTGCCAGCTGCTTATTTTACATAGCCATACCCCTTCCTTCCATACATCCAGTAGGAGCAACTAAGACCCCCATACTTACTAAGAGGCAGGACTGTGATGGGTGTGTTCTTTGGCCGTTTGCTCTCTCCATCAATAAATTCACCAGTCGATGTCTTCAAGCGCTCTGTCACTCGACAGTTGTACTTGCCGCTGTCCTCCAGTCGGAGTCGGTAGATCTTTAGGATATAGACACTGTCGCTTTCTTTGGCCACTTTCAGTTGCCCCAGAGCTTCTCGTTGGGCAAACTCATTGTTAAGGACAGGCACAGCGTTGGCCCCAAAGCTTGCTATCAGGGAGCTATTGAAAGCCCATGAGATGGAAAAGTATCTCTTTGCAACATTCTGAACCTCCAGGATACACTTGAACTCCACTGGTTCACCAACTGTGAATGTCCGCTTCTCTGTCTCTAGCCGGACGTTGATATCCATGTCTAAAAAGAACAGAAGACACACACATATGCGCACACGCACACAAACAGACACAAATCCCAAATGAAACTGTGTCACAGTGCTAAACACACAGAAAAAACTAATGAGAACTTGAACAGGCAGCAAGACATTTCTGCGATTTACGTATGTGTCTGCATTTATTTCCTGTTCTACCCACCTTTCCAAATGCTACGCCATTGTCTGTTTCATCTGTATATACAGGTCAACACATACAAATAGTAGTGTTTGGTGCAAGCTAATTTAAGGCAACATTGCTTATTAGATGTACATCAGAACAGAAAAAAGGCTACCTGCCAACAGAGGATAACGCTTCATGCAACTAATGAAGTGGGCTCTAGTCCATGAAAGCTTTTGCTAAAATAAATTTGTTAGTCTGTGAAGTGCCATAAAACACTTTGTTGTTATTTTTTCTAGTTAACACACTGCCATACTGAGAAATTATTTCATCCTTCCAAGCTTACATAATTTTATTCAAAGGCTGTGTACCAGAGCAGCGATTTAGTTTTTATAGGCCATGCACTCTATGCAAATGTCTTAGGTTGGCACACGACTAAACTCTGGTTTCACCCACTTAAACCATCAAGAGATAGGAAAGAAGTGGTTTTAAAAAAGCACCAACAAATCCTACCCAAACTAGGGGTACTGACTGATCGGCCAAAAAGAGGACACCACCATTCAAAAGAGGAGCACAACAAAGGACAACACCAACACAGGGCAAAATGCTATTTAGTAAGACACCTAAAGGGAAGTTGCAGCCTTGAAAAACAGGGTATTAAATGTTCAGGACACATGAATAAATATTAACTGGGAAGAAAGCCATTAATAAATACTTAATTTACTGGAAGTCCCATTTGTGTCCCCACTCCCAATGCAGATGTGTCCAGATGTACAACACAAGACACTTCTAAATATGAAGGTTGTGTTTTTCCCCCCCCAATTTCATAAGAAAGATTGTGAGCTGTACTGACATCCTTACATCCTAAAGCATTTACCATCCTAAAAGCAAAAAGGTACATTTTGGAATGGTTAGAACGCTATCATTTAAAAAAATCCTCTAAATTATTCTACCCATCCATATGTAGAGTCACACTTTTACATCAGATTTTGAACATTTGCATCGCTAAATCACGTCTTTCCCATGAACTTTTCCTAAAGAACAAAATTTGCTTCTTTGCAAACTGCAATCAAGTTTGTATTGTCTCAAGAGAACTACACAGATACTAAGATACCTTGACAATAATGCAGAGTATTGACAATCCTCAGCATACCTGTAGCAGTTCAACAGGCTGATTTCCCCCCCCCCCCCAGTTTTGACAGTTATTTGTGGAATTGAAAAACTCTGTTAAGACAGAATTTAATACATTTAGCAGAGCTCCTGGCACTTGAGATAACATGCTGTTATCCAAATGGACCTTTTTTTGAACATTAAAAATGTGGTCACAACAAAAAAGACTGACAGATACATTCGTTAATAGCTCTCTAGTGGTTACAGAGGGTTTTCTAAACTGATGGAATAATAATGTCGAAATGGAGTGTCTCCTTCTGACACTGCAATCCTAACCTGTGGTGGAACAGGCAGGACCTGGGTGATCTGTGCTGTATCCAACGCAGGTTAGGAATAGGCTGGAGCCTCCACGGGACATTGCACATTTGTCCCCTTACACTGGGGTATGCGCCAGTCGCCCTGATGGGCCTGCTTGGATCTGCACCTGCTATTTAGCATGCCACACAGCCCAGGGATGGAGCTATGGATGCAGCCGAACAGCTACATCCAAGCTTCACCCCCCTTCATCGGGCTGAGCTGCCCTGCTCATCAGAATGACTTCTCCTCACTCCCCACCCAGAAAAGCCCTTGTGCTGACTGAACTCGCTGGCGCAGGGACTTGCTCCACTGCAACCCTGTCAACACAGTGTGTCTAGCACTGGCACAAAGTGCCTTACTGCACTTATACAACAACATTGGGCCAACGCAGGCCACATGCATTGGCCCAGCAGGTGCCCAGGATTGCACCATGAATTATCAAAAGCAGTGTTCAGATAGGAGCTTGGCCCCAAAAATAAACAGGAAGAGAGAAGCAAACTAATACGGAGAGAATGAAAATACAGGTGGGTAGAAGAGAGAAAAGAAAAATAAGGCAGCAAAGTGCAAAAGAAAGTGAATCTTTTAGGATAGGGCTGGAGCATCTTTGTCTGGCTCACCTTTGAGCTCTACTTCTCCTTCAACTGCATTCCCCTTTACCAGTACCACCAACATCTCCTCCCTCTCCACCTACATTCCCTAACCTGATGGCTCTTTACATGCCTCCACAGCCAACATACTAGAGCTGATAGAGACCTCCGGAACTGCTGCTGCATGCACCACACTGCTGCCCATTTTCCACAGCAGTCACGAAACAGCAGCCTGGCGTTCCCTCCAGCATAAAAGGGCCTCACGCAGCTGGAACACCAGTTCCAGCACTGCATGCCCCCAACTGAGGCCTTAGTGTGAGTTAGTTACTCCAGAATACCTTCTAACCATTCTGATGTATTCACAATCCTGATGGCTAAACAGTACACACATATATGTTTTCTCTTGGGGGGGGGGAGGAATTATATTGTGTTAGCAATTGTGAGTAGAGAACTAGCAAGTGGAATGGCAGTTATTTCACTCTGTCATATGTATGGTCTCGCACGGCCTCCCAATACTTTTCTCTGAAAGGAAGGAGCATCATAGATGTGTGAAGGTATTTTTGTGTAAAAAATGATTGTGCCAACTCACCTCAAATGGCCTAACTCTTCAAAATCTGTTAAGAGTCTCAGATAATGCTAAATGCACCAATGGAGAAAGAGATTGTGCTGCATAAAAGTACTACTTTATAATTTACCAGTTTCAAATTAAGAATGACTGGTTATGGTTGCAGGGTTCCATCCACAGTCCTTATTAAAATTATCCAGCCGATATTGAGCTCACCCAATATCTGAAGGGGGGGGGGAAAGATGCCTAGAAGATTTAAGTCACTCACTGGGCAGTCCAGCCTACAAAAAAAACACCTTCTTGTAAGTGAGTATCTCTCACAACTAACTGCATTCACCATTGTTAGGTGAAACTTTTGATTAGGACAGCTTTTTCTCCCCCCCACTCTCCCCCCCCCAAAAAAACGAAGGGTCAAAGAGCATATTAAACCTTATGGAGCAAAACCCCAGCAACCTGATACTAACCTGTTCCTTCTACATAGACCATGGTGCCTTCTGAGCGTTTGCGGGTCATTGCATACCAAGTGCCATCGGGATCCTGAATCCACTCGGCTGCTTCACAGTAAAACTCGCCCTCATCCGAAGATTGCAAGTTGTAGATGGTAAGCTTGGATTGAGTCTCGCCCACTTTATCCAGGCGGACATCTCCACTGGCATGCCGCTGGGTGTAGTCACTTCCTGCGCGCAATACAAAATCACGGCTGAGGGAGATCACCTCAACAGCAGGCTCATCTGCTTTCTTTCGGTACCAGGCAAGGGAAATGTGACTGTGTTGTTCAGTACTCTTGGACACCTCGCATTTCAGCTCCAGGGAATCGTGCTGGACTTTGTTTAAAGTCTGGGCTTCTGAGGTCACCCGCAGAGAGTCAGGAATAACTGCAGCAGAGAGATTTAAAAAAAAGGAGGAAATGATTATTGGTGCTTAATGCTATTTCAAAACCACCTGTAAGAAAAACAAATAAAATCTATGACTTCATAAGCACTCTAGAAAAAGGTTTTCATCATTTGAATTTAGAGTGGATGATCATAGGGATTGTACAATCCCTTGTAGGGACTATACAGAGAGCCCCTTTTTTTGTTATAGAATGAGATCCTGGCTGCAATAACTGGGCAAGGCTTCTATCACAGATGGTAGAGGCCAGAGGTACCAGTATTGGATTAGATGGCCCATTGGCCTGACTCAGCAAGGCAGCTTCTCATATGAAGTCCTCAGATGAGCTCTCTTGAAAGCTGCTAGCCAGTATAATACCTGTGACATATATATGAAGTAATAACACTCTGTTTTGCTTACATCTGGAATATCAAAAGTCTGCACTATACAAAGGCTTTTCTTATTGCTTTTCTTCACTTGCAACAATATAACTTAATAGATCTCCCTTAATCTTAGAATATATTTTATGTAAATTAAAGCCCAGTCTGATCCATGGGATATGCAGTGCATCCCATGGGCAGCTGGCACTCTGTTGCTCTGCCATTCTGTGCTGCTGCCAGAAGACCGCAGGTAAGTTGGCAGTGGAGGAGGATGGGGTGGGGTTTGGGCTGGGACAGAGGCAAATCTCAGCAGTAGCGACACCCAGCAAATCTCTATGCTGCCGTCCCAGGCCTGACATGCCCCCTTGAACCTATCAGATTTATGCCAACAAAACAGCTTGCACAGATCTGAGTAGGCCCATATGAGCCCAGGCAGCAACAAAGGATGCGAGTAAAAGTTTTCTTCACTTACTCTCCCTGTGGGCCTGGTTCCCAGCTGGCCTGCAGGATGCAGCAGATAGATGCTGGGTCAGCACTGCTGCACTCCTGCAGGCCAGCCAAGGATAAGATTGGGCTCTTAGCTTTCTTCTTAATTCCAGTCTTGGTCCTACCTGCTTAGATCTTTCTGAACAACCCTGGCTTTTTTGCCATTTACACTACTGTAACTAATTTTTTTTTGTTTCTTTAATCTTGCTCCAAAAGAGCCATGGGACAGAATTCCTTTCTTGTGTGCTAGTGTCCTTTTATAATTCAGCAATACCTGTAAACAAACTTTAGAAGTGTTGTACTTGCAGGAAAACTGTCTATTGCAAGGGCAGCAAATTGAAGAATCGAAAACATTTTCCTGAAGCTGAAAGCCACTGACAAGAGAATTAACATGCAAGCACCTTTCCAAGCCCTGTGGTTTTCATGCAAGGACAGCACAGCCATCACTAATTGCTTGCACAAAATCCTCCCAGATGACCTCCATAAGCAGGTGTTCCTATTGCTGGGAAACAACAATGCTTCAACACTGAAACGGCTACGTGAGTTGTTAAATTAAGATTATTCCCCTAGCACATGCAACTATCCAATGTCATAAGCACGTAGAGTTCCATAAGCACCTAGAGGTCAGAGCTAATGAAACTGATGGAATGAGCATCACAAAGCTCATCCAGGTCATTTTAAATAGTCTGTCCTTCCAGAAAATGTTTTTCACAGTTTCCCTTCTAGTACTGCCACACACATCTCTCATAACAAGGACACCCTCTTCCCTCTCCCTCCCACACACACACTTTCCATCATGTGGGGATAGGATATGTGGCTGGGAAATGCTCTCGGGGGGGGAAAAGGCACAACTACAGGAAAAGGATGTAGCTAGAAAGACCCTTACTTTCATGTTCATGCGATTAATAAAAATTAATCTCCTGAAGAATAACTGAAAGCCTGAAGAATGGTTAACAGACCACTGCTTTTCAGTAACGTGCCAAGGTGCAAGAAAAAAATGAAGATGGAAGATTCAGTAGGGGATCATGCACTAGGCAAGAAAAAGCTTTCACATAGAACATCCTTTGATATGCCCCTCCAGTCCTCCTTGCTCATAGAGTATAACAACGTTCAACGAGAGTTTAGCTGGTGTATTGGGCTACTGGTTGTTTTTATGGCACTGGTTAGTCAGATTAATTGGCTAAAAACTTTTGATAAACTAAAAAGGTGCCCCTAATTAACTGAGCAGCAGATTAATTTTAATAATTTTTGATACAAGTATGTATAAAATGTTGGAAGAGCAACAGCATGAGCTAGACCTATACATTAACAATGGGTGAGGGGCTATACTGTAGGTGTACACTCTCACCAGTAGGGGGAAGAGTTACCTATTCCTAGTTTAAACGCTTGTGGATTCCTTCCTCCTGCTTTGTATTGACTAAAATTCTCACTTGTTTCTTTTCCTGCTCTCCTTTTTTCCCCTTCCTAAATGGTCATGACCATTACTATTTTATTTTGCAGCATATACAAATGTTTGTGTAACTCAACTCAGCTGTTAATGAGTCTGTTTTTCCACAATTCTGCAAACCTAAGAACTGCAGACCCAAGCAACATCTTACTGTATAAGATGCAGTCTCCCTGCACACGAGAGAAAGCAAAAATGCTCCTACATGAGCTACATGGAAATGTGTTTGTATGTACATGTTACAGACATTGTGTGAAAGTCAGATAAAGTATGGTAAAGCATGAAAAAGGCTAATTTCATTCTGACCTTACATACTTTACCTAGGGATTTTATTGAATGCTAATCTTTTTTTTTGAGGGGGTGGGTGGGGGGGTGGGAGGGGAGAAGAATTAAGCTAAACCAATGGTTCTTAGATCCTTTAGCACTGGGACTCAATTTTTAGAATCACAATCTGTCTGGGATATGACAAGGAGTGATGTCATAGCTGGATAGTAATTGTGCAGTGCTGTCATTGTGATGCCAGCAGTGCTGTCATTGTGGTGCCAGAGCTTACTGTTTTTCTGAGAATACAGCAATAAGTTGGGTTCTTTTTCAGCCATTTTCCGAAAGCAAAGTGAAATCAAAAAGCATTTTTTTAAAACCCCATCTGTCTGAAACCCTCGAGAGCTTCTGCCAGTCGGTGTTGACTATATTGACCATGAGTGACTCTGTATAAAGCAGTTTCCTATTAATCAATGTCTCAAAACTTTGCCAGACTGCCTCTTTTGTTCCTAGAGCAAAACATGCAATCAATCACATTACATCTTAATGTTGCTTATGCAAACAAATCCAAAGAACCCACAGCTGTCATGCAACATGCAGTTTGCCCTTACAGTGGTTTGTAATTATTTATTATTTGAAAGCCTTCTTGTTTAAATAATAACAATAATTAATACTAGTCATGTTAATGCCTACATAATTATCAATATTAGCATTAATCAATATTAACATCAACTAGCTTTTTGTTACCCGGCATTGCCCGGGTAACAAATGTCATCGGGACTGTCACCGATCAGGTTAGCGACCCCAAAAACTGTGGATTTGACACTAATGTCGGTCATTTCAGACATTTTATTCTGCACCCCTTCTCACCCCCCATGCCGATGGGGGCCGAACGTGGACTCAAACGGTATCGGGAGCGTCACCGTTTGTTTCGGCGACCCCGGAAACTATGGATTCGACACTAATGTTGGCCATTTTCGAGTATTTTTACATGGCACCCCCTTCGCACCCCCACCCCTAGGGGTGCTAGGGGTGTCGTACCCCCCACAGTATTTGTTGCCAGACCGCAAGGCATACACATACCAAGTTTGGTGTCAATCGCGCCAGGCGTTCCAGCAGGGCATGGTGGACGTTTTGTTTCGCACCCTTTTTTCACCCCCCACGCTGAGGGAGCCCGAACCCAGAGTCAAACGGCGTTGGGAGCATCGCCGCTTGTCTCGGCGACCCTGGAAACTACGGATTCAACGTCGTTATCGGCCATTTTCAATCATTTTTACATGGCGCCCCTGCGCACCCTCACCCCTGGGGGCACTGGGAGGGTCATACCCCCGCAGTATTTGTCGCCAGACCGCAAGGCATACGTGTACCAAGTTTGGTGTCAATCGCTCCAGCAGGGCATGATGGATGTTTTGTTTTGCACCCCTTCTCGCCCCCCCCACGCTGAGGAGGGGGCCGAACCCAAAGTCAAACGGTGTTGAGAGCATCGCTGCTCATCTTGACGACCCTGGAAACTACGGATTCAACACTGATGTCGGCCATTTTCGATCATTTTTACGTGGCACCCCCTGTGCACCCCCACCCCCGGGGGTACTAGGGGGGTCTGACTCCCCCCCCAGTGTTTGTCACCAGACCGCAAGGTATATGCGTGCCACGTTTGGTGTCAATCGCTCCAGGCGTTGCAGAGCCTATGCGGAACATACGTACACACAAACGTACAAATGTACAAACACAAGTTATCTTATATACAGATAGATACAGATATCATTAACATCATAATAGATGGTAAACAGAATGTTAACACACTCCATATTTGATTTTGGACATTTGAAAAGAAAGGTTAGAACACTGTCAAGGTTCGTTGGCTAAGCAACTAAGAGAGGCAAAGCTTGCAAAATAGTGTCACATTATTGGGAAGGACTATATTTTGTTCTTATTCTTTTCTGTTTCTCATGTTCAACTACAGAGGGCAACAGAAACATTGCAACTATCCCAAGGAACATGAAGTACTGTACAGTTCTGCCAAGATACTAATCAAGATATCAGCCCATTTGGATGTGCAAACTAACCCTGACACGGGGTGTCCCAGTTGCCATACTGGGAGGCACCCAGTTACCGGGACTCTGGAACAGAGGGCCCGGCTGTGTTAGCAGAGGAAGCAGCGCCTGAGTGGTACGCAGTGCGGCTTTGCAGCTCTGATGTAAACAAGGCACGGACACACAGCTTTGCACAGAAAGGTTTGTATTAGAGTAGTCAGTTCCACGCCAAGGTCAAATTCCAGAAATTCAGTCAGATAGCAGGATGCAGCAGACAGATCTTGTACACAGCAAATGGAAATACAGTCGGAGAGCATTTCCCCCTCCTTCCTCTCAACCCACACTGATAGGGGGCAATGCCTTTCCTTATATACCTTTTGCATTTCCCACCACCAATCAGAGCCCTGACTGGGGTTGCCGTAGACAACGTGCTATCTGGCACGTCCTCACCTCTCCACAGCTGCTCTCATCACTGCTCAGAGGCCAGCACACAGGTGCAACTAATGGCTGACCTCATGCCAAGGCTGTTATTCCCAGAGCCAAAAGAGTATCTCAGGTCTGGACTCTTGTACCAGGCCTGACAAACCCTGCCCCTGCCTCATTTCTGTTGTGTGGACCAGCAGGGGATGGGTGAGGCAAAATAAATCAGAAGATCTGAACGCCCAACATTAGGGGACGTTTTCAGAAAATCAAAACCAACTCAGGGAAACATGATTTTGTATTCACTAATGAGACAGCCAACAAGACAAATCACTGATGTGCTATCTCAGGGCTAGTAGTGGTATACAAAAACCACTCACATACATGCACGTCTCCAAGAGAAGAAACGCACCTGATGTTCTCCCACCCTGCACATCTTCCTTCTCCCTTTGAGGAAGATGTGATGTGTCCCAATTTCCATCCTTCCAAGTAAGTAATAAACAGATATTCAGTACTTTACACATGATTCTCTTTTCATATTGTAAAATTCTCATTAAAATGAACTATGAATAATTTCAAAAGCAGATCAGCTTTCTTCTGCCCTGCAGCCATGACACTCTTGCACAACTTAAACAGCATTAATCAAATTAAGTCTGATGTAAAAGCTGTGCAGAGTGTATGGCACTGCCTCACTGCTCTCTCAAAAGTTATCATACAAGAAAAGCAATTGGCTTTGTAAAATTGAATGACACATGGCTCTCGCCTCTTCACTCTGAGACACATTTTCGGATCTTAATTCAGAACCACTTCTGTTCATAATAGTTCATTCTGTGAAAGGATAATGTGAGCATCTACATGTGGATCATTAAGTGAGGGCTGCAATATTTCCTGGATGGATCTATGAATCGGTTCCTAGATGCCTGTGGGGTTAATAAATAAGTTTTAAGAAAGTTATATGATTGATTTTAGGGTCAAACTAGTCATTAATTCAACCATCTCACAGTCTGTAGTCAGATTGGCTTCCCCACTGATGGGGACTGCAGCATGGGGCATTTTAACCTCCTTCCCCCACCACAATCCCAATCCAGATTGTGAACCCCCATAGCTATTGCTCTTGGAGAGGTACCAAGGGCACCAATTAAACATTTATTCCCATTTGCCTGGGAAAGATGCAATCCAGATTAGGAGAGGTACATGGGGAAAAACCCTCCATGCTAAAGCCCCCATCAGTAGAACACCTCTTGCTTTGGCTGCTATTTGCTGAATACCACACAAAGCATTATTAGCCCCAACCATGTGCTTAAAGGAATGTCTAGTCAGTCTACAGGCTGAACAGTTCAACACTATGAAAGTTTGTTCTCATCCCAAAAGCATTCTATGGCATTAGGGACCTGTTCTTACAGATCAATTCCACATTGCTCTACTGTACTAACAGCCCAATACTATTTGTAAAAGGGCTGCCAATGGTGCGCACAGTGCTCCACCAGCAGCCATTCTGCAAGTGCTGCTGTTGGAGGAAGCAGGGCTGCAGCCAGATCCCACAATGCCCACCATACCTGGTAAGCCAGCAGTGGGGGTGGGAGGGGAAGGGAAGATTGGGGGCTAAACTGGGCCGGGAGAAGGGAGAAACTGGAGTAGGGGAAGAGGTGGAAGGGGTGGATCCGGCAGCAATGATACATGCCAGATCCTACCCCCTCCTTTTTGAAGCTTCCAACCCTTTGCTCTCCTCAGACATAAGCCACAAGAAGTGGTGGTATATGTCCGAGGAGACACAAAGTCGGCCCCAAGGCTTATTGAGAAGCAAGCACAAAGGTTTTCTATTAACTTCTCATTTGCTCTTCAGTTGCCTCCCCCACCCCCTCACTGGATGCAGCACTTGCTTTTTTGGCATGGCTGCGTCAACACAGCTGGCAGGCTATAGAATTAGGGTCTAAGTACACACACATCAGGTCTTTTGCCAAGCAATCAAAAAACTCTTCTTCATTTATATACTCAGTATCAAAGCCAGTCACTTAAGCTTTGTGCTGCCGTCAGCCTGTAATCAGCAGATGGGATTTTAGTCAACAGGTCAGAGAGAGGAGAGTTTACAGGTACAGGAGAGAGAGTTCAATGTAGACCATTACAATACCTGCAACTTGTTATTTACTGTATAAATGGGACCTAAAAAGTAACAGCAGAGATCAGCAAACAGAAAAATCTAGATTTTTTTTTTTAAACACCTTATATCAACACTAAAGATATGGCGGACTTATTGGAAACCACTTCTCTTGAAATAGCATAATAAGCTGGATGGTATTTCAGCAAGACTCAGATACTCATACTTATTCTTCATACCCAACACCAGGATCTAGTCCCAGATCAAACAAATTGTCCATTACATACTAACAGACTTAGGGCCCAATCCTATCCAACTTTATAGCACCAATGGAGCCCCAAGCTGTTCCCTTGCCTTGAAGAGGTCTCCATGATTACTTCCTCATCACAGGATAAAGAGAATGTCCTGTTGACATGACTGCATCAGCACTGAAAAGTTGGATAGGATTGGGCCCTTAGAAAGAAACTGGTTGAAAGCAATGCAACCAACAAAGAGGGACCTTAAGGGGAAGTGGAAAACAGGTATTAAGAAAATAACATTTAAAATGTTGCATTTCTACAGCATTTTTGAAGTGTACAAGCACTTCAATGTGAATTACCTTGATGCAGTCCTTACAACATCCCTGTCAGGTAACAGTTCCATATTGTCATGGGTTGAAAAGGAGTGGCTTGTCTAAGGCCACTGAGTAGGTCCAGGGCAGAGGCAAGATCCACACTGGGGACATCCTGACTCACAGCTCAATCTCACAGCCATTATATAAAATGAATAGAAAAAGCATGCATCAACTCCTAAGAATTTACAGAGCACCACTTATCTCCAAAATACAAGATACACTTTGAATGCTAACACCACAGCAGTGACTGGCTGAGGCAAGAGCGTACTTGCACATTTAATTCACTGGAATGGGCCTGCGCTGGAGACATTGATTGTGATTATGAAACGAAGTAGAAGAGGAATCCTAAGCAGTTAGTGATCCTTTCAGGGAAAGAAAGACAGATAAAGGAAGCAGAACAGATACTGGTGAATGGAGCATCAGGAGAGCTAAACCAGAAAGCACTTTAACACTTGACATATTAAGGACAGCTGAAAAATACAGATACTGCTGCTATTTTCAGTCTGATTAGGTGAAAGAAGGATTAGTAGTTTTGTGGAGACAAGGAAGGGGAGGGAGATGGGCAATGCTGCTCTATTGAACAGAAGTGTTCAACATTAAGGATGTTTGACTGCTTCTTCAATACTAGTTTACCGCTAGGTGGAGGCAGGATTGGAACAGTTGTAAAACAGATAGATTCAACTAATAAATTAGCAAAATTGCGAGAAAAATAACTAGCTTTTCTTGCTGAATTCAGTTAACTGAGGAGCCATAGTTCAGTGACAGAGCATTTTCTTTTTTAAAAAATTGGCCACCTCCTGTGTATTGGCCAAATTCCATCTACCTCTGGCTTGGCCAGTTTAGATGAATTAATTCTAGTGGAGGATTTAATTCAACAGTGACAGAAAGATGGCAAGGAACCCTGGCAGAAGTGGTGCTAACTTCAGGAAACAATAAGATGCTTTGACAGAAGTGACTCTCGTGGTGGCAGGAAGTCAGTGGGGACGACCGATAGTGGCAAGGTCACCTCCTGACACTTGTCAGTGACCCCCAGCAGTAACCTTCAGTCCCACAACACAAACTCAGGTCGCAGAGGGCATGCCCCCCAGCCACCATACCATTTTACCGTCTTACCCCCTCCAATTCTATTGCTGTTTCAAAATAGAGCAGCAGAGCTGACCCAAACAAAGTAACTGAGAGGATCATGATCCATTTTTTTCTTTTTTGGAAGTTGGGAGTGCTTCTGTCAATTTCCTTGTTCTGGTCAGCTCTGCCACTCAGGGCGTAATCCTACTTGCACCCTTGGGCTGACGCCAACCGCTTGCACCGGCCCAATGTCACTAGCACCGATGCAGGGGCACCAATCAGAACTCCCACATTGGTGCGGATGCTATTGGGCCAACACTAGCCGCAGCGTTGGCCCAAGTACAATTGCCCGAGGCCCTGCTGTGCCGCTTCTGCGCCAGCCAAATTTGGCTGGCAAAAGAGCGGTTCTGGACGGAGGGCGGGTGGGTCAAAGGAATGGGGCAGGGGGTGGGCAGGCCTGCGGAGGGAGTGGGGTTGGAATACAGCTGTTAGGCCCCGACCGAGCCTCTGTTCCCAGGCTGCGTGACCCCTTTTCGAGCCACACGGCTTCCTTGGCTCTGCACCTGCTAAATAGTAGGCGCAGAATTGAGGAACCCATAGGGGAAGCTGGAGCCTCTCCTGGAGCAAGGATATGAATGTTCTTCATTCAACGACATGAATATGTTCCTCAGCACTCCAAAGCTGTGTTGGATACAGTGAAGGCCTGCTGGCTTCACTGTTCCAGGGCAGCTTAGGACTGAGCTCTCAAAACATTCACAGTAGCATAGCCAATATGGAAGAGGTAAGCCGAGGCAAATGGGTGCTAGGTGAGGCTGCCTATTGGTTCAGGGTGCCACCTGTGCCTATCCATCACTCGAGGCAACCTCTCTCACCTAACTGTGTGAGCTCTGAAATAAAACCACCCTGGGGATCTCACATATGATAGCAGACTTTTTGCCTGGCAGATGTGCATGCAATTTGTCTCTATCTGATGCTCTGCTTGTATATTTGTGGAAAAACTGAATATTGCAAAAAACAAAACAAAAACACAAGTGATTTCTCCCAAAGAAGCTAAAATCTGGTAAATTCTGCAACTGGAACTTCACTATTCAGGGAAATGGGCATCATATCACAATATAAAACTTCTTCCCATACTAGTTCCAATACCAATTAGAAACGCAGGCAAGGAAAGCAACAAATTTGATCAGCGTGCTCCACTGGGATGGACCTGAACCACATTTGAGTGGACTTTGTGACTATCCTTGCTTCTGTGAGAGAATCGTGGCTGAGTCATCAAAAAAACAAGGAGAAGTCACAGATCAGTCACAGTGAGAAGCCACCATAGATGCCTACACAGTTCCAAGGGAAGATAACAGCACATCTGAGCCAAGTGGAATATCTTCTTCATAACAAGCAAGCCCTATCAAATCAATATCAGTCTTCAGGGAACAGAGAGAGAGATCTGGAAATGATACCTTTCAAATACATCCCCATAGCACACACATAGGGAACAGAACTGCCAAAGTGTTGATGCTTCTGCAGACAGAAGTATTAAATGGAATTTCCTAAAAAGCCACAATGCATCACAAAAATTGAATTTGTTAAAGGTAATTAACACATATTCTTATTAATCTTTTCCTTGGTGCTTTAGTGAATTATAAATATGGATGTTCATCCTGTGCTCTAGCTGTCAAACAAGCCTACAAACTCTTTAAATACATAGGTACCTAATGCAATTATACTAGGTATGCTCTAAATGCCCAAACAATCAGTGAAAAGCGATTGAATGAGTGTATAATAATTGGTACAAATTATGTTAATTTGTCATTTAATCCTTCACTGAGATATGTTAGTGGTGTGTTTTGTTTTTATAAAATGCTAGTAATCATGTAATTATGCTTTATGTCATTTGTTGACAAGGTTTCCAAATGAGAATTTTCCTTCCTTATAGTTGTGGAATTGTAGCAATAAGAGGCAGCTCTGTTTTTCTTATAGAGCCCTCAAAAATGCATGCTCTTCCTATGCTCTTCATGAATCATGGAAAACATATAATGAGCAGCGAACCCCAGAGTGATAAGTGAATGACACAGATAAGCATATAGGTCTCACAGCAACTTAGAATTCATCATGTACTCCGAAGGTCAGCAATAAAGGGACATTCCAGAGATCAGGAAGTTGAGTATTTCAGCTTAGCCCATTCCTCCCCCCCACGTTTGTGCTTCTATCCCAACCAAAAAGTGCACTCATGGTCTCCCTAAAATTAAGACATGAACAAACAAGTGGTTCCTAAACCAGGGGATGTGACCCTTGTGATCCCAAGGATTATGAGAAGCAGCATTCCTTGTAAGTTATGGGGCCGTGCAGCTGGAACTGACACCCCACACGCAGCTTCTTTCTCAGCACTCCAAAGCTGCTATTATTATTATAAACATGTACCAACTCCAAGGGTTGCCGGACTGGGAGAAAAACAAGTCTTTAGGGTACCAGTCAAAAACATTTAGGAAACACTGCTGCAGCCCAACATTTTAACCTTTTTCTCCTTCCTTCCTGGGCTGTGAGACTAGAGGGAACAGGAAAGGAGTGCCTAAAGTTATGGGCTGCTGACAGTCATGGGAGGGGGTCAATTCTTCACCCCCTCATATTATTGTTTAAAAACAATGCCTAAGACAGACTTGCATTAAAAAGCACATACCTGTATAATGTAAGACATTGGTGCTCTATACGTATTATCTTGTAAGGTTTACAACCACCACACACAGTAAGGCAAGTATGAGTACCCCCATACTGCCACTGGGGGACGGGCAGCCCAATCCTAAACCCCAGCTACATCTAGGGGTACAAGTGGCGCCAAAATTGCCACCACTGTATCCAACGGGTACAGCCAGATATGGGTACACACTGTATCTGTGGCAGCCACCAGAGCATCTACAAATAAGGGAACATTGGTTCCCTTCCCCATGTACTGAAAAGCCCCAGCAGCCCCAATGGGTCTCCTCAGAGCTGTGCCTGCTATTGAGCAGGCGCAGAGCAGAGGCGGCCTGTGTAGGGCTCTGCGGCTTGGGAGGGACCACTGGATTTAGTGGCAGAGTCTGCCACTCCCCCTCCCAGGAGTGTTCCTCCCCTCAGGCTTCCCTCCCTCCACCTAGTTCCTCTCCCTCCCCGCCTTCCCACCACCACAGAAAGTCGTTCCATTGGCCCACATAGACACTTATTGTGCCAGCACTACAGTGTCGCCTTCCCAGTGCTGAGGCAGCATGCTGATTGGCACTGTGTCAGTGCCAGCGTTAAAGTGCCTTGTGGCACATCTATGACACCTGGGACTGGCAGTACGAGCATACCACCAGTGTCAGGCACCATTGGGCCCAGAGAGGCTTGCCCAAGGCCAACTAATGAGTTCATGGCAGAGGCAAGATTCAGAATCCGCAACGTCCTAATTCACAGTTCAGACTCTTAAAGCCTAATCCTAATGTAGCATTGCACCAGCGCAGGCCCCCTGTGCTATATTTGCACCAATTCTAAAGCTGGCCATATTGGCACAATGCTGTGAGCTGGCCTGCTGGCACCAGATTTTGATCCTGCACCGTCTGGAGCAGGCAGATTGGGCTGGGTGGCAGGAGAGGGTAGCAGGAGGGCATTTCAGGGAGGGGACATTTTTGGTGGGGGAGGGCAGAACAAGAGTGGAACAAGCATGGGAGGGGGCAAGATCAATGGTGGCAGCGCACACCATATCCTAACCCTCACTCCCAGCCCCTGGAGCCCTAGTTGGGCTGGTCAGATTAGTGCCTGCTAATAATTGGCACAGACCTAGGTAGCCCTAGGGCAAGCAAAGTGTTACATGAACTTAGGAAAAATATCCCCTTACTCTTGAGGTGACCTCCTATAGTCTCCTAACCTGCATAGGATACAGGACAGGCCATGTAGCCTGGCTATACCACCGAAGGTTAGGATTGTGCTCTTAGCTGATACAGTGCACCATCTCAGAACAACTGAATGGATTTCAATTTTTTTGAATATACAATATACATTTATGTATCCTAACCTAAGAGCAGGATGATATATATCTGGATGTTTTAACTTTTCTACCAATGATGCACTGGAGCTTGCATTTCTACTAATGTTGCTCTAACGAATCATTGACAGAAAATTATTTTTAAGCAACAATTTTAGTTTCTAAACAATTTCACCTCTTTATCACAATTGAGTGATAATTCAGAATATTTTGACAACAAAAGTACACTGTACTGCAACTTTCTATTGTTCTGGTGTACATTAGTAGGATATTCCCTTGATTTTCTAGACCTCTATCAGGGATGAAGAACAAGACTTCCCTGGCTGCGGCTGCAGAGCAGTCCTGGTGATAAGTCCCCCAATTACAATAGCATCTTTGTTCGTGGTTTACGGATTGCGTCAAACGATTACATTGAGAGAAACTAAATGCATCTGTCAAAGGAACTGGATGTGGTCAAACTGCTGAAAGAAAGAAAAGTGGGGGAGGGGTGGGGCATGGGTAATTTACTGAACATTCTTTTCTAATACAAAATTAGGTCAGCCTTCTGACTCAAGGCCTCAACTCCCCCTCACATGACGTTACAGACTGTTAGTCATGTCCTGTACCTGATCCGCATGTTCATTTAAGACAATTAAATTAACTATTCAGCAGTTACAAGACTGCATTACAGTCTGATCCAGCTAAAAATATCAGAGCCCTGAAATACAGCAGATGCTCGGAGGAGGTCCTAAGCTGCATAGGCCCCTCTTTGGGGCAAAGCCCCCAGCAGCAGATATGCTATAGAGGGAGTGCGGATCAGTATTTGTTGTAGACCCTGGAGAACACTTTCATGGAGCAAAGGTCTGCGTTCTTCATCAGAGATCAGCATATGAGAATAACGCTCACCTCTGAATGTGGGTAGCTTTACTCAAGAGCTATGAAGTAGCTGTCACAACTGAAAAATCAAGGCTACAATTCAGTGAGTGCACCAAACAGGTCAACTCATTACACATTAATAGCACAAGCAATAAATCATGATTCCTGTAACAAGGTCTGCAGCTTCTTTTCAAGATGATTTAAAGGGACTAAACAGGTGTTTACCAGGCTCTCTGAAGCGAAGCTGGGTCTCAGCAAACAGCCACCGTATCTGGTGCTGAGCATGCACGCATGTGTAAACTGACCTCCTTAGACAAACAATTAAATGAAGAATTTATAGCCATCTCTACAGTATACATGAAACACAGCATGTATGCTGTCTAGGAGATCATACAGAAGCAACACCTCCACCGAAGCTGGGACAATTGTTTCCAATAGGGACATGAATCACAATGGCAACTTGCCAAGAGCTGAAGGGCTCCAGCTAAGTGTGTTTAATGAGAAAACAAATGCACACCATGTGAGTTCTGGGTTTTACCAATACCTACCTAGATACATAAATAGAAGCATCTCCTTTAGGAAAAGGTAAGGAAGGGAGGGGTGGGGAGAAGGGAACCTTTCAGTTTATCAGCTAATGTTTAAATGAGACAGTCGCACGACCAAAGTAACTAGTTAGCTACATATGGTCTGATGCCTTGTGTAGTGTGTTGGTCATAATGCTAGATTTGCCACATCCAAGAGATTACATGCTTCCCCCTCCCAATCAATGTCTATAGCTCAGAGACACATTAAGATTGAATGCCATCTGTCAAGCCTACAAGCGGCTAGAGGCCTTTGGAAATATTTTTGGGCCAAAGTTACTCTGTTGATGAGCAGTATCTGCTGTTCACAGTTCCACTCCATTTCCCAAGCAGCTTCTGAAATGTGAAGGAGTATGATAAGTGCTAGGAGAAAGGATATTACAACCCATGCTTATGCGCTGCTCCCCACTCAAATCATTATTCTATCATCCAAGCAGTGTCCCAAGATAGACCTAAGAAATCCGGGTTGCTTAATCATATCAATTTTAGAGTGCAATCCTAACCCAACTTTCCAGCACTTGGGTAAGAGCAATGCAGCTCTGAGGTAAGGGAACAAACATTCCTTACCTTGAGGAGGCCTCCACGACTGCCCCCCAACTGCAAGATGCAGTCCATGCTCCATTGGCACAGATATGTCAATGCTGGGAAGTTGGTTAGGATTGCAACCGTAGTCACTTAAAAGCACAATCCTAAACATCTTTATTTAGAAGTAATCCCACTGGGTTCAATGTGAATTAAGCTGCAATTGATACATGCCTGCATGAGACCATGTGAGCGAAAGAAGAGAACAGGACGGATATGAAATTATGCTAAATGTTCTAGGGAAAGAGATGAAGAGTGAATACACACATTTTATATAAATTTAGTTAAATATTTTAGATCTGCTAATATTTTTGTTGGATTATTTTTTTGCAAAATATAATAATACGAACATATGTTTCGCAATTACTGTTTTCTGAATCACAGATTCACTGCTTGGAGGGTTCATTCTCCATGCCCATTGCCAATTTTACCAGCTGAGAAAAATATTTTGCTTCTATAGTGATTACATCATCCATCACTCTCCTCTTCTGAGTGGAGACCTCAAACTTTATCATTTTTATTTACTAAAATTATGTAATCAAAATTCAGAAAACAGCCAAGTGGAGGGAAGCAGAATGGTTGGGAAAGCTAACAAGAGATAAATATGAGCAACCATATTTGCACATTATTTCATTATAATTAGGGATAATAACTTTATGGAAGATGTGGGTTTTGAGAAGGAGATTGAAGGAA
Organism: Lerista edwardsae; assembly: GCA_029204185.1. NCBI lineage: Eukaryota > Metazoa > Chordata > Lepidosauria > Squamata > Scincidae > Lerista > Lerista edwardsae. Next base: position 9,353,237 of record JAJKFI010000027.1, on the reverse strand, counting down.
CACAAAGATGGCACTATATAAGCAAGGGGTTCCAGCTATTAGAGGTAATGTCATAGGACTCCTACTATTCTGACAACAGGAACTTCAGGCAGCTGGATTGAGGGTCACAGGCAGGGAACAAAAAAACCACACCAAACAAACCATGTTTCTTTTGTTTAGCCAAAAGAAGTCAATATTTTGACATTTATTACTGGAAGCATATGGAATAATGAAACCAGTTTCCAGGAAACCACCCTCCCCCTGCTTTTTATTGTCGGGCAGCCCAATCCTAACCTGCGTTGGAGCAGGCAAGCTGGCAGGCCTGCGCTGTACACAGGTTTAGCTGCCTCTGGAGCTTACCATGGGGCAAGGGAACATTTGCCCCCTTAACCCAAGGTAAGCCCCAACCACCCCTATGAGGCTACTCAGATCCTTGCCTACTTTTTAATAGGTGCAGGTCCAAGCAACCCACTGTGGAATGGGGCCTGGGAATGGGGGTTAGGATTTGGCCTAATTGACAGGGCTGCTCTCTCTGTAGTCTGGATAAGGGATAGTCAACCTCTACCCAATGCACTGGGAAGCCCAATCCAGCGCAAATTTCCCCATGTCAATGCAATGGCACCAGTATGGCTTGAACTGCATCCCACACAGGAATTTTGCATACTAGATGTCTCCCTTTGCCCCAGGGAAAAACCCATCCAGCACAACAGGTCTACGCAGACCCACGCCAATGAAATAACTGGCTCAAGTCCAATGTGATCAATGTTGGAGGATCAGGATACGGTGCAATCCCACTCCCTGCAGGGCCTGATCTGCCCACCTCCACCCGTTCTCCCACCACCCTGTTCTGCCCTCTCCTACCCCTGTGCTGCCCAACAGGAACTTACCTGCTCTGGGTGCCTGCTGTTCCCTAAGCTCCCTTTCCGCTGACGGGCCTGAAATGCTTTTTGACAAGTGTGCAACAGTCTGCACAGGTGGAATGCAAGTTTTGCCAGCGCAGAAGGGGGATAGGATTGTGCCCATAGACTCACAAGAAGAGGATGTGTGCCAGGATATTAGCATGCTTAATGGGTGTAGTTTTCTTGGCTCACTGGAATCAGGGTTGGTTAGCACAGGCTGACTGTTGAAGGAAAATAATAAAACAGGCCACTTGATTCAAAGAGTCAGTCAAGAAAAGGGTGATACAAAAAGCCCAACAAAAGAAATACTGTCAGCCTGGCAATTAATTAAAGAATCTGAGTGATAATCTCATTAGAGACAGCAGAGAATGCCAAACTACAAAGATACAACTTTAACAAATAGCTTAGGGAGATTAATTACTCAACACATTGAAGGTGTGTGGCATTTCCAACTATCTTAGAACCTTGCTATTCTCACACACACAAAAGAGCCAGTTCAAAAAAAGGTGCTTGCTCACATGGAAGGCGGAAAACAATACCTCAATATGGTGTTCTGTGCCAAATTCCTAAACAAGGGACTGCTGCCTATCTTTTCACATCCCTCCTCAAAACTCCTCTCCTATGGTTTATTAGCACCAGCAGCATTTTTTAGGGATTTTGCATTTTCTAAGAGCTTCCCCATATTGCAGGCTAAGAGCAGGAGAACACCACAAGAGGTTTTTTTGCCTAGCCAAAACACACTAGAAACCAACCAACATCTTGTTTGCATACATAGATTATAACACTGATTTTGAGATTGTTGAGGAAAGGATGGAACAATCTTTTATACCAGTGGTCTCCAACCTTTTTCGTGCCATGACCCCGATATATAATGAGACGGGGGACCCCACTGTCGATCTTGCTCCCTCCCAGGACCCTAACTACCCACTCACTAGTACTGTTCACTGTAACTAAATAGCCTTATTAGAGAAAACAGAAAAAGTTACCATGACGCCTGGCATTAATGAAAGGTATTTTAGCACAATGTTGAAGAACCTGAGCAGGACTTGGAAACAATCTCCTGGTACCTGAAGTGATATATCAGATGCTTTTCCCTTTACCTGGCGGTGCTCAAGTGCAGTGGTCTTCAACCTAATTCATTCCCATAAGTTGCAGCGACCCCACACTTGAGGCTTTGCAACACCAGTGGGGTCCTGACCCCAAGGTTGAAGAACACTATTTTTATACCGTACTGGTTACATCGAGTTCTGACCCAGTTCAGAAAATGGGTGATCTCCCATGACAAAAAGGATCACACTTGTAGTATATAAAATGACAAATCCTGTGTTAAAACTATAGTTGTACTGGGAATGATTTCTAGTGAAATGGCCTGCAGCCACATTGCTTTAGGCTGCTTCCCTGTCAAATCTGATAAACTTTTAGTTTAATAAATGTACTCTCAGTTTTCTTGGAGATTTACTATACCAAGTCTATTCCAGGGAGGTAGCTCCCACTAATAATAATGCCTATTCTTTCAACTAAAACAAAGTAAGCAAAACTGGATAGCTTGAGCTAGTCGATCATAGTTGATGAACTGGTGAAAGTAGGGCACAGAAGCCAATTTATGGAGACCAGATTCTTGTATCCTTACATGGTGAGATATCTGGATGTTTCTGGACTGCAAACAAACCCCACTCGCATCTCAAATAGTCATGCTGATGATTCATAGGGAAGTGATTTAGCAATTAACTGCACTCCCCTTCACTGACTGTTAAATCAATCATGACTTAGAGTAGTGGCGCCTAAACTTTTTAGCACTTGGACCAACTTTTTAAAATGACAGTCTTAGGGAAACCAACCTAGCTTTACAAGACCAAAAAACAAAAGAAAGTAAGTTTCACTTTACAAGCTGCTCAAGTCAGTGGCATAGCTAGGTCATTTTGAACCCTGGGCCATAAATTTTTGACACATACCCCCAACAAAATTTGTGGACTCACCATGCAGGCCATTAGGTTACACCTTCTCCCCTGCCCTTCCCCTGCGCTGCCCAGAAGGAGCTTATCTGTCCTGCCAGGAACACAGTATGGATCCAGCACAGGCAGGACCTACTTTCCCACCAACATTGCTTACTCTCTGGATGTTGCAACATGCTTTATGGCACATTCAGTCACTGCGCTGGCATACACCCATGATACCTATCATTTAAAGACCCGATTTAAATTGTCATGCCTAAGGGTATCAGAGCAAGAATGAATTCAATGGCAATAACGTTCCTAATCTATAACTATAACCACTATATTTCAAGCACAGGTCATAGAAGCAGGATAACTAACCCTAACCTAACTGAAAATTCATTTTCAGCCTAGAAGAATCCAATTCCTCCAACAGAAAACCCCAACTTCCTCAAGCTGTTTGAAGGAGAATTTAGTCCAAAGAACACGTAGCTCCTGGTAACCCTGGTCTCCAGGCAACAAGAAACCTACCACAGATGGCATGCCCCACTAGAAAGAGTTTTCTGTCTCTAAATCTGCAGCTGAGATTTTGACTGTTTCACTGAGTTTCTTTACAGCACAACATTTCATATGAGGCATAGGGAGGCACAACTCCATGAAAGAGTATCTGCTTTGCCAGCAGAAGATCTAGGGTTCAACCTTCAACATCTCCAGATAGGGCAGAAAATATTTTGTTAAAGACCACAGAAAGCTTCAAAACTCTTGACTTCAAAAAGTCAGTGTCAAAAATATGGAGTTTGAAAGCCTAATAGTCTGACTGTAGAAGGTAGTATGTTCCTGTGAACTACTTCTCAGCTATCTCCCGGTTTTAAAGACTGGACTAGATTGCATTTCCTCACATCATGTCAAAGATACCTCTTCACAAATGACAGATCTTAAAATCACAATACTATGGCAGACATCTCAATTTTTCATTGATCTGGCTTTACAGTTTTGAGTAACAGCTTTCAACGTCAGCTGTGAACTCTAGAACAGGGGTCTGCAATTGTTTTGGCTTGAGGGCCACATTAAATATCTGTCCATGATACCATGGACATCACATGATGTCCATGGTATCATGGACCAGAAAAATAAGTTTAAATATAAAATCTAAATACATTGGAGACGGAACTCAGATGAATGAATGGGCTCAAAATTCCAGGATTTCTCCAAGCACCAACACAAACCACAGAAATAATGCACTCACTTAAAGCACTCACCCCATTTCCCCACCCCATAAGCAGCTTAGTTAAAGGTACAGGAGTAAATTTCTCAGGACCAGATGATCACAGGAAACACCCAGTGTGTGTTCTGGGCAAGAGACACTTTTTCAAGTGTGCTCCTCTTATATTTAGCAGGGGAGGAGTAATTGTCCCTCTTCACATCTGCGCAGTGTCTTTTCTAGTGGCTGTTGCTGGGGGTATTCTGCATTTATTTAGATTGCGAGCCATTTACCTTTTATTAATTATAATAATTATTGCCTGTAAACGGCTTTGTGAACTTTGTGTTGAAAAGCAGTATATAAATACTGTTGATTGATTCTGAGGGTCCTCCCTGACCCTGAGAAAGCCTTTAAAGGCCTAAAACGTCACTTCCATTTTTAAAAAAACAAACAAACGAGGAACTGATGATTTTAGGCCTTTAGAAAGCATTTTGAGGGCTGGGAAATTGCACACAGAGCTTCGATCACGTTTTGAGGGTGCACCCCAGGCAGGCCAGAGGTTCACAACTTGCTGAGGGCTGGATAGAGGTTTGCTGTGGGCCAGGGCCAGGTTTTGGAGACCCCTGCTCTAAAAGAAACAAAATAAGGACAAGTGCTTCTGAGCAGGCAGAAAGTGTATTTCTCTCATCACTGAGTAATGACCAAGAGGCCTGACATATTACTGGAACAGTCTTCCAGATAGAAGCAGGCCCCAACATCTTTTTCCCAAGAAAATAAGAACTGAAGAAAGGTCACGACTGCATGCCATATAGTTATGAGACAATTGCCACAGTGTACAGCTGACTGCAGCTGTTTGTCAAATTGTGACTTCTAGCAATAAGGAAACCAGTCCATTTTGCTTTAAGACATACAGGCCATATTACATCCTTCTATTGCTATGTTGGCCTATAACAACCAACAGTGTAAATGGTATTGCCACTTTGAAAAGCCCTCTCCTGTTTTGAGACACAAAGAAGCTTGCCATTAACCACTTGATCTAATTCTCTGCTCTGTATTTTCATTTTGTTTTCATCTACAATTAGTTTACCTTTATCCAATGAGATTAAGATTGGAGAAGTTTTTGCCTCTTATTTACCATCAGACTTGACATTTTTCTCCAACAATAACACACAAGTTATTCAGCACAGGAAGATTAAGCAAAGCTACCTAATTGGCCAAGCAGAGGAAATGGAAAAAAGTATATACAGTATATACAGAAACTTTAACACACACAAACAAACTGACCTTGAAAATAGTAGTTTGCTGAGAACAAGATTAGAGTTTTGTGCTAGTTTATTATTGCATGATAGATCCTGAACTTCCTTTAAACAACCAGAAAAAGGGAACAGGAAAAAAATGTATAATCAAAGCAATATCTCACAAACAGAGTCAGGCAGCTGGTGTCCTATGACTACTTATTTTGCCAGAGACTATTTTCTTAATATAATCATTGCACTGTCTCAATAGCATCGACCATTTGGTCTTTACACTGGTTGCCTTTGGAAATGTGCCTGATTTATGTGCAGCTGAATCCCTATGCATATTTACTCAGAAGGAAGTGCTAGTGAGTTAGGACTTACTCCCAAATGTATGTTCATAGGACTGCAACTTTAGTAATAGATGATGGAGTTTCTAGGTATTATGCCTCTCTCTTATGGGATGTCAAATATTATGCCAGGCAACATCTAAATACAATCCAATTTGCTTGCATTGTTTCACTAGCAGTGGCATCGCTAGGGAGGTGTGGGGGATGTGGCCTGCACCAGGTGATGCGCATGGAAAGGTGACACCAATAGGGACTAAAATTGCAGTTTTAAAAGATAATACCATCATGCTATATACCATTCGATGCAGAATTTCACTATGAAAAAAATGGGAGTGTAATAGCTTTATTCTATCCAAAGTTATGGAAATAAAACTAACAATCAAAAATAAAATTTTTAATGTAAACAATTTTTTTTAATCGCGGTTTTATGGAATAATGCCATTATCTTATATACCATTGGATGTGGAATTTCACAAGGAATTCAATGAAAAAACCAAAGTGTAGTATCTTTATTCTATTAAAAACTATGGCCAAAAAACAAAAAAGGTGAAAACCTAACTGTCTTATGTAACATTGGGCACAATTTTAACCAATTTTCTAGCCCTGACAAGCTGTGTCAATGGGGCATGTGCTGCATCCTGTGGTTGCGGGGCAGTCATGGAGGCCTCCTCAAGGTAAGGGAATGTTTGTTCCCTTGCCTCAGAAATGCACTGCCCTTATCCTAGTATTGAAAAGTTGGTTGGGATTGCACCCATTATGTATAATGGCTACACTGAATCTCCAGGTGCAAGGTGCAGTATATCACTGAGTACTATGTGCAGGGGAGTCATAGCAGGGGAGGCCACTGGCATTCATCCATTGCTTGTGGGGGAATATTCAGTGCATTTATTTTTTGGCCATTATTCTTATTTATTTATTTCATGTCATGACTATTACAAGGGGAGGAAACATGCACACCATCCTGAACTCCTTGGAGGAAGAGTGTACAAAATGTGAAAAATATAAATAAAATAAATAAATAAAGTTACTGTTTGGGGGGTGTCAAAAGATCTAGATCCTGTGGGTCTACTGGGTTCTGTGGCTGAAGTAACCCCCTGCACTGCTCCTTTGACAGCTTTGGTGTCTCTGGAAGTACTTGGGCTTTTTCTGTATTACATTAAGAGCAAACTGACCATGATATAGTTGTGCAACAGCATGCTGACCTTACATGGTCCCTGCTCTGCCTATATTTACAGTGATTGCAATTGATAAACATGATTTACAATTAAAATGTAATTGTTGAACAAGAACACATGACACTACTTTCAGCCATTTTTATTTTTGGATATTATTGAAATCCCCCCCAAATAAAACAATTTTAAACTGTCTCTACCAATGAGGTAGTATTATGACACAGCAGGGAACCAATAACGTTCAGCTCTCATTAGTATGAGTCAGCTTTCATTTCCATGTATCAGAGCTAATCCTAGAACTCTTATTTAATTGTGTGTCAAATTGGCCATTTTTTCTTTTTTTGCTGGTTATTGATTTGTTGGGTGACTTGTACTATAGTTAGGTAAGTAAGTAAGTAAGTAAATAAATAAATAAAGTTGATGGAGATGACACCAACCCTAGTGATAACTCTGCGTTTAGGTTGCACATATGATATTGTAATTTATTCTGTATGGTTTGGAACAGGAGGAGGTCCATCATGAGGGGTGATGCAAACTCTAGTGACGCCACTGTTCACTAGGCTGATATGGCGACAAGACTGAAATGTATACAATTTAAGAACATAAGAACAGCCAAGCCTGACCAAGCCAAAGGCACATCATCCAGCTTCCTGTATCTTACAGTGGCCCACCAGATGCCTCTGGGAGCACACAAAACAATATACCTGTCTCCTGGTGCCATTCCCTTGCATATGGCATTCAGAGATACTTCTAAAACCAGGAAGTTGCATACAGACATCCTGTATAGGCATGTAACCTGTGGTGGACTTTTCTTCCATAAATCTAACCAATTGCCTTTTAAAGGCATCCAGGACAGGTGCCATAATCACATCCTGTGGAAAGGAATTCCACCAATTAACTACAGGTCAAGTAAAGAAATACAGGTGTGTCCCCATATCCACACCCACTAATCATCTTGGTCACTCTCTTCTGCACTTTTTCTCTGTTCATGCCTCTGTAGTATCACCACCATCACTTTATGGCTGTCTCTGCTTCTCCAGGTAAACAACCAAGGCTTTAAGGGAGCAATCCATTCCCTAAGAGCCTGGAGCTCTTTCCATGGAGAATACACCCATAATATATGCCCAAGAGGTATACAGTCATCCATATGACAGTCAGTGCAGGATAGCCCTCACCTTACTGCTGGCTTTCTGACTGCATAGCTTTGTTTGCTGGTTTTGGTTTAATGTACTTGTGGACCTTCTCTTTTCAAGGCAAGTAAAGGGCAGTGTTTGGGGCCTGGTTTCTTTGCCCTGCTGCCAAACTTGCCCAGATGCTTAACTTACTAAGGGCCCAATCCTGTGCTCAACTGGCACTGTGTGGTACAGCAGTGCCAAAACAGCCACCACTGTATCTTGTAGAGTCAAAGAAGCTGGAAGTCTCCTCGGGGTAAGGAAATGTTGGTTCCTTTATCTCATATAGAGCACCAATAGGTCTACTTGGATCTGCGCCAGCTATTTTGCTGACACAGAACCAAAAAGACCTACGTCAGGTTCCAAGGCGCAGGCGTCCCCCTGTCCCCTCCCCTGGAACCTCCTGCCACACTCATTTGTCCCTTCCCTGCCTTCCCCTGCCCCCCTCGCCCAAGAACACCTTCCCACTGAGCAGCACTACTTACCACCGCCAGCACCCCTGATCCTCCCACTGGTGCAGAGGCTCAGCACAGTGCCCATTCTGCCAATGTTGCCCTGATATTGGACAGAGCTGCCCAACTTCTCTTATCTTGGTATTTCTTTCCAATGAGGCACTCAATCCCAGGAGGCCCACTTGCTGCTCATGGGAAGAGTTCATTCATGGAAAGAGTTCCATTTCAGACCCAAATGTGGCAATTGTTACAAGACAAGTTACCCACAAAAGACTTAAGTTTCAATTTAAAAGAAAAACCTTTCAAATAAAAACTTCACAATGCAACTTGCAGACTTAATAAAACACAAAGTATGTTATCTTTGTTAAAACTAAGTGGTCGATATCAGATTTCAGACCATTGTAGCAGCAGGTGTCTTACAAAACTATTGATCTCAAGAAGAAAATATTGCTAGAACAAGAAAGGTAACACTACAATATTTCATTGTCTAAAATCTTTTGAGCCCAACAACCATTTGTGCCAGGAATAGCTTGCAAAGCAGGATCTAAATCAATAAATAGTATTCAATTGATTTTGAATAGGAAGCTTTAAAATTGTAGTCACTCTAGGAGCATTTGACCAAAACACTGCAAAGACAAAATTTGGAGAGTCATTATGAGGTTGCCAATTATTATTCAGTGCTTAAAAATCAAGCATGTGCTGCATTAAATAAACTGAAGTTATGAATAATAAGACCACATATTCTGCAGATGGAAACAATACAGGACAAAAATGTGTTTGACTTGTGCTAATTCACTGCAGCTGCAATTCTAAGGTACTGTCACAGACTTGGGGCCAAATCCTATCCAACTTTCCAGCACTGATGCAACCATGACAATGAGGTGTCCATTGTATTCTGCAGTGATGGGTAAGTCATGGTGGCCTCCTCAAGGTAAAGAAACATTTGTTTGCTTACCTTAGAGCTGCATCGGCACTGGAAAGTTGGACAGGATTGGGCCATAATCATGGACACAACAGTAAAAAATGCCTGGAAATAGTGTCAGGTAATATGAATAAAGGGGGGGGGGAAGAACCGGGTGACTGCCAAGTGCCAACCAGATCCCAGTTAGCTTCCAAAGACTGTTTGAAACATGTCTGATCCTTCCTCCAGAAGATTAAAATTAGTAGCCAAAATACCACATATATTGTAAACTGTGGCTAGCAAAATTTTTCCCCAGACAAGTGCATCAGGTCCTGAGAATTTACCAGTCACTTCACCTTCACATTTTAATACAGAGTTTTCTGCCCCCTACTACTGATCTGAAGAAGAGACATAAAGAGACAGTCAACACTCAGAGATCAAAACAACTTATCTGGCAACTTCTCCAAGTCTGACATGGCATCTTTTTATATCTGCTGGAGATGGTCCCTCTTGTTGTACCATAAGGCTGTGGCACACCCTCGAGTAAAGCAAGCCATTCCATACAGTAGCACATCAAAAGGAACCACCCCGACAGCAAGTGCTATATCGAAGTCAGACAACAGTTACCAAAACTACTACAAGCCATTCTTTCTTACCTCCAACCAGCATTTCCTTCACCCTTAATTAAGCCTTACCTATTTTCCAAAGCAGCTACTGCATTATACTCCCCATAAACAATTTACTGATAGCAAATACAGAAGAAAAATTAAATACAGTGAAGGCCACTTACTTTCTGAAAGAATATCAGCTGGAGGCCGTTTGTTTACTTATAGTAATCCCCATAGCCCTTATAAATCCTCTTAAACCTGTATCAGATAGACTGTAAAACTGTTATTGTTCTAAGCTTACTGGGCAGCTATACAAGACGGAAAACATTTTCCAGTGCCTTTCAACATCACACAGCAGCTCACTGCTAATAATTCAGGTCATGACTTTTGAACATTACTTCATCCAAGATGGCACAACCAAACAACTGGTGTTTGAATGAATGTTTAGTAGAGCTGGGTGTCTCAACATTTTGTGCAAGTTATCTTGAGCTATTTGCCTTTTAAAACATTGTTGCTGCAGTGCACTTGTTTATGGCAGAGTGTGGGTTGGATTACATGAGTTGATCTGCAGGATACATGTTTGCTGGTAGATGGGGACCTGCCTGCCTGAAACAGATGGCTGCCTTTTGAGCCTTTTCTACTCTACTATTCTACAAAGGCAGGTTTATTTTTAATGGTGTGGGAGGCAGACAGAAAGGTATGAATTTTTACAATGTTTGTTGTCCCTCTTCACCCCTGCGCAGTCTTTCTAGTGGCTGTTGCTAGTAGTCTGCCTTTTTTTTTTTTAAGATTGTGAGCCCTTTGGGACAGGGAGCCATTTAATTTTATTACTATTACTATTTGCCTGTAAACCACTTTGTGACCTTCGTGTTGAAAAGCGGTATATAAGTACCTGTTGACTGATTTGATTGATTGTTCCTCACATCTGGACACAATGCCTCTCAAGTTACCTATTTCCTCCTTTTTTAGGCAAAGGAACTGGGATTTATACAAGGTCCCAACAGTTCAGTAGCACAAAAAAGGCTATTCTGCAGCCTCTTGTGCTGAGTATATTATTTTAGTTTCTATTCATCTCTCAAAACTCACAAAATTATGTGCCATTTATTTTGATGTCCCTGCGTTTCTTCAAAGTTAGTCCATCACTAGGTCCTTAGTAAGCGTTCAATATGGTCAGTTTGATCACAGTACCAAACAATCAGGCACTCTTCTGTAAAACATATGTCTTCTGAAACGTAGGCATCTCTGAACCAGAAACAAGAAAGGAGAACTATTTCTATACGTTCTGCTGGAGAAAGGAGGCGTGCAGGCTCATAAATAGCTGGCAGCCTGTGGGAAGCAACAATTACCTTCAGGCGAGGAAAGTGTTGTACCCTGGACTATATTCTTTTTTCCCTTCTCAGTGTGCATTTTTTTGACTTGAATGTTTGTGGGAGTTGCCCAAGGAATTAATAACTCCCCTCCAGCACGGTGCCAATATTGTGGTCAGGACTCACCTACAATTTTCTCCCAGCCTTATAGATGCTACTTATGGATAAGTGGCTCCCATAAAGTTAGGAGAGTGTATTAAGGTCACCTAGTTCATACAGGTACACAAAGGCAGGGAGTTTACTAAAGATCCACAACCAAAATAAATTTCATGGTCTTATTTGCAAATCTGGAATAAGGGTTTATTTTATATGACCAGGATTGTACAGATATAGAGGCTGCTATGCATCTTCTCTTCCAGACTGATGTGAGCCATATTCAGAAATGGGCTCTGGAAAGCCACTACAGGCTATGTTTTCATGAATCTTGCAGTGGCACACAAAAAAATTGGACAGCTATGCTAGCAGATGCACACAGATACTTGAAATGGGCTAGAAGTCAACTCCAATAAGATATTCCAGAATTCTTCCCCCTCCATCCCAGCTTTCATACGCAGAGATCCCATGGCTGCGGTAATGTGAAAATATTCTAAACATTTATCCTAAAACGTAATGTGATTTAAAGGAATAGCCCTTTGCCTCTTAAGGAGCTATAGTGGATCAACCCCCACTTGATTCAGGATTCCAAGTACCAGGGTAAGAAAAGACAGCCCAAGACTTGGGAGAGCTGCCACAAGTTGAAAGATAAAGTGTTGGACTAAATGGGTAAAGCAGCTGCATGCGTTTGTAAAGCCTAGCCTTTGTTCTTGCCTGCAACCCCCTTGGGACAGAAGTACACTCATTCAGTACAACATGGTTGCCAAATTAAAAATCTGGCATCAGCCACACCAACAGCTGCCCCCATTCCCTAAATGCAGCAGGCAAACTAATGCAAAATGACTGAACTGTTAAGAAAGTAGAGGCAGAGCAAGAAAGAATGAACCAGTTCCACAGGGAAAACTAATTTTGTAGAAGACAGAGAAGGGGAATAGAAATGAGAGAAACAGAAGGAGAAGGGCAAAGATGCGAAATGGGAAATTTTCACTGGTAATAGAATAATGCCCTTTTTCCATTACAGGGTTTCCTCAGAGCTACATCTGGCTGAAACTACAGGGACCACATTCTGCTTTCAGAGTTCACTGAGCAATTGCTAAGGCAGGGGATGGGTGCCATATGTTACCAGCTGCACTTATGGCTATCACTTTCCCCATTTAATGCTGAAAGACTATTCTGAGACACAGAGGCAGACAAACCTGCACAGCCCCTGCCCAGACAACCCATTATTTCTACATAATTGCCAGAAACTACAACAGGACCTGTCAGCAAACCTGAAAGAAGTCCCAAGACAGGTTCAAGTCCCAAAAGCCTGCCAAATCACTGTGACCACTCATTAAGAAGAGAAAGGAAACTGCCTCTTAGCTGCCCTTTGGCAATGCTGTTACCAACATAAGAGGAAGCACAATAAGCACTCACTTTAATTGCAGTGTGTATAGACAGTTAACTGCACTTGGTCAGAACAGGTGTATTTGATACATGCCTGAACCTGGTCTCATGCCCTAAGGTTTACCCTGCAGGAACAATGGTCATTGTGGAAATGAAACAAATTTGGTACCAGGGGAACCACTATCCACAAGGCAGATGTTCTATATATCACTGGTTCCAATCTTTTTTGCACCAGGACCACCTTAAGTACAACGATCTGTCAGGACCTCCCCGAAGACCTAGAACTGGAAGTGATGTCATTAAGCAGGAAGTGAATAAATTGTGTTTAATAAATCACACTTTTTGAAAGTCAAAAGAACTCCACATCCTTCTTAGAATGTTCTGAATACTTGGTCTCTAAGTGACATTTGAATTCAGTGATTGCAATATTGTTCTCAGTGCTGAATCACAGAACAAACTGTGGCTTCTCTATGTAATGGTGTTGCTGATCAAGGTGGTAAAGCTAAATTTTAGATAGTCTTCAGAGTATTTGCATTCCTCTTTCCTGGGTGCTGAGACTCACCCAGGCATGCACATGGAAGGCGTGACATGCCCTCTCAGAAAGAGACTTCATCACACGCATACACACAACTACAAGCCCATAGCAAGGCTAATTTCCCTCGCAGCTACAAGCACTGAGGAAGAGGCAGTTTAATGGGGAAGCCTCTTTCCTAGCCAAAATGAAGCTTTTTAGATGGCTGCCCCAAGCTCTTCACAACCCCCAGGCTGGGAACCACTGCTCTATATAGAGCTCAAAAGCATTACCCTACTTATGATTGTAGATTTAAAGAATAAATTAAATATGATTTTCCTCAGGGTTGCCTCATGCTTATCCCATGCTTCATAGCTGAGACGTTTGATTTTCCCACCTCAGGTTGGGGTTATGCAGATGAGGGGAGAGAAACAAGTGGGTGTTTCAACTGTATTATTGGTATCCAAAAGGCCTGGAACAGTGAGGGGTGCGGAGCGAGCTATGGAGAATGTACAAACAGTGGAGGTCTTCCATTAACTGAAGGTGCTGAACCAACAAACACTCATGGAATAGCATTATACTGTTTGCTTCTAGGGCATATTTTAACTGCATCATGACAGCTTGTTTAAAGGAGGAGGAGGAGGAGTGGGAGAGGATAGCCAAATTATACAGTAAAAAAAAATCAAGCATATAATTGCAAATCTGAAAGAATACCAGATGGCACACTTTATCAAAAGGTGAATAACGAAGTCTGTGTTGTTTAGAGCAGCTAAGCAACAAGCAGTGGGATATGGTAGGCAAACTACTGGGTGGAACAGATAATGCAGCCTGGGGTCACCATCTCTTCCTTCATAGAACAGCAGCAAGCCATATTTCCATAAACTGAGCAGTACATCATTTAAGTAGAAACAGCAACTCTCCACCTCCCTGGTGCTCTTATATATAATGTACCATTAGCCTGCAAATTCATTGTTACAAGACAGAAGCTTAGAGAATAGCAGAATTCAAAATGTGAGCAGACATAAAAGTTTGGCAGAATGACAAAACATGCTGATTCCAAGACATAACATAATCTTTAACTGATGAGAGAATTAAAGAGACACTTCCTCAGATGTGAGGCAATTTCATGGACTTCTGCTTGGACCAGCTAGTAACAACCAATGTCAGCTAAAACACTAAGCTAGATGGATCACTGTTTGAAGCTGCTGTGGCAATCCCAATACTCCCAACAGAGTGCGTAGTACACTTAACGGCTGTACACCATCGGAAGAAAACAAGAAACAAAGCAAGAGGGCTTAAATGAAGTAAATCTCCATTTAGCAGGGCTCCATTTAGTCATAACATTTGCACATTCTTAAGAGCTTTCACTGTTGCTGCAGAATTGTTCCAGATATATGACTGTAAAAGTATTATACCCCCTTATTGATCAGAAGAAAACAAGAGGAATGATATACTTGTTTATGCCAAAGGCAACTCCCAGTGCCACACCTACAAATGAGACTCCCAGGGCCAGCATTCCCTCTACTCAGTAGATTGATTCTCATGACTGGTCTAAACTGACAGGGTTTACCACACACCTAACTTACATTCATTAAACATTGCATGAAAGGGAAAATGAAATAATAGCCCCTGACATACACCAGGTGCATCTTTAAGTTTGCTGAACAAAAGCAGAAACAGGAAAGCAGATGGCAGAGTCACAAAAATAGCCAGCTGAGCAGCATAGGGAAGGGTCTGTTCTGGAAGGAGACTCAGAGGCAACCTACATACTGCTACCGTGGACACACTATTCTTCATACTAAATATATCTCTGCCTTTAAAGCTACAGGGGAAAAATAAAGTCATTACTGTAAAGACCAACAGTGGGTATATAACAACAACAACAACAACAACAACAACAGTAGTAGTAGTACTAGTACTTAAGAACGTAAGAAGAGCCTTGCTGGATCAGGCCAAAGGTCCATCTAGTCCAGCTTCCTGTATCTCACAGTGGCCCACCAAGTGCCTAAGGGAGCTCAGTAGACAACAAGATGCTTGCATCCTGTTGCCACTCCCTTACACATGGCATTCTGAAGTAGCCTACTATTAATGTAAGGAGGTTGCACCACTCATGGCATATAGCCCACAATGGACTTTTCCTCCAGAAATCTGCCCAGTCCCCTTTTAAAGGCATCTAGGCTAGATGCCATCACCACCTCCTGTGGCAAGGAGTTCCATAGCTTAATTACCCACTGGGTAAAAAGGTATTTTCTTTTATCTGTTTTAACTCTCCCAACACTCAATTTCAGTGGATGTCCCCTGGTTCTGGTATTGTGAGAGAGGGAAAAGAACATCCTTCTATCGACTCTATCCCTCCCATGCATCATTTTGTATGTCTCAATCATGTCCCCCCTCAGGCGCCTTTTTTCCCAGACTGAAGAGCCCCAACGTTGCTGTCTTCATAAGAAGGGGTGCCCCAGCCCCATAATCATTTTTGTCGCTCTCTTCTGCACCTTTTCCAGCTCTACTATGTCCTTTTTGAGATGTGGTGACCAAAACTGTACGCAATACTCTAGATGTGGCCTTACCATTGATTTGTACATTGGCTATCCTCCAATCCTCTGGCACCGTGGATGTTTTAAGGGACAAGTTGCATACTCCAGTTAAGAGGTCGGCAGGAGTAGTAGTAGTACTTATTGCGCTGTCCAACAAGATGGTTGCTTCTTGTTTTTTCCATATATGTGAGCAAATATGACTACTTTCTACCACAACATTTGTCTATCATGCCCAGTATTGTTCACACAGGCAACAGTTCTCCAGGCTCTGCATAATGTGGATGTATTTTAATGCATGCATTCTGATCAGGACTATCAAAAATAGTACAATTCACTTATTTATAACTAAGGGTCAAATCCTATCCAACTTTCTAGCATCAATGCAGCCCCAAGGTAAATGAACAAATGTTTCCTTAACTTGAGGGATCTGTGATTTCTCCCCCACCTCAGGATGCCGTACTCACTGTGTTGGTACAGTGTAAGCACTGGAAAGTTGGATAGGATTGGACCCTATATTCTGCTATGGAAATTTTACTGTAATATCATATACTCCGTACTTGTTTGGAAAGGATTTCTTTCAACCAGGAAGCAAGGAGACGAGTCTGTAAAGGCAATTAGAGAACATTGGAACCAATACTCAATGCCTCTGATGAAGCCCAAACTAGTCTCTGAAGTGCATCACACAAAGTTCAATGAGGCTTACTTCCAAAGTGAGTGCAGGCATGCCCCAGTATCTGCTGGAGCTGCATTCCAGATCACACTGTGGATATCTGAAACTGTGGATACTAGGGATGCCTTTTTGAAGATATGGGAATATCAATGGTTTTGATGCAACAAGGTAAAGAGATTTGTTTAATGTTCTCTCTTTTTTAATGGGCATCCTAACATCCAGGTTATCCATGGATAACTGCAACAGTGGATATCGAATCAGTGGATACCGGGGCACATTTGTATTCAGAACTGCATGCTTAGGAAATGCACAAAAAACTTGGATTATGCGCTCTATGCACTTGTAGAAGTCCATTATTTAAACCTTATTTAACATTTCTAGTTCATTGCTTATCCCAGGTTAATATATACCTCTGATAATAAACACTTGGTTTTAAACTGGTATTCCCACCATTTTAGAGGGAACCAAAGTTCCACTAATATGTATGCATGTACATAAACATATGTTCATATGATTAAGCAAATCCTATGTGCTGTAATGTCTTTCTTTGCATCAGCTGTACAGTTAAAAGTAACTTTATTAAACCAAAGCTTGCACACAACAAAATGCAAGTGCAAGTTCCAGATCTGCCAACTACCATATAGCAACTGGGCCAAACCAGATGATCTGACTGTCATGATACTGGGGATCATGTGCTTCATTTTACAAATGTAAGTAGTGTGATGGGCCCCTTACTGAGAGCCAGTGTGGCAGAGGAGTTGGGCTATCTGAAGAGGAGCAGAACTCCTTGCTTTGAATTCTCTTAGCAACTCTGCCTACATGAGAAGCAGCAGCTCAGTGGTAGAGCACATGTTTTACATGCAGAAGATGCCAGGTAATGTTGGGAGAGACACATGTCTGAAATCCTAGGAAACGGCTGCCAGTCAATGCAGACAATACGGAACTAGGTAGACAGATTATTTGATGCAGTGGAAGCTAGTGTTCAGCCCTGTGTTCTTGTGTTCAGCCTTGAACCAGATAGGGGCAATAGCATGGGGCCAAATGGGAGCTTTTTCTCCTTGCCAGATAGCACTGCAGGAAGTAATTAATTCAGATAGGGATTGTGGTAGGGAAAAGTCCCACCCCCCCGCCCAAGACTAGGGGTCTGCAGTTTAGAAAATATCAAGAAAGTAGATCTCAATCATAGGATAGGCATAACATCTGATCTGGATAACTGTCACAGCTCACCACAATTCCATTTTACTGACAACGGATATTATATTTGATATTTGCCAGTGTCCAACCTTCATAGCATGGATAAGCTCCCCCACCCCAGTATTTCAAGAACATCCAAGAACTGTTACTATTCAAAATGATCTCCCTGAATTATAGCATAATCTTCCCACTAACCTTCCACTGAGTGAAGCCACCTGTGCCCCAGCTGACAAACCAAATAAAATAAGAGCTATTCATAGCCATAGGCCCTATTAAAACGTAGCTCAGGTCCAGAAGGCAGCATGATGTTAATGAGAAATCAAGAGAGATACAGCCAAAGAGCACCATGTAGCATGATTGATCCCTTCTGTTCAAAGTGGTTGCCAAGCAGAATTGGCCCATGGCAAACCTTCAAACAGAGGCGAAGAAAAGAAGTAGGGAATCCAGCAAATGGTCATTTTTTCCTCCTTCCACTGCTGAATGCAAGTTCTCCTCACTTCATTTTTATCTTTTCTGCTTATCAGGCTCCAAACATGCAGGGATGTCCATCCCCTTGGTTAACCCCCTGGTTGTTTCTAAAGCATCTTAAGATAGGATATATCTTAACAGAATATTAGATTTCTGCAAAATGAAGATACTCCATTCTACAAATAAGCTTGAATCCTGCCCAAACATGCTCCTGTTCTTAAAATGCACAAGTCAGGGCAGGGAGAAAAAGCAAATAGGAGGCTTCTGGAAAATCTCACTTCATGCCACCCACCAACTTTAATCAAATCCATTGCAATGCTTAGTGTCTATTTCAAGTATTCCACACAACTTCAGTATGAATCAGATGTGGCGGATGCTAAATACTCACCATATTCAATCTTTAGTACTTGTACTACCTTAAATAAACAGATGCAGGAAAGGTTCACAATCTACCACGAACAATTGGTTTTCAGCTCAATATTTATGGAGATATTTCCTTTTTCAAAATGTTCTTTAAAAAGCCCCACACATGTCAACAGTTGAACAGCTGTGCATGTCCCATAACAAACGTTTATGATAGCCATATCATCCAACAATCATGAGAACCAGGCATGCAAATCCATGCTTTGAAATCCCTCATTTCATGTTGACCAAAAGCATAACAAAACTGATTGAAGCTGAGAAATGAAAGTTCGCATAGTTCAAAGCCTGTGTGAAAAGTCACCCCAGGCAAGGAGAAATTACCACAAATCTCTATGGAACGCTCTTTCTGTTTTCAAGTGAAGGTACTCTGAAGGCCATTTCAGATACAACACAACTCCTCTCTATTATTTCTAAGGGCCCAATCCCAACGGACAGCTGCACTATTGGAATTTGGATTCCAGAGTCTTAAATCATGACACACTGTCACACACAACAGGGATGCTGCCAGAAATGGTGAGTGGCAACTGCTCTACAGTGGCCTGCAAGGATGCCTTGATGTCAGTAAGTTGGCACGGTCAGCAAGCAGTGAGCAAAGGGCTCGGCAGAATGGCGCAGGGACAGAGACGTAAGAACATAAGAAGAGCCCTGCTGGAACAGGCCAAGGCCCATCTAGTCCCGCTTCCTGTATCTCACAGCGGTCCACCAGGTGCCCCAGGGAGGCATGAGACAACAAGATGCTTGCATCCTGTTGCCACTCCCTTGCACCCGGTACTCTGAAGTAGCCTATCACTAATGTAAGGGGGTTGCACAATCCATCATGGCCTATAGCCCACGATGGACTTTTCTTCCAGAAATCCATCCAAACCCCTCTTAAAGGCATCTTGACCAGATGCCATCACCACCTCCTGTGGCAAAGAGTTCCACAGATTAACTACCCGCTGGGGAAAAAAGTACTTCCTTTTATCTATTTTAACTCTCCCAACCCTCAGTTTTAGCGGATGCACCCTGGTTCTGGTTTTGAGAGACGGAAAAGAACATCCTTCTATCGACTATCCCTTCCGTGCATTATTTTGTATGTCTCAATCATGTCCCCCCTCAGGCGCCTTTTTTCTAGGCTGAAGAGCCCCAAACGCTGCAGTCTTCTTTCATAAGGGAGGTGCCCCAGCCCCGTAATCATTTTCGTCGCTCTCTTCTGCACCTTTTCCAGCTCCACTATGTCCTTTTTGAGGTGCGGTGACCAGAACTGGACACAATATTCCAGGTGCGGCCTTACCATCAATTTGTACAATGGCATGATAATATTGGCTGTTTTATTCTCAACCCCTTTTTTAATTACCCCAAGAATGGAATTGGCCTTCTTAATTGCTGCCGCACACTGGGTCGATACCTTCATTGAATTGTCCACCAGCACCCCAAGATCTCTCTCTTGAGCTGTCACAGACAGCTCAGAACCCATAAGCCTATAGGTGAAGGTTTGGTTTTTGGCCCCAATGTGCATCACTTTACACTTGTCTACATTGAAACACATCTGCCATTTGGCTGCCCATTCCCCCAACTTGGAGAGATCCTTCTGGAGCTCTTCACAATCCCCTCTGGTCTTCACCACCCGGAAAAGTTTTGTGTCATCCGCAAATCTGGCCACCTCGCTGCTTATCCCTGTCTCTAGGTCATTTATGAATAAGTTGAAAAGCACCGGCCCCAAGACAGATCCCTGGGGCACTCCACTTTTCACCTCTCTCCATTGTGAAAATTGCCCATTGACCCCCCCACTCTCTGTTTCCTGGCCCTCAACCAATTCTGAATCCATAAGAGGACCTGCCCTTTTATTCCCTGACTGAAGTTTCTTCAGCAGCCTTTGGTGGGGGACTGTGTCAAATGCCTTCTGAAAATCCAGATATATGATAGCCACAGGAAAATCCAGGTATATGATAGCCACATCCACGTGCCTGTAACCTTTTTGAAAGAATTCCAAAAGGTTTGTGAGGCAAGACTTACCCTTACAGAAGCCATGCTGACTTTCCTTCAGCAGTACTTGTTCCTCTACGTGTTTTAGGATTTTATCTTTGATGAGGCTTTCCACCATCTTACCCAGAACAGATGTTAGGCTGACTGGCCTGTAGTTTCCAGGGTCCCCCCTTCTCCCTTTTTTTAAAGATTGGCGTGTCATTGGCTATCCTCCAATCCTCTGGCACCGTGGCCGTTTGAAGGGACAAGTTGCATACTCTAGTTAAGAGGTCAGCAACTTCGTTCTTTAGTTCCTTAATTACTCTTGGGTGTAGACCATCTGGGCCTGGTGACTTATTTATATGTAGTTTATCAATTTGATCTAAAACATCTTCTTTATTAACCAGTATCTGATTTAATTCCTTCGTTAGGAAGGGCTGTTCGGGCTGTGGTATCTGCCCAAGTTCTTCTGCTGTGAAGACGGACGCAAAGAATTCATTTAATTTCTCTGCAATCTCCAAGTCCCCTTTTATCTCCTCTTTCCCTCCCTCACCATCCAGCGGGCCAACCGCCTCTCTGGCAGGTTTCCTGCTTCTAACATATTTGAAGAAGCTATTATTATTCCCCTTTATGTTGCTAGCCATGTGTTCCTCAAACTCTTTCTTGGCCTCCCATATCACCTTCTTACTTGTCTTTTGCCAGAGTTTACGTTGTTTTTTATTCTCTTCACTGGGGCAAGACTTCCATTTACGGAAAGAAGCTTCCTTGTTTTTTACAGCTTCTCTAACTTTGTACGTCAGCCATGCAGGCACCCTCCTGGACCTTGTTGAGCCCTTCTTTCTTTGCGGTATACACTTCTGCTGGGCCTCTACTACTGTTATTTTAAACAGCCTCCACACAGCCTGGAGAGACTGGACTCTTTTTACCTTCCCTTTTAATGTCTTTCTAACTAGCCTCTGGGACAGGGATAGGGGTGTGCCAAGGATGGGAAGGGGCGGTTATCAGCGGTAGCCCTAATAGTCTATTCTATCCAGTCTCAAACTATTTCTATGGCACAGCTGTGAATGGACCTATCAAGGAAATGAAGGCTTACTGTGAGGTAAGGGAATAAATGTTCCTTTACCTCTTATCTGGGAGACGCCAGGATACAGTGTGGCCACTGGCAAGGCTGCGTAAGTGGAGGGGGGATTTAGTTAGGAATGGACTGTTGAATATTTAAAAGTAGTACACTGCTGTACGCAGCAGCTTTCGTGCAGCATGCAGAACAGCCATTTCTTTCTCCCTTCTTGAGGTTTTAATGTTTGAATTGGCCCCCATGATCAGATTTTTAAATAACATCAAAACCAAGACAAAAAGATCAATTTGTGTTGACCACAAGCTATCAGGACGCTAAGTAGTATAGCGAACGAGCAAAAGCAGTTTTAAAAGTCCTCTTTAAGCATCCTTCGCCCACCATGCCTGTCACTGAGTTCTGAAGAATGTAAAAATCCCATCTCTCCCACAGTCCCCTGAGCCAATCTGCTGCCAAATAAAAGCAGCTGAACCCAATGAAGAAATTAAAAATTCATAGCAATGAAACTTTTTGTTTCACTTCTGAGAAAATGAAAAACAGTAACTCACTCATAGCTCAGAAGCATTTGAGTGAGCACAAATATTCCCACACATGATGGAGAAAATATCTAAGTCCTAGTGCCAACATAAATCATTAATGAGGTACTCAACGTTTCTAATTACCTGGTTCAGAACATGGATTTGTCTAGCTCATGTTAGACTGCATTACAAATGAAACAGCACTCTCCTCCTCCTCCAGGGTTCGAATGCAAGAATTCAGGAGATGCACAGTCAGCATTCAGAAGACAGAGTACAATCGTAGCCAAGTTGCCTGAGCTGAATCCAGCAAAGGTTAGGAGCAGACTGGGGTGCAACTTGGGAGTCCCCTCACCCGTGTTGTGCCCTAGCCAGCTCTATCTGTGGTCTGACCTGTGCCCCTGACTTTGCGGGCGCAAATCTGAGTGGTGTATGTAACGGTGGTCAGGCTGGGAGTTAGGATCCAGCCTAGATTGCCAAGGTCAGTCCCACCCCGGGATCAATCTGCCTCCCAGACTACCCTCCCCTCATGCGAAAACGTATCTGTTCTGCCCTCCTGCCACTCTCTCCCACCCCATGAGCCAGCCTGCCCAGGCTGACACACTCACCCTGTCCTGGCACAAGTCTGGTTAAGTGCACATCTGTGTGTTGGCCCAGGCTGCTCTGAGAACATGTTTTATGGCACGTTTGTGACACTTAGGGGCTGGTACAAGGAACTGGGGCCAAAAACATTTTTTTGGGGGGGGGGAGATTATACTCTAAGTATCAAAAACCTGCTGACTTGTAGACATATGGACAAAGGTCATTCTCTAGCAATGCTTTTTCCAGACTTTTGAGGTCCAAATAGGAATTTTTTTCTGTCTTCCAAATTGGCCATGGATGGCTTTTTCATTTTTATTTTTTTGCCTACCCCAGACTGACGAGGGAGGGACAGTGTATCTAGTAGGTGTTTTTTTTTATTGTTACTTGTGGTTAATAAAGCTAAACCCAACCCATAGTTTGGTGTCTTCACTGGGGCTGGGGTGTGGGGGGTGCAAGGGTAATAGAAAGCCAGATGCAGGGGAATGGCAGCTGGATGCAAGTATCTTGTGTGCTCCCAGAGGCATCTGGTGGTTCACTGTGAAATACAGGAAGCTGGACTAGATGTTCCTTGGAAGTTTCTGGAATTGAGATATTATCTTAGCTCTTGATATTTCTTTCTCAACCCACACTGATTTAATTAAAAAGTTTCGTATATATTCATCCACTTTCCTGTTCCCAGCATTTTACAGTCATTCTATACTGTCTGCAATCTTGATGTAAACAAGAATTAGAATAATGACCCGATTTAGCACTATGCAAATGTGCCGCAGTCTTCCTCCGCATTCTCCTCTTCTCACATGTGTCTGGGAAGAAGGGTGAAACTTTGTTGGCCTAACTGTGCCCGCCTAACTCCAGGTTAGAATTGCATCCTGAATCATAGTTTACCACTGCTTCTGAAAAAGACCAATACAGGACAAAAAGATACATAAAATCAACACCTTACCCATTAGCTTCATCTTGGCACTGTAGCTCCCAAAATATCGTTCATCAGTGGTCGGTGTGTGACATTCATATTCACCGGCATCCCTGTCCTGGAGCTCTGTGATATGCAGTAGAGCAGAATCCCCTTGGACTCTCTCTACATAGATTTCCCCACTCCTAACACGCTGCGTGTAGATAGCATAAGGGAAAGATGGGTCCATGGTACTGACAATTTGTACCTCCCTTTCTGGAGCAGATGGGAGATATATGGACCACTGAAAATTCTGTTCCAATGGTCCTTGGTAACCGCTGACCTTGCACCAGATGGTGATATGGGAATTTTCAGTGCGGTAGAGAGGGCCGTCTTGAACAGTAACTTGACGCTGTGCAAATGCCAACCCTGAGGAGAAAAAAAGAGGGGGACATTAGACAAATTACTGCATCCAATCAAATACATGCTAATAAATATCAAATTCACAACTAGTGTAAAAATACGTGTTAATATTTAGTTAGGCTCTCAAGAAGTTTTTCAGCTGCACATCTTCCTCAAGCCTTCCCAAAGGAAGCTGATCCCATATAAGCAAGTGAAATACAACCTCTTAAAAAAAGTGATTAAACTCTTAAGATCACCAACCTATCTACCAAAAAAGAAAATCATTCATCAATTTCCACTCAAGTCATTAAAACATTACTGCTCTTTTATGGAAAACACACCAAGGCCACACATATACAAGCATAAAGATATGTGGATTAATATACGTGAAAAAGTTATTTCAGAACGCAAACACCCATGAGCAGCCATTTTCAACCACAGTGCTGCAGCACACTGGTGTGCCACGAACAGTCTACAGTTGTGTTGTGGGAATTTGGGAAAGGGACATTTATTAGTAGGCTCCATTGGGGAGCGAACCCTCCACTGGCAGCATGGTGTGCCTTGTCAATTGTCAAAAAGCTGATGGTATGACTGGATAATTTTAGCACCTTGCCAGTGTGTTGTGAGATGACAAAGGTTGAAGATCTCGACTCATGAGAAATACCACAGAAAACATAATTCATAAAGTAGGAGATCAGGCCCCTGTCCATTCCTGTTCATGGATTTTCCGCCTGCAAAACCATTGACTACATGTATATATGGTCCTAGGATTTAGAAGCAAGAGAAAACCATTGCTTCCCATTACAAGAATGGTCCTGGGAGAGGCAACAGTTCACATATTCCCTTGCCCTCCTCTCACACAAGAAAAAAGAAGAGTGAATGCTGAAGTGAACCACTTCACTTGGGGAATGAAGTGAACCAAAATTCTGTACTACATATAAGCATTGGATACACACCATAGTTTCAGATCCTGATTTGATTTACCTGACTTTGTTTAAACAAGTCACCATTAGCTAAATTCATAGATAATGCAGAACTGTAGCTTACTTCACACTGAAATTCCTTCTCAAGTCCATGAAAGATTGAGAATGTGAGCGCAATCCTAAACTAGACTTAAAGGTAAAGGTTTCCCCATGACCGAATGGTCTAGTCGTGACTGTAGGGGGCGGTGCTCATCTCCATTTCAAAGCCCGTAGAGCCAGCATTTTGTCAGAGGACAAGCTTCCGTGGTCATGTGGCCGGCATGAATATAGGCCAAGGTGCACGGAACGCCGTTACCTTCTCACCAAAATGGTCCCTATTTATCTACTTGCATTTAGGTGCTTTCGAACTGCTAGGTTGGCAGGAGCTGGGACAAGCAATGAGAGCTCACTCTGTCACGCAGTCTTGAACTCCCAACCTTCCAGTCAGAAAGCCCAGCAGCAGCGGTTTAACCTGCTGCGCCAACACATCCCTCAAACTAGACTTAGGCCAACATAAACTAAGCCAGCAAAGTTTGGCCAGCACAAGGACCACTATAAAGCATGTTTGGACTACTCTGAGGATGGTGCAAGTCTGTGTGCTGCCCTCTCTGACTCCGAGAGTGGTCCAAACATACTTTATGGTGGCCCTTGTGCTGGGCAACCTTTGCTGGTTTAGCTTATGCCAGCCTAACTCAGTTTAGGATTGCGCCCTGAGTGGGTTACCCAGGACAATTTATGTAACAGGAAAATTTTTTATAATTTTTGTTGCATCTAAACCACCCATTGTCTCAATCACCCATAAAATCATGGCTATGTTAGACGATCACCATTAGGAAGCTGATTTTAAGCTATTTTCTTTTTTAAGAAACAGTGTGGGAATAAGGCAGAAGAATGTGGAACACTTTCACTAATAAACTACACATCTTTTTCACAGGCAGGTTTAAGATTAGGTTCTTCTAACTGTTAGAAATGTAAAATAAAAGCATATGCGTTACAATTTATTAGATTATCAGAATTCTCAGACGTTATTCCAATTTCCATTCTAACCCTTAGCTTCTAACAGCTCTCCGATTACCATAATGCTGTCAGATGATGTTACAACCAACTTGGGAGCCTCTTCACAGAGAAAAAAAAAAAAAGCAGGTGTGATAAGTAGAGTTGAAGTCCACTGGAATACTAACCCAACTGCAACAGAGGAAAAACAAACAACTACTTACCATACTCAGTAGAACCTCCTTCCACAATCTCTGCTCAACTAAGGCTGCAAACTTGTTCTAATGACAGTAGCATGTCAATCACTGTCCTAAAGATCAGTTTGGTCTTGGTTTCTCTCTCCATGAGTTATCATAACAAGATAGGAAAAGAGCATACTTCCTAACCTAACCTTCGGGATCAGACACGGGATTCTTAATAGTCTTCAATGGTTTGACTTTGCACTTTGGTTAAGAATTTGACATAATTCATTAAGGCCCATTAGTTGTGCAAGAGGAAGTCTACATACATAGAACTTCCACTCGCAATGCTGGAAGTGAAATATTTTGCATTAAGTTCCTAGTACTGCTATGAAGTAATGCTTAAAGTAGTACTGATATTTTATGTAGCAGTCACATTCAGCAGCAATGGAAATTCACACATGTCTCAACTCAGAACATTTCTCAAGGCTACGAGAACATACAAAAGACAGGAATGTCAATTTCATTACTAACAATTCTATTACTATACTCTCACAAGGATGCTTAAAAAAACACCATGCAAGAGTAAAGATGTGATAAAGATTAAATAGGAAAGTTCAACTAATCAAGCTGATGAACATGCATCTTTTATCTAAACAGTCCCTCCCAATTTGTCAGGCACTCCAGATTCTTGGCAGCCTCTCTTATTCACACATTACCATGTGTGAATGAGATATCACTGATGGAAAGAGTTACAAAAAATGATGCAAAAAGGTTAGGAACTGAGCACTTATCTATGTAATCAAGTAGCCTTGGTCACATTTTGTTCTACTCATTCTGGTTCCTGAATTTGCTCAACATGTGCAAATGTGAAGGCAGCAAATTCTGGGTATATCAAGTCTTGATAAATTATAAACAAAAGAACATCCACAACAGAGGTCTCCTTATTCTATCAGCAACTGCTGAGCCCAATGGCAACTTAAGTATGTGTCCGTCCGTCTGTCCCCGGCCAAAAAAACTCCTTATTTTTCTCCCTCCATGCCTACTGTCATGCACCTTCTTCCACCTGCTGGGTAAAAATAAGTACTGGGCTGGGTCACTTTTGCTAAAAGCACAGCTGAGAAAGAGACAGCAAGCAGCCCTTACACTGAAGTTACTGCAAATATTTTTATTCTAATGCAAAAATACTTATGTTCAAAATGTCTACATTGACCCACGGTAGTCCACAGCAAGACTAAGTGCTAGGCCCTGACAGCTAAAATTTTAGGGATCCTGGATCTACAATGGCAGCAATTTCTTTTCCTTTTTCTTGGAGAGAACTAAATATATTTGGCAAAGTTATATTATTTGTTAGATTTGCACCTCAATTTATCCCTCAATCTAGAGCTCAACCCCTCAGCCAGCCTAATGAGTTATAAGCTAGAAAAGTACTGAAACAAAAAAGGCTAAAGCAACAACAAAAGCAGAATAAAAACAATTAGAAGCACAAAGTCCCATCATCCTTTAGCACTTGGATCAAAAGTGAGTACTGTGTGTTGGGACATGAGATTATCAGCAACTGCACCACTGGCATACAAGGAAAGAGGTGAATGAACAAGACAGCTGCTCTCTGCTTCACTGTATAGCAATTATGTGTTGCCTGTAGTTCTTGGCATACTGGCAATGAAGCTAGCAACTCACAGTTATCCAGCTTATTTTCTGCTGAAGCAGAGACCCTTGGATTTGGAACTCATAAACATCTCTCCCAGGCTAATGGGTTACCAGCAACAAATGATCTTGGTAAGGCAATCAGCCCAGAACTCCTTGCTATTTGACATACGACCATAAAACAGAAATAAGCAATTTACATTAGTTATAGTGTAATAACACAATGGTTATAAATCTGTTTTTAAAAGAAAAAATTCAATAAAGAATTTAATATTAAACACACACACTATAAACTACTGAAAATGAGAAAGAGGTAGTTTGCCATTCAAGGATTATTGCTTAGTCCTCTTCTCCTGCAGGACAACAGACTCTAGATATGAAGTTTCCCACCAGAAGCATTGGAACAAGTCCAGGAAAGCGTGTTCTTACCAGCTATAAAACAAATTGTGAAAAATGGCTCAGCAGATCCATCAGACCATGCAGCTGAACAGATGGAGTGCAATTCAAACTATTAGGCTGGGCAGAACACGCTGCTGCTCCAAATGATATTTCCCTCATTATCAAAAAATGTGGTATAAGGGAAAGCCAAGGAAAAAATGTTAATAAATTTTTTGCTAATGGGTACTGGAAAAGGAGACTAAAAAGACACTTTACTGCTTATTATGCTAGATTGGCTTATATTTCAAAAAACCATTTACAAGACATAAAGCCAATAAAAATGTGAACTGAATTAGAGTCTTTGATAATGCCTTATAATAGGTCACTACAGATGAAGTCAAATACAAATCCCTAGCAAACGGGAAGCCTAGTAAATAATATTTTTCACAAGCAGAAAATGCACCCTGTTGAAGAAAATATATCACAAAGGATACGTTTCAAGCCATTTTCCAGCTCAAATCACTTCCTTGACATATGGTTTTGGGGCTGGTTATTTGTATGCATGCATGTTCCTTTAAACACAGCCCTATTTTAGCAGATGCTTTTAATCTCCACTGGAGGGAGGTGAGCGCTCACATTGAGAACAATTCTGAAAAGGCTGGGTTACAATTAGGGATGGCATCTGGCTAATGTGTCAGTGACACAGCTGGCACCCAACTGCAAACCACTGAACAATATACCAACAATCCAAGCACTGCAGTAAAAATGGATGAGACTGCCAAGCAGTTCTGTAATGGAGAGGACGGGGAAAAGAAACTAAACACAGGCTGATCTTTTTTAAAATGACCAGCCCTAGAAGCAGAAAAGCAGATAAAAATATACACAGGTCCACTCTGTAGCAGCATCAAGCTCCAACTGGACTTGCTTTATCACATCTGGGCCAATTAAAACAGAAACAAGATTGCTGACACGCTTCCTATACAGCCAGTATGAACACACAAGGCAGACCTTACCCTGAGCATGGGTCCATTTCTGGAATGCTTTGCGCAGCTGTTGTATGAATCCTAAATGCATAGGCGCTAGCGCAGTCCAAGAATCTTTTAAACCTTACAACAATCATGGGTAGTATCTGGACAGGTAGCTGTTTTTTGTGGCTTCCATGTGATCACACTTAATATCCTACTGAAGTGATAAAAGAGAAGAGGAAAAGCCAGGGGACTTTTGCCCAGCTTCGCTACTGCGCTGCGCTACCTGTGTCCAAGCCCTAGTGACATCTCGGTTAGATTATGGTAATACACTCTACCTGGGCTACCACTGAAAATAGTTCAGAAATTGCAGTTAGTGCAGAATGCAGTTGCTCGGTTGGTTACTGGGCTCAGCATGCAGAATCTGCTATGCCATTGCTCCAGCGGCTACAGTGGCTGCCCATTCCTTTCTGAGCCCAATTCAAGGTGTTGGTGATGGCCTATAAAGCCCTATATGGCATAGGACCAGGATACCTCAAGAACCATCTTCCCCCATATATTCTGGCATATATGTCTTACTCCCATTTCTCTTCCCTTCACCTTTGCTTGATTTTGTCTACCTAGTCATAAGCCCTTCAGGGCAAGATTCTGTCCTCTCAGCCTTCATAAAATATTGTGTACACAGATGGTGCTAAGAAATAATCACAGTTATGCGATTTCTGGAAACTTTTTAAAAGGTATGGAATTTGGAACAAGCCCATCTCAGGAAGCCAAACCAGTTGTAGGTTCTGTAGAAAGGCAGGTCAAAGAAATACTAAGGTAAGATCCTTAGGAAGAGTGAAGACCGGCTGGCCTGCACTATATCCAGTGCAGGTTAGGAGGCAACTAGAGGCCGCCTCAGGGTAAGGGGATATTTTCTCCTTACCACAGGGCAAGCTCCAGCCACCACCCTGTACTGAGGCTAATTAGATCTGCGCCAGCAATTCCGCCACAAAATCCCTGGGCCAGGGACGGGTTTTTTAGATCCAGCCTAAGTGCTGGATCCTGGCTTCACCCCACACCCCGGGTCCATCTGCCCACAGGCTTGCTCTCTCCACACCCCATTTTGCCTTCCCCTGCTCTACCAAACCTGCTGCAACAGCCTACAGGGCAAACTTATCAGCCTAGTTCAGTGATGGCAAACCTTTTGGGCTTGGTGTGACTGAAATTCAGAAAATTCGGAACTCAACTCTGCTGGTGTGTCAGCCCCCCCAGAACAAAAGGCAAAAAAAATTACATATTGAAACACATTGCACGCACTCTCTCTCTCTCTGGCTGTTGCAGTCTCTCTCACTCACTTGCTCTCTGGCTGGCTATCTCTCAAAAAAAAAAACCGCGCACTTGCAGCAGCAGTTCTGCCTTGTGTGCTTGCTTCCCGCCTCTCTCCCTGACTCTCTGCGCACGCGCCCCAGGATTCAGAGCGCTCCCAAGTAAGTGGAAAGAGAGCAAAACCAGCCAGCCCCCCTCCCTCCCCCCTCATCTCCCAGACACCTCCAGACGCAACTTGTTTCCCCTTGGGATTGTGTAACCTCCCACACTTCTTTAGCAGAGCTCCTGCTGGCCTCCCAGCTGCTTGCAAGAGCTCGCTTGGCGACGGGGCTGCTTCTGATCAGCACAGGCTCAGGGAAGCAGTCTTTAAGTGCCGGCAGCTCCAGCGGGGCCACGTGTCAGCAAAAATGCGTTCGCGTGTCAGCCTTGACACGTGTGTCAGAGGTTCGCCATCACTGGCCTAAGTTTGTTGTGACGGAACATCTGTGTGCTGGCCTCTGACTCCAGGAGCGGAACAAACTCGCATTTGTGACAGTCCAGGGCTGGCGTAAGGGACATATGCCAGCCCAGTGCAATGTTAGGATTAGGCTGTAAGTCACTTTTGGTTACGTGTGCGGAGACTGAACTTTATATAGTTTCAGTTCCCTGCTCTGACCTGAAAAAAAGCCTGCCTGTGCAAAAAGCTATGCAAAAAACTGTTTTGGAAAGCAAATGGCAGTTATATCTTGCTGTACATTAGAATTTACTATTGCTTCCGAAACACCATCATACTGTTAATACATAGAACCAAACATGGGACTAAGTGGACAGTATGACAGAGAGAGCTGACAACAATTCTTTTAAATAAAATCCTTCACAGGAACATCAGAGGAACACTGCTTTTGTGTTTTTAAAAACAAGCCAACCATTATACACAGCAGCTTAAGGCTCAACACAAAAACCAAGGCTAGACACACAGTTGTAGGAGTTTTACTATGAATTGCTTTCCGAGTGAAAGGCCAAGTCTCAGCTACTGAATGATCTGCATAAATATCCTTTGTCAGCATAGAAAGCAACATAACCGTATCTCTGTACCAGCCCAGTTTCCAGCCTTGCTTTTAAATCATGCTGCCAAAAGAGTCATCGCTTCTTTGCATGTTATGAGAAGGGAAAAATAGATATGCTGCTTAAATTTCTGAAGGACGATGTTACAATTTCAGAGGTGGCTCAGAGTGGGCCCATATGCCATTCTCGCTCTTTTATGGGAAGTTTTAGCACAAATGGAAATACACAAGCCAAATTTTGCACAGCCATCAAACTTAAGACAGTTACCAAGATAGCTACCACAGTCCAATGTCTACTTATCTCTCTGAAAAGCCAGTGTTCTCTTGGCACCAACCTTTCAGAAGAGCTGCTTCAAAAGAGACAAAAGGAGGCCTTAGGAGGCCAACTTTAAACAAAAACAAATTGCAGGATCATAGGGTTACTTGAACTTCTCTGCAGCCTCCAGTTGGCACTCTTTATGGCAAGAGGTGTACGTTTCCAGTGAGTAGGATAGGATTACAGCCTAAGGGCCCAATCCTATCCAACTTTCCAACACCGATGCAATTATGCCAATGGGTTGTGCGCTGTATCCTGTGATGGGGAGGCAGTCATGGAGGCCTCCTCAAGGTAAGCAAGCAAGCAAACAGTATTTATATACTGCTCTTCAACACAAAGTTCACAAAGTGGTTTAAAGGCAAAAAAATAAAGTTAATTGGCTCATGGTTGTTCCTTTACCTCAGGGCTGCACTGCAGCTGCATCAGAATTGGAAAGTTGGATAGGATTGGGCCCTCCCCTGAGTCTTATTGAGCTTACTTCTGAGTGAAATAAATATTCACACCATTTTCAAACATCTCTATTTATGGCTGAAATAATAGTTTCTGAATTGCTGGTGAAAGAGGGGTAAAAAAGGGACATGCTGCTGAGGCACAGGGAAAGCCTGCTTATTACACAGCTGTCCTTTCAGCAGTGCCATTTCTGGTGAGGTAACACTTGGCAGAGCCCCTCTTAGCGGTTAAGCTACAAAACGATTCCTCAGCAGAAGCATGCAAATTGGGTTCTCATTTCTTGAAAGCACAGTATAGGGAAAATATGATCTCAACCATAGCTCTGTGTGACTGAGCATAAAGGAGCAACAGGCTCACAATCTCCCCCTTCCTCTGGGCAAGAGGAGGAGAGTGAACTGTTTGCTACGAGCTACAGTTTCATCTTAAAGTGAAAAAGGAAGGAGACATGATCCTCACAAATGAAGGAGGGGAGAACATGCGAGATCACTGCTCCCCAACACTTGTTCATATAGTGCTAAACTATGATTTAGAATTACTCCTGAACTGGCCTAGAAGGTCAGATCTTTGCCATTGAAACAATAACAATCACTGATTGTTTTAACATTTTCCCTTTGTGGTTATTTTTGAAATTCTTTTCTGTATGTAGAGTCATCAGGCACTGATATTGCAAGTATCATGATCCACCCCCTCATTGCGGGGGTTTCTAATTCACATTACTTGCTTCACTTTGCTTATTAATCTTCAGTTTCTTGTCCAAAAAAACTTCACCTTAGTTTCTTGTCCAGTCAAGTCTGCAGTGTGCCCTGTAGCTGCTGCACCACAAAACACTGCTTGTGGGTAACAGAGATTTTGTAGTGAAAACAACATTAACGTTTTACTGTAGAGTGCAACCTTTTACAGCAGAAGCCCATAACAAAACCTTTAATTGACAGACCTTGGCTGGCCTTTTTTTCTTCTGATGGATAAAATAGACTTTCTACCTTCAGGTCAGGGGAGTAATGGCATTTTTAGGTCAATGTATAACATGAAGACAGAGCAGGACAGCTGGAGCCTCAGAGATAAACAGATAAGCCTGTTCTACAGAATCACAGGAACACGGCTGGCTCATCCACGAGGTGACAAGGTGCTAAAATGGTCAAGGCACATCATCAGGTGTTTTTTTTTTAACAATTGACAAGGCACACCATGCAGCTGGTAGGGAGGAACATTTCCCCAAAACCTTACTAATAAAAGACCCTCCCTTAAAATCTCATGGCACACCTGCAGACCATCTGCAGCACACCAGTGTGCCATGGCACACTGGTTGAAAATCGCTGTGCTACAGAATACTCTGGCCATCACTTCCCTCTCCTCCAACCTTTCTTTTCAAATCTAGGGAGCTGAAGTAAGAGGAGTGATGGAAGTAGGCAGGCACAGGATTGGCCCAAGCATTGGGAAATGGGGTGAGCAACTTTAAACAAAAAAGAGATTGCAGGATCATGGGTTTTTTTGAACTTCTCTGCAGCCTCCAGTTGGCACTCTTTATGGCAAGAGGTGTATGTTTTCAGCGAGTAGGACAGGATTACAGCCTAAGGGCCCAATCCAACTTTCCAACACCAATGCAATTACGCCAATGGGTTGTGCGTTGTATCCTGTGATGGGGGGCAGTCATGGAGGCCTCCTCAAGGTAAGGACATGGTTGTTCCCTTACTGATGCACTGCAGCTGCATCAGAACTGGAAAGTTTGATAGGATTGGGCCCTCCCCGAAGTCTTATTGAGCTTACTTCTGAGTGAAATAAATAGTGTTCACACCGTTTTCAAACATCTCTATGGCTGAAATAATAGTTTTTGAATTGCTCCTACAGATACAAAAAAATTTCACTTTCACATCAAATTCAGATATACCCCTCAAGGTTAGACTTACTGCAATTCCTTCCGTTTGTTCTTTGTTTTCATACAGATTGAGTACACACTTGAAAACAAGGACACGAAGAAAAAGCAACATCACTTACAACAGGGTGTTCTTACAGAAATCAACACACACACACACACACACAAGTTTTGCACTTCATCTATTCCTTGTGCATATCTGGTCCTTCCTGATTAGAAAGGAGAGGAAAGGCTTGCATAGCTAACAAGAAGAAAGGATTTGTATTTATCTGATTTCAATACAGCCAAGATATTGGACTCAAGAGGGATTCATTAATGAATAAGAATTTCTGCTTGATTCAAGGGAGGAAGGTACTTGTAAGTATCTATACCCCACAGACTTTACACTGATTATATGCCTTAACATTGGCTTACTGATGGAATTTAAACGCACATAGCTACTTGATAAGGTGGCCTGAAGTCAAATGGGACCTCCTGCTGTGATCTTGTTATCTAGCATTTTCCTGTATGAAACGTGAGCCCATCTTGCTTCTTGTCCTGAAATTTAAAAATCTTGTAGTTTCCAATACAATGTCTGACACCTATAGAGTAGGGCAGTGGTTCTCAAACGTTTCAGTACTGGGATCCACTTTTTAAAATGATACTCTATCTGAGCCCACATAACTTTATGACACTTTTTAAAAAGATGATCTAGAAAGAAATATTTTATGTCTTTACAAGCAAGATTTATTCATGTATTCGCAAAAATCCTTTATCAATTTCTCATGAGAAAGCCCTAATGAATAGCCTCAAAGACTGAGGGGCTGAGTTATGTGATCCAGCCTTCACTTCCTCCCATTACCCCTCAACAACTGATTTTGGGAAAAAAACTGAAAAAAGATACTCAAAACATTAATCTCCCTACATTTATACAAATTTGCAAACTGTGAAGTTCAGCACTTTGCAGGGCAGTTAGCAGCTATCTGATTTTTAACAGCCTCAGGGCTCAAAGCAATTTGATATTTCCATCATCTGTGTTTTCATTGGAGGCTCTGCAGGATCCCCCAGAAACTGGGTCTTGACCCAGTTTGAGAAACACTGGAACAGGGTGATATTTTTCACTTGTCTTCAGAAGAATTTCTGTAGGCCAAATCCTAACTGCACAATAGTCTGGAGGACTGCAAGGTCCATCCTTACGGAGTTAAGAGCCCAATCCAGAGGCCCTTAGCACTGGCAATATGTGTGTACCACCAGCTAAAAGTGTTGCGAATGTGCCCTAAAGCATGCTTGCGACACTGCACAGCAAGCACTGCTTGCACTGGGCTGGTGCTAATTAGTGCCTGGCCTTAAAGCAAGTGGTACTAACGGTCAGCACTCCAGCAGCACTGGACACCGGTAATCCCTTTTGGGTTGGGGAAAGGCAGGGAGGGGTGGAAATGGACAGGGAGAAGACTGGCCCTGCAAGGAGGACATGGATGGCGGCAGCTTCTGCCACTGCATGCTGAACCCCCTCCAAAGCCAGGTAGCCCAAAATAAGTCTCCTTGACTCAGGCGCAGAGCCAAGGAGACCCATTGCTGCTGGCTGCAATCTCACCAGGAGCAAATGCTGCCTTCCCCCAAAGAGACCTCTGGTGGTATCCCAGCAAGGCCAGGATCCAGCAGTCACCATTGCTGCACCACGGGAACCCTGAGTGCTACTGAGATCAGAACTGGGCTGCCCCACAGCCACAGAAAATGATTAAGCATAGAGCATCCCACATCCTTTCATCTGGCCATGGGAAAGATAAACTTCTTTCAGTAAATCCGTATTAACAAAGGACTGAGCTTAACCAATAACAGTCAAAAAATGAAGCTACAGAGAGAGAATTTGCCCTGTGTTGCCCAATACAAAGCCAAAACCACAAGCTTCTTTCTGTATTCATTTTACAAATGAGAAAAGTGAAAGTACTACATTCGTCAATTCCACACAATATGGCTGAGGTGTTTGCTTGGTTTGCTTATCCAGTTTTAAGAATAGGGAAGAAATAAAAGCAACAACTGTTAAGATAAGGCAACATTGGTTGCAAGAACTGAAAGAAGAGGACCAACATTCCATGGGCATAAATATTCCATGATGTAGGTACCACCTGTCACTCAACAGTGGCAGTTGACAGTGACAGTTGAACACAGTCTAACTGAATTTTCAGAGATGTGGGTGTGCTTTGTTGAGCATTCCCATCAGTTTAGGATTCTACCCAGTGTCATACAGTAGCCATCGAAAGAAAGGGAAGCCATCTTGAGTCTTTCCTTGCCTAAAGTATGTAGTATGTAACTCTCTCTCTCCTTTCATTGTTTTCGCTCTCTTGCCCACACCTGCAATCCTCTCCATGCAGTACAGCTAGCCCTGCATGATAGGGAACTGGCTAAAGCCAGCAGAGCTTCCTTCCTTATTGGAATAGCCACAGCATGTTCTCAAGGCCTAATTGACACAAGGCTTCTCAGGACCCAGCCCCTGTGCAGTAATTTTTCACCAAACAGCAGTTTGTGAGGGAGAGAGGGATATAAGGATGTTTTGGGATTATATGCTCTTTCCCTGCTTGCTGAACAGTGCAGGAGACTAGTCCACCTGTGCAGGTGTAATAAAGATCTTCATACTCTCTCATTGTGGTTGGTTGCCTTTTTAAATGCTGTTTCCCTGCGATGAGAACCATTTTGTGCCTTTTGAGGGGGGGGGCAATAATACCAAATAAGGTTTTATGTTTCTAAACAAATAGAATCTCTGGTATCAAACCAGATGATGATTTATCAATAAGCAATTGATAATCAAAAGTAAAGAATTTGTTTTAATCTTTTACCTTAGTTTCTATTCCTTATGCGTATCATATTGTTTTAATTGCCAGCACCTTGGTGGCAATAAGTTAGTAAAGTATAAGAAGAGTTTTCTTCTCTCTGTGTTGCTGTCCTCTATCAGGCAACTCCAACACTAACTGTTGAAAAAACTTGCAAGTAGCAAGATGTTTAAGTGCCCTGAGTGATAGATACACAAGGTGTGTGGATCAATTTTTAGGAAATTTGTACATTGCCAAGAGTATGTACCATCGAGGTCCAACTACATTCCTACCCAAGCCTCAATTGCAGATGTATGGTTAGGACTAGAATAGGAATAGTTTGAAAGCATGCACCAACTGCCATGATGATTTTTTTTGGCCAGAAGCCTGAACCATACTGCATAGTGCGATTATTACAACAAGACAGGAGTAGTGCTAGCTGTCATAAGCAATTAGGCATACACCTACTGGCACACTATCACCTTCTCCTGAAATTAAAAGGAACTTTACCCATGTTGTATGACACAAGAATACAAGCCTGGACTATGGGAATTTAGAAGACTGTTTAGCAAACAGCTTACTCTGAGCCATTACTTAGTAACCTGGATATCTACTGTCCTGTCAAATGAGAATGTATCACTCCCCTTAACTTCTGACTCAATGCAAATGCGATATGTGGCAAAACCATACATGATGGAAGATTACAACCATGTCTGCCAACACTTGCCATACGATCAACTATAACATTGTTGTATACGTGTGCTGCTCCTTTATCGATAAACAGGACATACGGATGCACTCACACACCCCTCAATGTAAATTTTGTTTCAAGTCACTGAGCAGTCTCTAGCAATAGGTAAAGAACAGAGACAAGTGTCTGTGCCATCAACAGCCAAGACACAAAAGAGCCCAATTGTTAGAACATTAACAGAGATTGGGTTTGAAACCTGTCCAAAAACATAACAATTTCAGAAACCCACTATGCTAATGCAAAGTGTAAAGGCTATTCAACAGCTTCTCTCTCATTTGTGTTAGCAGAAGTAATTTTTAAAGATTCATTCTGTCACTTTCCCCAAGTCCTTTCCCAAAATACTCAATCCTTAGAGTGCAGATTTGTGACATGGTCATAAGGAAACAGAACCAATTTAAATAAACCCACTTGCTTTGGATTACAGTATAGTGGATAGTACAGTATAGTGGACATTTTAAAATGCATGGCTAGTGAGGTGATTACACACATCACCCAAACTCAGAGCAGTATGTTGGTGCAGATTAAAATCTAAAAATATATGGCCACAGGTAATAGCATCTCCCTCTCTCATCTGCATGTGTTGTGGCAATTCATTAATACCCCTCTTTTTATAGCTACAATCAAGAGCCACTTATGCACTATTCAGTTATACAGTTTCATATATATGGAATTCATTACTGCACAATTTTATTTTTTGCAGATCTGGGAGTCATATCACTTTGGTACTTCAGAGACGAATATTGGTCCATTATTTCCTGGCAAGAAGGTTGATCTGATACAACACTCGGGATCGTGTTCACCCCCTCTCTGGAGAAAAAGTAATTTAATTATTGAATTGGGCTGTACGGCGTTTACTTAGGATCTCCTTGACTACCGTATCTGTCTCCAGAAAGAATGGGGGCATCAGGAAGATAAAGTATTCAAATAACAGTAAAGATCTGTTCACTTTTCACATTCTCCTTGCAGCAAAAGTTGTGCATTACCGAGAAGGTGACCAGGTGAGATTTTTCCACAAAAAGTAATGAGTGAGCAGATCTGGCAGTGCAAGGAAATTATGACGGAGAATGCAAACTAGATTGTGCCTTGGCATAACAGTATCATGATCCCCAAACCAAATGAGTAATGGTCCCGAAGATTGAGACAAAGGTATGCAAGAAGGGGACATAAGAGGATGCATCCTATCAGTACCCATCATCAGATATGGAAATAAAAAGCAACATTAAGTTCCCACAACAAAGAAGGAAGAAGAAATGCACAGTAACAGTCCTCAGGAACAAATACTTTAAAAATAAATGCTAAATGGTATACACTTTGGTACACAATCCACTCAGAAGTAAATCTCATTCAGTGGGATTTACTCCAAGGTAAGTGTGTATAAGACTGCAGCATCACTGAACATACTGGGACTTACTTCCAAGTAAATATGGATAGAATTACACTGTTAAAAGTATTCTGTCTATACTGATTCTATACAGGCTTAATGCACGCTGTATGGTTCCCTAACAGAAGAACTAAAAGAGCCAAGCGGATTCCTTTGGATACCTCCACCCCAATGATAACCCCACCACCCCAATGATAACCATCAGAGCTTATTCACATGCCAAATAGTATGTGCACAAGTATACAAATAGTATGAGAATTCTATTAGTATCTATAATACAAATAGTATCCAAGAATTCCTTCCATATTAACTGCTAACACCAGACACAGTACATGGACAAAATTTCTGTGTCCTACAGCAACAATATACCAGACTGGTGGAAAGATGTGTTCCTAGCACTCCAGAAGCTAATACTCAGGGGGTGGGTATCTTTATTTATAGATTCCAAGCACATCACTTCCTGGAAGCTTCTCTTTCCCCATGGATCTTCAGCATACATGAGGTTTATAACCCCTATAGCCTGCTTTGCTGAAAAGTATGCTATTAAAGCATTGGATAACCAGCTCTTAAACATGAAAACAGTGTTGCAGAATTAGAAAATGGCTTTTGGAGTCAGTTGCTAACATTAGGCCAACTGATTTCTTAAATGCAGAACTGAATACTGAATTTCTCACATATAGAAGCTTGGAAGGGGATAAGTCTGATCTAGACTGGTAAAATATTGTATAGCATCTCCACATACAGCATTTTTTTCCCTCTCAGTGGGGGTTGGAGGCCTTCCAACTTACATGTGGGATAAAGAGTACCGATACCAGGCCTGAATTTTTTTTTCCTTTTCTTGGCCCTTGGGGATAGCAAGGTGCTTATGATGAGTGTTGCTGTGCAACAAACTTGTAAGCCTAATGGACTTCTGAAATCCCAGAGAGGTACTGAAAGGAGCATCTAAACAATATTGATGTACTAGACTTGAGCTCTGAGAATCAACTCAGAGGGATGTAAACCAGAACGTTGTTCTTGATCCCTGAATGACACTATTTCTTAGAACAGGGGTTTTCAACTGGGGCGCTGGAATGCCTAGCCTGGAAACCCTATGTCTTTCCCCTTAAGGGGCAGAGGAGGAAATGGCAGTGACATGATCCCCATGATTGTTTCACTGCTGGCAACATAATGGGTCTGGGGGAACTTATTGCTGCTCACCCTAGCATCTGTGAGGGTCAGGGAGCCCTACAGACTCCTCTGCGCAGCTTCCTGTGCATCTAAAAACTAAAAAAAATGATTTCAACCCACTTTGGGGCACACCTGTACCAATAGGTGAGATGAAATTATTTGGAGCTGTGGCAGCTGTTTTTTTCTACGTTTCTCCAGCAGCACTGGACCTTCTCAAGGCTGGCCATATGACTTGTTTACTGGTTTGTTTCAAGATGGAATATTAGGTGCTGCTTATTACCTATAAAGCTCTATGCAGCCTGGGGTCATCAGGACAAGTGTTGCATGGGCATGCCCTTCCACAGGTGTTCATGTTTTAGGGTTTACAGGTAGATATTTGGTTGGGACATTTATTTAACCGATTTCTATTCCCTCTGAGTGTTATGATTGGTCTCTGCCTATCTGTTGGTTATTGATTTTGTGTTTATTTTCATGTTTAGATTAGTCAGAAATAGGTTCCTATTTCTCATATAGAATATCACATAACTATTTTTATATTTATCTCTCCTTTCCCCCTGATTCTGAGGAGGCAGTTGAGGTCCTGAATCGTTGTCTGGAGGCAGTTGGGGGCTGGATGTGGGCGAACAAGCTGAAATTAAATCCGGATAAGACAGAGGTGCTCTTGGTCCGGAAATCCACAGCTCGGGTATTGGATTATCGCCCTGCTCTGAATGGGGTTGCACTCCCTCTGAAGGAGCAGGTCCGCAGCTTGGGGGTTCTCCTGGATTCACAGCTGCACCTGGAGTCTCAGGTGTCGGCGGTGGCCAGGGGAGCCTTTGCTCAGCTTCGGCTGATCCGCCAGCTGCGACCGTACCTGAGCTGTGCGGACCTGGCCACAGTGACCCATGCCCTAGTGACATCTAGATTAGACTATTGCAATGCGCTCTACGTGGGGCTGCCTTTGAAGATGGTCCGGAAATTACAACTAGTACAGAATGCGGCTGCTCGGGTGGTTGCTGGGGCACAGCGGTTTGACTCTGTTGAGCCGTTGCTTCGGCGACTACACTGGCTGCTGGTTCTGTTCCGGGCCAAATTCAAAGTGCTGGTGTTGACCTTTAAAGCCCTTTACGGCTCGGGCCCAGGGTATTTGAGGGACCGCCTCCTTCCATATAATCCAACCCGTACTCTGAGGTCATCTGGGGGGGCTCTTTTGACTGTGCCACCACCAGGAGAGGTGAGAGGGGTGGCAGCCAGCAGGAGAGCCTTCTCGGCGGTGGCACCCCAACTTTGGAATACCCTCCCCTTAGAGCTAAGAACTGCTCCCTCGTTGGCTGTATTTCGGCGGGGACTGAAGACCTTCTTGTTTAAACAGGCTTTTAGTTGCTGACAGGCTGGCTGGTCTTGTATTT
This sequence comes from Lerista edwardsae, assembly GCA_029204185.1. NCBI lineage: Eukaryota > Metazoa > Chordata > Lepidosauria > Squamata > Scincidae > Lerista > Lerista edwardsae. The sequence goes on along the minus strand of JAJKFI010000027.1, from coordinate 9,311,700 downwards.
TTTATTTTTCTGCACTCGATCCAGGGGATAACAGTTGTATTTGCATATTGTATTTTTATATTGTTTTTTAATCACTGTTTTTAAATTATGATGTTTTTATTCTGTTTTTTAATTGTTTTTTGTATTGCCGCCTTGAATGCCTTTTTAGGCAGAAAGGCGGGGTAAAAATCTTTAAAATAAATAAATAAATAAATATTGATCACACACACTATGTATTTTTATATTTCGTAAGCTGCTTTGAGTTACCTGTCTGAGTTAAGAAAAGCAGGGCAAAAGTACTCATCCTGATTTTCCCTCCGAAGAAATGGAGCTCTGAAGGCAGCATGGACTGCTTTTTAAAACTTGATCCTGTGCTACACTATCACCAGCACTACAACTGCTGCACCAGTGCTGGGTGTCGCAAATGTGCCATAAAGCATGTTTGTACCACTCAAGAAGTGACCTCATGCAACGTCCTCGAGCCCTCCAAAAACATTCTGAAGCCTTCAGAAGACCTTTAAACATTACCTTTTTGTCGGGCAACCAGAAGTACTGTTTAACGGCCATCTGGAGGCTGCAGAATGCCTTCAGAGGGCCTGAGGACACTACACATGGCATGCCTGACCCTCAGGAGGGCTCCAGAAGGAGGGTGGTGGTGGCAGGCACCTCCCCCATTGGCGCCACACCCCCACTGCCCAGGGGCCATTTCTCCCACCCTGGCAAATGGTAAGAATGTCACTGCAGTAGAGAGGCTTGCGCCACTCCAACTCTGCTGCAGGAACTCTGGCTGCCCGCAGAGAGAAAGTAAGTGCTAGTGGCATGGGGAGGGCGGTGGCATTTCTGGGTGGGGGGAAGGCAGAATGGGGGACAGTGGCCCAGGAGGAGGGGGGTCTAGAGGAGACCTCCACTGGATCCTATCCCCCCATGTCGAGCTTGAAAGCCCAACCCAGGGCTTCTTGAGTCTATACCCACGATCTAGCAGATGCAGTCTCAAGAAGCCTCACTGAGCAGCAGGAGCTTTACTCGGGTAAGGGGACAAATGTCCCCTTCCTCCAAGCTTGCTTGCATCCAGCAAAGGATGCGGTGGTTGCCATTTGCAGCTGCAGCTCCTATGCTGGATAGGATTGGGCCCTGAGTGGTGTTGCCCAGATTTCGGAATTCTTTCCTTCACAAGACACAACTGGTCCTTCACTGCTGTAGTGAATCAAGAGAGGCAATTGGTTTATATCAGAAAACTAGTCAGTTTAAGCCACACTACCATTTTCCCTTTCCCCTGTTCCATTTTAAAGGATTGTTTGTATGGGCTTTTGTTTGTTTGGGCTTTTCCTCTCAATTCATTGTTGAGGAAATACAACTGTATTCCCATTTTATTGCCAGATTTCTGACAGAAAAAGCACAATACAAGAGTAGATAGAGAAATTTCAACTTGGCAAAAGGCAGAAAGGTTAATAGGTCAACTTGGGAAACAGAAGCTAAAGTACTAGTCAGGAAAATAGTAAGCTAAACGTATTACTGGGTAAAGCTGTGGTTTCCAAACATTTTAGCATCGCTTTTTAAAACAACACCCTATCAGGACCCAACTAGCTTTACAAGACTAAAAAAAATGTCTCACTTTAGCAGCCACTCAAGCCTCTGGATGATGGTGGGGAAGCAGACCACCTTCTGAAACACGCATCAGATCAGGACCATTTAATTCTGGTGGGGTAACATTCCTCTTCGTCTGGCTTTCAATGGGTATCTGCCTACTCATGAGTAAATCTGCAGTGTGGCTTAGACCACAATCCTAGGAATGTCTACTCAGAAGTCCCACTGTGTCCAACCCATAGTTTATCCAACCCATAGTTTGATAAATACTGCTACAGAAAAATAAAATTTAAGATTTGCTATCTGATCGGATAAAAGGGTCAAATGATTCCTTATATAAGCTGGATTGCACAAGACATCGGAAACAGCCAGGGCAAAAAGAACTGTCACAGAGAAGACCTGCTTCAAGTGGACAGGAACCTGGACAGAAAGATGAATCATGTATGAATATTGCTTTAGTTTGGAACCTGGATACAACTCTAGCTAAGGGTAACCAAGTCTGAAAACATGCATTTATCCCTACTTATTTTCTAACCCAATATTCTTTCTTTTTTTTTTACCCAAACTACTTCAAAGCTATTTTTCCTTATAGCCATTTATATGTATTCTTCATATTCAGCTACCTTGTTTTTCTACATTTAGGGGTTTTCCTACCCCACATGTAATAGCTGGTCTCATTCTACCCTATACTGGTAAAATGGCTGTACTACAAGCATGATGTTTCCCAAGGTTAAGCACTGGTTTAGCTGAGGATGGCATATCAAAAACTTCTACCTGGTGGCAATGGGGAATTCTACAGAGAGAAGAAGGAAGATAAGTAGGCTATTTTCAGCTGCAATCCTATCCACACTGTCCCATTGACTATAATGGGATTTACCTCTGAGTAAAAAGGCATAGGATTGGGCTCTCTGTTTCCCTCCCACTCATAAAACAAGTTACTGCTGGACTGTGACACACAGATTGTGTACAGATTACACAAATGGCTCTGTGAAGAAAATATGGACAATCCCAGATGCACACGTACTTGGAACTTTCACTCAATTTTTCATTACAACAGAAATTAACTGTGCTTAAGATATTTACTTTCTAAACTGGAGAGCTGAAAAAAGTGAAAATGCAGAGAAGTTGAGACATACAAAGGCCCTCGTGCACAATGATGACAAACAAAGGAAAAGTAACAACTATTTTCATGTCGGGTTGGGTGGTCAGACTACATACAATGAAGATCTTTGCAGCCAGAAAAAAAGGTTTTTAGGGAAAAAATTCAGCCTCTTATAAGGCACTTTAACACAGGAGGGACCAAGCAACCGAAGCCCTAGTACCGTATCTGCTTTGCTGAATCATGCTATCAGATGATGAATCCCAGTATTTTTTACTGGTGTGCATGTATCACAACCCCCAAGCCATAGCTTCATCTGAAATTTGAATCCCTTACAATATGGCATGAAGACTATGAGCACTCAGTTCTGTTTTGAAATATTACATAAATACTTTCCCTTGGAGATTTTCAGTATGAGACTTAACATCTGTCGGAGATGTTTTAGATATAGGGTATCCTGCTTTAGGGCAAGCCATCTGGCTAGATTGCCCATTGAATCATTTCAATTTTACAGTTCTATGAAAGATCTATTGCCCTTTGCTTCTTTCTCTCAAAAATACTGAGAATGTATTTGCAGTAACTAATGCAAGGTTCTGCAGGATATAAACAAGATGCAGGTGGGAGCAGAAATAGAGAAAAGAAATGGTGACAGTAGGAGGGAACAGGAGCAAGTTCTGTAGGAATGAATCGAAGTATAAGCACATTCTACCCACACAATGATCTAGCACAAGGGAGCATCATTATAAACAGCCTACAACAAAGGCGCAAATTATTAAAGTAGTCCAAAATCCCAGCCTTCCCTACCACACTTTCAAACCAAAGCAGACAATATCTATACTAGCTAGTGCAATTACTTTACATGAAAGAGTGAGATTGATATGCTATAGTTAAAAAGTGCCAAACCGCACATGGGCTTAGGGAGGGCGGAACAGAGTTGGGAAGGTGGGACAGGCCTGGAAGGGGAGAAGTATGGGCCGAGGAGGCTTCCACCATATCCTAACCCCCTTCCCAGTCCTCCCAGCATTACAAAGGGCCTCCTGGTTTTGCGCCAGCAATTTTAACTGAGGCAGATCCGGGAAGCCCCATTGGACAGGCTGGGGCTTTATGTGGTTTAAGAGGACAAATGTCCCCAACCCCCAATAGACCTCCAGTCTGCTCCTTACCTGTGCTGGATACAGTGTAGATTAGTGGTCTTCAACCCTTTTTGTGCCACGACCCAACAAATAAAGACATTGATAAAGTATATGCCTGGGAGCATACTGCCGAACCCACCCTCCTCCCAGGACCCAATCCACCCATTCCCCAACCTGGATGCAAATAATCATGTAAAATAAGCAAGAGTGAAGCTTGAGCCATTCTTGTTCCAGTCTGCAGGCTTTGAAAGGTTGCCATTACTCTCAAATATGGCTTTGTGATCCCCTTGGGGTCACTACCCACAGGTTGAAGAACACTGGCATAGGCCATGTGGTCCCACTGCACAGGTTAGGATTGAGCTGCCCACCTTATTTGGAAATAATATATTTTCATTTTAAAAAATTATACTCAAAGCAACCCAAAATATTTGATCAAAGATGCACATTATGTACCAAGACCTTCCAGACTTATAAAAGTCTCATATACGGGTGTTTCATATAGATATGTTTTCTTCTCTTTCATACCAACGTATATTCTGTACGCAGATTAAGTTATTCTTTCCCATCCTAGGAAAGTTGAAAACTCAGCTTTCGAACAATAACTTGTCCTTTACTACAAATCAAAATGCTATTACTAATACAAATAAAAGTCCATTAACATTGAGGCAGCTGCAATCAGCTGGCAACTACAATGAAATTAGCAGTAATTCCATTGCACAGATGATGCCATAGACTGGATAAAAAGCCAACCCTGAAGTACTGTAAATACTTCACTCTACTGATGCCTCTCTTCCAGCTTACTTGAGATCCAGGAAGTTCTAATTCCTTTCAGCTTTGGTCAAGTTTCTGAAGAGCACGAGTGGAGGTAGTACTTTTCATCAACCACCTCTAACAGGCTAAAGGCCTTTTTTCAATATTGGCTTGGTGTCCAGCCACACCTATCCTCCTTCACATGGATTCCAGTCACTTCTACTACCCTTGCCATCCACACATCCTGCCTCTCCCACAGAAAAGAACCTATCTTCATCCACAACTTCATCTGTCCCCTTAGGGCAAGAGGCAATAGCTCAGTGATAGAGAATATGCCTTGCATGCAGAAAGTTCCAAGTTAACTCCCAGCATCTCCAGATAAGGCAGAGAAAAGTTGTTTTGAACAGCACTTCAAGGTTTTAGATGGCAGAGTCAACAATACCCAGGTAGATGAATCAAGGATCTGACCCAGTACAAGGCAGTTTCCCATGCACGCTACTTGCTGGCTGCTTCTTTAGCTATGAAGCCTCTTTCCTTTCTTTGGCTACTACACCTAGACAGAATCATTTTCCAGGTTAGTTCCCTCAAGGTCACAAGAGCCATTATCCATCATGATCATGCCTTGCTTTTTTATCCTACTGTGAGGCTGAACTCTCTTCTTGCCTGGCTTTAATCACAGCTGGCTAGCCTGCAACCTCCACCCATATTTACACTCTGGTTAGGATCTGAGATTGCAGGGTTATAGTGAACAAACAGACTTTGTGAATACATATACGCTGGAAGTCATTGTCTCACTCACTGCTTAATTTTGTACATGTCCTCATAAACATACTAAAGGATGGGAGTGTGTGTGTGGGGGGGGGGTCAATATGCCACATGCCTTTTTAAACACTTAACAGCCCAAGACTGACTGAAGCTGTGCAGCCCTTTATGACAGCAGAACACAGTTCCACTATCGTAAATGGCTATATGGTAGTATGCACTGTGTGCCACCAGCAGCAATTTTGGCACTGCCACCACAAATGGTGGAAATGCTGGAGGCCAGCTATCTCCAGGAACAAAATAGCCTGAGGTAGGGGATAGGCAGAATGGAGGAAGGAGAGGGAGGAACAGGTAAATTTCCAGGCAGGTAGGACACAGAACAGCAGGTAGGGTTGGGTGGGTCTCAGCAGCATCAGCATGCACCAGGATCCTAACCCTGTTCACTGTTCCCTTATTTTCCTCAAACTTGCACCGGCAAAATAGCTTGTACAGATCCAAGGAGGCAGCAGAAGCTCCTCCTTATCTCGAGAAGGTCTCTGGACTGCCCAATGGATGCAGCAGACACTCTGCTGATACAGCTATATTGATGGGAGAGGATTAAATTAGGATTGGGCCCTTACTGTACTAACCTTTGCTTTTCTTACTTCAAGTTATACATCACGTTAACCTTGAGCAGCTATTAGACAGGCAAGAATCTCTTTCATGGAATCATGACAAAACGTCCTAAAGGTATTTCTCTGGAAGACAACTATCCTTGACTATATGGAGGAGGAGACCTTGCCAAGGTGAAGCCAGGAACAGCAGCAGTCCCAGAAAGAAAAGAGATAATCTATGAACTCCATCCCCCTTCTCAACAACATTAATCTCAAGTTTGCCTGGAGAAACATCTATTTCAGTTTTCCTATATCTGATAAAGCTCTGAATAAAACATCTCAACACTTGGCCAGCAAATACCTAAAAGCACTGTTTGAAGACAACAAGGGAACAGATGCCAATACAAACACAGAGTCAAAACACATGCAGGTTATGCTAACAAAAGTGTATTTAGCAACTTAAAAGCCAAAAGCAGTTACACCATTGAAATGCATGTCAAATAATGGCTTGAGGCCCTATACGCACTTAATACAGACAGACAGGACAATCATGACAAAGCAGTGGTGTCTGGGAAGTTTTTCTTTCCCCTAGAGAAGACTAACTTGTCTGGCACAAAGAGCAGGAAAAAGAGGTCTGCAGTCTAAATGTTGGGCAACATCTGAGTGTGCATTGCGTCACAGAAGGCATGTCAGAGTGAGTTATGCTTCATTACCTTATTACGTTAGGTTGAGTAACCGTCCGTTTTACTCTTCTTAGACAACTGTCTATACTGACAGTACTGCAGCTCAGTTTGCAAAAAACAGTCAATGACAGTCAAACAATCTCTCACAAAACATACATTCTGAAAGCTTCCATCGCTAAACATTCAACAGCTTTTCAGATACAGAATATGATCTATGTTTTCTGAATTCCCTCCCAATCACAAATTGTTTTGCCTTCAGTCCAAGTTTTTTCAGCTTTTCCCTTTATGTAACATTTCTGTCATAACACATCAGCAAGTGGCAGTCACTAAGACAAAAGGACTAAACTCTCCCTGAATTAATCTGCAACTTGCTCTATATAACCAGAAAATAACTGAATAAAACTGGAATAGCCTTAAAGGAAGCAGAAAAGTTATCAATACTTCCTATTGATTGTCATGAACCTCTAACACATCAGTAGGAGAAGGCAATAATTTATACTACTGTTATTCAAACTGTGGGTTGCTACCCTCTTGGTGGGTCGTGACCTGATATCAGGTGGGTTGCAGAAAGCTGGGAGCAGCCATCTTGGAAACTGCAGACCTTACTCTAGTTGTATTCCTTTTGTAAGGGTTAACAGTTTGAATTTTCAAGGGAGCATTTTTCAAATTTTGTTTTTAGTTCAGGGCTTTTACATAATAACTTGATCTAATCTTGCTTTCTAATCTTGGACAATTGCTGCAGTCCAAGAATGCCAATTTACATTACAGGAGTGTCATTGTATTATGTTACAATGACAGCCCTTCCTACTTGAAATCACTTCCTGTCACAACATCACTTTCAGTGGGTCCCGACACAAGTGACATTCTAAAAGCTTGATCCTGGTCTAAAATGTTTGAATACCACTGATTTATACCATTAAATAGCATATAGCAGTGGTTCCCCAACCTTTTAGCATTGGGACCCACCTAAAAACGGTATCTTTACCAGCCACTCAAGCCTCTGTGGGTATAATGGGCAGCTGTTGATTGGGCAGCTGTGCTCCCACAAGTAGCAGGTTGTTCAAACCTTGATACACATGGCCTCATCTGCCTTGTCAGTTGTGACCCACTGGTGGGCCATAGATGCATAGTTTGGAAACCACTACTATATCAGAACAATTTTTTTCTAGTTCTTAAGCTTAGCTTCAAAACCAATTCTCAGTGCTCAGCGTCCTGAAAAATAAGGTTACTTCTCTAAACATGGGCATGTTTTCTCAACAGTGACTTAACAAAAGCAATAATATGACTCCAGAATAAAATATATGACTTGCAGTTACAGCTGACCCATAGCATCACAAGTTTCATAAATTATGCACTGGCAAGAATGCATAAAAAACCTTCCACTGGCCAGAAGCAGTTGCTTTTGTCCTTATTTGGAAACTGCAACTTTTCAGAGAGAGGCAATTGGGCCATTGCTCCTGCTCCTTGCTTGCAGCACTTCTTTTGCCTAGTATGGATCTCACTAAAGAGCTCTGCATTTTTCATATGTTCCCATGCATGTACCAAGGAACATAAGCACTCTCAAGAGTCTGCAAAAGTAAAATCAAATTGTAGAGTACAGTGGCTGAAGCATATGGCTATACAGTCAGCAATTCCCCTAACAATTTACAGATTGATGTGAAGGAGCAATGGCAAAGACTCCCATATTCCACATAAGGGCAGACTGAGCACTTCTGACTTGCAGGATTATTACAACCAATCATTTCTTGAATACTTTTAGGGCAACAAAGTGCTCTATAGTCCATGCCTCATTCAGTCTCACAAGATGCCTATGAGATAAGATAACTTATTAACGTTTTCATGGAAAGAAAGCCAATAATTCACTGACTGAGCACAAGCTTTGTGTGCAAGATATTCCAGGATCAAACTGCTGCAACTCTTGTTAAATGACCGCATGTAGCAAAGAACTGTTTGCCTTTGACTTGGGAGAACTGCTGCCAGTTCAAGGAGATGGACCAAATAATCTGATTCAGCATAATGTAGGATCTTGTCTCATCACTTTACAATAGTGATTGTATAGCCTTTAGTTGAGATGACATCCAAATTCAAGGCTCCATGTTCCAAATCCAACAAACCAACTTGACTACACTGGCAGAGACAATACAGAAGCTTTTACACACACTTCTATGCCCACCTAAAAATTGCAATAAAAATAAAAATCTACAATTATACTGAAGGTAGAAAACCCCAAAAGGGAAGATAGCAGGAAGTGCTTACATAGAAATATACAGAATCTCTTTTGTACATATATTCACAATACAATTTACAGTTATTTGGTGTTTAATCGCTGCTGGGAGTCTAGCTATTATAAAAAGAAACAGGAAACCTATTCATAAACCAGCCAGGGGAAAATGAGTTCCTTAACTTTCCATAAGCCTATTATGTTTTGTTTCCTATATATTATGCTACAGATATTAGCATCAGACTTTGCATCTATGGAGGAAGCCTGTAAATCTTTGAAGTACACACATGCCTAGCAGCGTCTGACAGAGGCATTAGCAGTTTCATTACCGCATGAGGGTTATTTACAATTTTTACCCTATTTTGCCCCATTATATACTCAGCAAGATGAAGTGCCACTTGCTTAAAGCCTTGGAACTGAAGCACTGCTGTGCAAGGGAAAGGAACTCAGCAGTACCCTCTGTATGACACCCACATGCCAGATGAGACTGTTCAATCCTTCAGAGTTTTTTTCTCTGACTATTCTCGTGATTAATACACAGTGCTCTGTTTTATCCTTGTTCACTTTAAGAATTACCAGCTTCATTTCTGCAATTCTAATACTCTTATGAAATGGTAAAAATAAAAGCATAGAAAGGTGGATTACCGTGGGATTTGAAGTCACCTGCCCTATGTGCCATGCTTTATAATTAGCATGTTCAACAAGATAGTGAATTCAGAAAATGCAAGTTACAAAAACAAAAATAGAGCTTTTGACCTCCCATTACTTGGTAAAGCAAATCAAGTTCAACCTGAAGGCCCTAAACAACTTTCAAGAAGCCTGGGGCCTCCAAACAGAACAATATCAGTCAAGGGATTGTTAGATCTGCTTGTAATTTAAAACATTAGCTTCAGCAAGCCTAGCAAAAGTGACTGAGAATCCAGAAATAGGAATACTCATATGTGTATGTGTATGTGTATGTGTATGCGTATGCGTGAATGAACCCAAACTCTATCGCACATATATCATTCATTCTTTTTTTTGGCAAGGCACAAGCCAGAAAAAAAAGATGGGCTATATTGAAGGAGTCATAGAAAGACAATTAAAAGGTTGGCGTCTGGTTGGGACACTGCAGTCAATGTTGACATGTTAGAAAAACTGTTGTCATATCCTTGGTTCTTCTAACACTGGGAAAGACAGCACCTCTAGCAACATAGAGCCCTCTACTGTTGTGCTGGCGCATTGACTTTAAAAGGAGAAAAAGAGAACAGGAGAACATACCATATTAGGAATACACTACTCACAATAATATTGTCCTTAAGCCAAGAGGATTTAGTGCTCAAGCATGTAGTGTTTATGGAATAATCAAATCCAGTTCATCCACAACAGCTTTCAGAATTCAACAGGCAGATTTTGCCTGAGCCAGCAACCTTGTGTTCATTTACTCCAAAGCAGACTTCACTGAAAGCAATGGGACTTAAAATTTTCAAATGAACATGCATACCACCAGAACATTCTCTTAAAACATCTTTTGATATAAAAGGTTAAAGGAGCTGCAGATCAAGCAAAGCAGTCTGCTGAGTTGTCTCACTCACAATCCTGTCCTTGCTCTCCAAGATACGGGTGGCTGTGCTGGCACTTTTGCAGAAGCGCAGTCTGTTGTGCTTCTGGATAGGCATGATAGCATTGGGCTGGCCATAGCCAGCTGTTTCAATCTACATACATTCTGACTTCCAGACAGACCTCCAGAACAGAACTAATAGATATGACAGGGACTTCGTGCACCTACTTTCAAATAAGCCCAGGCTTTACCTTCTCACTGTACTAGGCCCATACACCTGTGTGCTTCTATGTATCACATAATGGCTGGGAAGCTACTCACCCACTACTCTGCTGGTGAGCAAGCGACTAGTTACAAGGCTGTCTGAAAACCATCAAGAGAAAAGACTAGCCAGCTGTTCCGCCATATTTTCCTCCAAGTATTCAGGAGGACTTTAAGTTATTCAATTCCATGAGAAAAGTCAGCAAGGAGCAAGTCCTTTTCCCTGTCTTCACCAGGAACTTCCTCTCTAATATGCTTTAATGGACCCCATTTTATTCAAGATATCACTGCCAGACTTATAGCCCAATCCTATCCCTGCCATGTTACAGAATGCAGCCATACTACTGCATGCTATGGTGGGGAGGGGAGAAATGGGCATCTTGCAGGAGGCAAGTACATTTTTAAAAAAATTATTTCCCCAAAATTGCCCAGTTGCTCATTGATCTCTTTGGACCTACACCAGGCATTTTGCTGGCATAGGTCCAAGGAGAAAAAAGGGGCAGGGAGGGTTCAAAAAAGAGGATAGGATCGGTGCAAGTTGATGCTACCAAGATCCACCCAGTCCCTCCCCTCTGCCCAAAACTGCCCCTGTCCTCCCACCATCAACTTACTGGTGCCAAAGGAGGCAGTTCCAGTTGCTGCCTGCCTGTGGTAGCATCCCAGCAGCATGTGGCAGCGACCTGACTTCCCTGTGCTGTCAAATCACAAATTCCAGCAGCATGGGGAAACCACAGGTTTGGGCCCTAACTATGAGAGCCTTGGATGTGACACATGGAAGACACTGCTTTCATTACCTTGTATTCAGTCCCTCTTAAACATGTACAACGACAATTACAGTTTTGTAGCATCTCTCATCCAGAAAAATCCCAATATGCTTTACAAAATTACACAGTTTTGCTTCATCCACTGATAGTCACTTCTGGGATATGAACAAACAGCTGTTTAAAATGCATACAAGCAGCACTACAAATCACTTGATAGCAGATAGCAAAGAATAGTCTAGCTAGAGGGAGATGTCTCATTCCCCAAGTTGGAATTTAGCCAAGTCTCCATCTTTAGTGTTGTAAAATATTACAGGGGGTGGGAGTTGTTAGATTGCCCTGTGGCATCTTATACGAACAGATGTATTGTGGATAAGTGTTGGATGAGCAGAACCCACTTTATGCACTCAGTCACGAAAGCTGAGCACCAAAAGCATTTGTTAGCCTTTAAAAAGTGCCACAGGACTTTTTTTTTTTTCTTGCCAAAACTACCATCCAACAACAACGACCCTGTATGGGAATTATTATTTTTTTCAGGAAAAAAAGATGGAACGTTTCTCATGTTTTGTATTACCCACTCTGCTCAACTCTAAAACAGTGTTTCCCCACCTGGGGGTCATGACCCCCCCCAAGGGAAAACAGAACCAGTTATTTCCCCTTAAGGAGAGTAGCTGCAGTGGCAACAGCCCCACAGCTACTGTGCCGCCGCCACGACCAAGTTTTTTTTTAAAGGTACCTGTGGGGGGAAATCACCTGCCATCCAGAGGGCGTGAGAGGACACCGATCCCTTCTGCGGTCTTCGTTGCTGCAATTGTGACCCACTTCTGGTTTGCAATTGCAGCGGGGAGTACCACAGCGGGAATAGCCGCGCCCTCCCCCTCCAGATGGCCAGTGCTTTTTCCAGGTACCTTATGAAACCTTTTGTCGTGGTGGCAGCACGATCACTGTGGGGCTGTCGCTGCCAGCCCCTATCCCCATCCACAAAGACTTACAGCGTGCCCAACCTTCATGTAAAGGTTGGGAACCACGGCTGTAAAACGAAACTCTTCCTACAGTGTCATCCCAAAGTAAAGCACTGCTCACTACATTCAAGCCTGCTTGTGGCATTTCCAAGCTTAGATTCACAGCCAGACCAGTTTGGTTTCAGGTACAACAGAAAAGTGTCAGACCTCATTCCTTCTGCTGCTTTAGTTTCACATGCCTGATCGGGAAGCATCACAGAACATGAGGCACCAGCTATAATATAATTAAGCTCACTAATAATAAAAAGATTACCGTCTTAAACATTTTCCCTTCCTTCCTCCAGTATCATCACTAGCAGAAGCACCTCTTTTGGAAGAGGAACAGGGAGCTGCTCAGAAAATGGAATGAGCATGATAAATGCAGATCTTGGTTCAAGAAAACACTGCTGGGGAAAAAATGTGAATAGTGAGTTAAACTTGCCAGAGATTGTTGACAGAGATAGGCAGCCTCTTACCCAGTAGCAGAAGAGATGTCAGCTCCAGCAGAAGGCACCTCATCTTTGTAAAAGAAGAAAGATAAAAGGGCATCGCTCTCTTTTCCACTTTCTCTCTTGCTTATTCTTTTATCTTCAGCTGTCAAGCACCAACTGTGTTTATATTTCCCAAAAAAGAAAATTTTGGTAGCACAGGAACACAAGGCGAGAGGGGGCTGGGAACAGAACCAAAAAAAGAGTGAAGGACAGGCTAGGTGGGAGGCGGGAAAGTGTCCTCAGATGCTAAACGATTATTCCAAATAGACACCCTTGCCTTGCCTGCAACGCCTGACACATTGTGTTTTGCAGCATCTACTTTGACTTCTCCCACTCCAGCTTCTACAGCACAGTTGGAACCTGTCGTTCCTTGCTTGATCAGCCCTTCCTGGAAGGGGAAAGGTGCAGGAAAAGGCATTCATCTACTCGGTCTCTTGAGAGAGAATCACCTCTGGTCTCAAAGAGGCTCTATGTGGGCATCCAGCACCTGACAACTTTGATTTGCAAGCTCTCTCTTGAAAAATCCAACACAAATGAAAAGTCCCAAAGACCAAAACCCTTGCACAGAGGAATCAGCTTGATAGGAGTCCTCAGCTGTTAGCGTTCTTGGATGGAAAAACAAAAAAAAACCCAAAGTGAAGATCTTTCCAGCCTTGATTACTGCTAGATCCTGGGTAGGTGATCGGTTACTTTCTGACTGCTTAGCGATAAGGACTGGGCATTTAAAGGACACAAGCTAGGATGCCCTTTCTATAGCCGGTTCTGTTCAGTTTGCCTTCTTTGCTCGGTCGCCTACCGTTCACTCCTGCTTCTTCCTAGAAAAAGGCATAGAACTTATTATAAAGCAAAGACTAGGACTATATTTTAACTGTCCCCTCCAAGCCAAGCGGGAAATTGGGAGGGGGAGAAAAGACGGGCGGGCAGAAGTGGGGAAATTCAATGAGACTGAGCTGGCTCCCGCCCCTCCCCTCCAAAAGACCCCATCTGCGCAAGGGGAAACGAGACCAGCCCGCTATTGTTTCAGCCCTCGCCGGCAGGCGCCTCCCTTTTTCTCAAACTAGAGGTTTAACGGGGCGCCCCCTGCAAGAAGATTAGCAGCAGTTGAATCGGAACTGTGACCAACTCGGAATGCCGAGCGCAGAAGGGGGGGAAAAATCAACTCTCCAAGCCTCTGCGTCCCCGTCCCCCCGGGAGGTTGCCAGCCAAGCGCAACACCTCCTTCCCCTGCCTCACAGGGCAACCAGGGCAAGAACCTGTCCGCCAACAGGGCGCGCGCGCGCGCGCACACACACACACATACACACGGGGAAGGGGGAGGATGGCTCCCGGCCCTCGCGGTTCCCCGTCCAGCCACTCCCTTGCCATACTGGGCTCGGAGCCGAGTCGCCGCTCCACGTGCAACCCCAACTCCGCGTTGCCTGCCTCGCGTTCCCCCTCCACTCCCGACTCGCCTCCGCTCCTCCCAGCGCTACCGCTGTTCACCACTTCTCCACCTTGGCGGTCCACCCCAGGAAGCGGGCAGAACGCGCGGCGCTACCTCAACCCACCTGGCCGCTGTCGCGCTTCTTTGCAGACTGCCGCCTCCTCGGCATCTCGGCTCGGGCTTCATTCTCTGTTCAAAAGCGGGAGGGAGGGGCAGCGTTTCCTCCCGACCGGGAGGCTCCGCCTTCTTCCCCCTCCGTCCGTCCTTGTCCTGGTCTTTCTCCTCTCGCTCACTCTCTCGGGCCAGTCGCTACCGCCTGCTTTTCTCCCGCTGAACCCCCTTTTGCCGCCCTGTCGTCTTCCAGACAGGCATTAGCCGACGTGAGGCGGCCCCCTGGGAGGAAGGTAGGGCACTTCTCCCTGCAAACTCGCTCGCCGCTGAACCTGGAGCAGGATCATATTTCAGTACACGGGTTGCTGTGATCCTCGCTTCCAGCTGGCAGCGAGGTAAAGCAGAGCGGAGGGCAGGGAAGTCTCAGCCTACGTCCGGTGTGCACTTCCTATCAATCATTAACCGTCGCTATCTAGTATGTAAAAGAAATCACGGCGTGCCTATCAGGCTACACCAGTACAGGGCTTGCTTGTGTGCCCTACTGTTCGTCTCGTCGTGGTTTTTTTGGTGCTGCCTAGGCATTGCTCAGGTCGGACCTAACCCTTTTCCCAGGACACTGTGCACGGTAATTTGCAAGTGCAGATTGGCCAAGGCTTGGGCCGTCTGTATCCGGTCTCTCAATTGGACCACATAACTCTCAGCCAGTACCCGCGGAGGTTTCTCAGGTTTCTCCCATGCATCAGCCCTCAGGGTCTCTTCTCTTGCAGAAGTTCAAAGGGAGCTTCTGGAGTCTCCCGCACAGCAAACAGGATAGCATCTAAACATAGGCATGCCTAGAGGGTGAACACAGTTTTGCAAGCAGCCGCTCCCGCCTCCATTTTGCTCTAGCTGCTGGGAATGGCTCTGAAGAGGAGGAATGGCTGCTTGCAAAACTTGATGCTATGATTCCCCCTCTAGATTCGCCTCTGCATCTAAATACAGGTCCCGTTGCAAAAGGGTGGTTTCAGACTAATGTAGGGGTGACTCGCACAGTCATTGCAACAGATTCAGTGTGAATGGCTTACCCCTAGCAGTAAGAATCTCCTGTGGCAAGCCCACTAGGTGAAGAGGTGCCTTAATGTGCTCACCCATGTGGCTTGCAGCATAGGATATGGGTGTCCTTCCAACACAGGAAATTTACAAAGCACTCCTCTCCCAGATACCGTGTCCAAACCTGACTCACAGCCATTGCTGAGAGTGTCAGTATAACCATGTGATAGCCATGTACCACTTAATTGATAACACAGCTGGAAGCAAATTAGTCCAGATCCGCGAAATGGTGCTGCTGGAGTTGAACAAGGCATTAACAGTTCTCTCTCCCAGGCATCCTTTCATCAGCAAAGGGGGGCAGGGGGCACCCACTCCTTGCCCAGGCTCGTCGCTACCCAATCCAGGTCACACTCTTCAAGTGCGCCATTTGCAAGTGAAGCAAGACCTTTTCCAGGCAGTCTCATCCCTTCCTTAAGGCCCTGTCAGGGACTGGTGTCTGCTGGGTCCAAGGATTGCATTCTTCACCCCCTGAGGGTGCTGACCCTCATGTCTGTCTTCTAAGAGTCACCACTGTCAGCCCCACCTGCTGGTGAGGCGCCCAGAAATGGCCTTTGTGGTCATGAGTAGACGGAGTCATCCCAGAATAGCTCTATCTTTTTTCCCCTTTCTGAGGTGCTCCCTTCTGGGCCGGGCAGGGCTTTTCCTGGAGGCCTTCTATAAACCTCATGGCAAGAATGTTCTCAGAAAGGGTTACCAGATACAAAGTGGGACAAAATGCCTATACTTTTAAGCATTGAACAGAAGACGGAATTTGGGCAGGTGCAGCTCATCGTGGGTTTCAAAAGCTAGGTATAGGCATTCTGTCCCACTTTGTATCTGGTAACCCTACAAATAATGGCTTTCAGGGTTGCAAGTTTATTCCATAACACCCAAGTGCACACCTCTGTGGGCATTTGATATACCTGTTCCATCACTACTTTGGCTGGGCTTGAGGGCCATAAGAACATAAGAAGAGCCCTGCTGGATCAGGCCAAAGGCCCATCTAGTCCAGCTTCCTGTATTTCACAGCAGCCCACCAGGTGCCCCAGGGAGGCATGAGACAACAAGACGCTTGCATCCTGTTGCCACTCCCTTGCACCCAGTACTCTGAAGTAGCCTACTACTAATGTAAGGAGGTTACAACCCATCATTGCCTATAGCCCACAATGGACTTTTCTTCCAGAAATCTGTCCAATCCCCTCTTAAAGGCATCAAAACCAGATGCCATCACCACCTCCTGTGGCATAGAGTTCCACAGATTAACTACCCGCTGGGTAAAAAAGTACTTCCTTTTATCTGTTTTAACTGTTTTAACCATAAAAAGAAGCAGGGGTGCTGACCCCAACCACTGGGGTTGCTGTGGAAATGAGAGCTCACTGGCCCCTAGGGGAAGTCTGTTTCCACCACCACCCCGCATTGGTAAAGAGAGTTAGCAGACCTCAGCTTTGCAAGGAGTTCTTTGAGAAACAGGTGCTGAGGGTTGCTACAGCTGTGCAGGGCTATGATCCTGCACATGCTTATGGAAGAGGAGGGGGGGAGGATAAAAACAACTTTCCACAGCATTTTCTTCCAAGCATTTTCTTCCATTTCCGAGCATTTTCTTCCAAGATGCTTCCGAAAGCATCTTCTTTCGTTTCTAGGAGCACTTTTAACGGAGAGGCTGGGACGATCCTGCAATGGGGGGGGGAGGGAAGTCTGAAAGGGAACGCGTTTCTAGGAGCCAGCCAACGTCAGCAATGAGTGGGCGGAGCCAGCCCACATTTTAGGAACCGGAACGATAGTAGTAGTGCGTACCGGGTCAATCCAATCACTGGAATAGACTCTAGTGCAATGGCAGCCTCAGACCAGGCTTGTGGGAGGGGGTTCCTGCACTGCTTGTCCTGACCATGACTCTTACAGAGGCTCACAGCCATGCCTGCTTCTGTTCAACCATGCAGCCTAACCAGTGCTGAGCCACCATCACTGGCCTGCCCTGGTGTTTTATAGGGAGTGGCTTGTTCAGTAGGGTCCGCCCCCCTGGGTCAGCTAGGCAATTTAACCCCTACCTTTGCCCCCAACCCTCCCCCACTACTGTGCCCATCTGCTCCTTGTTCCGAAGCCCTCCTGCCTCCCCCACATCCCTATGGTGTCAAAGGCAGTGATGTCATCTAACGGGCGAACAACCGGAACGCTCCGTGGGCAGCCCGGCCCATCCGTTGCCATTCGCCGCTGCGAAGCGCCCCCCACCTGTCCCCGCCGGCGAGCAGGCGCCCCTTCCGAGGCCGGGAGTGCCTCACAGCGCCGCATCCATCACGGAGCAGTGCCGAATGGCGACGGGTGGGCGGGGCTGCCCGCGGAGCGTTCCAGTTGTTTGCCTGTTAGATGACATCACTGGTCAAAGGTCAGCATTGGCCATCCTTGTTTGAGGCCGCCCAGATGGAGCATGCCACACTGCTCACTTGGAGGCAGATGTGAAATGGGTATGGTGCTGCACCTCTTCTTTGAGGCATCCCCATGGACCACCATGGAAGGATCCAGAGGCTCACTGCCAAAATGCCCAAGTACGCCTCATAATTCTTAGGACTGAGTGAATTCAGGCACCCTTACTCCTCTGCTGCCAGATGTCCCCGTCTCTTGCAGAGGGTCCAGGCTTTCAGCTGCAGCCCTGCTGGTATTCTTCTCTCGCTTGTCTTCTCAAGACAATCATAGGCCTGCTGGGGTTCTTTTGAAAGCCCTGCAGACCCAGAGGCCTGTAGTGGCAGGACCTCTTCCGGTACCACCACTGCCCTTCCTTTCTCCACCCCTTAATCTGGACCCAGGCCAATTTCTGGTAGGCTTTGCTGTATCTCCCAAGAGGCCAGCCCCACTTTTTCCCCCAGGAGACAAAAGGGGCAGATCCAGTCAGAGGCGTATTTACCCTGTATCCTGGGGTGGTGCGAGCCATGGGCGGTGGCGGGGTGCCATTGTGCGGAGTCTGTGGAGGAAACTGCACGCTGTTCGGCCTGCCCGCCCTCCCTCGCCTCCGTTACACTCCGAAATGGAGCTATTCTGGGCACAGGGAGGCGTGCCTGGATGACGCACGGGGGCAGGGCAACGTCCTGGGGGCGCGGTTTTGTCACCTGCCATGGGCGTGCTTGGGCCTCCATTCGTCCCTGGATCCAGTGGCATAGCTAGAGGGGGCTTGCAATGCTATTGACGGTGCTGCAACATGCTGTGTAAGCGACCCATCCCCCTTGCCACTGGAGCCATACCAGGCAGTGAGAGCAACCCAGAGAAGTGTCCTCCATGTTGTTCTTACCACCCACTATGGCTCTCGCAGCAAGGGGAAGGAGGTGCTTACACAGCATGTTGCAGTGTGTCAATACATAGCATTGTGACTCCCCTCCAGCTACACCACTGGGCAGATACCCCACTCTCCAGGACAGGACCAAGTTCTTACTGTTCACTGCTTCTAGCAGGGTAAAGGGTGGTGGCTTCATGTCATACATGAAGGCTTCAAGGCCGGCTGCAGGAGTGCTTAAAATAGCATACAGCTGGATCACATGTTAGCCCAGCAGACACCAGGCCAAGTGGTAAAGCCTAAAGGGGCCACTTTCCTTGTCTTCAGCCCTGCAGGACTCTTCAGAAGGGGGTGGTAAGCCTGAGGGCAAGTAGATCCTGAGCATGGTGATTATTAATATTTTCTTGTGAACGATATCATTGAATTAAAGTATTGTGATCTTCTGAAGTGTGGCACTCTCTACCTGAACTTTCAATGGAAATTATTTCAGGAAATTATTGTTGTAATGCAAACAAATGCGTCACAGTTCAGTCCCCCATATTCTGTGTTCACAGGTCTAGATGTTTCCTCAGACCTGGCAACAAACATAAACTGCCATGACCACAATGACTGATTGTGTCATTCTGGAGAAGTCCCAATAGGAATTCCTCTAGGCTCAGTGATTGAAAATTACAACTATCGAGAAAGGGTACCAGAAGCCTTCCCCACTCAATGACATTAAAAACCTCAAGACTTCTGTACACACAGGGATGGCCCACCCATAAAGCCAACTGAAGCAGTTGCCAGAGGCAGCAGATTGGTAAAGATGCCAAAATCTGTCTGCCTGCTTGCCTCAGCTGCTGTTCCTGTCACTCCTTGGATTGAAAAGAAAGAGGAAGTCAGTGAGGAAAAGAAAATGTGGAGGGAAGGAGAGTTTTGAGCTAATGGGAGGAGCATGGACTAGCACATCAGATAAGGACAGCAGCATTTGGCATGCTGCCTCAGGCATCAAGAGGTCTTGGGCTATTTCTGCAACACATAAATATTTTGTATTTGAGCCACAAAAACCCAATCTTGACAAGAAAAACATGTAATGTTTATTAAATCATTAAACAGAGTGTTATGGGCTGTAGCTGCAGGGCAAGTGCCAATTCCTAATAACAGTGCATTTTGCTTCTTGCAAGAGCAAAGATGATTGCGCACATGTTGTGATACAGTAGAAACAGGCTGCAGCAGGATCTGGCCGGCAGGGAGGCACAATGCAAAAGTCTAACTACTTGTTTCTACCTGCAGGATCAACTATGCCGTAAGTGACAATGGGTGCTTTGGAGGAGCATGGATGAATAACTGTGTTGTAACTAATTCAGATGCTGACTGGGCAGTTTTGTAACCAAGTCATGTTGAGTCATTGTGAGTCATGATGTTCTAACAGAGAGTTCGTGCGATCTAGATAAAAGCAGGAAAGATTAATTAAAGGGTAAGATGACAACAGGATGATGCAAGTGAAGAGGGCCTTTCCTTGATCTAGACTTAAAGTGGGCAAAGGAAGAGGGAAGTAACAGATGATCTGGGAGGATGTAGTGATGCACATGTGGAAGAGATTTTTTTTTTTGTATTTCTAAACTACTTTTTACTTAAAAGCAGAGCCCCAAAGCACTGTACAGTACAAAAGAAATACAATAAAAGCACTAAATAAAACACTTCTATAGTTAAGTTTTAAAAAAAGTTTAAAAACATCAGCAACTGCTAATTCCAAACACCTAGTGGAACAACCTGGTCTTCAGCAGGGAATTCCAGAGCCCAAGCACAGGTACTAAGAAGACCCTGTTCCATGTGTTTGAAAAGCAAACTTTTCCAGATATGGAACAGAACTTCTCCAGATGTTCTTAACTGGTGGACAGGTTAATATGAAAACCGGTAGTCCTTCAGATTTTCAAGCCATTTAGGGCTTTAAAGGTAACAACCAGAACCTAGAATAGGACCTGGAAACACATGGAATCAGGTAGGCAGGCTGACAATGAGGCTTTTCTCCACAGTATCCCAAAAACTCAGTGTATGTGCATGCATGCATGCATGAATAAATAAATATTTGTTTCAATGCGAGTGCCACAAGATTAAACTGATGACTTGAGAAGGGAGAATTTAACTAGGCTCTGCTGGTTCCACTTTCATGGCTATTATTCTTGCTATCTTCTGCGCATGAGCAGTAGGAGCCCTTACCTCCCTCTGAAGCACTCCTAATAGTTCTAAAGCAGAATTGTGTCATTGAGAATAATTGGGGGAGCTGATATTAAGAGTAGAAGAAAGACCCTGAAAAGAGGTTTTTAAATAGGGCTACCAGATACAAACTGAGACAAAATGCCTATAACCATTGTATAGAAGAGGAGATTTGGGCAGGTGTAGCTCATCATGGAAGGGATTCAAAAGCTACACCTGCCCAAATTCTCGCTTCTATACAATGGTTAAAGGTATAGGCACTCTGTCCCAGTTTGTATCTGGTAGTCCTATTTTTAAAGAACGTCTCAAAGCCCAGGCCCAACAGCAGGAAAAGCATTTACCTAAAATGCTTTGAGTACTAGGAGAAAAGCTGGGAAACTTCAGGGGCTTTGTTCTATTCCCTATCTTCACCTATGTTACCTTGCCTTTTCAAGACTTCCTTCCTTTTTCTTGGCTCTTTTGAGCCTCTGTTTCCATTTGTGTCTAAGCATGTGAGTGAATGTAACAGGAAGCACCTACTCAGTAAGAACAAATGTCTGTAATGATAGTTCTTTTTCAACTGGAGATGCTTCTGTGGTGGGTGGTGATTGGAGAAGGATGCTTAACCCTTTTTTTCTGTCTTCCATTCCCCTGTTTCAAATTGCCCCCTCTACTCCACCAGCCGCATCTCTTCCCATTTGGTTCCAAATGCATGTTTGTTGGGACATCTGAAAACCTGCTTGAACACCACCCCCCAAGTGGGGAGATGGTGTGCCAATCACTTTGTACATGTACTTTGTACATGTACATGTAAAACCAAATGAACAAGTACTGAAGGGGCTTCTCTAGTTAAACACTGGCAATTGAGTTACCATTGCAAACTTTTGGAATGGTGAGTGGAATTGCCGGCACTATTTCAACTGTTGTTTTTCAATCTTTTTTCCCCCTTCCCAAGCAACTATTTATGTAGATTAAATGTGCGAATGATGCAACTCAAGAACCAGCAAGTAACAAAGCTAGAATGGAATAAGTTTCTAGTTGATATGCTTTTTGTAGCGTGCCCTGTACTGTTTGAACTGAGTATTTGATATTTTTAGCAGAGAGTAACCATAGAAATATATATTAGAATTTTAGAAGGAGCAGAAAATTAGCAAGTATTCCATAATACTGTAAAAGGCTCACTTAGCTTTCACATCCTCTTCTTCTCAGCCTTCTTTCTGCATATTGCATTAATGCATAGTAGCAATAGTTTACATAAAGAGACCATGGAAATGATTTTATAGCATTATAATATTAATCCCATTTCAGTTAAATTAGATTATTATAATAAGCACAGTCTGCTAAAGATTGCTAATAGGCACCTGTGTGCTCTGTCTGGAACCCTTTAATCGCAATGCCTGCTCTCCTTCCTGACCTCAGTAATAACATAAAAATAGATTAGATCTAATTAGTCTTGCTGTTGCATTCATAACGCTTTGAAAGTATTTATTAATCCGCAAAAGGATTTCTAAGGCAAGCCTGTTATTTATTCCCATTCCATAGACAGAATGATTGAGGTATAGGCAAATTCACTGAGTTTCCCACAGTCATCCTGTAATGGAGCTGTTTTATAATAAGAATTCCCCTTTTTAATTTTATGTTTTGTTTAATGTTCTTTCTCTCACAGAAAGCATTCATGGTGCTGTATCCATTACATTTGCATCACACCAAGAACAACATGATTTTGATTCTAAACATGTATAAACTTGGTCACTTTTAAGTCTCAGTAACTTGGCTCTGTTACAACCCAAGCTTATCCATGCATTATGCTGGCACGTCACAAAGACCATCAGCATACCATTGCACCATTCCACCATTCCATTAGTGTCTCCATCAGTCTCAGGAGTGCTGCCACCAGTGCAAGACCAAGAAGGCTGTGTGCTGGCAGTGGCACCTCACAGGGTGCTGGTGCATTATGCATGGTGCATGGGTGCATTATGCATGGTGCATGGTGCAGTTGTGGTGGTGGGTAGTAAATTGGGATGGGAATCTGTCAGGGACTGAGCCAGAACTCAGTAGCAGCAGTGGGTTCTGAAAGCTATCCTCTGACCTGACCCTGACACACTCCCTAATAGATCTGTACCAGCAAAAGAGCTGGCATAAATCTGAGTAGGCCCATAGATGACAACGCAGCAGCAGAAGAAATAATCAAAACATTTCTTTATTTACCCCTCCCAGCCTGCCTGGTTCTTAGCCAGGACATGGGATGCAGCAGCTGTGGTATCAGCACCCCTTCAGCTTGCAGACTGGTCAAGGATAGGATTGGGCCATTAGGCAATTTAAGAAGATCAGCTCTTTCTAGAGGCGGAGTGTGGGTGTAGCCCAGGGTGGTGCGAGCCATGGGCGCCAGCAGCGGTGGGGCGCCATTGTGCGGAGTAACCCGCGCGCTAACCCACGCTTTTTGGTACACCCACCCCCCTGGTGTCCGTTTCACTCCAAAATGGAGCTATTCCAGGCGCAAGGAGGCGGGGCGGGGCAACACATGGGGGCAGGGCAACGTGCTGGGCACTCGGCGCTCGGTTCGTCTCTGGCTTTTTCACCCACTTATGTTATCAAGATTCAAGAGCAATCTTGCCTATGTACAACTCAAAATACCACTGCTTTTTAAGTTCATGCTTTTCCACATAACATGTGGAAGTCATCTCAATATTCAGAGGTGTGCTGGTAAAAGCAGCTTTAGGATACTGCTTTCCTTCACACTTGCATGATTTACAATTGCCCCAGCAGTAAAAAGATAAAGGTCTCCCCACGACCAAATGGTCTAGTCATGACTGACTGTAGGGGGCAGTGCTCCTCTCCGTTTCTAAGCCTAAGAACCGGCATTTGTCCAAGGAAAGCTTCCATGGTCATGTGGCCAGTGTGACTAAATGCAGTAGCGCACAGAATGCTGTTACCTTCCCACCGAAGTGATACCTTCTACTTGCATTTTTAGGTGCTTTCGAACTGCTAGGTTGGCAGGAGCTGGGACAAGAGATGGGAGCTTACTCCGTCACATCAGGTAAATCCCAGATCCGGTAAATCCCAGATGTACCAATGTTAAAAGCAAAATGCAGATGGTTGGAGGAGGATTCAGAATAACTTCCAATGAAAGACAGAATGGGATATTCTTATCAAGAGCGACCTCCTTTCTTACTAGCTGCCAGGCATTATGAGATAACCATCACCAGTATACTTTGAAAAAAAGAAACCAGCACAAATGGAGAACAATTCGATCAACAATAATTTCATTGTGTTAAAAATGGAGTACAATAGTTGAAGCAAGAGTAGAAATATATATAAATTACTGCAAGAGAAACATGTGTTCACTTAGCTACACTTAGCTAAGTGCACTTAGCTACTGCAATTGTTCCCAAACTTTTGAGCACCAGGACCCACTTTTTAAAATGACATTCTATTGGGACCCACCTAGCTTTATAAGCCTTAAAAATGTGTTTCACTTTACCAGCCATTCAAGCCTGTTTTTATCCTTTTTACTATGGGGAGGCTGCCTTCTGGAGTGTTTGTTGAACTCCATGTTCATCAGATCTGGCCTTTGATTAGAGCCAATGCACATTTGCCAACTCACGAGTAAACATGCACATGTGGCTTAGTGTCATTTTCCTTGTCAACCTGGGGGGGGGAGGCTTCCTTTTTTAGT
This sequence comes from Lerista edwardsae, assembly GCA_029204185.1. Lineage (NCBI taxonomy): Eukaryota > Metazoa > Chordata > Lepidosauria > Squamata > Scincidae > Lerista > Lerista edwardsae. The sequence continues at coordinate 9,287,130 of JAJKFI010000027.1, read as the reverse complement.
TGTCTTGCATTCATAGGATGTAGACCATTCTGGTGTGTTCCCCTTGCCCTAAAGCTTTTGCGACCCTAAAGATTGCTGCCTAATTGATGAATGCCAAAGGATGTGGCTATAATGGCGATTGGGCAGCAGTGTTCCCTCCCAAGTATCAGCTTGTTTGACCTTTGAGGCACATAGCCTAATCTGCCTTGTCAGTTTCACGCCCCACCAAAAATTGAGTCACAACCCATTGTTGGGAGTCCAACCCACAGTTTGGGAACAACTGATCTAGTGAGATTTAGTTTTTATGATAAATATTCAATATCTTAGAAACGAAGCAGCTGATGATTGCATATAAAAACACAGCAATTACTGTAACCGTATAGTGGAATGATCACTGTGACGGCAAAAAAAAATGTGGGCATTTATAATTAGTCAGAGTGTCTGAGTTATTTATGCTGACCATGCACTGATGGGTCAGGAAGCCAGCTTGCAGCAGATACCAAATGACTCTCTTGTGGTTCTGTAGATGTTGGGAAGTTCTGTCTACACACCACCAGATGAAATAGGGGAGGGGGGAATCTATTTTAAGATAAATCATCATGTTTCCAGATTTTCAGGGCATCTGTCAGCAGAAACAACAGTGTATGGTGGCTAATCCTACTACAGATTTCCTTTTAGCAGTTACTTGATAGGAAAGAATGTTGATATATCTATGTCATTATACAAGTCATTATCATGCCATTGACAATATCTTTGGTATATGAACTGAATATATCTGAATATGAACTGGTATATCTGAATAGAAAATGAACTGGTATATCTGAATAGAAAGAATAAAATCATCTGATTGGTATAGAACCAGTGGATGTACATAGGCAAGTTATGCTTTCTCAGTCTAACCTATTTCATAAAAGATGATGTGAATACAAACATGACTATTAAATGAGATACATTTGAGCAAACCCTTTCAAAATATTGATTTAGATTTAAGATAACTAGATTCCCAGTGTATCTACACCCTGTGACTTAAGATTTCTTGAAACTGCAGAGACTCAAGCTTGAGTCCTTCAAGAGCCATGTTTGGCCCTCATAACTAGTCCAATCAAACCTGATACAACAGAAGCCTCGGACATTGGTGCGTTCTTCCTTAGCCCTTAAGCCACATAGCTGTGCCATGTAGAATCTTTTCCACCATTCTGGGAGGACATGATTGGAAATTATTTTCTGCATATTGTCACGTGGCATCTTTTTGAGTTGTTCTGGCCCATAGGAGCCACAAAAGACAACCCAAATTCCCTCAGCCTTCTTACTGGTTGAGTGGCAGTATTTACCTTTGAATCAAAGGACCCAAGTTCTTTTGGTTCCATTGAGAGCCAATGCCTGACATCTACTGTATTCGCCGGCTCCAGTGTGTATTTTTTCTTTAAAAGACTAGAGTTTTGCTTTGGGTAGACAGCAGTATATCCAAGGGCCAGGCACTCAGGATAACTGGAATGGGATCTTTTTCAGTGCATCTTCCTCATAACCAAAGGAACATTGGTCTTTGTTGTTTTTTAAACTGCAGCAAGAAGTGGAATATTGTAGCTGCTAACAGAAATCATACAAGCACGTGTATAGGGAACACAATTCCTTTGATCAACAATATGTTCTTCTTCTCAAACAGCTTGCTCCTCATGAGGTCAGAAAGTGTTTGGCTAGAGATTTTCCCTCTCACTGTTTCATCTTCCCATTCTGTCTTTCTGTCAAAGGCTAAAAGGAGTTGAGTAAAATTGAAACAGGCAACTCCTTGACACTGAGAATTTTCATGTTCCTCCCTTGATATAGACAATCAGCACTCAGCAGGGGCATCCAAACATCTGCTTGTGATCCAGACTGGCACCAACTTTCTCTACTGCACAGTAAGAAGCTATCAATAAAGTCTGTCACACGTCAAAGAGGAGATAGCGAAGGTGTGTCAATAGTAATAGTAGCTGAAATGTGAGGTAAAACTCAAACTTGGTTTTGTTTTGTTTTTTGCAGTCAGGCTGCACATGATTATTAAGAGTAAGAATTGGACGACAGCAAATATCATGCCAATATTTTAAAAAGGAAGAAGAGAGGACCAAGGAAACTACAAGCCAATCAGCTTAACATCTGATCCAGGTGAGATGGTAGAAAACCTCATCAAAGTTAAAATCTTAAAACACATAGAAGAACAGGTTTTGCTAAAGGAGAATCAGCATGGCTTCTGTAAGTATATGTCTTACCTCACAAATCTTTTAGAATTCTTTGAAAAGGTCAACAGGCATGTGGATGTGGGAGAACCGATGGATATTATATATCTGGATTTTCAGAAGGTGCTTGACATGGTCCTTCACCAAAGGCTGCTGAGAAATCTTCACAGTCGGGGAATAAGAGGGCAGGTCCTCTTAGGGATTAAAAATTGGTTGTGGCCTAGGAAACAGAGAGTGGGTGTCAATGGGCAATTTTCACAACGGAGATAGGTGAAAAGCGGTGTGCCCCAAGGATCTGTTGTGGGGCAGGTGTTTTTCAACTTGTTCACAAATGACCTGGAGATGGGGCTAAGTAGTGAGGTGGCCAAGTTTGTGGGTGATACTAAACTTTTCCAGGTGGTAAAGTCCGCAAGGGATTGTGAAGAGCTCCAGAAGGATCTCTCAAAACTAAGAGAATGGGCAGCAAAATCGCAGATGTAAGTAAGTTGTACTTGTTCAAGATGTTCAATGTAAGTAAGTGTAAAATAAGGCATATTGGGGTAAAAAATCGAAACTTCACCTATAGGCTAATGGGTTCTGAGCTGTCTCTGACAGCTCAGGAAAGAAATCTTAGGGTGCTGGTGAATAGTTTGATGAAAGTGTCAACCCAGCGTGTGGTGGCTGTGAAGAAGGCCATTTCCGTGCTTGGGAACATTAAAAAGGGGATTGAGAATGAAACAACCAATATTGTATTGCCATTGTAAAAATCGGCTGCCTCAGCAATAGGCTATAGAAATAGGCTACCTGATATCACATTGCATTACAGGGGATGTCACATTATCACATTGCGCTGCCCGACTACCAACAATATGAGGTGGAGTCAATGAACACTAAGATGATGTCAGGTCATGTATTGTGTTGAATCAGATGTAACTTATGCTCTTATGCTAAACTACAAGGAAGCAGAAGATGGAAGAAGCAGCACAGAACCTTGTGTCTCTTGTAACTTCCAAATGCATTACAGCCCAGTCTTATGCATATTTCCTCAAAGTCCTATTAATAATAATAATACTTGTATTTATATACCACCTTTCTTAGGTCACCAGATTTCTCTAATGACTATAACTCAAGGCGGTTTACATAGGCAGAATTTATTCAGAAACCCGAAGGTTTTTACAATTTTTACAGAAATGTTCTATCTTGCAAGAACTTCACACATACAGATGGATCTTTCTGGATTTAGTCCTTCTATCTGGCCACCCATTTGTCTTCTTGCTGGCTGATAAGCGGCTTCCCTGCTCCCACCAGAGAAGCAGCTGACTTCGGCACACTCCCCCTCACACAAGGCAGCCGGAGACAGCTCAGCTGTTAATGTCAAACATATTATGTCAAACATTTAAAGCTGTCTTCTGAACCAAACCATTGATCTGTCTATCTCAGTATTGTTGATAATGACTGGCAGCATCTCCCTCAGGTTCCAGGCAGGGGTCTTTTCCAGCCCTACGTGATAATAAGAGGGATTGAACCAAAGACCGTCTGCATGCAAAGCACATACTCTACAACTGAGTTGCAACCTCAGAAGACATGGGAGTATACAAGTTTGTGTACACTGTTAATTGTTTGTTTCTGCATATATTTCAATGCCTATGGGCAGTATCTTAGAAATCTGTGAATAAATACAATTAATTTTTAATCAGTGGAAAATTACCCAAGCAAGAGCCATACCTATTCCTTATTCACCAGAGTTTTGTATTTGCTTCCTGTCAATGTAGTGTTTCTATCCTGGAAGGACTTCTGGAGAAAGGGTCAGCTTTATTTTTGCTGAACCAACCAGGGCACATGGTTCTTCCAGGTTTAATCCCTGATTGCTCCAGTTAATAAAATATATCTGGTAGAAGGCCTGGAAAATTCTGTCTGAAACTCTGGAGAGCTGTGGTCATTCAGAGTAGACAATACAGGGTATTGACCAATAGTCTGACAGTCAACATGAAGCAAAATTGTATGGTCATTTCTCTGCTACGGCTATCATCATAATTTGGCACAAGTGACATACTTGTGATGGAGTCCAACAAATCTAGTCACATTCGTGGCAAGGTATGCAAAAAATGCCTGGGGTCAGATCTAGGTGTCCTACTAATCTTTGACAAAATCTCTTTCCAGAGAGCAATTTGGAAAGTGATATTATCAAACTGGATTGAAAAGAACTTGAAGGAAGGCAAGAGGTCAAAGCAATGGGTAAAATTACAGCACAGTTTTAAACATGTCTACTCAAAAGTAAGTTCCAGTATATTTTTGAGGAAAGTGTGTATAGGATTGCAGTCTTAAAGAGCTGGGAATCAATTAGTGATTTTTGTTGTTGTTCAGTCACTAAGTCGTGTCCGACTCTTCGCGACCCCATGGACCACAGCACACCAGGTCTTCCACTAGCTTCCAGAGATCGCCCAATTTCATTGCTTCGGTGACACTATCTAACCATCTCATCCTCTGCTGCCCCCTTCACCTTTTGCCTTCGATCTTTCCCAGCATGAGGGTGTTTTCTAAAGAGTCCTCTCTTCTCATGAGGTGGCCAAAGTATTGGAGCTTCAGCTTCTGTATTCGTCCTTCCAGGGAGCAATCAGGCTTGAATTCCTGTAGGATTGCCCTATTGGATCTCCTTGCTGTCCAGGGGACTCTCAAGAGTCTTCTCCAACACCATAATTCAAAAGCGTCTGTTCTTCGGCACTCCGCCTTAAGAACATAAGAAGAGCCCTGCTGGATCAGGCCAAAGGCCCATCTAGTCCAGCTTCCAGCTTCCTTATGTTCCAGCTCTCACATCACTACTGGGAAAACCATAGCTTTGACTATGCGAACCTTTGTTGGCAGGATGATGTCTTGGCTTTTTATTAAGTTGTCATAGCTTTCCTCCCAAGAAGTAAACATCGTTTAATTTCATGACTGCAATCACCATCTGCGGTGATCATGGAGCCCAGGAAAATAAACTCTGTCATTGCTTCCATTTCTTCCCCTTCTATTTGCCAGGAAGTGAGGGGAAAGGGGCTCAACCTTATTCTAGCATTATGTTGACGGATCTTACAATCCAACAGCATAATGTTAGCACTGCTATTGCAGCTACTCTGCTGTTCCATGGCATGCTTGTGAGCAGCAATGAGCTACAGAACCTCTGCTGTCACTGGTAAGTTGGAAGTGGGGGTGGGTGGGTGAGCAGATTGAAGATGGATCTCAGTGGCAAGCATGGATTCCAGATCTTATTCCCTTTTCCCACCCCTAAGGGCTCTTCAGACATAAGCCAGCCAAATCTCCTCCAGCTAAGGAAAGTAAATTTTTTCTTTGCTTCCTTCTCCCGGACTGCCTTGTCCCCACCCAGCCCATAGCATTCAGAGCATGTTGGGTCAGTAGCGCTACACATTCTAGGCTGGCCCTGGATTGGGCCATGAGGCTACAATCATCTACATCCTTGAACTCAATAGGACTTGCTTCTGGGTAGACATATATAGGATTGTGATGTATAGAGGTCTTTAGGCAGTATTGACAGCCCAAGCCAGCACAAATTCCCATGTAGTAGTGCCACATGGCCAATGCTACATCCTGCATGGGAATTTCGGCTGCTGGAGGTCTCCTTCAGGCAAGGGGACATTTATCTCCTTGCTACAAGGTAAGCCCCCGAAGCTGCAATAAGGCAACTTGGACCTGCACAAGCTCAATCACTTTTAGAAGTCCCCATTACCTGACATTGGCAGCTTGGGCCCAGGAAGGGGGATAGGAGGCAGTCGATCCCGCCCCCTCCCCGGTCCAGTCCACTCATCTTCCACTCCCATTGTCCTTCCACTCTGTTCTCTCCATACTGTTCAGCACAGAACTCACCTCCTGTGCATGCTGCTCCTTCTGTCGGCATGTGTGGGTCAGCACAGGCCTTCACACCAGCAATGGCAATTGCTATGCTGCTGAAAAGTGCTTTAAGGTACTTCTGTGATTGCAAACACTGGTGCAGTGTGCACTGTGCCAACACCCTTGCCAGTTAGGATTGAGCCACTAGTCTTCCTTTAGGTGAGGCCTGAAGAGACACCCTTGATGTTGCATTCCACATTACGAATCTGTCACTTGTGCCCCAATATTATAGCCACTTATCTGGGATTTTATTCATGCTGCCTGCAATTATAAGTCAGGGAAAGATCCATTTTTAACAACTTTTTTAGGTCACTAAACTGATTGGAGGAAATCTGTTTACTGTTTCTAAGCCCACTCAGCTTCTCCCCTGGCCCCAACCTCACCCATATTGGAATTTCTCATATTGATGGTTTAGCATTGTATCAAATTGTGTTACATGGCCTGCATACAGCAAATGCAATTTTCAAACTAGATTACCATGCCAGATCTACATTCCAGTTCTGATTCATGCTAAATTCTTGTTCGGCAGAATTTTATTACTAGAGAGTGAAATGGGAGAGTTTCAAGTGCGAGACTTCTTGATATGCAGCATGGAATTAGTAGCCTGTTCTGCTAGCAATGCACTTGAAGGAAGAAACTAATTAAAATTCATTCCAATCACAAAGCAATGAATTGAAATAACAGATCCAACCCTGCAGGTAGCAAAATTTCAAGTGGAATCTGGAAGCTAAAGAACACAAGGCAATGTGCAGCAATGATTCAGTCTTCTGCCTCTTTAAATATACTGTATGTAAAAAGCAATTTCAGGAGAGACCCATTCAGAGCCACAAGTCTAATCTACATCAACCCTCTACTCCCAGGGCTGCCTTTTTTAAAAACAAGAATTGTGGTTCTCCATTGAGTCAACAAGTTTGCCCCACACTCATCTCAATAAATCTGAGTTAAGTGTCCCTCCGTTGATGTATTCTTACCAAACTATTTGCCAGTACAATGCCTAACAGTCCAATCCTATCAAGGGCCTATGACAGCAGATTTAATTATTCATTGCCAAAAGCACCATTGCGGAAGTGCAAAAGCTGTGCTGCCATGCACACCTCAGAGCTGCTGGCATCAACAGGTAAGGGCTCTGCGCATGCACACACACACACACACACACACACACACAGAGCAGAATTGCCTGGACACTCCACCGATGCAGGTACAGCAGTGGAAGGGGAAGTTCATGGGAGGATCAGGGTAGGGATTGGGCCCGACTGAAGGTGTGTTGAGGACATGGCATCAGTGGGGCCAATATCCTATGCCTTGGACCCAACATGCCTTCTTGGACCGACTCAGATTTATTTCAGGAAAAGAGCTGGTATAGATCCAAGTAGGCCCATTGGGGACCAAGGGGCGGGAGAGTAGGTAGTATAAAAGTTCTGTACTTACCTCTAGGCCTCTGCTTGGTCCCCAGCCAGCCTACAGCATGCAGAGGAGGCTGCATCAGCACCACTGTGTTCTCTGGGCCAGCCCAGGATAAGGTTGGGCCGTTAGTTTCTCTGTCAACAAAAGAAATACAGGTGGGCCCGCGATATCCACAGATTTGGAACATGTGGATTTCAGAATCTGTGGATTCCGAATCCATGGATTTGGGCCCACTGAGGACCTCCCGGAAGTGACCAGAACCTTGTTCTGGTAATGTCTGGGTCACTTTCTGAGGCCTGCAGAAGGGCTTCCGGGGCCTCTGCAGGCCTCAGAATGCTGCCTGGAGGAGTTTAAAGGCAACTTCCTGCTTTCAGCGAAATCCGGAAGTTGTCTTTAAACTCCTCTGGGCAGCATTCTGAGGCCTGTAGAGGCCATGGGGGTTGTGTACAGCCTCTGCAGGCCTCAGAAAGCATCTGGATGCTACCAGAACTCAGCTCCGGTTGTGTTCAGAGGGTCCAGGTGGCCCAAATCTGCGGATTTGAACATCTGCAGGTTTCAGTATCTGCAAAGTTTCTGGGAACGGAACCCGCACGGATAACAAGGGCCACCTGTATATTAATTCTTAGCGTAAAAAGTTGGTGAAGGAATTATAATTTTTCAAGGCTGAGAGGACACTACCAATCCAAGATTAGAACTGACAAACAACTTTGCAGTGCCAACGTTTTGACAAGACTGTGGCTCAATGTGAGCATCATTAGGGCAAAGTTACAAATTACCCTAGACAGTTAAGATAGCCTGATGTGTGTGTTCTTAAAATAAATAAACAACAGCCTGGAGGTTGCAAAATAGCGCAGAACATTGTTGGGCCTTTGGACTTTATTCCCAAAATGGTTGTGTTCCCAATCATGTCCCCCTGATGGTTTTTATTAAAAGAGAAAAAAAATCCCATTGCTTTTCAGCAACAGCATTTTTCTTCTTTAAAATGGCACATGGGATTGAGAATTAAACTGACACTGTTCTGAAACCCTGACCCCTGACTCTGGCCTAGGTGCCTTTAAAAGGGGGCTGGACAGACTTCTGGAGGAAAAGTCCATCGCAGCTATAGGCCATGATGGGTAGTGCAGCCTCCATGCTTTAGAAGTAAGCTACCTCAGAATGCCAGATGCAGGGAAGTGGCAACAAAATGCAGGTATCTAGTTGTCTTGGGTGCTCCCTGAGGCATCTGGTGGGCCACTGTGAGATACAGTAAGCTGGATTAGATGCGTCTTTGGCCTGATCTAGTGGAGCTCTTCTTGTGCTCTTATGTTCTTATAACCCCTCCATTGCATCATTCAGTTCTATTTCACACACACACACACACACACACACACACACACACACACACACACAC
>JAJKFI010000027.1:9259701-9278270 GCA_029204185.1 Lerista edwardsae | reverse complement strand
ACACACACACACACACACACACACACACACACACACACACACACACATCACCCGCTACTTTTCTTTTTTAAGTATACATTGAGCAATTGTTATGAGCAGTGTTATGGACCATAAGATGTAACTTGGACCTTCATGGTAGTGTTGATTTTGCTCATAACGTCATTGGGAAGTGTAATAGTTCATGATTTTCTCTTAGTCCCAACAAGTAATGGCAGAAAACGTTACATTTCTCCTCTTGTGGCTGTTTAAGAAATGAACAAAAACATGATGCCCCAGCATGCCAGTGCATGGATAATGCATAACATTTTACCCATCTGCAACCCATCTAAAGCAAATGAAATAAAAATTTGCCCTATGCCTATAAAGGCATTTCCATAATTCTGTGGGCACCTGGCCCATGTGCACTCATTACTGCCATTGAGGACATCGCACAAAGCCCTTCTTGTGTCAAGGAAAGCAGTCACTTTTGAGAGCAGAAAATAGCATTACTGGTTCCAATATTCTTCTCAGAGCAAGAGGACATTTTTCTGCACAAAAAATCTTCAAAATATTTTAGAAGAAACCCTTATTTATATGTATAAGATGGAGTTTTGCCTATATGAAGAAACCTTTTAACCCATCTCTAGGGCACCAAGGTTATACATTTCATAAGTTTTCTGATATTATTTGAGAGCTGAATCCTCCCTATGGAATGGGGCCTGATTTGCTTTTCTCTTGGCAGTCTCATTGGTTTCCTTCACCTATGGCCCTTGGAAAAAATGAGAAAGAATATCATGCACCTTTTCCAAGAAGCTGAAAAGATAGCGGATTTCCTCCCTTTTATTGGTCTTAGCGCTGCTATGCTGTTGCCCCATCAGTTGCTACTTTATATTGTAGCAACTTTATATTGTAGGGGTTCTCTTAGATGGCCATCTTTTTTCATTATTAGTAAAAGCACAGTTATCAAAACTTGACTAAGGAGCTAATGAAAAGAGTAACTCCTAATAAAGACACTCTCAACAAGCCAATTCACTTCACCTATGGAAATGTTAGCTGTCATTTTCAACCACTGTGCTGTTGCACACTGGTGTGCCATGAGCAGTCCACAGGCGTGCCCCAGGAATTGGGGGGGGGAAGGTCATTTATTAGTAGGGCCAATGGGGATGTGAGCCCCCCATTGGCAGCATGGTGTACCTTATCAATTGTCAAAAAAACTGATACGTCTTGACAATTTTAGTACCTTCTCAGTGTGCCATGTCATGAAAAAGGTTGAAACTCACTGTGTTAGCTCATTAAACTCCCACAGATTACCCAAGGATAGCCAGAGAGTTGTTGCATTACCAGTAGATAACGGTACTAGGGTACTTGCGTCCTGGACAATCGTGTCCCCTCAAATGCATCCCAGTCGTTGGCATTTCAGGACATTCATGTCCAGTTTTTTTTGCATTCCAGTTATTGGTGTCCCTCTATAACTGGCCAACAAACAAACCATAAGTGGGCAACAAACCCTGCGTTATACTGTGTATGCTAAGCTTCTTATCCCAGCCCTAGCCTTACTTCTTCCTTGGCGTTGTAAAAATTAAACACACACACACACACACACACACACACACACACACACACACACACAAGAAAATAAATCTGTAATTTTACATATACTGTACACCTATTGGCTCAATCCTATTTGGGGTTCACAGTGGCAGATCTCACAATCTGATGCTATACGTTGTGGTCTGGCAGTGTGAAAGCCATGCTGCTTGTGGGGCTGGGATGGGGAATGAAGCCGTGGAAGTTGGGAGGGAAGCTACTTGGGAGTGGAGAAAGACTGGGGGAAGCTGTGGGGACAGGTTACAACACAAATGCCCAGGGGATAGAAAGAGACTTAGAAGGTCGAAGTCTGGGATGTAGTGATCATAGATCACCACTTTACCTCAGGTGCCCGAGGGCTATGGGTTGGGTCTGCTTCTCCTGCCCTACACGCTGCCACCATAGGTAATTGCCCTCATTTGCCTAATGATAAAGTGCCATGAACTGTGAGCTTCCAATGGCCTCATGAAGGAACGTGTATATTTGCTCAGCCCTGGGAGCTACAGGCAAGCACACCTCAGGCTTTCACCTGGCTTTGATTTCCACTTCCAGGAAGCCACAGCTGGGCCTGCTCTGCTCCCAGCCTCTAATAAGTGTCTTTATTTCACAGTTTAGGCAAAGAGAGGAAGAGGCTTGTAAGGAATTGTCTCTCTCCCTCTCCCTGAAGAGGGAGAGGGTCATCTTTCTCAGGGACACTGTCATTTCTGCTTTGCTTCTTTTCCTCGTTTCCAATAATATCTGTGAAAAACACCAAGTTGGAATGGTGCTGTGCATTCAGTCCAAGCACCTAATCCTGATTCCCTTGGGGACTTTGGTAGGAGGACATCACAGAACTTCATACAGGTTCTGTTCCCAAGCCTTCTCTATAGGGCCCAACCTCAGGGGAGAACTGCATTTGTCTCATAGAATCAGGCTTCACGTCAGGCTTTTCAGCATCACTAAGCCAGTAGACAGGCAGGAGAACTTTGCATTATGTTGGAAAAGCACACATCTTTCTCATTCTCCTGTTTCTTTTCTCTTTGCCTGTCTATCTTTCTGTCATGCAGTGCCACTGTCAATTCCAAGGCATTTTTTCCTCTGCAGCCGCATTTCTTCCTGGTGGCTGCTCTGTTGTTTGGAACAAATACTGAACAGCATCCTACAAAGAAAAAATCCCATTTTCCTTTCTGAAAAATGCTGTATGAAATAAAAACTTTTGAAAAGCAGCTTGATTGTGCTTTGACCTTTTGGCCTTTGTTTTTGCTTTGCCCTTTTCTTCTTCATTGCTTTGTATAGATTTAAGCAAACCATGGAACAATTCCTGTGGGACTAGTGGTTGCCCTGTTCTTTTACAACAAACACTGAACAGCAGCACCCTGAAGAAAGAAGAAAAAAAAATGCAGCTTCCATCCTCAAAATTTCTATATGGACTAAAGACTCAACCTAATCCAGCTTGGGGAACAATCAGGATTGGAGGTTGCTAGGTCAGGGCATCAACCAAGGGCCCATTCCACCAGAGGGTCCATCCATCCAGCCCAGCCCCTGAACACCCCCTCCAGTACTGATAGCATTGGTACAAGTCCAATGTCACTTCTGTGACTGACCCCCCCCATCCACAAATAGAGCGTCATGTCATCGTAGGGCCTCAAAGAGATGCTCCCATTGGCCAGTGGGGAGGCCAGGAGGATCTCCTCCTTACTGTTTTAGGAGTGAGATGGACCATATAGCTATTATGTTCAATTTCCTATTTCGGGCTAAGATCCTCCGTCAGCGGCGGTCCTACCTTTTCTGTGGGGAGAGGGCAAATGCCCCAAGGGCCACACTGGTGAAATGGGGCAGGGTGACACAGAGGCAGACTACCTCTCGCAGAGATAAGCAGCTGGAGAGCAGTTTGGCCCCTGCCCTTGATCCACCACTGTCCTCCATACTTCTGCCTCAAAAATCAACTCAAACAAGGCACCTAGACTATCCACACCTAGACTATCCCTTCCCACATGTAAAGTCCATCCCAGGCATGTGTGACCCTAAAATCTCAACCTAGCCAAGGACCAAATGAGATGGGGCTCTGATAGCAGATGGCATATAAATAAAAACAAGAGAACCTACTTCATCAGTGTGTTTCATTCTGTCTCACTCTATCTCTGTTGCCAGCTTTAAATGAAGAGTAATCTTGAAAAATGAATACGAATAATTCAAGAATAAACTCACCTTGGGATTGGCACCAACGGCAGTATCTGCTTCTGAGATAAAGAGTAATTGCAGCTCCCCCAATTGAGATTGATAATGTGGCAGGAGTAAAAGGTTAAATTCTTCCTTATTGCTGTGATTCTGGTCAGGATGAAGCACCTCTATGGCTGCTATTACCCACCCACCCCCAAAAAAAAACCCAAAAGCAAGCTGCTTGGGGTGTGGAACGACATGTTTAAAGGCATGACTAGTTTCACATTAAAGAAAGTGAAGTTATAAGATGTCATTAGCTCTACTCAAGTGTTACATGTAAGGGAACATACATAGAGGGGTGTGGTGAAAAATCACACCTCCTGTCCCAAACTTCTACGTATTCCGCACTTTTCTGCAGGATACAACCCTGAAGATGGGAGCATTCCTCTACCTGATGTGAAACCCTAAGCCTGCAGAATGCCACATCAAGTGGGGGTGCCCTCCCTGCAATCAGTGCTGCCGTTTGCAGACAAATACTGAATGCAGCCAGGCTTGGGGTCAGCCCCCTGTGTTGGCATCAGGGACATGACTAACAGGCATGATTCCATTTTCCCCATGCACGTGTCAACTGAATAGGACTACAGACGATATACCATAATTACAATGTTAGAAGAAGCTAATAACCATATGCTGTATTCGAGTTGAGATTTGTTTTTAAGGGACTAATACTCCCCTCTTGCTAGAAACTTATATAGAAATGCCCCAAATGCTGAGTATCTCCTTTTAAAAGAAAAAAACCTGACATCTTTTACTTTGCCAATGCACAGTGAGCAGAAGTTTCATTTGGTCCTTTATTGTCCCAAATAGACGATTTGCAGACTCACCCCAGTAGAAAATGAACAGTATTATGGCCACGTCATAGTAATCATTTTTGTCAGTTCTTGGGAGTAATGAAATACTGTCTGTGTGAGAGTGTGCCTCTCTAACTTCTCAACCTTGGGTGGAAATAATAAATACCCACATCTATAGTCAGACTTTAATCTGCAGATGTTAAAGTGAGGGAGGGAAAAAGACTGCTGACCAGAGGCGAACCTATAGGGGGATCACAGTTTTGCAAGCAGCCGTTCCCCCTCCTCTTCGTAGCCAACGTAGCCACCATTTTGCTCTAGCTGCTGGAAATGGCTCCAAAGAGGGGAAAGTGGCTGTTCGCAAAATTTAGTGCTGTGATTCCCCTCTTGCTGCAAGAGTCTCTGCTGCAAGAGGCAGCTCATTGAAATTAAACAGTATTGCAGTACAAATGTTTTAGCCTACGCACAAAAGGAGGCTCCATTTCCAATCAGTGGGGCCAGTGCTAAATTTGTAAGAAGAGATGTTGAGGAAGGCAGTGCCTTTGATACTGTATTCCCTGACCTCAAAGCTGTGACCCCAAATCCAATCTTAGCTTGAGACTGACTGTAATTATCTCAGGCTAGTTCATCATGGAATGCATTTTTAGTTGAAGCTAGCAACCTCAAAGAGCCCTCACTGTGTGTACACACTCACATATGGAGAAATGTGTGATCCAGGCAACCATCAATATGGACTGCAGCAACTCCTGTGGCTATGGCAGCTGCAGCTGCAGAAATTGGCACAGCAGTCAAAGCCATTGCTATGGAGCTCTACCTGTGAATGCCTGGCTGGCTCCACACATCAAGCATCTTCACATAAATTCATACGGAGGGACATTTGGGACTGCTGGGATGGCTTGGAGAAAATGTTCTATGAATAAAATTGATATATTTTCTTTTACTATTACTCCCTATATTTCATTGCACTGGAAACAGATTTTGAATTTAGCTCTAGCTCAGTGTTCCTCAACCAGTGGTACTCGTACCACCAGTGGTACTTGAGATGGTGCTTGGTGGTATGCTGGGACCCCCAGTCTCCTGCCGCACAGTAGAGAGATCAACAATGCAATGCGACAAGCAGCAATAGGAAGCTCAGATCGATGGGCAGAGCTCCAGCATGTGCTTTTCATCTGCTTAAAAAAGTCACCCCATCCATCCTAAGCCTATTACCAGTTTTTGCTGTGTTGCGCCCGGCCTCTATTTAGACTAACAATCCAGTGCTTTCCAGCGCTCAGGGCTCCAGTGGTGATGAAATGGCTACCACTGGATCCTATGGGCACTGGAAAGCAGAGGTCTCCTCGGGTAGACCATAGCCGGCAGCAATGAATCTCCTTGGCTCTGTACCCGCTATTGAGTAGGCGCAAAGTTGAGGAGGCCCATGTTGAGATGCCCAGTCAGAGAGGGAAGCACAGGATCAGAGCTGGAGCAGGCTCTGAATGCGCCTGAGGCAGGGCAGTGACAAAAGACGGCACCCTGCCCTCTGCACAGCCTTGCCATGCCCCCTGCTTCCGGAATTACTCCATTTTGAAGCATAACGGAGACAGGGGAAGGCTGGAGGACCCAGCTCTACATCTCTTTCCTTCCCAGGCGCCCAGCTCCCTCGCTGGTGCCCATGGCAGCTGCTACACTGCACCCTATGGGAGTGCTACCTCTGCACAGGATACAGCAGCAGAGGCTACCACTTTCTCCGCCCCCTCCCAGGCCAGATCTTCCCCTCCCCCTCCCAGTTCTGCCCCCTCCCTGCTCCCCCTTCTCCAAAAGGCCTCACTGGCAAACACTGGTAAAATATACTGCCAGCATGAGATTCTAGAAGCCCCTGAAATGGGGGGTTCCTGGAACTTTCACTCTGAAAATGTTCATGGCAGAACGTTTGACGCAGTCCAGCTTCTGTCTTTTTTTTTTCTTTTTTTTTTGCAGATAACATACACTTGTGGTTAACAGAATCTAGCTAATTTGGATGTTTTTTCCTTATGAGCAGGAACTGCCAAATCCTTTCAGACTACTAGGAACAGAAGGTCATAACACATACTATTAGAAAAGCAAAATCTGCTGGGTTTGGAATAATGGTTTATAATGGACACACTATTTTATCAATGCTGTAAGTTATTCATGAGCTCCATTCATGTAAAATATATTGAATATGGAAGCAAATATAGATCATGCATTTATTGCCCATGGGTTTATTAATTTGGAAAGATAACAGCAATATAAGTGGGAACTTAGTAGGAGTGATAGCTTTCCGGAAGTATCCATTGTCAACCACATCTTGCAATTCTTCCCTGGATTTACTCTCTCGTTGATGGGTGTTTTTTGTTTGAAAAAGCCAGATACATTTTCAGTTTGGTAAATGTTTTCTAAATGACTTGTTTGATTAAAGAAAATCATTCCAAAAAAGAATGGAAGAACTTTAGGGTCTGGCATTTTTGAGCACATTGAATTATTTTGTTTTCTTGAGAAAAAAAATTGTGGTGACTCTTTGACACCATACAGGGGTGTAGCTAAAGAAGTGCAGGAGGTGCAACTGCACCGGGCAACAAGCTTTTGGGGGGCAACAAGCTGAGCTTGACACTAGTGGCCAAAATTGTTAAAATCTTGGTATGTATGAAAATGCCATCAGTTATATACCATTCAATGTGGAATTTAATGCAGAATGCAATGACACAAACTGGAGTGTAATATCTTTATCCAAAGTTATGGCCAAAAAACCAGAAAACAAAAATACAACTATCGTGTAAAAAATCATTAGCTAAAATCAGTTTTAAGGAATAATACTGTCATGTTTTCGATGCAGAATCTCACGCAGGATGCAATTAAGCAAATTGGAGTGTAATATCTTCATTCTATCAAAGATTATGGCCAAAAAAAATAGAAATAGAACTGTGATGTCAGTTCCTGTTGTGATGTCACTTCTGGGGCATCATTTTGCACAATGTGCTGGGCTACACTTATGTGGGCTGGAATTATGTGAAGTCCACTCTTGCGACTGTGGTTGGGAGAAGAAATGACCATGTGTATCATTATGGATCTATTTGAACAGTTTTAATTCATGAGTCAGCTATGTTTTTTTAATTAGCCTGTTATGAGGTAGTCATGCATATCATTTTATCATCATACAATGCGATCATCCTGATTCAGGACCTTGTTGGCTCAAATAGTTAGGATCAGTAAAAGGCTAAACGATAGGATCCTAATCTATTTTTCTTTTCGGAGAAGCAGCCATAGGACAGCCATGTTTTGGATAAAAGGCTACAGTGTGGGGGGAAGAGGGATTAACCTTTTCCAACCACACCATGATCCTGTTCCAAAATGGGCCCCACATCAAAAAATCCAATGACAGACCTTATATCAGCCCAATCCTAACCTGTGCTAGAACAAGCAGGCCGACTGGCCTGCACTGTATTCAGCGCAGATTTGGGACTGGCTGCTGCTTGGCGCAAAGTAAAGGGAATTCATTCCCCTTACCCTGTTGCAAGCAGCAGACTCTCCCATAGGGCTACTCAGATCTGCACTAGTAAAATCACTGGTGCAAATCCAAGAGGCCTAGATTGGGGCCAACTGGACCCGGAACTGGGATTAGAATCTGGCCTAACAGCCGGATCCTGTCTCCACCCCGCTCCCTAGGCCCACTTAGCCTCCCCACACTCAGTTCTGCCTTGCTCCTTCCCACACCCTTTCACCACCCTCCCAAACCCCCACACCAGCTGAACCTGGACGAAGCTTCTCCACTTTCCTGGGGAGGCATGGAGGCTGAACGCGGCCTCTGCGGGCTGGCCACACTTCTTGCACTGACCCAGCCACCTCCCAGAGTAGCGCAGATGTGTCTTACAGCACATTTGCAACACTCCTAGGCCGGTACATTGGACAGTGGACATTAGGATTCCAGCCTTAGTAATGTATTGTTTGCCCCAGAATGGAACAGTCAGAGTACAGGTACTCATTTCATGAGACCTCACTCAGAAGGCTTCTTTTTCCACTTCTCCGTTTCTGGTTTCACACTCCTGTATTGAATCACCCAAGAGTAAAGCAGCTATCTGGGCAAGCGCTGGCACTCACACAGTTCAGTCAAAGATACAAAGATTTTGTAGGTTTGTCACAAAAACCTTGGCAAGCTTTTGTCATTATTGTAGTGGGTGAAGGATGAAAGGGGCGCCACAAGAACACATTCCAGTGTTCTGAATTAATTGACTACAAGTTCTTCTTTCCACATAATGCCTAAATTGGATTAGAATCCTCACTTCACCCTTAAGCATTCTCGCTCAGAGTGAAAAATACACCTTGTCACAACAGTAAAGCTGAAGTAAAGCTGAAGCATTTTCTTCCTTTACACATGGTTTCATTATTGTCTCCAGGCCCCCATGCCGCTAGAAACCTTGTATGCCTTGTGCACTGTACACATGTGCCACACAGATACCACATTTCAACACATTTACATATTTCACATTTATGAGCAGATGGATTAGTCCTTGTTTGAGTGGTCTGGTCACCGCATCTCAAAAAGGACATAGTGGAGCTGGAAAAGGTGCAGAAGAGAGCGACAAAAATGATTACGGGGCTCGGGCACCTTTCCTTATGAAGAAAGACTGCAGCGTTTGGGGCTCTTCAGTCTAGAAAAAAGGCGCCTGAGGGGGGACATGATTTGAGACATACAAAATTATGCATGGAAGGGATAGAATCGATAAAGGGATGTTCTTTTCCCTCTCTCAAAACACCAGAACCAGGGGGCATCCGCTAAAACTGAGGGTTGGGAGAGTTAAAACAGATAAAAGGAAGTACTTTTTTACCCAGCGGGTAGTTAATCTGTGGAACTCTGCCACAGGAGGTGGTGATGGCATCTGGTCTTGATGCCTTTAAGAGGGGATTGAACAGATTTCTGGAGGAAAGGTCCATCGTGGGCTATAGGCCATGATGGATTGTGCAACCTCCTTACAAAGGTGGAGGGCTACTGGTATTGGGTGCAAGGGAGTGGCAACAGGATGCAAGCATCTTGTTGTCTCATGCCTCCCTGGGGCACCTGGTGGGCCGCTGTGAGATACAGGAAGCTGGACTAGATGGACCTTTGGCCTGATCCAGCAGGGCTCTTCTTATGTTCTTATGTTATGTTCTTATGTCTCTATACACTCACATATGCATGTCCATTTAAAATGCTGACTTTGCAGGGAACTGCAAACTAGAAATGAAGAAGCGATTGAAAAGATTTCTACATTTAAAATAATTTATTTTTATCTCAAATAATGTTACTTCCTCCTTTTGAGTCATGCATCATCCCTAGCACAGTGTCAGCCTCTTTCTGACCAGAAGGTTTTTTTTTTCCTGGGGGGCGGGAAGGGAGAAACCAAGCTTCATAAATTTTTTACATAGCATGAAGCCAAATGAGGGGAAGTGGTTTTGGCCTCGTTCTGTAGATAGATATTTCTCCTGATAAAGAAAATTCTTGGCTAAAGCCAGTTCTTGACTAAAGATTACAAGATGCTCATATAGAATTAATTATCCACATTAAAAGGGATTCTGAAAAGCATGGAACTGTGAAAGCTTTCTCTTGTTCCGACCACATGGTACTGCCTGCACAGACCATTCTCCCAACTAAGGAAGAGTTTGGCACAAGAACTAAGTTGAGAAGTACATTTCTAAAATATTAGGGGCACAACCCAGTCAAACTACTGTAACAGCACAATCCTATGCAGGTTTGCTTAGAAGTAGTTTTCATTGAGTTTAATAGGACACTTCAGGTAAATGTGTATAGGATTGTAGTCTAAAGCATTTGTTATTGTTCCATTCATTTCAACATTAATTTAAATCAGTGGCGTTCCTAAAGGAGGGAAACACTAAGTGTTGCAGGAACCTGAGTTCCTGTGGAACGTGGTCCCTCCCCTTTGCCTCCAGAGCAATTAGCGGCTCCAAGACCTGGCCTCAAGGCTTTGTTGTCCAAGCTGCTAATGGCTTGGGAAGCAAAGGGGAAGGACCAAGTTACATAGGAGTTCAGGCTCCTGCAACACTTAGTGTGTTGTTCCCCCCTGTAGGAATGCCATTGATTTCAATGGGACAATTTCAATTCACAAATGAACTGACAGTCCTAGACAATGAGAGTCACTTTTTCTGAAATCTGGCTTGTACTCTTGGGTAAGCAAAACACACCAGCATGCCTCCCATTGAGTGTGATCTCTGGTCTCTTCCATATTTCTACACCATAGAAACCAAGTTCATACCGCTCGCTCTCTTCTGCCATACACACACACACACACACACACACACACACACACGGGGAGAGAGAGAGAGAGAGAGTTCGAAATGGAATGGTTAGTGAATGGTTTGTTTATTCGACTCCTGTTTGTATTACTATTCCTTATTATTTTGTTATTGTCTTCCTGTTCCTACAGCATTTGTTTTGATTACCCTTTCTACTACTATAAACAGTCTCTAAATAAACCATGCATTGCTATTTCAACCCTCTGGATTTTCTCTTTTTCCCTTCTATAAAACACCAATTCCCCCTAAGTGTCCTACAACCGACAGTTGACAATCGCTCAGAGTGCTTGTTTGGGAACACATGTAAGTTCATGTCTACAATTTCCTGGGCAGCTGTGATAATACCACCCACCAGAGAGAAATAATTGCCAATTGTTTACATTAGATTGTCTACTAGGATCAAAAGAGATAACTATTGTCCAAGGAGCACAGTTTCTCTTTCAATGCTCTTCGACTTCCAATTAACTGCTTGAACATATAGAAAGATCAGAGGCATTTCATACAATGCAGAACTTTATCTAGTTCAGACATGGGAACCTCATTCAAATTGGCTGTAAGAAATATGCATCACAGTGGCAGCTTCCACCTGTCCTATATACACCTGTCCTATAAACAGCTGATGACAGCCTATATGCCTACCTTTGAACATGTGTAGGGACCTTTTTCTAACTGCATGGGGAAAACATACATCTAAACATACACATGTAGGTTCCTCCCAGCTGTTTAAACAAATGTATGTAGGTTGGGGCAGAACCGGCTGCCACAATGCCATTCTCCCTTACATTATGCTTGTTATACCCAGTTTGACCATCCCTAAGGGAGTTATGCTGGTATGAGGATATCTCTAAAGCTTCATCAATACATATGCCCTGGAACTGTTCTATCCCAATGACATTTTGACATAAAGTGTTCAAGATTTCCAACTGGCCTTAGAGTACTATATGATCTTTGTCCTTTCTGCAAACTATATGTGTGGATCATCTTGCAACTTGGGAGTTATCATGCAAGCAGCAACAATGGCTGAGTCATGGTTTTCTAGTGCCTGACATATTTTTTTCCATTGAGAAAATGGAAAGCAAAGAACATTCTAGATATCCATGAACTATTCACTGAAATGTCTGTTTAGGTCTTACGGAAAACATGCTGTTTTGCAGGTGTCGCAAATCAGATCCTTTTTGGATCACATCTGGAAAGCCTACTTGGACATCATTATAAGCTTCACCTCTAGTGATGGTGTTCCCTAAGCCAGTGGTTCTCAATCAGTTTAGCATCAGGACCTACCTTTAAAAAGTGTGATTTTACCAGCCACTCAAGCCTCTGTAGCTATAACGGTGATTAGGCAACTGTGCTCCCACCAAATAGCCTAATCTGCCCTGTCAGTTTCTCAAACCACAAAAAAATTGGGTTGTGACCCACTGAAAGGCCCCAGACCCACAGTTTGAGAACTGCTGCCCTAAACCATTAGGACCAAACTAGAGGTGATAGCAGTGGCTCTGTGTGGCTGAATCACATGGTCATCTGCCAGTGTCTCTGGCTGAAGAGAGTATGGGGTTCTATTAACTCCTGGCCCCCCTCCTCTTTGCCAGCCCCTCAACCCACTCTACTCCAAGAGCAGAACCATCAGCCCGGTTGTTTTCTCGGTACTCCCTCCCTGTGTACATAATAACCTGGCACAGCCCATTCATGCACAGGAGGCTGAACCTGCATCTTGTGAAAGGAGCACCTCTCATGAGACCTCAAGGGGTGGGGCCATCACCTTGGCAACAGAGCCAAATGTGGCACCTTCTCCCGTTTCATTCAGCCTGGAGGCATCCTGGATGCTCTCACTTCCTTGCCTTCCACCATAGCCATGAAAGGGTGGCCATCTTATGCTTCTCTGACCCAAACCACCTGTGCACAGAAATAATCCTAAACCAACTTTTAAACATAGTCCTTTTACACATAGTGTTTTTAGGTGACTGCTGGATGCTTCTGCTCATTTCTGTGTATACAGTATATTTCATCACTTTGATACACACTGAAAGACAATGAAGACAAATGATGAAGAATCATAGATATGATATCAGGAGCAAAGAAGCATATTGCTTTTACTGTGTGTGTGTGTGTGTGTGTGTGTGTGTGTGTGTGTGTGTATATACACCACGTCATATTTTATGCTCGCTCGAATGTAATTTAATCATTTTCAGCAAGGTTGTCAGGGACCGAGACCGCACCTTGGGTTGACAGCTCCAAATATTTTCTTTCCCTGTTAGAAGAGATTTAGGCAAAAGGAAAGTTTAATATCTCTATGTGCAGGAACAAATCAAACAATGTGAAGTTATAACAAATTGCAGGGAACAAGCTTCTGTGGCAAAGAGGCTGGGTGAAGGGAATGCACAATGAATTCTGTAGACACAGCAGCTGTGAATGCAGGCTGGAGAAAAGCTGGCTGCATGCGTAAGAAGCCAACCGCTTTCTCATATGTTGATTTGGTATATTTGAGAGGTATCTAGAAGTTATATTCTATTGTATTTGCATAATATATAACTTTACATTAAACCTCCCAACATCTCTGACTTTGGCAGATTACTGATTGGCAATACTGGCCACTCCTCGAAGGAAATCATGAAAGAATAATGCTGAACAAAATAATCTTGAACATAAGAAAAGCTTCCATACAGTGGCCATAATCTAGCAGTCAGCTGCAAAGGACAACCCAATCATATCTCCCAGCGCTTTGTGCAACCAAGCTGACAGTGTGCACTGCATGCAATTGTGGGGGGCAACCACACAGCCTGGGCAAAATATTTTTCATTGACCTCTCCATAGGCCACTTGGCCATAATGGGTCTCCTTGGACTCACTCCAGCTATTTTGCTGGCATTAATCTGAAGTGAAGCAGGAAGACTCTCAGGCTGGAAGAACAGGGGCATGTTCCCAGCATGCACTGTTGCCACCAAGATCCACCCCTCCCACTCCCTCCTGCCCCTGCCCTCCTTGCTCCCTGCCCCAACCCTTCCCCACACATCCCCTGAACTGCTCACAACCAGTGGTGGGATTCAGCCGGTTCTCACCTATTCTGCAGAACTGGTTGCTAATTTTAGGTAGGGAGAGGGAAGAAAGGCAGCGGCCGCCCTGAAGGACATAGAACCGGTTGTTAATTTATTTGAATCCCAGCACTGCTCACAACCCACCCATGGTAGCACCTTACCTGCTCCAGCACAGGCTGTGTCCATCTCTGATGGGCGCATGAAGCCTCCAACCATTTGTGCTTGCAGCTCCAACAAGCATGACGTCAGCATGATATTTACAACACTGTAAGATTACGTATGGCAGCAGATCAGGAGACCTGTTGCCGTAGGCCCTTTATAAGATTGGGCTGTTAGTCTCACTGCAATTAGGTTTGCAGTGTTTAACTGATTAAACAGATCAGTTCAATAAAAAAGACTTTCAACTGACATGGAAAGGAAAGGAAGGAGTCATGATAGCTAAATCCATAGAAAAATTGATTTTCTTTATCACATTCCAATATGACAAAGATTAAACTGTTTATTTTCTTCATTGTGTGAATGCATTACATTTTTAATTTGACTATAACATTTTGTGTATGAATGTGATTTTTATCTGTTAATGATCTATTATTTAGGTCAGTGGTATTCAAACTGTGGGTTGGGACCCACTTGGTGGGTTGCAACCTGATGTCAGGTGGGCTTTGGAAAGCTGGAAGCAGCCATCTTGGAAACTGCAGACCTTACTCTTGCTATATTCCTTTGTGAGTGTTAACAGTTCGAATTTTCAAGTGAGGATTTTTTTAAATTTTGTTTTTGGTTCATCCCTTTTATATAACATGTTGTCCTAATCTTGCTTTCTGTCAGGGATGTTTCATGGTTGTACAATTGCTACAGTTCAAGAATGCCAATTTAAATTTCAGGAATGTCATTTTATTATGTTACAATGACAGCACTTCCTGCTTTCCTGCCACAACATCACTTCCAGGTTAATGACATCACATCTGGTGGGTCCCGACACGAGTGCCATACTAAAAAGTGAGGCCCGGTCTAAAAAGTTTGAATACCACTGGTTTATGCAATAAAAATACAAACCCGAATTTTTTCACTCTAATTAAGGAAGTGCCCTCACAGAGTGTGTTTGCGTGTGTTTGTATCTATGTGTATGCAACCACCTGCACATTTTCTCCAGGTGCTGCCACTGATTTTGATATATTTGTGCATCGTCTAAAAAGAATGTATGCTTCTTGCGTCCATATGCACATTTATGGAAATTTAATCCCTAGATTAATTGACTAAAACTCACGCAAGATTTATTGAACTGGATGACAGTCCTGATGGAAATTAATGGTGTTTATGTTGAACACAATTGCCAGTGCAATCCTAACCAACTTTCTAGCACTGGGGTAAGAGCAATGCAGCTCCTAGGTAAGGGAACAAACATTCCCTTACCTTGAGGTGGTCTCCAGGACTACTATTCCACTGCAGGATGCAGCATATGCCCCACTGGCACAGCTATGTCAGTGCTGGAAAGTTGGTTAGATGTCCTAAGACCCATTCCGATGATTTCAACGCGACTGGGTTGTGACTAACTTTGAGGATTGTGTTCAGTAGGCACAGCAGTGGATAGAGCCAAAACACAAGCTTCTGTCAGGCTGCCAAAGCAATGCATGTAGGAACAACCAGTTCAGATACCAAGTTCAGACTCCAGATTTGTCAAGATGTGACTTTAAGGATCACAGAGCATTGATCGGTGGGACTAGAAAGGGCACCATGAAGTCATATATTTAAAGCCTTCATGAAAATTTATCCCCAAACAATCCCTGCTTAAAAAATTCAATGATGGTTAGCTTCATTACTTTCCTTTATTGTTATGGTTAAAAAAACCCAAACAACCTAATACTATATCTTCGGGCGCAATCCTAACCTGGAGTTAGGCTGGCACAAGGGCCACTGTAAAGTATGTTTGGACCATTCTTGGAGTCAGAGAGGCCAGCACACTAACATTCGCCATCCTCCCTGACTCCGAGAGTGGTCCAAACTCGCTTTATGGTGGCCCTGGTGCCAGCCAAATTTTGCTGGCTAACTGTGCTGGCCTAACTCCAGATTAGAATTGTGCTCTTAAGCTTACAACTGAAATTGTGTCCTCCTATTCACATAGGTGTAAAAATATCATGAGTTCCTTTTGCATGTACTAGATGCATGCATGTATATGGCTGGATGGAAGGTGCGTGCCTTGCTGGCTTTCCTTCCCCCCCCCCCTATCTCTATGCAGGCAGTTGACATTTCTCATACATGGATAGATAGATGGAAGTTGTGTATAGATGAATGGAAAAATGGATAGATGAATGAAGTTGTGTTATGTGAGAGGCAGGGCAGGCTGAAGCTATCAGGCTCTCTGTTCTGCCACCACCCCCGTACCTAGCTTATTCTTCCACCTGGACTCATGAATCAAAGCAGGATCTGTGAAGTACACCAGGATCACTCCACTGCCCCCAAATTCTCTGCTTTGTTAAAAGGCCTTGTGGAGGACAGGGCTGGTAAGGAGAGGCTGGTTCCATCTGTGCCAGTGGAGTGGGCTGGAGGAGGCTGGTGTTTGTTTGTTGCCCCTTTGCTCAGGCCCCAATCCACCACCCATTTGCATAATGGATGGGCCAGCCGTGGTGTGAGATCTCATGTTGTGCTTGGTTCTGCTTTCTTGGCAAGCATTTGGTGCCTGGTTGCACTCTCCTTGGCACCATTTTGCAATGGCACCAGCCATCTCTTCTCAAAGTTCTTGCAGTGCCCACAAGCTCCACGAGGTTGGGGTCTCCCATGCGAAAGGTGCGTAATTTACATTTTACTTCCTGGTTAGGAGTGCCCGATAGGCAGAGATCCTAGAATCTGGGAACCCTTAAAACCCCCAAAGATGCTTTAGATTGCAGCCTGGTGCCTGTAACTCTTTGACCCAAGGGGGTACGTCCTCATCCTTGAATTGTGGAAAAGACATTACTACCTCTCAGACACATGCAGCAGACTCACACTTGCCATCTATTTCTTTTAATATAATAAAACAAAGAACCAGCTGGGAGACAGATGCAAATGATTCGTTACTTCACCGCTGAATTCTCCTTGCTTCAAGGCGCAGACCATAGTAGGTGGTTAGGAGAGAGGGGGCTTTCATGTAGAGACTCTGCACCCTTAAGAGCATTCAGGGTGATTGTGAAGGAACCTCAGAGTCCAACTGGCCAGAGTCTCCCTTCTCTTGTAGGGGTGGTAGCCGGGGGGGGGGGCAATGTTCTCACAAAAGAGGGCCTCCTGTAGATGAGGGAAGGTTTTCTTTGGGAGTCTGGTCACAGGCTCCCCCATGAGTGGATGTTTTTTTGCCCTTTCCCCAGTCACTGTCCCCAGTCTCTCCCTCCAGTTCCTCTTTCTGGTCTCTGCTTTCCTGGTCTCCTTTGTGTCTTATAATCAGCTCTCTTTTGGCTTGGTTGCCTGTGCCTCATTCCAGCCTTTGTCCCCCTTTTTGCTCTGTCTTCCGCCAAGTGGGAAGAGGCGTGGTTCAGACTCACCCCACACGCAATCACTAAACCTAGAAGGAACACTGGGAGAGGGGAGCAGGACACACTCATTTGTGTCCCATAACACGGGTGGAGGCAGGTCAGTCAGACGAGTATTCTCTGGCACAAACAGGGTTATCTCTGAAACTTGTTTTTCTGTATCAGTGCTCAACTCCTGAATGTGAAATGCTTGAAAGTAAAGGATGTTGTTCCCTGAGTCACCAAAACCAGTCCTCTAAACATCAGAAAGAAGCATTTCTACTGTAAGCAAGTTGGATCACCAACACCTCTAATTTAAGGCCTGGATACAATATGTTACAATGAACACGTTCAGTGCAGAGTTGTTTATGCATCTTGGGGGGAAAAGCCTACATATAGATATAATAGTAGGACTTTTTTTTTCCACCTTTCTCAAAAGTGTGTTCACAAGTTTAGCTTAAGTACTTGTCATCGCACAGGAAGTGAAAGGCAACCTATGAAAAGCTTATCACCTTCCAGTTTCTTAAGACATTTGTTCCCTGAAGTGATAGAAATGAGTGATTAATGATGACTCATCACATTCTATGGGAATTTCAGCATGATCAGATTACCTAGTGATAACTGGCATGTTTTCCTTTGCATATATAAGTGATCTCACCTTAAGAATCTTAAGAGGAACAGAGTAAGGAACAATTCCTGAATGGAGACAGGAGAAATATAATTTAGGGTGCAGTCCAAGACACCCTGGGGCGATTCATGTTGTTTGCATCAGCCCAGGTCTGTTGCAAATGTGCTGTAAGGCACATTTGCACCAACCTAGGATGAGCTGAGTGCTTGCACCGATTCAGTTGCGCAGTGAACGGTAGCAGGTAAATTGCCCCCATGCTGGCCGAACTTGGACAATGTGGGGGCTTTTGAGGGTGGGGGGAGGTGAGAGGGGCAGGGGAGGTAGAATGGGGTAGAGGGAGGGCGGAGGGAGGATGGCCCCACAATGTCCCCCTGCCCTCCAGTGAGCTCCAGCTGCCTACTACCCTGAGTAGGACGCAGTGTAGGCCAGCCGGCTGGCCTGCTCCTGCCCAAGTTAGGATTGCTCTGTTAATTCTGCCTGTACTGGCCGATGTAAAATTCTCCATTATTGTGATACGCAGTAGCTGAGTGTACATTTTAATGTGCATGTGTTTCATCTGCAGTGTGTGTGTGTGTGTGTGTGTGTGTGTGTGTGTGTGTGTG
>JAJKFI010000027.1:9227131-9259691 GCA_029204185.1 Lerista edwardsae | reverse complement strand
GTGTGTGTGTGTGTGTGTGTGTGTGTGTGTGTGTGTGTGTGCAGGCGCATACCTGGGCGAAACCGTGCCCAGAGCATGCGACGTCACGACGTCGTGACGTTGCGGTGTGTGTGGCTTCTGTCCGCCATGGTGGGCAGAAGCCAAGCCCCGCCTCCTTGTTCTGTCGGAATGGAGGGGAGCTGCCAGTGCGCCTCCCGGCTCGGGGGCGCGGCGGCGGCTTCCTTCCCCGGGCTGCCGCTCGAGTGCTTAAAGTGCCTCAGCAGCAGCCCGGGAGGAGAGCCGCCAGCGCGCCTCCCAGCTCAGGGGACACAGCGGCGGCTTCCTTCCCTGGGCTGCCGCTGGGGCGCTTTAAGCACTCGAGCGGCAGCCCGGGATGGGAGCCACCGGCACGTGTCCTGGCTCGGGGCGCGCGGCAGCGGCTTCCTTCCCTGGGCTGCCACTCGAGTGCTTAAAGCACCCCAGCGGCAGGCCGGGACGGGAGACGCCGGGGCGCCTCGAGGTGCGGGGGCCCGCAAATTTGCGGGCAGGGGGGCGGGGCACTATGCCAATGGCACCCCCCCCCACCTTATGGTGCCCCAGGGCTCGTGCCCTGTGGCGCCATACCCTAGATTCGCCTCTGTGTGTGTGTGTGTGTGTGTGTGTGTGTGTGTGTGTTAGTAGTGATAGTGCCATTTTTGCACTTGATTCTAAATGCAGCAAGGCCCATGGCTGTTTTCAGAAAATGAATTCATATAGTTCCCAGAACCAGTCCGCTTTCAGAGTCCTACATTTATGTTTCTAGTTTCTATTAATTGACAGTTTTTGCTATTTTAGTGGTCTGCAGTTTTCACAGCAGGGACTAATGTCGGAATTAAAATTGATTTGCCAAATAGTTTAGGGTAATACCATAAAAGGGGACTTAAGCATTGTTCGTGGGACAGAAGCCAATGCAAAAAGCAGAAGTAGGCGTGCTATTCCTGTGAGATGAAGCAGACGCACTGTGACAATGTGTGCCAGATGGGACATTTTAGAGGACACAGGGTTTTATCCCTCCAGGTGTCAGCATGTGCAGGGTGACTTTCAGATGTCTGGAGGCATTTTCAAAGGGTGGGAGAACAATTTTTCTTAAAGAGAGCATTCATTTCATCGGTTATTATTACTATAATAATGGTATACCATATTACAGAGTACCATATAATTAAGAGATTGTATCAGTTCAATGCAGTCCTGTCTCAGGATAATTGTCTCCCACTGCTACAGACAGGGCAAATATTAATGGTTATTTGCAAAACAGAAGACTCTGATCTAGAGACACATTCTGAACTGACAAATTGGTTGGGTACAATAACTGTAATTAATAAAGCTGCTGTTTTATCAGATGGATATGAATGCAGGAGAGAAAGTGATAGTTGCTCAGAGAAATTGTATAGCATTCTCACTGGCTTAAAAACCAAAATATGTGGAGTGCTGTACATCTGCAGGGGCTTTTGGGGAAAAGTTAAATGCATATTCACTCCTTTTCCTACCCTGTTCCCAGGCTATGCACCCTAAAGACTGGGGTGGGGAAGGAAAACAGTTCAGGGTGAAAGCAGAGGGCACAATCTATATAGGACAGTAATATTAGCATGAGGCTGCCCTATGTTACCTTTTTTGTTTTATTTTATTGCTTGGGATGCATGCAAATGGATTTTTTTTAATTTGTTGACTAAAATGCAAAATGTGCTGTATGTTTTTATTCAAATATAACTTACGTTTCATTTTTTTTAAAATACTGGAAAATTAATATGTTTTAACCAAATGCAATCCATAACCAATACAGAATTGGTCACTTGGTGCCAAATCAAGAAAATAGAAGAATATATACAATTTAATACACTGCTGGTGTGGTAGTGGGGTGAGGTTGGGAGCTACCTGACAGCACCTGCAAAGTCATGCTGAAGTTTGCTGGCCCATGCTCATTCTTGCTGGCGTGGTGTGGCATGGTGTGGTGGCAGGGTGAGGAAGGCCAATCCATGATCTTCTGGGTATAGCTAAGATTGGATGTTGCCCCTGTGGTAAGGACAGAGTCATGCCTATGTTTATTTCTAGCCTGAACTGGAAGTTGTGCCTTCCATGACCTTCTTGCTGGTGTGATGTGGCGTGGCGTGGCGGTGGGTTGAGTAAGGCTTTCTGGTTCAGGCCGAGGCTGGGAGCTGCCTCTGTGACCTGCGCGAAGCTGAGAAATAAGCCCCAGAGGCCTTGCGCCACTCAAGTTGATGGAAGGCACACTGAAAAGGCCAAGGAACGGCCAGTTGGTGTAGCGTGGTGTGAAATTTGCAATATGTAGTGATATTTTTAAAAAACTTTATTTTATTGGCTCATAGTGGTTTTATTTCATTTCACAAACAACCCTATTTATTGCCAAGTTGTATATACTGCCTTTCAGCAATGCCTCCTCAAAGCAGTACACTACTCAAAAGAACAAAACAAAACAATCAACAATAAAGTGTGATCAATGTTTTAGGGCTCAATCCTAACTTGCACTGGAGCGGGCAGGCCAGCGTGGCTACACCGTATCCAGCACAAGTTAGGAGCTGGCTGAAGCCTCCACAGGGCAACGGCACGTTCGCGCCCTTACCCAGGGGTAGGCACCAGTTGTCCCGATGGGCTCAGATCTGCACCTGCTATTTAGCAGATGCAGGTCTGAGCAAGCCTCACAGCCTGAATCGGGCCCGCGAGGTCTGGGAGTGAGGGTTTGGATGCAGCTTAACGGCCACATTCCACCCCCTCCCTAGGCCAGCACATCTCCCGGCCCACCCACCTCCACCCAGAAACATCCCTGCGCCAGCTGAACTTGGCTGGCACAGGAGCACGGCATCACTGGCTTCAGCTGGCACTGCTAGGCCAACGCTGCTGCTAGTGTTGGCCCAGTGGCAGCAGCTCTGGTGCGATGGTGCTGGTCAGCACTCTCATGCCAGCAGATGTTAGCAGCTACAGTCAGCCCAATGTCAGGCTTTAGATTGCGCTGTCAGTGATGTTCAGGATGAGAGACTGACTAATCCAAGTTTGCTGCCGTAGTGGGCATTCCCTGTTTGAATCAAATTCTTACAGCTAGATTCATGCATGTGCTGTGGATTTAGGAATCTGCAGCTTCTTTCCATCTGTCCTTTCATCCCATCCTCTCTGTTTCCCCTGACACATCCACAGGACACCATAGCACTTAACTTCTATTACTGCCTCGTTCTTTCTATTTAGCTGCATTGTCTGTATTTGCACCAGTGGCTCCTGCTTACTTTCCTTTGTGCCTGATACATATTACTCCAATTATTGCTGTATATATGAATGCCTCCTATTCTTTGATGTGTATATCCTCACAACAGCACTGTGAGAAAGAAACCTATTATCCCTGTGAAAGAGAAACCTATTATCCCTCAGTTCCTTCAAGGGGAATAGGAGCGCTGAGAAAATTAATGATTTGCTCAAGGTCAGCCGAGCAATATATGGCAGAAGAGAGAATTAAACTCAAACTCCTTCAGACTAGCCATATAGCCTTAGATCAGGCCTTTGAAACACAAGGCCCTTTGGAGGCCCCAGTGTGGCCTGTGACATATCCATATCCAGGCAACTTACTGAATTATTGTCAGGGCATAAATACATGTTACACAAAAATGAGTACAACAAAAGCCTGGAGAAGAGAAGGCTGAGGAAATATGGTAGTGCCCCTCAAATACCTGAAGTGCTGACATATGGAAGAGGACAAAAAATTGTTCTGAACTGTCTCTGAGAGTAGAATGAGATCCAATGGCAAGATGACCTCTTTTTTTCAGGACATGTCCTGGATGTCCTCTTTTTCCAGGACATGCCCTATATTTCAACCTTCTGTCCTGAATAAATTTAAAGATGTCCTACATTTCAAGACAGACAGGGGGTGCCAGTGGCAGTAGGGGCTGCCCACATCACTTGCTTGCATATTTGCCCTTTCTTTGTTGGGTTGCATGAAAAGAGGACAAGACTGCCCAAAATCAATCAATCAATCAATCAATCAACAATCAATCAGTCAGTCAGTCAGTCAGTCAGTCAGTCAGTCAGTCAGTCAGTCTGTCTGTCTATGAGAGTTTTTATTTAGTAACATCCTACATTTTTCTTGAATGTCCTACATTTTGGGGTGCTGTGTCCTCCTTTGTGGTCATGACATCCAGTTACCCTGTCCAATGGGTACAAACGGCAAGAGAGGAGATTCTGGTTGGGTATCAGGAAGAAATTATTGATGGTAAGGGTGGTTCAGCAGTTGAACAGATTGCCGAGGGAGATGGTGGTTTCTCCCTCACTAGAGATCTTCAAGCTGAGGCACTGTCTGAAGATACCCTGAGGATTTCTTGCTACAGATGGGAGTTGGAATAGATGACCTAACCTTCCAGCTCTAAGATTCTATGGTATGAAGAATCATGTGGTTCTTCATGTATGTATGAAGAGTTTATGTGGTTGCATCATCTGTGAAAAGTACCCATATAATCTATGATAACAATAGAGTCAGTCAAAACAGGGCAACAGTCAAATTAAATCATGAGAAGTTGTCTTAAAACAAAGGCTTCTGCCTCACTTCACTGTGCGATCGCTCCATGAAAACTGCTATTATCTCAGCAGGCTCTTTGGGAAGAAACATGGTTTTGTGTTTTTCCACTTCCTAGGCGTTGGTGATACTAACACTTTCCTCTGTGACAGTTCACCTAGATCTGTACTCCACGCAGGGCTAGTTTTAAGACATTGCCAAATATGCAGCTACAGGGAGCCTGGAAATCACAGTCCAGCATAATCTGTAAAGTGACATAGCAGCAAAGGGCAAATTATAATATTCTACTTAGTAGAAAGACTATTCAGCAAAAAGTGAAAGGGGTGCTATCATCTCCCTTCATGCTTTCAAACTGGGAGTCAGGTCACCCTGATTGTGATTTC
Organism: Lerista edwardsae; assembly: GCA_029204185.1. Lineage (NCBI taxonomy): Eukaryota > Metazoa > Chordata > Lepidosauria > Squamata > Scincidae > Lerista > Lerista edwardsae. The sequence continues at coordinate 9,254,780 of JAJKFI010000027.1, read as the reverse complement.
CTCCGATCTAGAGGAGTATCAATAATAAGTCCATTATTTCAGGGGTGGGTGGTAGGGATGGGCACTCGAGTCACAAAATCACTGGTTTTTCACAAATCGTGTTGAATCAAGTCACAGTCACTGACTTGGACCTGTGACTTGGGGCAAGTGACTCAAAAAAGTCATGACTTGAATAGACTTGAGTCCCGACCCACTTTTCTGTATGCTTACAATTCCTTTTCATGTGTGCTTGCTTAGTTTACTTTTTTTGCTGCTTCTGCATTGTGCCAAAGACCATGAGGCAGATCCAGAAGCCAGCATTCAGAAGGATATCAACAGCATATGTGGTGGGAGGAGGGTAGGTTGGTTCTAGAGACAGGGGCTGTGGCGTGGAGGGAGGAGGAAGGCTTAAGGGTTTCTTTGGCTGAATGAGACTCATTTCCCATAATGACTAGCACATTGAATCAAAATGACTATATAAGTGGCTAAGGTTGAGTCACAATGCGTGCGTGCTATGACTTGCGAGTCAAGTCGGGGTCAATGACTTGTAACTCGACTCATGACAGGCTCAGTGACTGGAGCACATCTTCGACGGATGGGCAGGCAGGTTGAATGTATGGGCAACTAACAGGAAGCAAATTTCAAAGGAAGTTCTAAACAAAAGAGGTGGGTTATATTCACATTTATTTATTTTTGCATGAGCTGGTCTGTGTATAGCATTTGCAGTCTATAATATGTTCAGGAAACAGTCATATTCATGATCAAGCTTCCTTAGAAGACTGTTACCAGAGTCTAGAAATAGGCACTAAAACAACAACAGGAGACAGTGTTCAGAAGGGTAGCTATATTAGGGAGGTTTAGCAAAAACAACAAACGGCCCAGTCTTATAGGCAAGGTGTACCACCAGAACACCATGCTTTAAGATAATTGTAAATGGCAACACACCATTTTGCACCACTGGGTTTCAACAAGCCTTGGCAGCAGTGAGCCAGTGCAGGGCTGGATGGAAGACAGGTGTACAAGGAAGGGAGTAGGAGGAACAGGGCAAAGATTAGGTTGGGGAGGAGGATGAATTGAGGCCTGGAAATGGGCAGTATCATAAGCAGTGGCACCTCTGATATCCTATTCTGCCTTCCTGGGTCCACGCAGATTTGTGCCAGCTAAGTCACTGGTGCAAGTCCCATTCAGGAAGCAGAGGCCGTCCCTTGCCTGGCAGACACCTCGGAGACTGTCTCCCTTGCTACAGGATGCAGTGAAATTATTGGGCTGAAATAATCTTGTAGCATCTTAAAAGTCTAGCCAAGTGTTTTATTTCAGCACAAGTGTTTGTGTACAATAGTCCACTTCATCAGAAAACAGTTAGCTTTATCGTTGGCAACAAAGGTGCAACATGGGAGCCGGGGGGGGGGGCGGAGCAGAGAGTTTTAGATTGTTACATCTAAAAGATACATGCAACCACATATGCATCTGCCTCGTCCATCCAGTTTAGCACTGACAGGCAGCAGGTTTCAGGCAGGATAGGAGTATTTCCCAGGCTTACTGGGAGATGCTAGGGATGATCTTAGGACCTTCCTAATACCAAGCAAGTGCCTGCCATTGAGCTACAGCCCGTAAGATACACCACAAAATCTGCACATAATATTATGCCCTGTCTTAATTAGTACACACTTTAAGCTGGTTTAAATACCAAAGGTGGTACTATAGTTTTTTTTAATCATGTAATGTCTCTTGCTTTTTAATCATGTACTGTCTCATTCTCTCCTTAAATGCTATGAATGACTGTTTGGAGACAGCTCACTTTGTCCGGCCAACCCTGCACAATAACCCTTTCACAGTTGGAGAGGTGTTTCTTAGATCTTTTTAAATCTGAGTCATTTGACAAGGTTTCTGAAATCTGGGTACACAGCTTTCAGTGTGTAGTGTAGACATCTACCTTTTTCAAAAAATTAAACTCTAACAGCAGAATGGAGTGCGTGCTGCATGCTATGGTTAGGGGGAGGGTGCGCGCAACCAGGTGACTCAAGAGAGGTAAGTAAAATTATGTTTTACTTACCTATCCGCTGGCCATCTGGCCTCCGATGGGGCTTCTTGAACCTATGCTAAGAAGACCCATTTCTGCTGGCATAAGGCCAAGCACACTCTTGGAATCAGCTTCAGGCTGGGACGTGGGTATAGGATCTTGAAGCTTGTGGCTGCCATTGAGATCTTACCCCTCCTATCTCTGCCCGCTCCCCACCCTTATCTTCCCACAATCCTCCCGCACCTTACTGGTGATGACAAGGGACAGATGAGGTTCAGTGGGTCTTTGTCACCTGTGTGAGGCTTCTAGCATTGCACTAGCAGCCACACAAACAGTGGAGCATCTGCCACATCACTGGCCCAGTGTCAGATCTGAAGATCTGCCACCATTATCCCGTTATATAGGTTTGGGCTGTAAGCCAACCACACAAAGTTCCCAAAACAGTTGGCTAAAGAAAAATGTACAGGAAGTGTCAGGCAGAACATTTCACAGGGATAAAGGTGCTAGGAAAGGAATTTTGTAAAAAGTTATGAAGTGTTACAGATATAGTTAGAAATAAATAGAACTAGTCCAGCTCACTCTGGGGAACCAGGAGTCTAGGGATATATATTTTGTGCCTCTAACTGCCTTTGTGAGTCACTAAAAACAATTAAAAGGACCCAATCCCAAAGACCCAGAGCATGGGCGGGAGGTTGAAATAACGTTGACTCTTTGTTTCAGGTACAAAAATGGCTAAGGCACAACTCTGGCACCAGTGTCGGTTGCCTGCTGTGTTGACATAGGAACAGGAATATCTACATGAAGGACACAGCAGTGGCAGAATTATGCATGCAAGAAGGTGTATGGCATTATTGTATGATAATCTTATCTTAAAAGACCACAAACTCCCAAATGTCTTACACTGGCCGGATATGACCTATGTGTAGTAGCTTTTCTTCCCAAATGACTATTGTCTTGGTTCCTGGACCAACTTTTGTTGTTGTATAATGGTGCTTGTTTATTTGTGCTTTTGTTAAAGCAGGACAGGAAAGCACTAACATGTGGTATGTTCCTTCTCTAGTCTGAAGGGGTATAGTTATTCCACGACCTTACTCTTATTTATAATATTAAACAACAGTGTGAACTGGTGTTAGGTATAGATTTATGGTTCAAGAAAAAGGTTTATTCACGTATTTGCAAACACGGGTGACAAGGGAAAAAACAAACAATCCAAGCCCAAGCCACACCCTGGACTACTTAGTTTAACAATTTATACCCCTGAGGCGTGTCCCCCCGCCCCCGGCACTCATTGGTCCTAGCTCAACCAATCAACAGTATCTAAACTGAATATTTTAGACATTCCCCTCCCTAACTCCTTGATATGTGCCTCCTCCTTGGAACATATTTCTTCATACAACGAATGTTAATGCAAATCTGGACTTAATGAGAAGGAGGTACGGCGTAATATTTATGAGAGCTATTTATGAAAACTCAGTTCACTGAACTTCAAGGTTACAGCTTGCTTGCTGACAGTCTGCTACACGGTGTTACTCTTATCTGGCTCTCAGGAATTAAAGCCAGAAACGAAACCTATTTGCCTCGGAATGTTAGCTTTCTTTTGTAACTTATTCCTGCAACTTCCCCACTCCTTTCTCCAATTTATCTGGCTCGCTAGGCCTCAGCCTGAGAAATCGAGCTGATTCCTCACCAACCATCCTGTGCTCTCACACATTGCAGGCATTATGTCTTAACTTCTGTGTTCTAAAATCACGAATCAATATTTAGGTTTTTCATTCTTCACACTGGTCACTAGAGAAGCCAGATTAACATGTCACATACATTGAAGGGCATGCCTTTAGTGGCATGCCTACATATCAGCTCCCTGTGTTGCCAGTTTGATGCTTTGTAGCTGAACTGGAAGTGTAAATGAGTAGTACCCACAAAAAGCAGGTACAATATTACACAGGATATTTCACAGCATTCTTCGAAATGGTCTGTGCCACCTGTAGTAACAATGAATAGACAGTACTTTGTGGTTCTAGTGCAAAGAATAATCAGGATGTCTCTCTTGGCTCAGGCCCAGTCATTCCTATTGTCATGACTACTAAGAGGAAAAGAGAGCCTATCCTAATATCATAACCCTTCCTCTTCTATGGAGGCAGCAGCAGTAACTTGTCCTGATTGACAACACAAGTTAATAACATCACTGCAGCCTGATGTATTTGTTGCCAAACAGGAGGGGAAGGTGTTGGCATGCCAGGCCTAATGATCCCCAGTGCATGAGAGGTCCTTTCCTGGTCCCCTTTCTGGATTGGGTTAAGTCTTCCAGGACTCCAGGTATGAATATATGGTGGGGATAAACCCTAGAATGCATTGTTTTGCTTGTGGGGAATGGTTCGATGAACAAGCATAGCTGGACTCCATCTCAACCTTGCACATACATAGCCTTGGAAAGCTCAAAGCACATTGAATTTGTCCTGTAGAACACTAGTTCCCAACCTGTGGTCTGTGAGATCTTTAGAAGTGGTCATGAGGTCTCAGGAAAAAAGACAGCCTTTGGTCACGTCCAGTGTCTCCCTGAGTGAGCACTCCTCCACGGAGCACTAGAGAGGTGCTCTAGTGCTAGCTGCTGCTACGGGTTCAGGAGACCCTTCCCACAGACCACCAGAGAGGGTGGAGAATGGACTGCCTTCAGCTGGCAACAAACTCTTCTCTATAAATAATACATCCAATAAATCTCTAATACACCTTCTCTAATTATTACACATTTAATTGCATTTTTGTGTGTGCAGGAGAGTGGGGGTAGGGTGGTCCACAACAGTTCCAGTTTTAGTCTCAGTAATCTGTAGGCTTCAAAAGGTTGGGAACCACTGCTGTAGAAGCTGTATCCTTCTTGTTGGAGGAGAAGCAGACAATAGGTAAGATCATCAGTAGGGAAATGGTGCTTTTGTGAGGCTTGCATATTCAGTACTGCCCCAAATCTCTCCCAATTGTTCAGCATTTCAGAGAAGGAGCCTCCTCATTAGAGGAGACACAGCTAGAAAAACTTGGAAGTCATTTTGTACTTTTGAAACACGGCTATATTTAGAAGCAAATTATTAACAAAAAAAGAGTGAGGTATTTGCTGCGAATGGGCTCCATTCAATAAATGCAAGGTTGCCAGAAGAAGGGGGTTGCGTTACCTATATTTGGAGTCTATTATTTATTCTCCCACCCCATTCTCCCCCCACCACACACACACACACACACCCATACCCATATTCTTGCATGAATAACTCACCCGTCCTCTGATAAAACTAGGCAGTGTGAATTGCAGTTTAGCAGATGGTTGCCATGGGTTACCTTAGTGCTCCACAGATATTCTCTTCAGAAATAGTAACATGAATTTAAAATGGGGCCCCAGGACTGTCACTGCTGGGGCTGCTTGTAAGGGATCACACTGGCTACAAGTGCACTCAGGCTGCAGCAAGCAAACCAGTCCACTTATGCAAATTGCTTGCAATCTCATACTCTGCAGGAAGGAATCCCTCTTTCACACACACTTCCAACCTTTGAAAAGAGAAAGATGGGACCTGGTTTTTTAAACAGGGGATTCAACCATTCTCTTGAAATGATAACAATGGCACAGGACAATTGGGGAGGAGAAAGCGAAAAAATCAGGAAAACCAGAAGCTGGACAACTGCAGAACTGCAGAGGAAGGTAACGGCGTTCCGTGCGCTACGGCGTAGAGTCATGCCGGCCACATGACCACGGAAGCTTGTCCTCGGACAAAACACCGACTCTACAGGCTTTGAGATAAGCACTGGCCCCTACAGTCGGTCATGACTAGACCATTCGGTCGTGAGGAAACCTTTACCTTTTTATGCACCAATAACGTTGATTCCATGCAGAAAGTGTGTGTGTGTGTGTGTGTGCGCGCGCGTACGCTCACGCGCACAATGACCTTCAGATGTCTCCATGGGATTGTGAAGTAGGCACGGTTTGCTCATGCTATAGTAGTAATAAAAGACTGAGGTGAGAGGATTTCCCTGAGAATGGTTTGTCTAGAGAACTGTGATGCTCTAGGAAGAGGAAAATCCTTTAGAAAAAAGGTCAGCATTTAAATCAAGAGACATCTGGAAATATGGTAAAGGAGAAACTTTCAGCTTGATCCTCTACTGCTTTTGCATTGTTACTCACATCAGTAAATTGCTCCCAAACAGATTGCATTTACAAAGCAATTACAGTTTCCTACACTCCAGTGCCAGTTGTTGGAGGCAATCAAAGACCCTTTATATAATATTGTTAGTGGGAGCCTGAGATAAAATGGAACTATTCCCAGCACAATTGCTGGAGCATGGATTACTCAGACCTGCAGTACCCTAAAATGTACTTTGATTTCAGTTCATCCAAACCAAAATCATCCCTGTACTGTGTGAGTTAACAAAATGCAATACTGTGCAACGTTATTTATTGTTACTATTATTAATAAAATATTTGCATACCGCTTGCAACAACAAAATAACAGTTCGAAAAGTAGTGTATATATCAAAATAAATTAAAAAATAGTTCCCTGAACCCAAAGGGCTCACAAACTGAAAAAGACACAAGAGAGACACCAGCAAAAAGATGCTGGAGGAAAAGAAAGAAAGAAAGCAAGCAAGCAAGCAAGCTGGGATGAATATAGATATTTGTTTTCCCCTTGATAAATAGAGAACTGCCACTTTAAAGGTGTTTCTTTACCCAGTTATCAGGAGTCCCTATTCACAGTGAATAGAGAGTATCCCTGGCAAATCTACTTTTATTTCTGATATGCTTTTCACACATTTAGACGACATGTATCTTGAAGGTGATTAAAGGCACAATCCTAACCTGAAGTTAGGCCGGCAGTTAGGCCAGCAGTTTGGCTGACACAAGGGACACTGTAAAGTTTGTTTGAACCACTCTCGGAGTCAGAGAGGCCAGCACACAGAGTGGTCCAAATGCACTTTATGATGACCCTTGTGCTGGCCAAACTTTGCTGGCCTAACTGTGCCGGCCTAACTCCAGGTTAGGATTGCGCCCTAACTATGGTTACCAGATACAGACTGGTTCAGGGCCTATAACTTTAACCAGTATAGAAGAGGGAATTTTGACAACTGCAACTTCTGTGATGAACGGCACCTGCCCAACTTCTGTCTTCTATAAAATGATTAAAGGTTAAGGCACTCTGAACCCGTTCGTATCTGGTAACCCTATGCAGCCAGGGACTGCAACCCTGGAGGTTGTTTAAATGAAATGACATCATTGGTACTTGGATGCAACAGGCCCAGTTTCCAGTTGCAAGGGAAAGAGGTTTAAGCTGCTCTGCTCTGCTCTGCTTTGCCTGCTGGCTGGTGGGCTGAGCGAGAGAGCTAGCCTTATTAACAAGGATTCATCAGGGATACTTTTAAATAATGCAGGAAGTGTTTGTCTCCAGGGATAATCCTCAGCAAAAATTTACACTACCTTTGTACTTCAAATATAGCCTTGACTTGATATTTGAGTCTCCGCTGATACTAGTGGAGTATCTAGATATTAGAAATGCCAAATGCAGCTTCTGTTGTAGGTTCTGCCTTGAAACCTGTTTAGGGAAAAGCACCTTTTAAAAACCAGATGCAGTCTCATTTGCATATTTAAATCATTTACATTGCTCCAAATTTTTAATTAGAACATTGCTGGCTTTGAGCCTAAGCATTTAAAAGAAAGAGTGTGAAGTTCTTTTTACACAATCCAGACTCACGGGTTTTTTTCCCCCCTTAAGGGCATGAATGTCCCCGAACTACAGACCACAATTGTTAGAGCAGCTGCAGAGAGAACTGGTTACCCCAGAGACTATTATGCTCTCAGGTTTGTCTTTGTTCCAGGTGGATCTCAAGGTTCTACCCCCCCCATCTTGCCGTCTTTCTAGAACAACTACCCCCCCCCCCCGGTTGCAAGACTTTCTAAAGGAACTATTGTAAACATCCCAAGTGCCCTTTGGATGGGGACAAGAATTCTAACATCTACAAAGTCTGCCCAAAATAAGTATTGTGGAGACCCTTCTTCTAGCTTAGCTAGGGAGCTATGGCTTAGCTAGGGAGGGCGCTGCAATGTGCTGTAAAGTGACCCCTCCCACTCACTGTCAGAGTCATTCTGGGCAGCAATGGCAACATTCAGTTTGCCAATCCAAACAGTGTCTCCTGTGCACTGCCCTCATTGCCTAAAATGGCTCCAAAAGTGAGTGAGAGGGGCAGCTTGCTTACACAGCGGATTGTGGCACTTGCAGTATTTACCCTTTTGTCCACTTACTAGCTATAATAATAATAATACTTAGTATTTATATACTGCCTTTCTAGGTCATTAGATTGCTCTTTTGACTTTATTATTCAAGAGGGTTTACATAGGCAGGCATTTCTAAACCCAAAGGGTTTTTACAATCACAAATAAGTTCTAATCTTACAAGAACTGCTACATTCAGATGACACTTTTGAGTCCAGCCTTCTTTCTTAGCTGCACGATTGCCTTCCTGCCAGCTGATAAGTGGCTTCTTGCTCTCACCAAGAAACAGCTGGTCCAACACAACTTCTCCCTCATAGGCAGCCAGACACAGCTCAGATCTTATCAGCCTCATTCTCAAGGTCTGCTGCTCACGGAAACTTCCGGTGATCTGGAACTGGCAACCTTCGGATCTTATCTTATCTTCAGGCATGACTGTGGCTTTTACCCTCTCGGCTATATTACTGCCTCTTCTAATATAATATTTTAAGTAGGAGAATACACTATCCACAATCCTGGAGGAAACTGAAGACAAAAATAGACATGATGTGGGAGTTTTTTGATTGGGGCTCCCTGTATCTAGAAAGCTAGTGTAATGGCTAAGGCCCCAATCTTATCCTGGAACTAGCATTCTAGCAGCACATAGTCTTTTATAGCTGTCACAAACAGTGACATGCCATTCAGTGCAGCCTGGCCTTTGTGGAGAGGGGTTGTGGCTGTGTGCCAGCAGCCTCACAACAACTCCCAGTGCTGGGGTCACAGTTTAGGCTGGCACAGTTAGGCCAGCAAAGTTTGGCCGGCACAAGGGACATCATAAAGTATGTTTGGGCCACTGTTGGAGTGAGAGAGGCCAGTACACCGATGTGTGCCATCCTCCCTGACTCCAAGAGTGGTCCAAATGCGCTTTAAGGGGGCCCTTGTACCAGCCAAACTTTGCTAGCCTAACTGTGCCATCCTAACTCCAGGATAGGATTGCGCTCTAAGTCAGGGTGAGAGGAAGACACAGAGTGACTAGAATGGGACAGGAAGGGGGAGGAATGGGGTAGAGACCTGGGTGGGACCTGGGTGGGAATGACTGAAGCTGGGAAAGTAAAAGCAGCAGCACCACTGATATCCTATACCAGGGGTCAGGGAACTTTTTTACCTTTTACCCCACAATATATTTAGATACACCGACGTTACCCCCTTGACGTTACCCCCCCCCCGCCAGAACAAAAGAAAAAAAATTACATATTGGAACCCATTGCTTTTTATTTGATTAATTAATGAGCTTAATTAATGCTATGTAAATATGAAGTTGTAAAGAGTTTGGGTACACCTGCAGACCTTGCGAGAATAGAATTCAACCCTTCTGGGTTACAATAGGTTTTTTTTGACAACAGGCTTAGGTGCTTGGAGTTAAGATTTCTCTCTACAATGAATTCAGATTGGGTCTGTCTGTCTGTCTGTCTGTCTGTCTGTCTGTCTGTCTCTCTCTCTCTCTCTCTCTCTCTCTCTCTCTCTCACACACACACACACACACACACAGGCCAGCAACAGCCGATTTTGTTTTTGTTTTCTGCTGTTCGCCTTGCCTTGTTGCCTCCCCGCCTCTCTTTGTGTCCCTGACTCCCTGCGCAGGTGCAGGCACCCCAGCCCTCCCTCCGCTCGCTCGCTCGCCCACCTGCCCCACTCCTTGGGACAGCAAGACAAGGCAAACCCAGGGAGAGCCCTAGCTGCTCACAAGCAAAGAGACACATCCACAGAAGTCCTCTCAACACACACACACACACACACACACACACACACACACACACGTGTGCGCCTGCGGGCACATGCACACACACATGTGTGCGCCTGCGGGCACATGCACACACACATGTGTGCGCCTGCGGGCACATGCACACACACACCTCAGCCGCTCACCAGAGCCTCCCCCATGCCTGCACGTCTCGTGTCCCTGCTGGGCTCCTGGGTGGCGGCAACGGCGGCAGCTCCTCGGCCTCCCCACCCGGAGCTGGTTAGATCAGTGGCATCTTCCCTGGCATCGAGCACTGCCGACTCCACAGCTGCTTGAGTGCCAACCGGGAGCGGGTCTGCGCCGGCCTCGCTGCCCGGAATAGGCTCCCCCATCACCGGCTCCCCCATCACCTGGCACCGCTGCAGTTGCAGTCACGGCCGCCATTTTCTCTGCTGTTGCTTCCTTCTCCCTCTACCAGCAGCAGGATCGATAACCACGGCCTTCTTCGCCGCCTGGGAAGGGAGGGGGACGCTACCTATTGGGGGCCAAGTACCTTGCCGCTTCTAATCTCCTATTGGAAGCAAAGGAAATCCATCAAGCGTGAGAGGAACTTCCCATTGGTCAGAAGAGAGAACATTGGTCATGAAGGAAGGATGAGGGAAAAGGGGGCGGGGCATACTCCTATGTGTCCATTACCCCCAGGAATTTCATTTTTACCCCATTTGGGGTAATTTACCCCTGTTCCCTGACCACTGTCCTATACCCTTCCTGGGCTCCATCTGCCTTCCTGGGTCCACTCAGACCTAATCACTGGCACAGGTCCAAGTGGACCCATTCAAGTGATGGAGACGTATTTTTGGGCAAGGGAACAAATGTTCCCTTACCTGGACAAGACCTCTGGGATCCCCCCCCCCTGTCCCCTCAGGATGCAGCACATGCTCCGGTGGTATGGCTGCATTGGCATGGGTTGTGATTTTTTTTACAGAATTGGGCTGCCTGACACTGAGCTTTTACCCAGGGATGTCCCTGGTTCAAATCTTGTCTCTTCCATGGCCTCATTAGGTAGCCTTAGGCCGGCCACTCCCTCTCAGCCTCAGCTGCAATATGGAGGATAATATTTACTTATCTCAAAAGGTGGTTGTCAAAAGGATTATGTTAAAATAATAGATGCAAACCACCTTGCATGACCAGAAATCACTATACAAATGCTTTTTTTTCTCTCTCCAAAAAGCAATTGTGCCAGAGTTGATGGGTTTTATCCAAATCATTCCAATCTACTATTAGCCACAGAGGGAAACTTGCAGACACAAATTGTGGCCATAAATTTTCCTTCTCTGTTTATAGCAACTGGTGGCTGGGGGGTGGGGTGGGCGGGTACGATTTCAGTCGGGAATGAACCCAGGGGTAGAGGGTTAAAACAGTGTCTGTGCTCTGGGACTGTGAGCCAGATTGGTCTGCTCCAATTAATTTTCACTGCACGTAGCTAGAAGAAAAAACCCACTAGATGAAAAACGTGTTTTCGTTGGGCTGACCAGAGAGATCACCTAAAATGATCTTGCAGGTGAGGCCAGCAGGTGATACACCAACCCTTTCTACTTCTCCTTGTCACTCTGTGTGCTTGAGATGGCCTCCTTGTTTTAAACAATCGAAGCGGTACCTGCAATATTAAGGGCGGGAGGCCAGCTTCATTACTTTTGTACTTTGCAGCCTTGTTGTCAGCTGTTATAAAAGAATGGTTATTGCAGAATTCTCTCAGGTCCTCAGTTTTGTAGCTTCAGGGACAAACTGCCCACAGCAGATTATTAATGGAAGGGTCTGGGTTTGTAATTGGTTACAATTTATCTTGGAAACCCCCCACCTCTTGAAATCTATCCTCTTGGTTCCTATTCATAATGTCTTTATCATTACAGCACTGGCCGCGTATTTAATATCTCAGCAAGCAGATTTTTCCCACCTGGATTTCTGAAGGAAAGAGAGGTTTCAGTGTTCTCTGAAACACTGGAAAGCTTGGGAGAACTATATGCCTTGGAGGATTTTTGTTGTTGTTCAATTTCAGAGCAACTAGGGAGAGATCTAACTTCAGTTAGTCAGAGCTGGGCTGCATACATATGTCTTCCGCATGGATCATGCTCAGAGTAGTATGTATCCCAACCTGAGTTCTCCACATCCCTGCTATAAAGTTTAGGAACACTCATTCTGTGAGGCCGTGCATGGCTGCCCTCATTCTGTGACATGCATGTTGTCATCTGGCCATTCTACTTGGCCACCTCACAGAGTGCCCAAGAGACAGGTAGGAACTTACCTCCTCCTCCTGCAGCTATGCCACTGATTCTTGTAATATATGAGAATGCTGGGAGCAGCAGTGGAGCTACAGAAGAGGATATGAGTGAAGATGGGGAGATGTTGTGTTCTGGTGTGTGAGCACTCTCCCAGTGGTGCACATTGAGGGCGCGTGCACACAGTAGAGAGAGCAGGGGTTTGAGGTGGCAGCAGAATTGGAGGTTTGGTTTGGGCAGCAGATCGTCTTCTACGGCCCAGGCTGTCAGTCTAATCAACCTCACAGGATGGTAATGAGGAGAAGATGGGCAGATAATCTTCACTGCTCTGAGCTCCTTGAAAGGAGATCTGGATGAAAATGTCATAATAAAAAATTCTGGCAATCTGAAATTTAGAGGGACCCTGAGGGTTATGCCTTATAATATATTTTTCTGACATTTTTATTATTATTTTGTCTGTTGGAAAAAGTGTATTTTATAACACGTGCCTGGCATGCAAGTATCTTTTTGACATTTGTATGCTGATCAGGGAACTGATTGATGCAGCTGCTCCCTAATTCATATACACATGACCCAGAAGACATGGGCATGCCATTTATATATTACAAAATGCATACTTTTTCTGCATTAACACTGGAAGTGGCATTGCAGGCTAATGTATTTTGAAGGAAAACTTCAAGAGGGGTAGTGTGAGACAACACAGTTCTATGCATATCTACTCAAAGCAAATAATGTTTAGTTCAATGGAACTTACTCCCAGGTACCAATACAGAATTGTAGCCAAACAGTACAATCTGATGAAGATCTGCACAGAAGTAATTCCTACTGTGTTCAAGGGGTTTACTCCCAGAAAAGTGTGTAGAGGATTGTAGCCAGACAGCCCAATCTTCCAGATGCTCCCAGAGGAAGTGGTGCCAAAATGGCTGCCGCTGTATTCAGTGGGCCAAGGCAGCCACCAGAGTCTCCTCTGTGTAAGGGAGCCTTTGTTTCTTTACCCTGGTGGCCCCCAAGAGGCTCTGCATGCACTATTGAGTAAGCACAGAGCTGAGGAGGACTGTGTCAGGCTTTGGGAGGGGCGTGCTGTCTTCACCACCCTCCTGGACCTGGTCCTCCCTCTGGCTTGCCTTCCTCCTGCCCAGTTCCGCCTTCCCCGTGGAAACCTCACTACTGACCAGCGGTAACCCTGCTGACGGCTCCATGGTGTCATCTCTCTGGCACTGAGGTCCAGTCCAACTGGTTCTGGCCTTGGTGCCAGCAGTGCACTTGGAATGCCTTATGGCATGTTTGCAGTATCCAGCGCTGGTAGTGCAAGTGTACTGCAGGCGCTAGCTTGCATACGATTGGGCCCTTAGTCTGTTGCAGCAAAGACAAAAACAGTCCTATGTATCACCTAATAAATGAGCTCTCGTCCACCTATTTTGTGCCACAATAAATCTGTTAGCCTTTAAGAGAGGCACAAGAGTCTGTTTGAAGGAACATTGAAACTTATGAGCTTATTCCATATCAAAACAGGAAAGCTTAGGAAAAGGAAATGTACAGCACAATCATTATCCAACCTTAATGCAAAATATGTACCAGGATCAACAGAATTTCAGATAGAAAGGTCATTACAGACAGGTAGGATTCAGCATGTTTTCACTGACAGCGACCTTCTTAAAAAATGAAAATCAACCTGAATTTCTACCTTGTTTAGGCTAATCAGCTAAGAATTCATTATGCAGAGGGAAATGAATCAGTACTAGGATTAGAGGACTAAGACAATCTAGGATCTCTCATTAGAAAAGAGACATGACAGAAAAACACTGAAGCACAAGAATTTACAGGAAGAAAGCTTAACATTCTTAACCCGTTGTGGTTATTTTCTTGTGCTGAATTAAAATCGAAACCCATTCCTCTGCAGGAGACAGAGCTGTTTCCAGAAATTCAGTTGCTGCTTCTGCTGCCTCACTGCTGCTAGGAGTCTACTTCAGCTGGTTTCCCTTGAGGAGGTAGGCAAAGTGGTTTGTGCCCTTCAGTCCATCGCTTATATGCTACAGAGCGCAATCCTAACCTGGAGTTAGGCCAGCACAGTTTGGCCACAAGAGCCACCAAACACACCCAAAAGTGTGTTTGAACCACCCTCGGAGTCAGGGAGGATGGTGCATGTCTGTTATGGTGTTGCTTGTGTCAGCCAAACTTTGCCAAACTCCAGGTTAGGATTGCGCCCTCAGCCTTGCCCCTCTTAGGCTGCAATCCTACACGTATTACCTGGGAATCAGTTCCATTAAACTCAGTAAGGCTTACTTCTGCGAAGAATGCCTAGAATCCAGCGGCGTCATGCAGCCGGAACTCTGGGCAGGAGGAACGGGTGAGCGGCAGCCCGCCCGTTGCGTACCGCTCCGTTTCCCCGGAGCGGGGAAACTCCGTGGGGGCGGGGAAGACGGCGAAACGGAGCGGTGCGAAACGGGCGGGCTGCCGCTCACCCGTTCCTCCCGCCCAGCGTTCCGGCTGCATGACGCCGCTACTAGAATCTCACTGTTTGTTAAAGCTTTCAATGAGAGATCAGTGCCTTGTATTATTTATTATTTGTATTATTCATCGGTGTCTTTGGTTGAAGGCTGGATGCCCCTTCCTTTGAAAAAGGTTGTAACTCTGAGCCTTTTTCAACCCAACCAACTGAAGCAACCTTTGGATCACAAGGACTAAAGTCATTATTGGCCTAGCTCCCATAGTCTGAGGGCAGGAAACTGTTTTAACACCTCCTGGTCAGTTATCTGCTTCTAAAAGTTGTCCGGAGGAATGTGACCCTTTTGATTTTTCTGGACTTGTGAAAGGTAATAAAATTCATCTCTAAACAGTCTAGGAGAGTTGGGCACTGGAAGCATTTTCTTGCAGTGATTTCTATTTCACCTAAGAGATTTATAGCTGAAGGTACAGTACTGTTGGGTGACTACTGCTGCTCGTCCCCAATATTTTTCAACAGCTATATGCAGCTGGAAGAGATTGTTCATCAGATCAAAGTGCAATGTCATCAATATGCTGATGACATCCAGTTATTTATCTTTTGTATTCAGGAACAGTAATAAATTCCTTTAATAGATGCCTAGACGCAGTTATAGACTGGATCAGAGTGAACAAAACCAAGCTGAATCCCCACTACAGATGGCAGACAGACCTGATGATTCAAGAGAGGTGAATCTTTCTATTCTTGATGGGAGTCATCCGCCCCTTGAATGAGCAAATGCCATCCGGTAATGCTCCTGGACTTGATATTGCTCCTCTAGATCTTAGGTGGCATCTATTGCCAGGTGTGTCTTTTACCAGCTTATGGCCCAATCTGCTTGGGCCAACTAACTGGGGCTTATAATAGTTCTGCTATTATAAAATGTTATTGGCGGTGCACACAGCTATAGTTGTAGCAATGGGGGGGGGCAGAATGGGGTGGGGAGGGGGAGGAACAGGGTTGACCCAGGAAGGGTAGAGGGCAGAGAGGAAGGTAGCCTGGGATGGTGTCAGTGGCAGTTGCCATGTCTGGCCAATATCCTAACCCTCTTCATCTGGGTTACCTCCACCATTATGCACCTTGGAGTTATGACTGCTAATCAGTAGGGATACATCCTAGAAGACCCATGGTGGTGGTGGAAGCTTTACCTGGACTTTCACTATCATAAGTGAACCAAAGTTCACTTACCCTGAGGAGAGCTTTCTGACTCCCCTCCTCCTGTGGATACATCATACCCTCCATTGGTGCAGATGCATTGGCAGAGGGGGATTTAGGTAGAATTGGGTGTTAGTTTGGGGGGTCATCTCTGTCCCCTTCATGATACAGACCACTGTTTGTCCATATCAGTTGCGGTCCTGGCCCATACTCCACCTGGGGCCAGAACCACAGACTGCAGTCCCCCACCAACAACGGCTGCCTGCTGACTTAACAGGAGTTGTGCAGCCTCACACAACACCCTGCTGCCTTCTAACTCATTCTAATGCTTTCGGAAGGCCTTTAAGCAATACTTCCGGTTTTTGAATGAAAACCGATTAGCGGCCCTCAGGAGGCGTTAGAACAGTCCTGAGGCTAGCCGGGTGTTGCATGTGGCCTGCCTAAGCCCTCTAGAGGGCCCCAGAGGGTGGGTGGCAGTAGAGACTGTGGTGTGGTGGTGGCAACTGCCATCGCCCCTCGTTCCACCAGCTCGGTGCCCAGGCCATTTGCCCCCCCCCCAACTGAATGGTAGGACCGCCACTGATCCATAACCTCCATCGACTACTAACATCAGCTACTTTCATTTATTCTCTGTATGCGCCTCTCCTGTTCCTTTTAAATGGCTTTAATCTTTTGTTTTTATGGTTTTTGTTTGTCAGTTTTTGACTATTTGTAAATTGAGCTTTTTTTAAAAAAGAGAACAGTTCTAAATAAATCTTATAAACAAATAGATAATATCTATTGTTTATGGTATTAGATATGCTATGAAGTTGGGGTACTTCAGATCTTATTCATGCTCCCAGAGGCATTTATAGCCAATACAATTAGGAATGAAGTCTTTTGATTGGCACTGGTGTTTTAGGGTGAGGAGGAAAAGAAAGGGCCTGACTCTGTTACAGGGGATCTTGTTTCCGGTTCATGTCTGGCCTGATTCTCTTTTGGATTTGATTAACGTTCACGCACCAATGGCCCTCAGGTATGCCCTCTGAGCAGTCATTTTACCATGGCCTCTACTCACTTATGTATGAGACGGAACTAATTCTTAACTCTTTCTGCCAGGCGTGTGGAAGCTTGATTAATGAATGCATTAAGTGAGGCATTTTATAACTCTAGCATATCATAACGATCTCAGTCTTCAGAGCTTTTGTATCTCTTGGAGTTGTTAATTAGCTGTCTCCTGAGACGCTGTCAGAATTGTGACGGAGTGTTACGCAGGGCACTATTGTGTGGCAGCAAGATGACTGTGGAGGCAAATCAATCCTGACAAGACATTGATCAAAGGCAAGCAAAACACTTCTCTAAGGAGAAGAGTAATGTGGTGGGTGTTGTAGCAGCCTATGTTTAAGCTAAAAAAGAATCATTTGATTCCCCCCCACCCCCACCGTATCTTAGTTGACATTTGAATCAGGGTGAGGACTGCCAGGGAACTAATTACAGCTCCTGGTCTTCTGCCACTGAAAAACAGACATAATGCCATCACATGTTCTGTGCCTCTCTTCATGACTGTAGTTCTACCAGACATGGCAGGCAAAGGTGCCACAAAAGTCACTTCTGTTGAGCTGGAGATGCCAACTTTTTTGTAAGAACAGGGAACTATTTGAAGGCACAATATGAGCACATTCCGGAGCTCTGTGTAACTGCAGACTGGCAAAGCTGTAGGGAGTACTGTACAGAATATGCATGATCATGGGCGGACCTAGTCAAAATGGCACCCAGGACACCCAATTGAAGTGCGCCCCCACAGGAGCCCAGGTCTACCCACCAGAAGCAGCCGCGGAGCCCAGGTCTACCCATTAGAAATGGCTGTGGGTAGACCTGGCTCCAGAGCCCTGATCTACCCATGAGAAATGGCCGCAGGTAGACCAGTACTCCGCAGGTCAGGAAGGCATCCATGGTGCAGACCTTCCCCCACCCATTCAAAACATCTTTCCAGTGCCAAGGCCTCTTTAATCATTACTTTTAAGGTCACGGTGAGCTTAGCCTTAGGTTTTTTTTTTGTAGTTGGTTCTTAATGTTTGCTGACTTCAGTTTGAAATCCCTGTGTCTCCACTTTCAAAAATCTGAGTCAGTGTCTGAAAAAGCCACATGTGAGCAAAGACCATCATGCAGTGCTTCCAATTTGCCTATATAACTGGGGGGGGGGGGGGCAGGCACATGCTAATCTCCCATGCAAAACGCAGGAGTTTTGCAAACACATTGGCTAAAAATGTGCCCAACATTGCTGCCACATATCTGTGGAGATTTTATTGCATTTTGGAAAATTACCATCATAATAAATTATTCTGCTCCTCCCCACTTTCAGGCGATCCAGGCTTCTCATGTGTACCCCATTAACATGTAATTCAGTTCAGGGCAAAATCCTAACCGGCCTAGCCCTGGCAGATTAAGCGCATGCACTGTTGCAAGCATGCTGGAAAGCACGTTGCGACAGTGCAGATGCTCTTGGCACCAACAATAAGGACTGCACCAGCCTGCAGGTGCCAGATTTCAGTGCAGCACCCAATAGAGCAGGTACACTCCCACCAGGTGGCAAGGGGTAAGGAGGGGAGCATGGATGGTGTGGCAGGGATTACTGCCATATCCTATCCCCCCTTCCCAGACCTGATATCCCAACATGGCACTGCTTGGACTTGCGCCAGTGATTTTGCTGGTATAAGTCTGAGTAACTCCATAGCAGCTGCTGCTGTTTTCCCCACACTAGATACAGCAGAGGCCGTTTTGGTGTGGCTGCATTGCAGTGCAGAAAGTTATTTAGGATTGGGTGGCCCATTTATCAATTCACAGACAGACAGACAGATACCCACCCTTACTTTATAAAATGAAATGGAAATTCATGGAAGCCTGCTTTACTTGGTATTCCTCAAAGAGTAAATGTCAACACAAATAATGTACAACAATGTACAATTATAGAAGGTGCTGTCCTTTACCATCAAATTAATAAGTAATAAACATTCCATTTATCTAGGACATTATTTTCATGGGCTGTTATATTACAATGCCACCAGAAAGTATTAAGCTACATCCGCCATTTCCACTGCTAATCGTACATGTAGAGGCTCCTTAGTATTTATGTGTGTTTATTAGCCCAATTTTACAAGCTTTTTTCTGAGATTAAAATGAGAGGCACAGATCATAACAAGTGGTCCCTCCTGCAGGGAACAGACACCACTGAAATAGGAGTAATTTAAAGATGCAATATGATGTACCAGGAGAATTCAGAATAATGCAACTAGGAAGGGATAAACTGAGTGCTATAAAAGTGAAAGACCACTGAATAACTCAGAGATTAGTGTAAGGCACTCTGTGTGGGGTTGCCCTTGAAAAGCAACTGAAAATGTAAATTGGTCCAAAATGTTCCTGCTAGAAATACTGATTGTATAGGTTGTGCCATCTTCCGCGATTTGCTCTTTGTTTCTAGGCTCTGTTCAAAGCACTAACCAGACTGGAATCTGATAGGGACTGCCATTTCCTCTATTGTGCACTCTTATCAGTACCAGAAGTTGTAGTCCTTCTGAAGCTTCTTTAAACTGAATTGGACCATTCGTCCATCTGTCTAAGGTTTCAAACAGGGGTCTTTCCCACCCTAAGAGGAGATACCAGAGGTTGAACTTGGGACCTTCTGCATACAAAATATATCTTCTGTCCTATCCGGGAAGGATACGCCAGCTGTATCCTCCTCAAGCCAGTTGTATTCTTCTCTACCATGTCCTCCCACCAGCTGAGACTCTCTTGAGTCCAGTGGGAGTCAGGGTCTTTAGCAAGAGTCAGGGTCTTTTCAATTATGGCATTATCACTTTTGGATATTCTTCCCAGGATATTCATCTGTCCCCATCACTGTTTTTGGTGAAGACGTGGCTGATCCAGGAGACTTTTGGTGACAATGGCGGTGGTGGTGCTTGCTGACCACGTTCTGATTATCCTGAGTTGTTTCAAATATGGAGTTTCACTGATTGCTGCTGCTGTTCTTCTCTCAACATTGTAAAATGTTTTAAATTTTAGTATTTAGTATCTGGCTTGAATTTTCTTGTAAAATAAGATGAAATATTAAAAAGAATATTCAATGACCTCTGCACAAGTTTAGATCATGGTTCTGTCTTTGCCAATCAAAGCCGACAGGATCAGGGGCACATAAGAGTCCTGTGTATGCCCTATTGGGACTTTTTCCCTAACAAATATGCATTAAGATTGAACTTCATTAAATATGTCTGGGCTCACAGCTACTCAAAAGAGCTTTGCTTATGCATACTCAGAGCTGATGTCAGACCAGGTCAGACACTGCCGGGAGGACCACACCCCTCAGAAGGGCCACATGGCTACATCACACTTGGTACTGGTATTGGGTAGCACCCAGTACGCTAACATGGAACAGGCAGGGCCACCATGGGGGACTCAGTGCAGGGCTGTGCCTCAGCAGTGTGGTATCAGCACTGTCCTTTTAAATTCGCCTTACAGTGGAAAGTGTAGTAGACCACTGGTGTGCAGAGGGTGGTGGCATCCAAGGGTGCAAATGCCCAAAGGCGTCAAGGGGTGGTGGCACTACCATCCACTCCCACTGCCTATTTTTCCCCCAACGTGAAAGAAGCTGGCACCACTGCCAGCTTCTTTCACTTTAAAAAAATGGAAAAAAGGGGCAACTATTCAAAGCAGTTCACTCTGGACAGCCGCCCCTTTTTTCCCAAAGTGACAGAAGCTGGCAGCTCTGCTGGATTCTGCTGCTTTGAAAAAAAATATTTAAAGGGCCGGGTGTTCAGAGTGATCCGTTCCAAACGCCTGTCCCTTTCCAAAGTGTCAGAAGACGGCAGCTCCAACGGCTTCTGTCATTTAGCAACCCATTTTAAAAAGTTGGAAGAAGCACAGCCAGCTGGAAGTAATTGCACTGCAGTTATTTCCAGGTGAGGGGAACTGGCAGTTCTGGTTCCCTGGCGGCAAATGAACCAGGACCGCCACTGCAGTAGACCTCTGATAATCTGGTCCCTTTGGGACCTAAGTGGTGCTAAGCAGATTATTGGATATGTTGGGCTATTAGGCGGTATCAGCAGGGCAAGAGAAAGAGAGACATGGAAGGCAGAGGTGCTGCTGATGCTGCTTGAGTTTGGAGCAATCGCCAAGCCCCAGCTGCCTGGCCAGGAGCTTGCTGCCCTTTGATGCACAGCTGTCTCTACATTTGGAGCACACTCCACTGCCTTACCAAGCTGTGCCGCCAAGTATGAGACCTTCACTCAAGGCCTGCTCTACGGTCTTGGATGCCAGCAAGGACTCACTGCCTGCAGCAGCCACACTGCTGGAATGCGCACATGGAGCCGAGCCAACCAGGCTGCTGCCCATCCCAAATGCATCCAGCACCCTTGCAGCTTCATGGTAGCCAAGGAGGGTGGGCAAGAGGTTGCAAGAAGGCCAAAGTGTGTGGCAGGAAGGCTCTTACCATTTTGATGCCTGACTATTGGGAGTGCTGTACAGTTGGATACTAGACATTTAGAGCTTTACTGTTTACCATTCCCTTTGGAAAGGGAATGTTATCTAATCAAACTCTTGTATACTCTGAGAGTTGCAGTGATTGATCCAGGGCAGATTCTCTATTACCTTTAGCAACCTAATAAACTGCAGGTAGCAAGGTCTTCCATCCCTATATTCTATCTGCCCTTGCTGTAAAAGCGTAATAGAAAATCTAGAACATTATTTCCTAGAGAGTGAGTTTTATAGAGGGAAACGGATAAATGGATTTTCTCTGTAACAGAAAATATCTTGTTTCCTAATTCTTCCTCAAAGATAGGTTATCTCAGGGGACCCAAGGATAAGAAACATCTCAGAATGATTGCCATCTTTGCTCATTTAGCAAATACTTGTAGGCAGCAAAGAAGAACCGAATGTAACATTTGGGGATAGATTCTTCTATCACAGACAGGCAGCAATATTTTATTTCATAATACAGTTTTTATGATTATTTTATGAGATGGTTATTCCATTTCTGAGATGCTGTATCAGTAGGCTATATGAACATTTCCTGATCTCTGATATGCAGCCTATCAATACATGTTCTTCCTAAATAACTAAGAACTAGACTAGATCTGAAAGATTTTATGGCCTATAAACTGCTAGGGTAACCAGTTTAAATGTAATAATAGTAATTATTATGCTGATGATAAGTTCTGTGGTATTCAAGAACTTCTAATTTTGTAACATGGGAAGACTATAAGACTATATATGTTATTATGTATTACACACACATATTATACATTAATAACACAGGCCAACACACATTTTGCTGTCTTAAAAGTTAGACCTATTCATGCTTATATTTGGGGTGTTGATTCCAAAAATGGCATCAGTTTTGCCCTGTTACGTCTAGTTTCAGAGATATGGCATAACCTTGTTAGTGAATAGTTCAAGCAGCTTCCTTAGGAATCAGCATTTTGAATCAGCATCTCAGATTCATATAAAACCACCATAAATTTTGAAAAAAGGTTTTTCTGACCCTCAATTTTGCAGGCCTGTGTAATATATAAATATAATTGTAATAATCATACACTCATGGCCCAGTCCTATTAGGGATTGGCCTGATCATGGTTGTAATCAGCAGACCAGAGTCCTACTGTCGTAAAATGGCTTCTGGTGGCTCCCTCTCCAATCTGCATTTGGGTGAAAATAACATTGGACTACATGACAGCGTTCTTGTAAGACATTCTGAGCACCAGGCTCTGATTGCAAGAGGTGAATAACAACACTAGGAAGACTTCCTGGTGCCTGAAGTTTTGCGTCAAATGCTGTCCCCCCCCCCCTTACCTGGTGATGTGCCGCCAGCCACTGCTCTTCCTGCTCCCTGATTTAGAAAAGGAAGAGGTGGACCGAGTGGAAGAGGAAGTGTAGAGGAGAAGAGAGTGTGGGGCTAGAGTAGTCCACTTCTCAGCTTAATACTTTTCTCTCCTCCATGCTTCCTCTTCCATTTCATTCTACTCTTTCTTTTCCAAACCAGGAGGCAGGAAGAGTAGTAGTAATAGAGAGAACTGGTCAAACAGAGCTGGGTGACCCCTGCCTGTGTGTTGCCTAAGATTGGTGATTTCATGGGTAAGTGGGCACTGTGAAGTGAGGGAAGATGTGAACATGGCACATGTCTGTGTGCCAGCCTCTCTGACTCTGAGAGTGGTCCAAACATACTTTACAGTGTCCCTTGTGCCGGCCAAACTTTGATGGCCTAATAGTGCCATCTTAACTCCAGGTTAGGATTGCACTCTCAGTCTCATTCCCTACCATTTTTCATATGCAGGTAATAGCACTGGACAGTTTACTTCTTCCCTAGTACAGGAATTTGTGCTGCAATTATTTACATTTTTAAAAATTCAACAAACCAATGACCTAGCAACCCCTTTTCCCCCTCACACAGGACAACGGGAAAGAGCCTGCACTTCTTTGTTTCTACTTGGCAAGACAATGACATTGTATTGTCATATTGAATCAGTGATGAAGTCCAGGATTTCTGCATTGTCTTCTATGAGCAGCTGTCATTTGTTACCACAATAAGAGATAGTCAAGGCTTCAAAAATAAACAGAGATCCCTGACTGTAGACAAAACACAAAAACAAAGCCCACCCTATCAGTCTAGTACTTCCTTATACTTATGGTCAAGACTAACAATAGACAATTGTCTCTCTCATCCCTCTTCCTATCCTTACAAAATTACAAAATGGCTGAGAATTGTAGTAATTAGAGATAGTCTCTGAGGGACCTATACAAATGCAAATGCAGATGCAGACTACATTTAGATGATCAGAATGTTTTTTCCATTATCTCATCTCATTTATTCCCTCTCCCTTCCTTGCCTGCTTCATGGATCAGAAGAAGGCAGTGCTTGCCTTCACAAAATGCAAGCCACACAAATCCACATGCAGCCCAATCCTATATGTGTGTTTCAAGGTCAGTCCCACTGAATTCAATGTGATTCATTTTCATATTGAGTGGGCATAGTAAGATTTTAGCCAGGAAGCCCAAAGATCGTAGCCAGCTGCCCAGCTTCCTGGAGGAGAAGTGGTACCAAAATGGCTACTGCTGCATCCTGAGGGAGCTGCGACAGCTGTGGGAATTTCCTTGGGTGAAGGGTAAAGCCCCGACCCTTGCACGAGGGCTACTCAAGTCTCTGCTGGCTATTTTGCTGGCAGAGACTGGAGCAGCCCTGTGTTGGGCTGCCCAGCCCAATGCGAGGGTTCAGAATCTGGTGGTGGAAGTTACCACAGGCCCCAGCCCTCTCATCCCAGTGGCCTTACCACTGGCCTATGCCCAGCGACAGGATCTACAAACGACCTAGGGGAATGCTGGGCGTCCGTGTGATTGGCTGCCCTTCCACAGCGTTCTGCAGCTGTCCAGGCCTCGGGGGGCTGCCCCCGGTTAGCGCTCCCCACCGCTGCTTGCCCAGGCACCCAGCGCGACCCTCACCCGTCCTCCGCAGCGAGCAGGAGCCCCCCTGAGGCCAGGGCAGCTGCGGATCGCCACGGATGGGCTGCCAATCACCCGGATGTCCCGCCTAAGTCCCGCCCAGCAAGCCCCCAGGTCGTTTGTAGATCCCATCACTGCCTTTGCCCCAACAGCATAATTTTCACTTCTGAGAAGTTCCGAATACATAGGCTCAAGCCTTTAGGTATATTTGCTTGTTATCAGCCATCATCACCATTGTGATGGTAAATGGTCCCTGTGTTTATCTTATATCCATCTAGACTTTACTCAGATGAACATTTGCCCACCCTTTTTACATGTCTTAATTGTTTTCTGGTATTGCTTTGTTGCAACAGACTAATACAGGTACTTCTGATGAAGTTGTTCTTTTTGAGAGGGCTGTGTGTGCAGGTCTTGCCTGCATCTGTCAGTGTGCTAGAGGAGAAAAATAGACCTCCAGGCAAGACACTAGACACTTACAGTGCTTCTACACTGACATGTTTGCCTGTGATTGCAGTTCTGTAAACCAGAGCATTGATTACCCACAAATTGCACATAGAGGCCAATTGCCATGTTGATTGCTGCTGGCCCACGCAGGCTATCAGGATCAGCATGCGGGAAAGACCTGCATGATGTTCAAAAGTGTGAGAGCTAGCTAGAAATGTGGATAACTTGACACAACTGGAACTGAGAAACCAGAAAATCAATCATCTAAGCCACGTTACATGGGGTGAATTTTCTCCGCAAAAAGCATTTCCACATAGGAAAAAAAATGCATACATTACATGGAGGTGTCATATGGACAATCCCCACAGAGTTTTTGTGCTTTTACTTTCACTGCAGTGTTTTCTGGAGAGAAGCAGTGCAGAATATCTGAAGCAACCCTCAAACAGTAAACAGCTCCTGTCTCCCCCAGTCCCTCTGCAGCCTGGCATAGACAAGTGTTCTTACAGAAACCAGCTGCTGCAAGGCAAACAAAAAGGTTGTAACATTTATTATAAAGCTTGGGGAACCTCTTGGGATAAAGAGTCTAAATTAAAGATCAAAACCATGGCGTGTATGCCAGCAGCATCCCCCTCTCTGGTGGATAAGCTCTTGCATGAGACGTACAGATGCCTTGTTCTTGAATGCTAAGCACCCTTAGCTTCACCCAGCTGCGTGTCCCACACAGGTTGATAAAAACAAAACAAAAACAAAACAGTCTGACTTGACTGTGACCTTTCTGTGTACACCGTCCTGACACCTTCCAATGTGATTTCTTTGCAGTGCAGGTTCACCTGCCACAGTATTTCAGAACGTCCCAGTTTCCTTTTTAAGAGCCTCTTGGGAGAATGTTAAATCCAGGCCACTCCTGGATGTATTTAAAGTGATTGTAATTCACATGGATTGGGCCTTGGTTATAAACTGAATTACATTCTGATTTAGCAGCAGGGATTAAGTCTCTGCATTTTAACTTATTAACCCAATCCCAAGTTAGAAGAATTATCTTATCACCAGTCTAAGCCGCAGTGCCCGGAAAGGGCATAGGAAACACCCAGGGAGAGGTACAGAACTGGTCAGGTTATGTACTCACAGCTGCTGAGATTCAGGGGTGCTTTGTTAACAAGTAGCAAATGTTAAAGCCAGGAACGGATATCTTTGTTGTGTTAGAGTGCAGACATTTTGTTAGAACAGAAATATCAAACGTAAGGTCCAGGGGCCAGATGCGACCCTTGGAAGCTCTTTTTCCGGCCCCCGGGCTCTCCCAGAACCACCATCAGCTGCTCTCAGCTGATCACTGTAGTGAGGTGTCACTGCTGAAAGAGTGACTGCATGATAATTGGGCTCTCCTATATCTTGAAAATATGATCAGGATTTGAGTATTTGTCAGTCATTTGCAGCTATTGAGTTCCTATGTGAGAAAAGGTGCTTATTTCTGGTCATGACCTACTTAATGACATCACTTCCTGATTAATGACACCACTTTTAGCCCTCAGCAGGCATCATTAGTGCTTTTGGGCCTACTGTACAAAACAGGCTTGATACCCCTGTGTTAGAGTCTAGTGGTCCAAGACATTTTGGTACTTGAAGCAGAGTCTCAAATGCACCACCTCCTTATCGCAGACACATCCATACCCCGTGCACAGTCATTCCTCAGCCCCTGCTGGGGACCATGCAAGGGTTAGCATGCTGTTCCTGTTGCGCCATCTCTGCTTTTTCCCACTGTCTGGTTGACAGATGCAGTCAGGAGCATGGTTGTATTGGGATCCAAGGCATGTGTCTGCGCTATGCTGATAGATACAGAGTTGGATTTTAATGGTTCCCATTATGTTGAATGGGACAAAATAAAAAGGCTGCTATTGGAAGGTCTATTGGGAAAGGATTCATGTGAAGCATAATCTCAGTGGCAAAAATTAGCTAGGTTGGGCACTGGCAAGGGGCACATCCACTCATGCACTGGCTAAGGGCCCACTTGGTTGGCCTGACTGCTAACCTACCCCACCCCATTTGTAGATGGGAAGGATTGGAGGTACTTTTGCTGTTGCTACCATTGCCAGGTAAGCAGTGGTGTCATCTAAATGATTTAATAACAGGTACTCACTTTTGATTGGCACGTGTCGGGACCCGCCCACCAGAAGTGACATCATAAGCCGGAAGTGATGTTGTGGCAGGAAGTGACATGAAAAAAGCCCTTTTTGAGGCCTCAGACAATTTTAAACTGACCCAACAGTTGCAACAGTATTCCACAGCACCCCCAGAACATGTTAAGGAGGCCTGGCATCATGTTAAAGTGGCCCAACAGTTCCAAAACCCCAGAGCAGCTCATTTTTCAGTGGCAAGGCAAGGCAAGGCTCCGCTCGCTGCCTGCCTGCCTGCCTGGCTCTGAGAACGTGCAGGCAACTCAAACGTGCAGGAAATTCAAATGTTGCAGGGGGCGGAGTCAACGAGTGGGTGGGCGAATGGGCGGGGCCAGCCATAATCCTAGAAACCGGTACTCGCGTACCCCCGCGTACCCCCTGCATGACATCACTGCAGGTAAGTGACAACTGCCTTCCTTTCTCCTGCTGTTACAGTCTCCTGGCCTGCTTCAACCAATAACATTGCTGGGGAATGGTTAAACCTATGCATCTGGGTATATACATATGCTTAGGATTACTACATACAAATGGGGACAGAGTGCCTATGCCTTTAACTATTGTATATAGAGGAATTTTGGCAGGTACAACTCAATATGGAAGGGTTTAAAAAGCTGCACCTGCCAAAATTCCCTCTTCTATACAATGGTTAACGGTATATGTTGTGGATTTGTGTTGGTTAGAGCAGAGTTGGGGGCTTGCGGACC
>JAJKFI010000027.1:9203813-9227121 GCA_029204185.1 Lerista edwardsae | reverse complement strand
AAAAAGTTCAATCTGCCGGTTAGGAAAGCCGGCGAAGGCAGTGCCGCGCGCAGGCGGCTCTTCAGTGCGGTTTTACATCTTAGTGCACACACAGTGAGAAAATCCTTCTACACAAGAACAAAAGGATGCAACCAGAGTATATCTGGTAGGTGGATACCTGAAGACCCTTGTGCCCCATTTTACCCAATGAGGTGCCCCTTTGGACACTATGATCTCATGAGAAAGCAAAGGGTTTGTAGCCAGCTCTTCCCGTGTGAAATTGCCTGCTTTCATTACACTATCGGAAAGGGAGTAAAGCTAGTTGCCCTAACAAGCTTGGGAAGCTGACCAGCTCAAGGACTCACAGGTGTCTATCTGATCTGGAGAAGCAGAGACGGAATGCCAGTTTCAACCAGTTCTGGACTGTGAGATGTGAAACTGCAACAGTATAGGCACTCAGTCTCAGTCTGTATTTTGTAACCCTACATATGTATGCATGCACACATATAATAGCAAGAAACAGAGGCAGGAGAACAGGATATAGAGACAGGATTTGGCCCTCTGCTTTTATGAGACAGATATGTTTCTCCCATATACACAGCTTCTTGTCAACTGGCTGCATCTATAGGTATTCATAGATGAGGAAAAAGTGATCTGCACATGCTCAGAGACATCCTTTATTCCCTTGACATATTCCAGAACTGGGTTTTGGCATTCAAAGCAGATTTCCTCCTGAGCCCTGCCTCCAATTACAGTAATCTGCCGAAACAGGGAAGCTATTCCCTTCTCCTCTTGCAGTTTTATTTTGGTCTGGCTGAAAGCATGGTGACAGGACAGCCTGCAGGCATATGGAAAGCAGGTCTTACTTGGAACCTTCCTCCAGCAGCCCATCCTCAGAGAGAAGATGCTTTTGCTCTTTTGTGTGAGGCTGGCTTGGTGTTGACCGGGTGATTGAGAGTTTTGGTGTGCTTTTCCTCCTTTATTTCATTTCATGTGGTTCCAATGTTAACAATGGCAGAAATGAGCTTTTAGCCTCCTGGCATTCTATTGTTGGGATCTGACAGCCTATTGAAAGGAGCACTGCCACACTTGGGCAAAAAAACAAAAAAAAAAATTCACCACTGTTAATATTTTATAAAAAGGTTTGTGTAACTGTCATTCCTTTCCTGCTTCTCCTTTCGTTGTATTGCTGACTGCCAAAGTATCTGTATAAACAGAGCCTGTTCTTCCTTTCCAGTAGGCTGCATCCTCCAAGTGAAGGACCAGATTCTGACACCTTTACAATGAGAAATACTCCTAAGTCCCAAGCAACCTGATAGGAATGAGGGTGCAGTCCTAACCTGGAGTTAGGTCGGGACAGTTAGGCCAGCAAAGTTTGGCTGGCACAAGGGACACCGTAAAGCGCATCTGGACAACGCTCTAAGTCAGGGAGGATGGTGTACGTTTGTGTGCCGGCCTCTCTGACTCCAAGTGTGGTCCAAACATACTTTATGGTGTCCCTTGTGCCAGCCAAACTTGGATGCCTAACTGTGCCTGCCTAACTCCAGGTTAGGATTGTGCCCTAAATCAAATTACTTGCCTTTAATGCTACGATGACTACGACGACGACTACTAGTAGTAATAGTAATAGCAATAGTAATAACATTGATTAATCCTTCAGAAAGTTCAAGCCTATTAAAGCATTATCAGTTCATCAGAGTACATCAGTTCATCAGTTCATAGGTACAGTTCATCAGAGTAAAGAGGAACAGGAGCATACCTTGGTATTGATTTGTTCTATGCAGGCCTATCCATTGAGGCAGCAGCTGCCCTGGGCCCCACACTTGGGTGGTCTTGACAAGACAAGTCAATGTCACCCCTGTTGTCAGTGGGAAAATGGCCTAGCTAGAAAGGTGCTGTTGCTGAGACTGCATTGAAGAGGACCATGTTCAGGGGAGAAAGAGGAAGGGGAAAAAACATGCCAACTTTCCCCCTTTTCCCTGTAAAAATACAGAAGTTGCGCATTTGCCTTCCTGCTCCCTCCCTTAGGACACACTCCCTATCTGGTCATCCCATCCACTCCCACTTTCTCATGTTGCTTGAACATCCTGTGTTTTGGAAGTCAGACAGAAAGTCTCCCTAGGCTCAGCATCGGCTTCTGTAGAGAAATACGAAATGCAGGAAGTGCAGGCATGTATAACTGTGGCCCATGGGGCAGTTTGGCACTGGGAACTGGAGGGAACTGGTGCACTGTCATTCTCCCTCTATGTTGTGCGCATTATGAGAATGCCGTAATACATTTTCAGGGACATTATATAGTCCAAAGTACGGGAATTTCAATAGCAGATCTGTAGATAAGAGAGCACAAGGAACATTTATGCTTTCTTTTAAGTCTCTTCCCACACAGTTTTCTTGGCAACAACAACAACAAAAGTTACATACATGATTGGCATGGCTTTCACTGGTTCCTGGCAAGCTCTTTTTATAAACAAAAAATTGTGACATCCCTAGAATATAAATACGTGTTAGGAAATAAGCTCGACTTGAAGAGTCAGATCAGACACTGACCAAGCATCTTATATCTTCTAGCAACAGTGGGGATTTTAAAAGACATGAGCTGAGTGTAGATAGCAGATTTTCATAGATCCAGGAAGGAACAGACCTTTGCTATCCCCTAGTATGTTTGGATACATTTTAGAGGGGCAAGAAAAGGTGCTAAGGTATGTTAGACGGGAGCAAACAAAATTGCAAAAGAGAGAAAAATGGAAAATATGCCATTGCTGTATCTTGGTCAATTCTCCACAAATCTTTCTGAAATATAACCAGATTGTGGTAATCAGCATCCCCAGAGCCCATACCAAACATTGGGCAGTTTGGACATCGAAAAATTTTTTAATTAACATTTAGACTGTCCTTGTAAAGCCGTCTTAAAGGAAAGAGAAGTAAAAAGAATGCAAAGGAAGAGTTGCAATGAACACAGCAGCATCTACTAAGCGGTTGAACGTTTCTGATGCCCCCCTGCTGCTTCTGTTCCCTTGAACTCTTTGATGGGGATGCTCTGCATGCAGTTTTGACTCTACTCAGCCACAGAATCCTATTAAGGAGATGGAGACTCCACACAGGAAAGTCCTTTTCTTTTTCAGGCAAGTACAACTCAGAAGTGAAGTTTCTTTTACTCGTGCTGAAATGGTAGATATCCCCTACTGTTGAAACAATTTGATGTGGGGAATTGGATAACTCTTAAGAAGTGTTGCAAGGGGGCACACCTCCTTTCAACTATACAGTAGGTCACTGCTGCTGAACACACCGACCTTCACAAAAATGCCTTCTCATTTTAATTCGTTCCTGGGGAGTGTCAGTGGAGCGTGCTGATGGTCTAAGTCCAGTTCCTAGTTCCGCAGGTACTCTTGGTAGACCCCACAGTGAAATGGCACTGACCCAAAACTTCCTGGTACCTGAAGTGGTGAATCAGGGGCCACCCACCCTTTCCCGGAGCATGCCAGCCACTGCCTCCTAGTCCTCAAGTTCCCTGGATACGAAAAGAAGAGAGGAGTGTGGAAGGGAAAATATGGGGGAGCGGAGAGCAAATCTAGCCTCTTTTCCACCTTATCTCTTTTTCTGTTCCATTCCCCTCTTCCTTTTACAATTTAGCAGTTGAGGACCCAGCCGAGACTCCCCCCGGGGCAAGGTCTGAGGAGGCCACCCCCTGCGCCGGCTCCCCGCCCCCTACACAGTCCCTCTCCCTGTGCCACCCATGCCACACCCCTACACCATGCCAGGCCTCATTTTTGGAGCCATTTGACAGCGAGGGCCAAACTAGGTGAAAGGTGAGCCACCTCGCCGCTGCCCCCCCTCCACCACAACACCAGGGGCATTTGCCCCCCCCCAAGTAGGACCACCACTGGAATTCAGGTAATAGGAGGACAAGAGCAGTGAATGTGTGAGGAAAATTGTGTCCCCTGCCAATTTTCTGCCTGTGGCAACTCAGTGCCCTCAGTTGGCCCCATTGATGGCCTAGCTATAGGCAGCAGTTGAAAAGAGAACTGGTGTTAATGTGTAACTAATAGACTGACTGCGCACTGGCAGAAAGTCCTGCACTGTCCTGTTGGTGCTGAATTCAGATCCAAGAAGTCATTGAACAGGCTGGGGCTCTACCCCACGTAGAGTCCTAGCCTGCTCAATTCCAGGGCTGGATTTGGTGTGGGCTATGCAGCCTCACTACACCAGGCACTGGATAGGATTGGGCTGTGAGTATGAATCAAGAAGTCCCTGGTTTGAATCTCATCTCTGCCACTCACTAAGTGGCAGGAGACAAACCTTGGGGTGGTTGTAGTTCAAAAAACATGTTTACTCCATGCACGGCAATGGTGAAGAAGGCAAATTCCATGCTAGAGATTGTTGGAAAAGGGATAGAAAATAAGAGTGCTAACATTATAACACACCTATATAAAGGTATGGGTGCAGTCACATTTAGAATACCGCGTGCAGTTCTGGTAACCACACTGGGCGTTTGCTTCGGCATGGGAAATTAAGGCTATAAATCTTTAACATAAATAAAACAAATAGAGCTGGAAATGGTGGAAAAGAAGACCAATATGATCAGAGGGCTGGAGCACTGTCCTGAGCAAAGGATACAAAGCTTGGGGCTTTTTCTCTACTCTTGGAAAAAAGGCAGTTACAGGAGAGAACATGATTGAGACGTATAACATTATGCACTGTATGGAGACAAACTCTCATAGTACTGGAACAAATGTTATCCTACGAAACCGATTGGCGGGAAATTTAGGTATTCCACTATCCTGCTGCAGATTGCAGATGTGGGATCATATTTTAGAAAGCTTCCCTGTGCAAATAAAACCTACTGCATATTGTAAATGAGCACACTGAATAAAAAGTTTAGTGAAAGGTTTTCCCTCATTTGCTGGTTGCTGCATGTGGGTCCCTCCGTCCATCCCCCGATTTGGATTCAAGAACACAACCCCTGTGTTGTGGAGTGGAATAGTCCAGAATCCCATCACCTCAGCTTTCTACTCCACTCTGCATAATGGGTAGATTGGATTGATTTTAGGGTTGCTAAGCGTGGGAATTTAATTCATGGTTATATATGGCCAGGGGCTGGAAATAAAGCCCTGAGGTTTTCCATGTAGTGGCTAAATGGAGGAATAGTCTCCCAGGCACTCAATCTGGCATGTTTCTCAGGCACTGAATTTCTTTAAAGAAGAAAGAAAATGACTTAACTAATTGTTGGTCACTCAGCTTAACTCCATGCCCTGACAGCAGGAGGTACACAGAAACCCAATCATTTTATTTATTTAAGTGTATTGATTTTAGCTGAGATTGAAAGGAGACAAGCGGATAAACAGTACAAAATTCCCCAGCTGTGAGAACCACATGGACTCCTCTCCATGAGATTTAAGCTAACGGATGAAAATACATTTGCCAAAATAAGGTAATGAAATGTTCAGTGTTAGCCTGGCTGAAGGCCATTTCTTTCTTTTGTGAAAGAAATGGATTTGGGGAATCAGCAATCAATCAATCAGCAGTATTTATAGAGCGCTTTTTAACACAAAGTTCACAAAGCGGTTTACAGGCAAATAATACTAAAGTTAAACGGTTCCCTGTCCCAAAAGGACTCACAATCTAAAAACAATGCAGAATACCCCCAGCAGCAGCCACTAGAAAAGACACTACGCCGGGATGAATAGGGAAAATTACTCTCCCCCTGCAAAATATAAGAGGAACACCACTTGAAAAATTCCTCTTACCCAGTTAGCAGGGAAATGGCTGCATTATTTGTCAATATAGCATTAGGCCAGGCTTAAGGTTCTGTTGCATTTGGTGCTACATAAAGATGTGCAAAGAAAGTCTGGAATGAAGTCCTGACGTTAACCAAGTAAATGGGACATTTGCCAAGCATTTCAGAGCAGCCAAGAGTTCACCCCATCGTTCTTAGCCACCCAGATCTTGCAATCTATCTAATTTAAAGAAAGACAAGGAAGGGCAAATATAAGGCTCAATGACTTTACAGGGTGCTGGTGTAATCTGAACTTGTGAATAATTTATTTGAAGAGAGAGGAAACTGGTGGGTGTGAGTGTAGGGTTGTACTGTTTAGTCTGCAGTTGAGACATGATTAGTGGCTTAATTCCTTGCAGGCCTGGATTTAGGTAGGCCCAGATTTAGCAGTTTGGGGTGTCACAATTCTCAAAACCAATCATATTACATATTTAAATATGGTCTGGTGACATTTCTATCCCAGTCTTCTGCCAATAATGCCCAAGCAACTCAGCAGCCCAGTCCCAACTGCCACTTGAGCCAGGGCAAGCCTCCCTATGCTGGCTCCGAGTATCGCAAATGTGCCGCATAAAGCATGTTTGTGGTGATCTGAGAGCTGGCTAGGCCGTGCAGAATCCCGCACTGGCTCTGCAGTGCCAGATTGACCTCCTGCGCCAGCCGGAGCAGGAAGGTGTTGCACCAAGTGGTGGTGTGGAATAGAGTGGTGGGAGGGCAATTTGGAGGCAGAGTGTTTTTAGGCAGGAAGGATCAGGCCCAAGGGGGAGCAGGATTGACAATGGCTGCACATGGAGGGGGTGCAGCCATTGTCGATTGACCCCAAAAATTTTTTGGGAGGGGTGTTATGGGGAATATGGGGTTGTTAAAAAAAATGTTGTCCCCACCTGCCAGATGCTTTAGCAACACCACTGCTGAGTAGCTGCGTACGGTAGGCTGGGGGTCGACACGGGGTAAGGGGAGAAATCCCCTTACCCCAAGGTTGTTGCAGTTTCACACCACACACTCCAGAACTGATGGAAACTGGCATTCCGTCTCTCTGTCTCCAGATCAGATAGAGCACCTGCGTGTCCTTGAGGTGGTCAGCTTCCCAGCTTGTTAGTGCAACCTGCTACACAGTAGCTGAACTCCCTTTAGATAGTGTAACATAAGCAGGCAATGTTTCTCACGGGAAGCGCTGACTAGCAAACATCCACTTTCTCATGAGATCATGATGTTCAAAGGGGCACCCCATTGGTTAACATGGGGCACAAGGGTCTTCAGGTATCCACCTACCAGATATGCTCTGGCTACACCCCTTTGTTCCTATATAACTTATATTTTTTACTGTGTGCGCACTGAGACTGAGACTGTAACTGAGAATGTAACAACATGCGTTGAAAAGCCGCTTGTACGCGGCAAGCCTTCGCCGGCTTTCGCTGACCGGCAAATAGAACTTCTTACTTTCTTACTATCGCTACTGTAACCAATAAAAGACTTTGTTATTGAAATGTAGCGATCGCTTCGTTCCTCCGCTCCGATCGCGCTAGGCAAGCGCTGAATGGGTCCACAAGCCCCCAACTCTGCTATAAACACTCCAAATAAACAACAGGTTATGGAAGATTCAGCCGTAACCCTGCAGGGGTTTGCCGCGGACCCAATCCACGGAGCAGAGACTGAGTGGTGAATGTGGCTGCATCCCTATACCCGCGGACATCCTGACAGATGTCTGATGAGGAAGGAGCTACCGGTGGAGACAAGGAGGAGACAGAGGAAGTCAAGGTAGAAGACCTCGGTGACGAGGCGGGGGAAGAGGACGTTGGCGACCCAGGAGAACCCGAGCAATCCGGGGAAAGTGAGGAGAGCGAATCGGACGATCTCGGACCTCTCATTCCCCTTCCGGGGGCTCCCGACGGCCAAGCACCTGTCCCGCCACCGCCGCTCGTTCCAGGACAAGGTCCTTTCATCCCTCTGATACCACCTCAAGTTCCACCGCTGCAGCCCGCTGGGCCCGGAATCGGGATGGCGCAGCAACTTCCCGCCGCCCCGCCGGCGCCTTTCAACATTCCCATTCCACTTCTCAATGACAGCAACTATGTGCAATGGGCACACAAGATGCGGTTGCTGCTGGAAAGGGAAGACCTTTGGCAGCACACTCAAGCGCTTCCCACGAACGCTGCAGAAGAAGCAGCTGACAGGAAAGCGAAGGCGACCATCGGTCTTGCAATCTCTGAGGATCTCTTAGTCTATTGTCGCGACCTCGGACATGCTATGGACTATTGGACCACATTAAGAGAGTTGTTTGCACGTGCATCCCTGACTTCCAGCATGGTTCTGACGCGCAAGCTGTGGAGATCGCGTCTTGAACCTGGGGGGGGACTTGCGTGTCCACCTAAGAGCAATGCAGCAAAACCTCAAAGATCTTGAGGCAATCGGGGAACGTGTCGAGGAAAGGCTTAAAGTTTTCGCAATCCTCAATTCCCTGGATGAGACTTGGGACATGTTTACCCTGACTTTGGAATCCATCCCTGCAGCACAACTGACTGTCACCCTTGTCGTCGCACGTCTTCTCGAGGAAGCGGACAAAAGGGCAGACAACCAGAGGGAGCGAGAATTCCGAAAGGGGAAAAACAATATTTCTGGGAAAAAGCAGCAGCAGCCCAAGAATGAGTCCCAGGCGCAAGTGTGCGCCAGTGTGAGACAGTGCTATGTGTGCGGATCAACCCAACATCTCGCATACCAGTGTGCCAAGAAGAAAGGAGGCTCTAAAAAGAAGAAAAAACCCCAAGGTGAGCAGGGCACGGGGCAAGGACAGTTTCCAAAGCCCCATGCACAACATCCCAAAGCGAGTATCGCTTTCGTGGGCTCAACGGAAGGTAGGCGCACGCGAGGATCCTGGTTGTTGGACTCGGGAGCAAGCCACCATATCGTAACATCCGCTGACTTACTCACGAGCAAGTGCGAGACAGATCGTGAAACTGTCGCACTCGCAAATGGAACAACAGCGCCAGTAGTTTGCGCTGGAGAGGTTTTTCTGCCACAACTGCAGACTACCTTGAAGAATGTGCTGTGTGTGCCAACAATGTCGAGGAATCTGCTCAGCCTTGGCACCCTCCAAGAAGATGGATTTAAAGTGACTTTCCAAGACGACGTCTGCACACTTGAGAGGGGGAATCTTTGTGTGGCTGTCCCCCGAGTGTATCGGCTGTTCGTGCTTGGAGCGAAGACAACAGGGAATCAACAGGCAACTGTGTGCTTCAATCAACCAAGGCACCGATCCTGTGGGCACGTGTGGCACCTTCGATTAGGACATTTAAATCATGACTATGTGAAAAAGACAGCTGAACTTGTGCACGGAATGGACTTAAAAGACTGCGATGCTTTTGTGGACTGTGATGTGTGTAAACTTACTAAATCGCATCGCGCATCCATCCCGAAGTTCAGCAACCGCCAGACTCAAACCCCCTTACAGCTGGTGCATATGGACTTAATCGGCCCTGTGAAGAAGACAGCAGGGGGGGGCGCAATACGTTCTTACGCTCGTGGACGATGCTACGAGGTATAGTTTTGCATTTTTATTGCGCCAGAAGTCTGAAGCTGCTAATAAAATCCGCAATTGGGTCAGGTGGGCGGAAAGGCGTTTTGGGCATCACCTGGTGGCGATTCAAACCGACCGGGGAGGTGAATTTCTGAGTAGGGAGATGTCTCAATGGTTGGAAAGGCAAGGCATCACCCACCGGCTCACCACCCCCCGCACCCCAGAACATAACGGGGTTGCGGAAAGGAAAAACGGTGAGCTCCAGAGCATGGTCAGAGCGCTGATGGAGCAGTCAAAACTACCCAAAGGGTTGTGGGGAGAGGCGATGAAATATTCTGTATTTATTTCAAATCGAGTTTACCACCGTTCGATTGACGGGGTCCCCTACACCAAGCTATTCGGCAAACCTCCCAATCTTGCATTTCTAAAGACGTTTGGATCATACGCCTTTGTACATGCAGATCGGGAAACACGCAGAAAAGATGACCCGCGTGCCAGGCGGCTGCAGTTTATTGGGTTTGAACCGAATTGCAAAGCGCTCAAATTCCTCAATCCTGACCACAAAACTGTCACAATATCCAACTCTTACGATTTCTCTGAGCAAGGTTTACTGCCAGATCATGCTGACAGAACAGTCAGCATCCCCACACAAGCTGCAGAAAATGGGGGGGAAGCAAGATTAGAAAGCACTCCCGATCAACCAGCATCAACCAGCATCCTGCCACCTCCTGCCACACCAGTACGCCCTGACAGGCTGCTGGAAGAGGGGGGGGGCCACTCCAGGGTTAGATACAAGCACTTCTTCAGAGGAAGCTACACCGGAACAAGCTGTTCCGACCAGACGCATCCTTCCTCCAAGGGCTTTGCGTGGGGTCCCACCCCAAAGATTAACCTACCAGGTAGAGGTAGGAAAGGTACCTCAGACATACCAAGATGTCATGGAGCTACCGCAAGCCCAGAAGGAAGAATGGCTACAAGCTATTCGGACTGAATTAAAGGCAATGCACGACTTAAAGGTCTTTGAGCCAGCAACATTACCAGCTGGAAAACACGCAATTGATTCCAGATGGGTGTTTGTTCTCAAGGATCGGGAAGGTGCTGAGCCGTTAAAGAAAGCCCGTTTAGTGATCCGTGGCTGTAAACAAATCCCAGGTGTAGATTTCGAGGAAATCTATTCACCAACACTTGCAGCCACCACGCTACGCGCAGCGCTTGCCGTAGCAGCCAGCAGAGGTTATCAAGTTCACCATTTTGATGTTGGGACAGCCTACTTGCACGCAGACCTGCAGGAAGAGGTATATATTACAATACCTCCAGGTGTGCAAAGCGATTACTCACATTTTCGCCTCAGGAAAGCGGTTTATGGTCTGAAACAAAGTGGGAGGAGCTGGCACTTATGCCTTAAAGAGCAGCTGCAAAAATTGGGGTTCACCCCCTCCACAGCTGATCCATGCCTTTTCAGAAAGGGAAAAGGAGAGAAATTATGTGTTCTGTTATGTTTTGTTGATGATTTGCTGGTCCTCGCAAAGACAACACAACAGATCAATCAGATCACACTACAACTTCAAAAGGCATTCACACTTAAATGTCTTGGTCCTGTCAGTCAATACCTAGGGGTAGAGATCGAACGCACAGCTGACAGTTCCGGTTTTCTCCTCAGTCAGGAGAAAAAGATCCACGATCTACTCCAGATATGGGGCATGCAAGACTGCAAAGTTGTATCAACTCCAATAGTGATGGGGAGAGGGGAAAAAGCAGAAGAGTCTGCACCATTTCCAAACCAGAACATGTTCCTTTCACTGTTGGGTTCACTCACACATCTAGCGTGCTGGACGCGCCCAGACATTAGCGTTGCAGTCAATCACCTGAGCAGAAAAGCTGCAAATCCCACACAGGCAGATTGGATAGCCTTGAAACGCATCCTCAGGTACTTGAAAGGCACAAGTCACCACAAGTACCACATCACCCCAAAAGGAGCACTGCAATTGGAAGTTTTTGCAGACAGTGACTTTGGGGGGGATGACACAAGGAGATCTACCACAGGCTATGCCA
The DNA here is from genome assembly GCA_029204185.1 of Lerista edwardsae. Classification (NCBI taxonomy): domain Eukaryota; kingdom Metazoa; phylum Chordata; class Lepidosauria; order Squamata; family Scincidae; genus Lerista; species Lerista edwardsae. Next base: position 9,215,806 of record JAJKFI010000027.1, on the reverse strand, counting down.
TACGCCTTGGGGATTGCGTGATAGATTGGGGGTCACACAAGCAAAAGACTATCGCGTGTTCTACTCTAGAGAGTGAGTACACAGCCCTGAGTCATGTGACCAACTACCTACACCTGCTCAGGCAATTGATGTCGGATTTGGATGCTCCACAAACAAATCCAATCCAGATCTGGATGGACAACCAGTCCGCAATCCAGATTGCTGGGTCAGAACGAATCCGGATGCACTCTAAGCATGTTGACATAAAGCATAAACATGTCAGAGAAGCAGTCCAAAACGGGGACATTGACGTGCTTTACTGTCCATCGCAGGAGAACATCGCGGATGTCCTGACCAAAGCACTTCCTGCGCCACAATTCAAACAAGCAGTTCAAATGTTAGATTTGGCGCCAAAAGATGACTTCCGAGACGCAATGGGGGGGTGTTGCAGTTTCACACCACACACTCCAGAACTGATGGAAACTGGCATTCCGTCTCTCCGTCTCCAGATCAGATAGAGCACCTGCGTGTCCTTGAGGTGGTCAGCTTCCCAGCTTGTTAGTGCAACCTGCTACACAGTAGCTGAACTCCCTTTAGATAGTGTAACATAAGCAGGCAATGTTTCTCACGGGAAGCGCTGACTAGCAAACATCCACTTTCTCATGAGATCATGATGTTCAAAGGGGCACCCCATTGGTTAACATGGGGCACAAGGGTCTTCAGGTATCCACCTACCAGATATGCTCTGGCTACACCCCTTTGTTCCTATATAACTTATATTTTTTACTGTGTGCGCACTGAGACTGAGACTGAGACTGTAACTGAGAATGTAACAACATGCGTCGAAAAGCCGCTTGTACGCGGCAAGCCTTCGCCGGCTTTCGCTGACCGGCAAATAGAACTTCTTACTTTCTTACTATCGCTACTGTAACCAATAAAAGACTTTGTTATTGAAATGTAGCGATCGCTTCGTCCCTCCACTCCGATCGCGCTAGGCAAGCGCTGAATGGGTCCACAAGCCCCCAACTCTGCTATAAACACTCCAAATAAACAACACCACTGCTGAGTAGCTGCGTACGGTAGGCTGGGGGTCGACACGGGGTAAGGGGAGAAATCCCCTTACCCCAAGGTTACCTCCTGCCCACTCCAACCCTCCGTTGGATACAGTGCAAGCCATGCAGCCTGACTATACTGGCACAGGGTTAGAATTGCGGTGTAAGTCTCCCATCAGCTCTGTGGGGTAAATTACATGACTGGATGGTGAATTTCCTAAGCCCAGGCAGTGAGCTTTATAGGGAAGGGCCATTTGAATTTGCATCTCCCTCACCCACAACACTAATTTTAATTCTCACTGAGCTGGTAAACTTTGACTGGGCTGTACCACTTTCCGAACGCCGGTGATGGAGACCATATGACTGAATGCTGCTCCACATGATAAAACGAGAATCTTTTCCATTTAATAGCTTTCTATGACAGGGAGAAGACTATGCTGGAATTCTTCTCCCTGAAATGCAGTTTTTTAGGTGGTGGGGTTTTTTTGGGGGGGGGGAGGGGTTTTATGCAGGAACATTTAATTGAGCCTCAACACGTGGCCTGAAATGGAATAGTCCAGACACAGATTTGCCACTTCACTGAGAACTAGGCCATGGTTACTGTACCATCATGTAGGTACAATGGGAGCCTGGATTAAAAACTGCACTCAAGAGGGTCTGTCACCAGGCAATGCGTGAAGCAACTCTGGGAATTGCAGACCTGAACAATAGGACAAGAGCTCAGTGAACAATAGGACAAGAAACTGTAACATATATAATAATAGTTCAAGAACTTAAGCAAGAGCACAGTTCACACAAAGACGGAGGATCACTGTTTTACAAGAAACTGAAGTTCCACCAGGCAAGATGAACTACATCAGCGATTCCCCAACTATGGGTCTATGACCCGCCAGTGAGTCACAACTCAATTTTGGTTGGGTTGTGAAATTAACCAGCAGATTAGGCTACGTGCATAAGGGTTAAACAACCTGCTACTTTGGGGGTGGGAGGAACACCACTAGCCAATCACTGTTATAGCCACAGAAGCTTACGTGGCTGGTATAAAGTGAAACATTTTTTTTACATGGGTCCCTGTGTTAAAAAGTTTGGACCACTGAGCTAGATTGTTATCAGCATTGACTCTCTTATTCTTTCCCTTTCAAAATGGACAGCTTTAATTGTTAAGTAGTGATCCCAGTTACCGGTGGAGCTAGGTTCTGACCTGACACAGTGCCACCTTTCTAGACACTTGCTCTCACCTTGTGGCCTAGTTTCTTCCCAGAATAATCTGACATTTTCCTGCATCAGCTCAGTCTACTGCTCTTCCCTCAAACCACCACTGCCTTCCCATGCAATTCAGCCTCTCATTGTTGCATTTCACAATGGTTGCAATGTCCACTCCCAGAGAAGGAAAGACTCCTGGTCCTATGCTCAGTCCTATGCATGCCTATTCAGAAGTAGGTCCTGTTGCATTCAGTGGGCTTTACTCTCAGGAATCTGGATATAGCAGTGGTCTTCAACCTTTTTCATACCATGACCCCAATACATAAAGGAGACTGGGGATCCACTGTCGATCCTATCCCCCTCCCTGCATCCAATCCACTCAGTTTTGATACAGCAATACCATTATTGGATTGGATCTAAGCCTTCTTGCAGAGGCACTGAAAGGCTTAGCGACCCCATTGGGATCACAATATATAGATTGAAGGACACTGTTTTAAAGGATTGCAGCCTTTGATCCATAAAGATACAGTGAAGAAAGTTTTAGAAAATGGGATAGAGCCATAGCTCACCGCTTGCAAGTGCAATGTTGAAAACTCTTTTCAGTGAGGGGAGCTAGAAGCTTAGCAGACATGGTGCACAAAATAGTCTGAAGATAACGGGAATAGTAGAGAAATGTGCAAGAAAAGCAGAGCTCAGTGAACAAAAGGACAGGAAACTGTCACACATATTAGAATATTAGAAGATGAAAATAAGTGAGAGCACAGTTAATACAAAGACCGAGGATCTCTGTTTTACAAGAAACTGAAAAATTCCACCAGGCAAGGTCAGCTAGATCATTATCAGCTTCGACTCTCAATCAGCATTCTTTAGGAGGGTGAGGGTTGTTCTTGCTTATAGAAATAAAGGATAGCCTCTAGCTTGATCTTTGCAAATGAGAACTCCAATGATTGAAATGAGCCTGGGGCAAACATGCAAGCAAACAAGCTTTGGGAAGGCAAGCTCTGATATGCAAAGGTAGCTGATTGCAATAGGTAGCTGTCTTGCCATCTGCAAGACATAAACTCAGGCTGTGTTCAGTTTCCAATGCGAGAAGTGCTAGAGAGCTGTTTTTTCCTTCCTCTAGCATGCTACTGTTACATTGGTTTTACCTTCTAGCACATTCACCATGCTAGCAATCTTCTCTTCAATGCTAGAAAACATGGCTGCCTCCATTGTGATGATTCTATATTGGGGACATGATGCACTATCCACTGCATCTCTATGGTTAAAACCCTTATACTTTTGAATGGTGGAACCATTTTCTGTGTAAATGGTGGAACCATTTTTTGTTTTTGAATTGAACTAGAAACATGCCAGAGGAATGCTAGTGAGGTCGGTTCTGGCTATTTTCTAGCCAAAAAATAAATGTAGCCACAGTTGCAGCAAGAAGCAGAACCAGGATAAGGAAGGGCAAGTGGGGTCTTAGTGCTGCTTTGGGGGAGTGGCAGTGGTATCATTCAAATGATTTAGGAACAGGAACTCACTTTTGATTGGCACTTGTCGGGAACCCAGAACCAGCCACGGAGCCCGTTAGGATCCGGAATGACATCACTGCCTTCGCCCCCCCTAGGAATCCGGAGTCGCTCCCTTTAACCCTCTGAGTGCCGGCCAACCAAGAAGAAAAGCTCTTTGCAGAGGAATTGGGAGGGGGGAGGAGGGAGAGTGAAGTGGGCGGAGTCAGCCCTAAATTTAACTAGTGGAACTGAGTTCCCCCGCGTTCCCCCTGCATGACATCACTGGGGAGTGGGTTCAATATCTTAAAGGGAGAGAGAGAAAGCTCTTTCCCTGTGGGATGGGCACAGGTTAGGATGGATCTGAGACCTTTGCCATCTATTCCACTGCCCATCACCATGAGACTATTTGTTTGTGTCAAAGAGGGCTGCTGAACTGCTAAGTTGCTCTTAAGATAATGCTTGGAACCAAATATTCTAGTGTCCAATTTAACAAATGTTTTTAATAGCCTAAATTAGACTGTATAACTAATTCTCAAACACGCCATTGAGCTTAATCTTGAAGTGAGTTGATTTCACACTTTCTAATTCATAATCTTGGCTACTCTGAAGAAAATGACAAATGAGTAAATTAAGTGTTACCACACTTAGCTGAGCACTACATGAATGCTAAATGATAGAGGAAAGAGAGCATCATGAAAGGGACAGCCTAGTTTTAATGCCTTCAATTTCTATTGTATGATGCAGTTGGAAAACAAGGCAAACAGCAGTCAGTCATATAAGCAAATGCTGTGCAGTCTTCTCAGATGTGTAAAGGGCACTTACAAAGAAGATTCAAGGTATTTACAACATCCTGAAGGCTCTCTGGTTCTGGCAGAGCTTGTGAAGTGTAATGATGAATGAGGCTTCCATACTGAAAAACTGTCACAATTTTGTGACATCTGTTTTTTTGTCACAATTTTTAGGGCAGATGCTCAGAAGAGGAAGGACAGTGACAGTGAGCTAGCCAAGAAGGGTAACAAAAGATCAGCAAAAAGCAGCATCACTATGAAACTATACGTAAAATAGTTTTTCTATATTCAGATCCAGAACTACGTCTTATGGTCAATGCTAAGTACCACCAGTCTTATTTATTAGCCTCTGATAGGGGAAATCCACAGGGGAAATCCTGAGGGGGTCAGCGCTGGGGGGACACTGACCGAGGTGCACCACTGTGCATGTGCTGCCCCCCACTTGGTGCAGAGAGGAGCTGGTCACATGCGGTTCCGGGGCAGGAGTGGGCAGCAGATGCCTGTGCGGGAGTGTGAATAAGAGCCCCACACATGCAGCATCCACCTTGGTGTGCAGAGGGAGCCATTTGTGGGAAAATGAGGGGGGAAGTGCCGGAAACTATGGGTAGGGGCAGGCCTGCAGACCCGGGAAGGGCGTGAGAGGAGTCTCCTCGGTGCAGGGCTGGTGACTGAGGCTGGGCGTGCCTGGCACAAAGAACAAAGCCGGGGGAGGGATGGTGGGAAGACCAACCCACCTCAAGGGTTGCCAAGGGCAAGATGCTGGTGCCCAGCGCCAGGACCAAAGAGAAGGCTGCAAGCTAGAAGGCTGGGGAGCTCAGCGGCCTCCTGCTGGCGCACATCCTCTCATGTGTTTTGTGCGGGGTGCTAACGGTGAGCCCCACAGGAATGCTGCTTAGCTCTCGCAGGGACAGCTGCCACAGCAGGAGCACAGGCAGGCAGGCGGCTGGCCGGCATCACTGCTTTTGCACCCCTTGCACCCCTTCAGGTCAGCCACTGAGTTGACAACAGATCAGATTAATAAGACCCACCCACTCTGATACCTGCCTAATTAATTCTGAACCCCTTTGTTCTGCTCAGTTTCTTTGTTCAACAGTATGCCAATCTATTAGCCCAGTTTTATTCCTGAGGCTTTACTGTCCCGTTTTCAGCCTTACGAGGCTAGAGTAAAACTATATCTAGTTGTAAAGTCACTTTACCAACTTGCATGCAGAGCTAACCATGCTTTCTCCAGCAGGGAGGGACCATTGCTTTCAGAGAACAACAGGTGGGGTTCATGAGTCAGGATGCAGCTACCCATTACAAAGGAAACATGGGGCTAACGCCAGGCAGAGAGCATTTACAGAGGAGATTTGGTGTGTGGGACAGCTCTCCCACAAGTGAGTTTCCCCAGCAGAGCCGTAACTAGACCAAAAAGCGCTTGGGGCAAGGAAGTATTTGCGGCGCCCCTGGAGAAAGAGAGGGGCCTTCATGCAACCCGGAAAAGACAGCAGGGACCTCAGAAAAGTGCCTGGTTAAAGGTAAAGGTAAAGGTTTCCCCACAACCGAATGATCTAGTTGTGACTGACTGTAGGGGGCGGTGCTCATCTCCGTTTCTAAGTCAAAGAGCTGGCATTTTGTCCAAGGACAAACCTCCGTGGTCATGCTGGCATGACTATATGCCGTAGCGCATGGAAAGCCGTTACCTTCCCACCCAAGTAGCATCTATTTATCTACTCACATTTTTACATGGTTTTGAACTGCTCGGTTGGCAGGAGCTGAGACAAGCGACGAGAGCTCACTCCGTCGCATGGTCTCGAACTGCCAACCTTCCGGTCAACAAGCTCAGCTCAGCAGTTTAACCCACAGCGCCACCACGTCCCTAAACTGCCTGGAGAGCACTCCAAATTCAGCACCTTTGCTGCACAATAGCAGGGGACGTTATCTGGGGCTTTTTTCTTTACTTTTTAACATTCTTAAAGTGGGTCTATGGAAAAGTTGTGCCCCCCTTGGTGTACAAAGAGCCCTGGGGCAGAACCTCAGGTTCCACCTTTGTTACGTCTGTGTTCCCCAGCAAATTTTATAACTTTTAAAAAAACTTTCTCTGCCAGCTAGACTATGAAAGTGGAGAAAGACTGACTGCAGTGCTAAGCACTTGCAAGAGGGAATTGGTGAATGCAGGAATGACTAAGCAACACACCTGCTCCAGCTCCGTAAACACCAGTACAATGCCGCAAAAGGCAGGCTGCCCTGATGAGCTACAGGAATGCTGGCACAAAGGCATCAATAGAAATTGAAGGCATTAAAACTAGGCCCCCTGATAGCCCACCTGGGTGTTGGTGGGTCATGTGTAGTTAAGAGGAGACCAGGCAGGGAACATGGCTGTTTGAGAGCAGGGAAGGGTCGATCTCAGCAGTGGCAGTGCACGCCAGGATCCTTTCCTCATTTCCTGCCCTGGACCCACTCCCGAGTCTCCTCGGATGCAAGCAGTGGTGTCATTCAAATGATTTAGGAACAGGAACTCACTTTTGATTGGCACTTGTTGGGAACCCAGAACCAGCCATGGAGCCCGTTAGGATCCGGAATGACATCACTGCCTTCGCCCCCCTAGGAATCCGGAGTCGCTCCCTTTAACCCTCTGAGTGCTGGCCAACCAAGAAGAAAAGCTCTTTGCAGAGGAATTGGGAGGGGGGAGGAGGGGGAGTGAAGTGGGCGGAGTTAGCCCTAATTTTAACTAGTGGAACTGAGTTCCCCCGCGTTCCCCCTGCATGACATCACTGGATGCAAGCTATTTATCTGGCATAGAACTAAGGAGACAGATTGGTGGCCAGGTGGCCTACTGGGGATAAATAACATATATTTTTATTTATGTCTTCCAGACCTTCTAGTCACACCCATGCACCCACTAGAGGATGTAGAGCGTGCTCTCTTGGCATAACTGCATTGTGTAATCTAGTTGGGGATAGGATTGAGCCCCTGACACCTATAGTATTCTCCCAGCAAATGCCCCCCTTTCCCCTGCATTTGCATTACCAAGTGGGCACATGCTTAAGAGTTCTTTTGGAAAAGCAAACACCATCAACGGGCTTGCAAAAGCCAAAAGAGTATGCCATATAACATTTTGCATCATATTTCCCACTCAGATTTCTGTAGCATATCCACTACTTTTGATGAGCTATTTAATAGGAATATGCTTTGGTTGAGTCCCGAATGCATCCAAATCTTGCGAAATATTATCTCAATTGTAAATCAGTGGGCCTGTAAATAATGAGACAAAACAAAAAGTAAGATTCAGGTTTTTTTCACTGATTCCCCCCCCCCCCACTCCCAGTAGTGAACAATCCTTTCCTGCAAATGCTGCTCTCAAATCTCCTTCTCGACTATTGTCTCATTGTGATGCTGCAATGGCTGTGAGCAACCACTGACTCTGTTTAGGAGCATGAACAGAAATCCACTTTGGAAATGTACATGGCTGTGCCATGACAATGGCAGTGCAGAAATGGTGGGATTTGGGAGTTTACATCCAGTTCAGCAGGTCAAACAGCAGTGACAGGGGGCAGTGCAACCATGGCAATAAAGTCAGGGAGCAGGAACGAAAGGACAGCGCAGCAGAACTCCCCAAACCAAAGTGTATCCCAAGTACCAACTGTATTCACTGCTCTGCTCTTTTGGTTAGCGTGTTACAATTAGTGTGTTACACCCTTACTTTAGGACATCAAAGAATTAAAAACAAACGAGTTCCGTGATCTGGTCCTGCCCACCCCTTTAAATATTATTTAAGTGTATCCAATCTCCATCGATTTTCTCTGTTGCCTGTTGCCCACATTAGCTTGAATTGGTTTCATTTTCAACAAAGAAAATAAACAGAACGTAAAGAAAAGTATCATACTATAATTATTATACAGTAGTCTCAACAGACTTCACCATGTTGTCGTCGTCAAGTTACCTGAACTGCAAGTTTCAGTTCTAGTGAAAGGAGAGCATGTTCTCAATTTCGAAATGACTTGAAAAGTGAAAAGGCATGTTAACGCATCACTGTAAAAATAGTATCAAATTTATGTCGTATTTTGTTTATTCCTCTGAGTGATTTTATAAAGGAAGATAATTTGCTTGATACAGCTTTCTTCATTTTTATCCCTTCTAAACAATTTTCTATCTACCCTGTACATTGAAGATGACAATGCGATGGAGGCTCTACATCAGTGGTTCCCAAACAGACGTATTGTAGTTCCCAAACTTTTTAGCACCAGGACCAGTGATGTCATGCAGGGGGAACGCGGGGGAACTCAGGTCCACTAGTTAAAATTAGGGCTGACTCCGCCCACTTCACTCTCCCTCCTCCCCCCTCCCAATTCCTCTGCAAAGAGCTTTTCTTCTTGGTTGGCCGGCACTCAGAGGGTTAAAGGGAGCGACTCCGGATTCCTAGGGGGGGGCGGGCGAAGGCAGTGATGTCATTCAGGGGGAATGGACCAGAATGGGCGTTCCGGATCCTAACGGGCTCCGTGGCTGGTTCCGGGTTCCTGACAAGTGCCAATCAAAAGTGAGTTCCTGTTCCTAAATCATTTGAATGACACCACTGACCGGACCCATGTAACTCTGGTCAGGCCAGGGCCAGGGGTTAGGATCTGGCCTATGACCCCCAGGCTGGTCCCAACCAAGCCTGATCTGCCTCCCAGATTGCCCTCCCCGCCTTCCCCTGCCCCCAAAATGCCTTTGTTCTACCTTCCTGCCACCCTCTCCCAGCCTGTGAAGGCCAGCACAAGCTCACCCTGTCCAGCGTGGGTCTGGCGTTGCTGGGCCAGTGTACATCCATGCATTGGCCCAGCCTGCTCCCGAGTAACCACAATTGAGCTTTACAGCATGTTAGTGACACTCGGGAGCTGGCACAAGGGATATTTTCCGTGTCAGTTTTGCGACCCACCAAAAATCATGTCATGACCCACTGATGTGACCTGATCCACAGTTTTGGAACCACTGCTGTAGGTTGTTCAGTAGTAGAAGGTCTCAGGTTCAATCCTTGCAATTGTCGGGTAGGGCTGGGAAAGGCGTCCACTGAAACTCTGGAGAGCCATTTTCAGTCAGCAGTGACAATACTGAGCTAAATAGGCTAATGGTCTGACCTTGTCTGTGGCAACTTTTTCAGATTGCATGAGGCAACTGCCAAATAATCACACACGACTCTTACTGGTAATGCTCCTTGGCTCCTTCTGCACAGTACACTGAAGGACAGTGTTTTGAAGATTTACAGCCAACAGTTGTTGGATGGTTCTCTCTAAGAGCCAGGCAGTGCTTTATCAGATGGAACATCATGTCTCTAAAGCCTGTTGAACTGAAAAGCTTGATTTGCAAATATGAAAAATGCTATTTGTTCAGCCTCTTGTTATTCCAGGACGAAAAAGACAACTTGGCTCCTACATTTGCCTTCCTAGAGTTAAGCAAGGGCAACATGTTGCATTGCCTTCCTTCTCCCACAGAATTGGAAAAAAAATCTGCTTGTCCTCTTAAAACATGAGTGAAAAATCAGTAACAGATGCTGTGTGTAGGCTCCTTATTGGGGTCCTGGTTGGGTGCTCTGAAGGACTTTGCCACATTATAAGGAACACCCCATGGAACACAATGGGTCTTACTTCTGAGTAGACACAGGATTGCACTGTAAGTGAAGTTATTGCTATTACAGACAGAATCCAATATGGAGCTCTAAAACTGAATCAGTTCTACTTTCCAGAACAAGGTAGTAATTGTATAATTTGAAATTGTATAATTTCAATAACAATTTGTAACAGCTTTCTATTAGTAGTCTAGCTTTAGTATCAAGATTAAGTTACAGTACAAACTGCTGATGTAAGTCACTATCCAGTCAAGGCTAAATTTGACAAATAATGGGGGCAAAGGGTATCCATAAATGTCAAAAGTCTGTGGAAAGAGAATATATTAAAATGTATCAATTAAAATGTACCTGTGCAAAATGTGTATGACCAATTTTAATAGAGCAGAAAAAGTCTGCTGTTTCCTGTTCAATTGAGGTCTATTAAAAGGAGGGCTCCCTGTAGTCTAAATACCTTTTAAAGTGTACGAACGTGGTCAGTTATGCGCCATGTGAAAAAGAAGTGTAACACAATGTGTGCAGTAAATCCAAATTTTGCAACAAGAAGTGATCTGTATAAATGATGCAAACTAAGTGGAAGGGGTCTGGTGCTGGTCTCTTACAACCCAATCCTACAGCCTTATGGTGACGGATCTCGTGATTTGCCACCCTAAGTCCCAGGCTGACGGAATGAAAGTCGTTCTACCACTCAGCCACTGTGGCAGTGGGTGCAAGTGCCACATGTGGATGGCAGTGTTCCAGTGAACCTCTGCCCTTGTCAGTAAGTCAGCAGTGGGGGCAGGTCAGGCAGCAGGACGGGTCAAGGGCAGGAGGAACTTAGTGGCAGGGGTGCACACCCAATCCTATCCCCTTTCAGGCCCTCCCCGCAGAAGTCTCCTTGGACATATACCAGCTAAAGAGCTTGGTTAAAGCAAGTAAGATCGCATCTTATCTTCCTGCAACAGTGTTGGCTCTGACTTTACGAGTGTGAGAAATATTTCTAACATGGCAATGTCATGTTACAATGGCAAGAGAAGAATATTTTCTTTCTGCCTTCTTGACATGGCAAGATTGGTTCCCTGCAGAATATCTTGTAGTGTTTTGTCACATCTGTTCTTATGAGAAAACAGATGTGAATTCCAAGTTCACCTGGAACAGATATGTTGGATAAGGAAGAATTATGCTTACATAAGGCAGGTTGAACTTCCAATCACTCATATTCCCAGTTAAACATATTATTCAATCTAGAAGGTTCTTTGGGGAGAAAGATTAAAAAAAAGCCATACACATCATTCTGTATCCATTCATATATCACATGATTTGTAATGTTCCCCTGTACTGCCAACAACTTCTAGCCTTGTGTTACCCAGCGTTGCCCGGGTAACAAATTATCCCAAGCTTCTAGACGCCCCCATAAACTATGGATTTGACACTAATGTTGGCCGTTTTCGAGTATTTTTACATGGCATCCCCTTCACACCCCCACCCCTAGGGCTGCTAGGGGTGTCGTACCCCCACAGTATATGTCGCCAGACCGTAGGCATACGTGTACCAAGCTTGGTGTCAATCACTCCAAGCATTCCAGCAGGCCATGGTGGACGTTTTATTTCGCACGCTTTCTCGCTCCCCACGCCGACGGGGGCCGAACCCACACTCCAATGGCATCAGGAGCGTCGCTGCTCATGTCAGCAACCCCGGAAACTACAGATTCAACACCGAGATCGGCCGTTTTCGATCATTTTCACGTGGCACCCCCTTCGCACCCCACCCCTGGGGGGGTCATACCCCCACAGTATTTGTCGCCAGGCCATAAGGCATACGTGTACCGAGTTTGGTGCACATTGCTCCAGGCATTCCGGAGCCTATGCGGAACACACACACACACACACACACACACACACACACACACACACACACA
>JAJKFI010000027.1:9156746-9203803 GCA_029204185.1 Lerista edwardsae | reverse complement strand
ACACACACACACACACACACACACACACACACACACACACACACACACACACACACGTTCTCCTTTATATAGATAAATAAATGAGGTTACAGAATTAAAATTCCAATGCAATCCTTCCCCCCCCCCACTGATGCAACCATGCCAAAAAAAAAGGTTTGCTCTGCATTCTGTGGGAGTGGCGGTACAGGGATATGGAGGCTTTGGAGAGGTCTGTGCCAGGTCTTTAGCTGACACAAGCCTGAGGAGAGAAAGGGAGTATGTAGAGAGGCGAGAAAGGGGATAGCATCCAGTGCAAGTCACCCACGCTGGGAGCCACCCCTCCTGCCTCTCAATGCTTCATGTTGACTCACTATTGGCAGCAGTGCATGATGGGCAACTGTCGTCCGTCTTGTCTGCCTGTCAGCCATCTCTTGTGTGTCTCCCAGTCCCTGTGCACTGTCTGCTTTACCCATGAGCTGTTCCCATAGGAAGCAAGAGAAGATGGACTCAAATCTGACCGTCAGTGCTCCAGCAATGCATGGCTTTGCGTGCCGCTGGAGTGTTTTCACAGCAGCTGTAAGGCAGGCTTGCAGAGGATTATTTATTGATTAAATTGATTTAACAAAGAACTATACCATAGGTGTCTTCATGTACAGTAAAACTTTCCAAAACACTGCATCATTGACTGATGTTTTGTTAAGTGCTCTAGGTGGATTGACAGCCACTGCAGCCAATGGGAGCAGCATATTCCAGCTAACATAGATCAATCACTGCCAATTTCCTGCCTTATTTTTAATTATGTCACCTATAATGCTCTTACATATACAGATACATATTCCCCCCTCCCACTGTCATGGGAGGTATTGCTATACATATAATGTGGAACTGGAGCAGGCATTGAAGAAGGCACAGTTGACTGGTCCGGGGTAAAGTTGTAGCTTCCTCTTCCTAGGACAATCACCTAAATAATAGCACTACCAGCCATCAGAGATGGCTCCAAAGGGTAAGGGGTAGCAAGCGCTCTCTCAATTTTCCTGCCCTTCCACCTTTACATCACAGTACATTATGTCCTTATAGAGAAACTCCCAGTGCCATATGCGAGGACAAAGAGGAGAAAAAAAGAGGATAGTAAAGCAAGAATCATGATCGCCACCACAGCCTGCCCTGCATTTTGAAGCTGAGTTTAAACTGAAGGTTTTCCTGAGAACCTCTGATGAGGTGGAAAAGTGGCACACAAGTGCCTGGAAAACAGAAATCTTAAGTTTTGCAAACTTTTTCTTCTTCTCCTAAAGGGACAGTTCCACCTTGGGGTGGGAAGCTCTGGAGGGGCAGAGAAATGAACTGAGTCCACAGTTGGCTATTCAGGGCTTTATTGGTTGGAACCCAGAGCAACAAAAAATGGTAGAGTTCCCCCCCACCCAGTGGCGTCATTCAGCCGGTAAGCTGGGCGGGACTTACCTTTGAGCGGCAGTCCGCCCGTTGCGTCACGCTGCGTTCCGCTGCTTTCCCACCTGCTAGGGCGGGCGGGAAAGTGGTGGAATGTGGCATGACGCAACGGGCGGACTGCTGCTCAAACATAAGTCCCGCTCAGCTTACCGGCTGAATGACGCCGCTGCCCCCTCCCGCAAGATTATTTCACTGGGCGCTCTCTCTTCAGTCAGGTTAGCCCTGAGAGAGGCTAGCCCTGGTAAGGGCCTGAGGGGATTGTGGAGTGCCCACACTGTCTGCTTACTGGATGGTCTCCCGGGACTCAAGTGCCACAAGTCTGTCCTGGAACTGCTTTCAAAAGCAGTAGCAGGAGCTGAACACAACTAAAGCACGTGCACCAGTATATCCAGCTAGGGTTTCTTATTTCAGATACTACAGCTTTCATTCGGGGGGGGGAGGGGTAGAATGCCCCTTCCCTACCAGTAGGCCTCAGCACTGCGCCATTGCGCTTCAAAGACACTCATCCTCTTTGATGTGGTCTGACTGTTTTTACGTTTTAGCTACAAGACAAGCAACAGTAAGTTTCAGTGCTTAATTCCTGCAGGCCTTGGGCTCCTGAATCTGTTTTTGGAAACTGGAATGAGGCCCTGAAGAAAACTGAACCTCCCATTGCATGTATTTGTTGACACTGTTTTTCCGTGCAGTTTGCACCTGCAGGCTTGACGGAGAGCGGGGCTGCCTCGCAGCATCTGCACGTGCATTTATTTCCTTCACAAATGAGGAGTCTCATGTGTCTGGGATTAAGGGACAGCATCTGTTCAGGAGTGATATTAACAGGAACCATCCATGCCAGGATTTATATTTCAGTTGAAAATGCTAGCAAGTCGAAACATGAGGATTTTGAAAACTCTTATCCCCAGCCTACATGGCCAACCTGTCTCAAAATAAAAATTTGAAAGGAAACCTTTCTATCAGATGCAGCAGAAGCCCCATTTCTGATTTGTGTGTGTGAGATATAAATCAATAGTCATACAAACCCATGGGAATTTTGAACTCCAACACTAAACTATAAGGCCTACTGTTTCTCTCTAGAGAGAAAGAAGTGGTTAATGGTGTTTCAGGCCCAGGCAAGGCCTGACTGGTAAAAGGGGAGGGCTGTGCGTATTCCTAAACTGATACATGGAAGAAAGTTCCCAGAATCAAGACACAGCTGTAACCTTGTATTGGGTGAAACTTGCATTGAGTCAGTGTAATAGCCATCCCTATGCATCCTGGGTAAAAGCATGTGCAAAGGAGGGATGTACATATGAAGGAGGAAGGGAGGGGGGAAGTAAATTATTCTGCATGAGTGCTAGCAAGTGGCTGGGAAATGACCAATGAAGGTACAGTAAAGAACTCCGCCTCAGTAGTATAAATTGTTGCACCCATTTTGTGCAAGGTGTGGTACGCAGCTTGTTCTGTTTTGGTATTTGCTTGCCACCCATATTTGCAGATATGACAATAAACCTGTCTTTTGAACCATACATTTGGGATCCAGAAATTTATGCTTGACATGTGTGTGTTCATAGACACAGTTCAAAGGCTCCTCTCTTGGATTGATTCAAGATTAAATGGCAAAAAAGTAATACATTTTTTAAAGCGCAATCCTAACCTGGAGTTAGGCCGGCACAGTTAGGCCATCAAAGTTTGGCCGGCACAAGGGACCCCATAAAATATGTTTGGGCCACTCTCAGAGTCAGGGAGGCCAGCACACAGGTGTGCGCTATCCTCCCTGACTCTCGAGCGTTGTCCAAACATACTTTACAGTGGCTCTTGTGAAGGAAATAAACTTTTCAGGCCTAACTCCAGGTTAGGATTGTGCCCTGAGATGCATAACATTGAAAACGTTAGAGAAACAGAGTTATAGAAAGGTGTGAGAAATGACCAGCATTTAAACTTCTCCAAAAAGTTAATGCGGCCCAACCCTAATGAGGGACTATGTGTTTCACCAGTGTGGGCTGTCGCAAAAGCACTGTAATGTGCTTGAACAGGACAGGGGGAGTGGAATGGGTTGACGATGGAGGCCGAGGGTGAATGGATCAGGCCCAGGGAGTGGGATCAGCTTCAAATGTCCCTTTGAGACCAAAAAATCCCACATGGGATGCAGCATAGCCCACCCCAACACCTCTGCATCATGAAGGGATTTATATTGGATTGGGCTGTAAGCCTTTCAAGTTGTATTTGAATTTATGATTTGGTAATGCCCTTTATACTGGAATGCTTTATCCCCCTTATCCCAGCATTGCTTCTGCATCATTCTAATACTGGACATGTGAGCGACAAAGGCAAGGTGAATGCCACAATAGAGTCCCACAACTGCAACTTTCAATTGCACTTGTATTGGGCTTGGAAGCATGGCAGTAGGCTTTTGCATGCCTTTTGGAGGAACTCTTGAAATGCAACAAGCTTTGCCATAGCAGCTGATGCATTCAGAGTGGGTATCTTTCTTCAGGGTGCAGAGAAGAGCAGATATTTCAAAATGCATGTAACATTGTTCCACTGCAGTACTGTGGAGCATCCTGCTAATGAGAATGGTGGATACCTCTAAGCCTCTTGTATTCAAAATATAAATGTGCTGGCAAAGGAGCGAGCTGTCCACCAACCCAGATGCCTTGAAGCATCAACCAGCCGACATCAGCTGGATTTGCTTAGGAAGCAGGCAAGTAGGATCTCTAGACCAACCTGACAGCCTCAGATGACTGGCTTTCCAGGAAGACCTTGCAAGATTATGAACGCCAGCTATGCAAATGCATATTGCCTGGTACCTGGCTTCTTTTACCCAAAGTTGTTTTGGGTTTCTAACTGGTCACTACTTAAATGGACTTTGTGTGGCCGGTCAAAAACGTTCTAGTTTTATTTGTATACAGCATTTGAGCTTCAGAAGATAATGAATAAACACATCTGATTCGAACAATTTCCAGCCAGGATGTTTACCGAGAGTTTCCAAGAGGTTTCAGCAGCCGTTGGCTTTAGTGGAATCAAGAGTTTTTGGCTACTCTGTGCTGTAGGTACCTTTCTCATCAGGAAATGAGATTTTCCACAGAACTTGCATGTAGGGTAGAACATTATGATTGTGAAATTACAGCTACAAACACTGAAGGAAGCTTAAAGTTAAATTATATATCCAAGAAGCAGAGCCAGGGCTGGCCAATCCATCCATTATGCTAACGGGCAGCCAGATCCTGTGCTGCCGGGCTCCTGTAGGAGCAGCGGTGCCAAAATGTGCACCACTGCTTTCCACAGGGACCGCTGCAACCTTTGGGGCTTCCTCAGGACTTTCAAGCCCTGCTAACTGGGCAAGAGACACTTTTTCATGTGGTGTTCTTTTTATATTTAGCAGGGGGAGAGTAATTGTCCCTCTCCCCCCCCCCAGCACAGTGTCTTTTCTAGCGGCTAGTGGTGTTTTGCATTTTTTGTGAGCCCTTTTGGGACAGGGAGCCAATTAACTTTATTATTATTAACAGCATAAGAAAAAGCCTTGCTGGATCAGGCCAAAGGCCCATTACATCTAGTCCAGCTTCCTGTATCTCACAGTGGCCCACCAGATGCCTCAGGGAGCACGCAAGACAACCAGATACTTGTGTCCTGCTGCCACTCCCCTGCATCTGGCATTTTAAAGTAGACTATTACCCTTGCACCACCCCCAAGGAAGACACCAGACTGAGGTTGGGGTTTAACTTTATTAAGCACAATGTAAATCATGTAACCTACTGAACACCCATCCCTTCCTCGCCAGTCTGGGGTAGGCAAAACAACAACAACAACAAACTGCCATCCATACTTGGCCAATTTGGATGACAGAAAAAAAATTCCTACCCGGCCCTCATGATGAGCGACCAGCTAATCTCAGACTGGACATACCCATCATAAATTTATCCAATCCCCTTTTAAAGGCATCCAGGCCCAATGCCATCACCACATCTCGCGGCAAGGAGTTCCACATTCTAATTACACGCTGAGTAAAGAAATATATTTTGTTTGTTCTAACTCTCCTAACACTCAGTTTTAGAGGATGTCCCCTGGTTCTGGTATTGTGTGAGAGGGAAAAGAGATTCCCTTTATCTACTCTATCCACTCCGTGCATAATTTGCCTGTGAACTGCTTTGTGAACTTTGTGTTGAAAAACAATATATAAATACTGTTGGTTGTTAATTGATCCCCTTCTCCCAAGGAAAGCCACGGGCCCCGCAATGGGGCTACTCCCATATTCGACTGCTATTTTGTAGGCGGAGACTAGAGAACCCTGTGTCGGGCTTCCAAGCCTGACATGGAAGGTTGGAGATGTGGCGATGAGATCCCACCCCCCCTCCTGGGGCTTCTCCTCCCTCCCCCCACCCATTCCTGCCTCCTCCGTGGTAACTCCGTGGTGGCATGGTGGAGGTTCTGGGGTGCTGAGGCCGTTGGCGGTGCCTCAAACAGAAATATCACCAGCGAAGAGGGCAATAGGATCAGTCCAGGATCAGACCTAAGATATTATACTCAGGTTTTTCAAATTGAATTCCTCGTGAAATTCTGCATCAAATGGTATATAACATGATAGTATTATTCCTTGAAACCACAATTTCACAATTTTGATCCCTAGTGGTGCCCCCCCGAGGGTGGCACCTGGGGTGCCCTGCCCCCCATTTCAAAGCTAGCTACGCTACTGCCTGCATGGATAGTGTCAGGAAGGCTAAATACTGCAAGTTCCATGACCTCCAATGGGTCTCCTTGGATCTGCACCAGCTGTTTAGCTGGAGCAGGTCTAAAGAAACACAAGGGCATGTTGGCTCACTCCCAAGGGGACAGCGTCTGGCACAAGTTGCTACCCCCTCCTGCAGCTGACATTTCTCTGCCCCTCCCTTGTTCCGCCCGTACTGTCATCAGCAGGCCTCCCAACTGCTACATGCCAGGCTTCTATAGTGTCTCAGGTGGCCGTAAATCATGACCTTGATTCAATAGCGGCTTCCTTTTTTAGGAAAGTTTTAGGTGTCCCAAATTTGATTCGTCTCTCTACTCTAGCACTTGAATTAGGGACACATCTACTCTTGCCTGGTCTATTACTTTCAAGTACTGGCTTTGTCTCCATTTGAACTCCAACCCCAATTCTCTTCTTTATGATCTTCTCAGAGACCCTTACTCTTCAAATTGGCTCAAGTTAATTGAGTCCAAACTTCTATCACTTGGCCTAAATTTGGAATCCCTTACCGAGACAGGAATTCAACAGGCCCATTCCTTAATTAAAGCCAAACTTTGGCAACAAGAGTTTGAGTCCCTCTCAACTAGCCTGAATCCCACTTGCTCTCCGATGTTTTTCAGTCTCTCCCCTTCTTTAGGTCACCACTCAAATTATTTTTCCTTCCTAACTAATCCTGGACTGAGAAAAGCGTTTATGTTAGCTTGATTTAATACTTTTCCTTCTGCAGTGCATGCAGGTCGTTTTTTAAACATTCCTCATGAGGATCGGCTTTGCTTCTTTTGTCATTTGGTGCCGGATACTCTGGATCATATTTTATTTTGCTGCCTGGCTCACCACTCTCTCCGGAAGTTATACCTTGAACCTTGATTGTCCCTTTTTCCTAATTCTCTCTCTATTTTCTTGAGTGATCATTTTCCATCAATCACTGCCGCTGTAGCTTGGTTTTTATTAGAGATCTCCAAATTAACTACTCTCCCTTGATTTTGCATTTTGTTTCATTTCTGTCTTTCTTTCTTCTAAGTTTTATTACCTACTTTGAACCTTGAACCTCGATGGAACTGTTATTGTGATGTGTTGTTATTTATATATGCCATTAAAGGTCTGAAACTAGGCAGCAGTCCAAAGCACAAGGCTATGTGCACTTCTGGATTGCCATTTGCAATGGCCATGAAGCGAATTACACCACTGGAACACTGGTTCTGGAACGACGTGGGAAGACATCGGATGTTTAACTAAGGAGGCAAATGGATACATTCCAAGTCTATCTTTACAAAACACAAGCAGTTTTTTTATTCAACACTTCTCTCATCTTGTTTCCTTCTGCACCTCTTCACCACTTTAAACAAGAAGAGGAAAATTGCTTCCTTTCTCAGTCCTCTTCTGTACATTATCTTCGGAGGCGTATTTTTATGTAATACTACTCCAGTGACTACAGTGGGAACCTTTCACTCAGGAAGATCTGCACATCTAGCTTAGTAGAGAAGCAATTTGTGAACAACCTAAAAGGCAATCTCCGCTTGGGTGCAAGGCTAAATGTTTCAAAATATATTCAAGCTTTTGTTTTACCACATGCTTCGCTTTGACATGAAGATTGTAGGCTCTAATGTGAACAATTTCAAATCCATTTATGCACTTAGTGCAACATCTTGGAATTAGTCGTGGTTTTTATCCTGAAGGTACCTTTTTGGGAGGCACTGATGTACAGAGGAGTCCATTTTCATTTTGTTGTTTGCGTTCAGATGTGCACGCCTGAATATAAAATACAGGTTTACCCCACTAAGTGGAAAGAATGTGCATGGTCCTCAAATTATGGGAGAAAAGGCCCTTAATGAATTGATAAGCCCCATACAATTTCTCCATTAGGGGAAGAAAGGTGGGATAAAATAGGGCAAATAAATAAATAAATCCCTTAACTCTTCCCATGTGTAACCAGATCTTGACCCCCACTTCTACAATCAGTAGCTGGATGCAGGTATTAGGCCCATGATCCAGGTATTAGGATGCAGGTATTAGACCCATGTTTAGAATTGGGCACATAGGCCTTATGGCAGCTATCACTATTCATTCAGATGAGAGGTAAAACTTACCTCTTCCCATTGCAGTTCAGTGCAGAGAAGTGTGGGCATGAGTGGGTGGGTGTTTTTCCTTTATGCTTTGTGATGGTCACGCTGTCTTTTGTACTTTGTTTCTGTTTGGGTTGTTTCTTTTGGGTTGATTGTGTCTTCTGTAGTGTTCTGTATCACCCTGAGTGCAGAAAAGCCTGCTTACAAATAGTGTCAACAATAAGTCATCATAACTCAATTTAGTTTTCACCTTTCATTCTTCCCAGCACCCTCTGGGATGTACAGGGAAGCAGGTTTTGTCTCACCAAGGCTAGTTGAGGCGTGCTACCACAGGGCCTAGTTTTCTGCTCTTTGAAACGCACATACTGGAGCTGGCGGCAGCCTCTTGGCTTTTACAAGTAGCTTTCCAAACCACAGAGGACATTTGGGCATCAGCATGAATGGCTCTCTCTTGACTGAACTAACTTCACCTTATTGTAAGCCCTGTACACTGTAGGCCCAGTAGAGTGATGGAGAAGCACACTAAAAGAGTCCTAAGAGTCACGCTTTGGGATCAAGGGATGTCTGAAGCGGCACACGTCCTAATAGGTGAGCGTGATTCAACAGCCGTCTTCTTCATGCAGCTATTGTCAGGGTCTGCTGCTTCCTCCTTGACAGTGAAAATGCAGTTCTTGGCAAGCCCTTGTTATTTCAGCTAAGGCTCATCAACCATCCCTCTGTCACTAAATGCCTCATTATGTGCAATTAATGGACTAACTGAGAAGCTACAAAGTCGCTCTCCCTGTGAACTCACTTTGAGGCAGCTGGGTAACTTCGAGTGACTTTTTTTTAATGCTGTCAGGTTCATTAGAAAGTGCATCTGGGTAAATGGGAAAAAAAGAAGGAAGGAAAAACTCAAAGCAGGCAAGAGAGAAAATCTAGAACTTATGCAAATGCGGCCTTCAAACAGCTCCAGGCACTGTGATGCTTTAGAGCTCTCTGCCTTCTGATGGACCCAATTTGCATTCCTTACAGGGACACCTAAAGGGGCAGCACGAAATATAGTCAGTTTCAAAATATGCCTCATAGCATATTTTGTACTGTATGTACCTGTCCTGTGATGTTTCTTCCCTCCTTTTTTAAAGTGAGCTCAAATACACACACAGACACCGACACACAGACACACACACACACAGAGAGAGAGGGAGAGAGAGAGAGAGGGAGGGAGAGATGCACACACCCCTAAAGCAGAAAGAAAACGAAGAAAAAAATTCTTTTGCTTTACTATCATGTATCATTGATGTGACGTGTGTGTGTGTGTGTTTGAAGGAAACCTGATTTATATTGAACTCATCTATATACAATACAGGTATGCCCCGGTGTCCACTGATTTGGTATCCATGGTTTCAGTTATCCATGGATACTTTGGATACTGGAACTCCGTTTAAAAAGATAGGGGAACATTAAACAAATCTTGTTTTTTTTACCTTGTTGCAGCAAAACCACTGATGTTCCCCTTTCTTTAAAAAAGCATCCCCAGTATCCATGGTTTCAGTTATACACAAGGAAATCTGGAACAAAACTGCAGCGGATACCAGAACATGCCTATACTATTAAGAACAAAGGTGAGAAGGTGTACAACTAGTCTGTTACAATCCATCTTGGATGCACATATCCAGGCCAAAAGCAATTATTTTCATCCACAGCATTCAAAAAGATGCTGTGAATAAGGTTGCTTCCACACTAGAACCCTTTAACACTGCTAAAACACTGATTTTACTTGGAGAGGTTCTACAGGCATGTCCACGTTATCTGCCTGGATAAGGAAAACCGTGGATGTTTAAATCTGTTGTTTTTGGGGCCTCCTCCACCCTCCAAACCCAACCAGAGTTGGGCTCTGATCAGGTCCAGAGGCTCTTCTGAGCCCCACAGACGCTGTGCGTGTCTGCCCCTGGCCCCTGCCAGCCTCAGAATGAGGGTTAGAAGAAAAAAAAAAGCCACGTCCATTTATTCGGCAAAACCGGAAGTGACATCTATATGTCTTTAAAAGGCATTCTGAAGCCTGGAGAAAAACCCTTGCTCCCCTTGCCTCTGAAGGGTCCAGGTCAGGTTGGTCCGCAGGTTCCGAATCCGTAGATAACAAGAGCTGACTAGTGTGATTCATCTGCAAAAAATTAACACAGAAGCAAAGAAGAGCTGTATTTCATGTACTATCCATCTCAAATCCCCCAGCTCAAAACAACAGGAAGCTATAAAAGGGACTGAAGCTGCAAACAGTAAGTGCTTAATTAAAAGCACAAGAGCTCGGAAAAGCCATAATAGTGCTTTGTCCAACCACACTGAAGTGGCTGATGTTGCAAAATGATGTTGCATTTTATTCCAATCCATCACTAATCATATCTTAAACTAATTAAATTTCCTTGCAACCTTCAATGACAAAAGAGGGTTCATTAATCAAGTCCCGTTTGAGAGACTGACAATCTCAGTCATATCCCCAACTCTAATTCATAGCCCAATCTTATCCAACTTTCCAGCACTGATGCAGCCATGCTAATAGGGCATGCACTGCATCCTGAGGTTGGGGAGGGGGCAATCTCCTCAAGGTAACATTTGTTCCTTTCCAAGACCACCAGGACTGCCACCCCCACTGCAGGATGTGGCACATGACGTTTTGGCCAAAGTGGAGGATCATAGGATTGGGCTGTTAGTGATCTCTCTCTCTCTCTCTCTCTCTCTCTCTCTCTCTTTCTCAGTTCCAGTGGAATTGGTGGTTGTTGGGACTCGTGCCATTTTATAGGTGCTGTGAATATAATCATCTGAGGTTTTTTCTTTTGGTCTGTATTTTCTTTCTTTATTTCCACTCCCTTTGACTGCAAGTCCATCCCTCCAATAAATAACACCACACTGATACCTGATGCTCTTTCATAAATGCTGTCTTCTTTTGAGGTGCATCATGAGCCAATGTTCAAAGGTCCCTCATATGCACATGTTTTGGTTCGCATGCGAGTGCATTTACACATGTCAGTGAGCAAGTGTGGTAACACTACCATGAGGATCTAACTTGCCATGAAGCCAGTGGTATTCCTGGGGGGGGGGAATGCTAAGTTTTTAAGAATGCTTGTGTAAAGCAATTCCTCCCCCTCATCTTCAGAGCCTTTTGGGAATGCCGTGAATGACTTTGAAGGTGAGAGGGAGGGGCTGCTTTACATAGGCCTGAAGGAGTCTGAAAAGGAACCTGAAAATTAGCATTTTGCCCCTGCCCAGGAACACCACTGCATGAAGCCAGGTTAATTATTTAGTAGTGAGAGAAAAGCATTCTGTATATATACAGAATCCAATACTTTTTAACATAATGCCGTACCTCCAAGTCACGGTGCTGAAAAGCGATTCTGGAGATCAACTTTGGTGAAACCAATTAAACCTAATGTGCTTGCCTTCCCACCATCAGTACATAATTAGTTATGCTTCTATTCATTTAGGGCCCGATCCTATCCAACTTTCCAGTGCCGATGCAGCTGCAATGTAACCCCAAGGTACGGTAACAAATTGAAGAGGCCTCTGTGACTCTTGAGGAGGCAGGAGGCAGTGCATGTCCTGTTGGCATGGCTGCATTGGTGCTGGAAAATTAGATAGGATATGGCCCTGGATCATTGCACATTGATAACATTGGTTGCAAAGAAGTCTCACTACTCTGTGATCCACACTTGATTCTGCAAGCATTAACTGCCCCCTGGCACAACATTTGTGTTTTATTGCTGCAGGTTGAGAAGCGTATAAGAAACCTGTTGGGAGAAATCCGGGCATGAGGCTTTGTTTAACATTTTAAATGAAAATAGGATACATCCACAAAGATTAACAGAGGTAATAATACAGGATAAGAAAGGATCAGATTAAACAGGATTTTGTGCAAAGTGTGCATAAAAGAGAGACTGCTATAGCGTGAGGTATGACAGAGGCTGATACTGCAAGGCAATGCACGCAAAGATGGGTTGTATTCCAGACACATGACCTGGATTAGAGGTTTTTCTTTCTCTGCCCACGTCTTTCAAAAACTTTGTTGTGCTCCCTCATGCATTGCTCTCCACTAAGGGACTGACACAGGGAGGTGCTGAATGCTCTAACCCTGACCTTGCAAAGTTCCTCGCATGTGCCCGGTTTTCACCACCGAATAGTAATCCCATTGCGATTATTAATTTACTTGAAGTTAAGCCTGCGCTTGAATGCTTGAAAAGATGGATGCAAAGGTATTAAGAGCTGCCGCCAACTACAATTTCACAGCAATCAAGTATTGCCGGGCATGAAAAGAAACACTGGACAACACACTGTTTGCCTCTGAAATGAAAATAGCTAATCTTTATTAATTGTGATGTGCTGAACGCGAAAATGACAATGAAATCTGTCGGGTGGCTCTAGGTGGCTCTGGAAACTAAACACATTGCACACATAGGTAGTGGGAAAGAAGTGGACATTAACTAGTTCATGTCTATGGAACTTTGTATTGTGGATCTCTCACAAACCATAGCCAATTTTGTACAGGTTGAGTATCCCTTATCTGGACTACTTGGGTAGGGAAGGTGTCCAGATTTTGGATTTTTCTGGATTTCTGAATAATTGCGTAGAAATAATGAGAAATGCTTCCTCTTGCTCTTTTCACTGTTATGTTACCCATTTTGATGTCTGCTGGCCTCTGACATTTTTCAGTAATGTCTGTATAGACACATACCACAGAGCAGAGATTAGAATTTACAGTCTGTACGTGGGAATGAGCACAAGACCTTCTTTCTACGGAACATTTTTTTTTTAAAAAAAGTATTGGACAAAGATGTCTGGATTTCTTAATAGTCTGGATTTTGGAAGTCTGGATAAGGGATCGTCTATTTGTATTTTCATTGTCATATTTGTGTTCAGCACTGCAAGAACTACAAGAAATGACTAATTTCATTTTGAGAGCATGACCTTTGTAAAAATACGATGTCCATTGAAACCAGAGTATTTTGCCACTAGCATTCCACTAGTGGGCAAAAACAAGTGGCATGGTTGCAACCTCCTCAACTGCCTTGGAGTTTAACTGTAGCACATTTGGAGGAGCTTGGAGGAGCTTGGAGGAATTTCTAGCATCTTTTAAAAGAGGCATTTAGGATTACTGACTTCTTAAATCTTGAGTGAAGTCTGGGAGACAAAATCAGTTTGCGGTTAAACTGAGGTAGAGCCAAGAACTTTATGATGAGTGGAGGGGCAGATATAAACTGCTTTGGGCAGGTTTAGAAGGCAAAACCCATTGCAGAAAAGCTTGCAGGTTGCTTCTCTGCCGTTGGGGAAAACGGAAATACTCAATTTCTTCTGTGGAACTCTCTCCATATGGGTATCACGCCTGACTACATCTCTGCATTTGAGCACATTCAGCAGGCCACATGCACAGGACTGGGAAGACATTTCCTTGTGGCTGCTTGAGTCTCCGCCAGCAAAATAGCCTATGGAGATTGGAGGAGTCCCATTGTGGGGCCCGTGGCTTTCCTTGGGAGAAGGAAGGAATGTCCCCTTCCTCTGAGAAGACCCTGGTGACTGCCGCGAATCCTGTAGGATGCAGCTGTAGACATTTTGCTACCGTTGCTCTGGTATGGGACCCAGGATAAGGCTTCCTGTCTGGATAGCTGGCTTGCTGGATGCTGCTTGGGTAGTGGTAATCCTGGATGTGGTCTTTGTGAGATACAGGGGAGGGGGGGGCTAGCTTGCAGAACTATGGAATTCCACCACATCAATTTTGTCCTTTGCTTTTGAGGCAATCAGACTGAGGGCGCTATTCAACGTGTGCCCTTGGGCCGACACTAGCCGCTTGCGTCGGCCCAACAGTTGCAGCGCTGGCACAAGCGCACCAACCAGCACTTTTGCATCAGCATTGCTGCCATTGGGCCGATGCTAGCAGCAGTGTCGACTCAAGGGCGCCGGCCGAAGGCCACGCTGTGCCACTCTTGCACCAGCCGAATTCGGAGGAGGGAGGAGCAGCAGCAGGAGGGAGGGTGTTTCTGGGCAGGCCAGGAGGCGTGCTGGCCCAGGAAGAGGAAAGTGTTGGGATGTGGCTGTTAGGCTGCATCCAAGCTCCCATCCCAGGCCGCGCAGCCCTGATTTGGGCCATGCAGTGTCCTTGGCTCTGCACCTGCTAAACAGCAGGCACAGATCCGAGGAGTCCATAGACACGGCTGGCGCCTACCTTGCCCCAAGGATGCTCCTGCCTGCTCCACTTTGCGCTGGATACGGTGCAGGCCGACTGGCCTTGCCGTTTCAGCACAAGTTAGGATTGCACCCTGAGAATCTAAAAAAAGAAAGGTCCAAGCCAAGTTATTTTTTCTAATCAGTTGATACTGTTTCTTTCAGGTGAATAGGCATGGGTATGAAACATGAAACAATTCATTGAAAAGAAGAGCACTATGCCAGAGTGCAGATGAAGTAACTGACAGCAGAAGCTGGCCATAAACTGCATGCTGGTGAGGTAAATGCCCCTCCCATTCAGTACAACTTCTCTTTTCTCTGCTGGAGGGATTGTTTTCCACTGTGACAGATACAAAGGAGGGGGGGAGTGAAAAGAAAAGCAGCAGCAACCTTCTTCATCGTAACCCAAAGGAAAACATAAGACAGAGTAGTTCCCCTCAGCCCCAGCATCTTCATAATAGTATTCAAGCTAGAAGCAGGTTCAGGGCTTTGTTGTCTCTTTGTCAGAGACGGGCACTCTTACAGTTGAGTTTTAATGTTGAAAATATTCTTTGAACTCTGAAGAGTTTCTTGCATGCGCACATGTGGCGCCTGATAGAAACACTCGTTTGAAGAGGAATAAGATGTGTGTGTGGTGGGGGGAGATCCCTCCTGGTTTGTGTCACTGTTTGATTCTGCTGCACTGCAGTTTTACGAAGGAAATTATCGGGGGAAGAGGAAGTAGATAGTGCTCTGCTGACAGTGAGTTGTCAGCTCTTTTCCTTTAGAGTTGGGGAAAGAGCTGCATTTCATGTGTTTGACGTGCCAGTCTAAAGCTCCAGAGTAGAAAACCCACAAACACCCTACTTTCTTTCACTGATTGACACACTGAGTAAGCATGTCAGTTCTGGACAAGGAGGGGTCAGGTGTCCTTCAGCTTGTCAAAGAAAGATGGAGGTCTTGTACCAAATCACCAGGGCTGTCTTCTCTTTCCCTAAAACATAACAGTGGACCGCTCTCTTTCAGTTAAGGTCTGCTCTAATCACATGAAAAGCAAGGGTTGACTGAGCCCATTTAAATGAAATGCAACGCTGCAAGATGCAGGAAGCTGGACTAGATGGGCCTTTGGCCTGATCCAGTGGGGCTCTTCTTATGTTCTTATGTTATGTTCAGGTGAGAGGTGAACTCTCCCCATGCACAACTTTCCTAAGTGCTCATTGTGACAACCTGTCCTTGGCTGTCAGATGTCATTTTAGTGAAATGTTTGGGGGAGAGTCAAAGAAGGTGCATTAAACCAAGGAAAATGCTTAGCTTTCTACTATGAATTTGAACTTCCTCCAGTCACTGCCTACCTGGCGGGGCTTTTCACCACCACGTCTGCATTATTTGCTGTAAACATTTTCAACTCAGTTGCATTCCTGGGTGTGTGTGTTGGTGCCCAGGGATGCCGCCTCTCACCTGGAAGTGCCACCCCCATTCCTACTGCCTCCCAACAGATGCAGTAAGCATGGGGGTCGGCATGAAGGTCTGAGGGTCGGATAGGCCCCATGCAGCTTCTCCAGCCCTCACAAGCCCTTCTGGAGCCTGAAAACCATCACTTCTGGAAGTGATGATTTTTAGCCTTCAGAGCACACTCTGAGGGCTGGGGAAGCCACACACAGCATCTTTGGTCCTCAGAAGGCCTCAGAGTCATTATGGAGGCAAAAAATAGTCACTTCCTGTTTTTGACTGAAAACCAGAAGTGATGATTTTCTCAGAGGTTGGGAACTGGCAGTGAGGGTCACCACCAGTCCCATCCCTGCTGCACCCCTCCCCCTCCCTGGAATGCCCTCCTCTCCACTACTAGTTGCCTGTGGCAACTAGTTCAGAATTGGGCACTGAGACCCTGTAACACTAACAGCTGTCAGTAAGTGAGAGTGAGAAGAGCAAGCTTTTGAATATGCCCAAAAAGGCAACCTGCAATTTATGGCCTTGAACTGTACATAGGGTTGTTTTCAGCGGCGTCATCCTCAAATTAAGTTCCGGAATGCTAGGCGGGATTTACCGCTTGATTGACAGGCTGTCCATGACGTGTCGCTGCCTGCCCGCCCGCTGTGCGGGCTCCCTCGGCGCACCCCTCCACTGCTTGCCCAGGCATCCAATGCGCCCCCCCAGGGATGCCTGCGTGGCGGGCGGGCAGGCAGGCAGCAACACGTCATGGATGGGCAGCCAATCAGGTGGTAAGTCCTGCCTAGCATTCCGGAACGTCGTTTGAGGATGACACCACTGGTTGTTTTCTATCACATTTACATTTCACCCTACCATCCACTTGAAGCAAACAGGCTGCCTGTACAGCATAAACCTGGTTTTACCACAAGATCTTGAACAGGTGCAGCCTTTTTAAAGGTTTCTTATTAAATCTAGTGAAAACCTCTTTGAAATATAGATTGGCAGATATACTATAAATGACAAGAAGAGATGGTGAGTAATGAAATCTCCAAAATGTCACTTTTAGTTTTTAACTACGCAGATTTGTAATGAGCCAAACCATCTCTTCCGTTTAAAATGCTTCAGCTTTTGAACAGCTTTCTGCACTCTCCATCTCCAGACAATGGACACTGTACTTAAAAGTTGGTACTTTGCGTACTAATGCTCTGCATGGAGAATGGTTATGCCCTTGTGGTTTGGGAAAAATGGAAGACATCATCCATTATGTATTTGTACTGAGGGGCAAAACAGATGTGATGGAAGAAGCACCATTAACCCTTCCATCTTTTTTGTTAAAGATGGAACCTGTCTTTAACCAATCAGCATCTGCAGTCCACAAGAGCAGAGCACTTAATTAATTCCCTCCATGTTTTAAGTCCCAACAAAAATCATACACCCCATGTCCATACTTCCATAAGCCCTTAGGAGAGAAGCTTCCGCTAATTATTTGCCATGAAAGTTAAATAGAACCTTCATGTACAGAAGTTTGGTATTCATATCCCTTTGGCTACCAGAAGCAAAGGCGAAATTACAAGGAAAGGCCACTAACATCATGCCTGCTTTTGAGCTTCCTGCAGCAGTGTTCCGAAATGGATGTTGGATTAGGCGAATCTTAGTTTGACCCAGCCAAGTAAAATTTTATGTTAATTCCCAAATCCAAGTGGGAACTGATGCAGAAACTACTGACTTGTCCCCGGGCAGCGAATGCACTCAAAATAAGTGGAAGTTTGAATGTAGGTTTGTGCCTCATTCTTCACTCACTCTGAACCTTGAGTCCATTTCTGGCTCATCATGTTGGAGCATACAACGTCATTATTTATTTATTCAAGAGATTTCGATGCCACTTTTCCTCTGCCAAGGCTGATGCCCAAGGCGGCTTACAATTATTGGAGGGAAAAAAATAACGGTGCTTAAAAATAATGAAACAGTAAAATAAGCAATAAAAATAAAATGTGAATAAAAACAGAGTTAAAAAAGCCCACTCTATCCCATTCAAATCATGTTGCTTGGATAATACAAAGCCAAGGCAGGATGAATGTGTACCACAGAATGGATGTAGCTGCTTGAATGCGCACAACTGTGGCTTCAAGATTATGGTGAACAAACCCATTGTCATTTCTGCCCTTAACAGTTCAAGTGCTGAAATCCAGTGAGTGAGGAATGTGTAGGCAGACAGGAAAGCACAACCAATGTGCGGATGCAGGAAGATCACTGCGCATACAGAAACCAGGAGCCCAGAGAGCACACTGTTCCCTTGACAAAATCCCGGAGCAAGAGAGGCTGCTACACCCCCATTGTGCTCGCAGAATGCGAAAAGTGTTTGAAAATGCTTTAATTATTTATTTAAGGCTGCATTCCCTTTCTTATCGAGGCTTTGTTTGTGTTCACTCCTTCCAATTGGACGTGGTACATCAGTACAGTACTTGCCTACAACACCCCATCCCTTGAAGGCAATAGGCAGCATAGATTTCAGAGGCGCCCTGGATAATGAAAAGGATGTCCTGTCAGCTAGATCCAGAACCGCCATTTAAATGTGTTTTGTTAAAAAAAAGGGAGAGGAGTGTGGGTGTGTAGCGAGTGGTTCAGAAATCCTCATGTGTATCAAGCCGCTTTCATGATTTAATGCAAAACTTGGCTGGAAAGTTTTGGTAATTTCCAGCATTTCTCTACAGCAGTGGAAGCATACACACATCAAAAGAAGAAAAGGAGACAGGAAAGAGGCAATTTTGTATGTCTCCAAAAAGGTAGAAAGGAGGCAACAACACTATTTTTATTACTCTTTTATTATTAGGATGAGTCTGCTTACATCTTCCTGTACAGCATCTTAAGGCTATTATAAACTGCAGACTATTACACCATGCCAAGTTAGCCTTTTCTCTTCTTGCTTGAGTTCTGGAGTTGTGGATAACTCAAGCAATCACGTAGGGCCCAATCCTATCCAACTTTCCTGTGCAAATGCAGCCATGCCAATGGGGCATGCACAGAATCCTGCTGTCATGGAGGCCTCCTCAAGGAAAGGGAACATTCATTCCCTCACCTTGGGACTGCATTGCTGCTGGAAAGTTGGATAGGATTGGGCCCTTATGATGTTATGTCTTTGGGGTTGGTAGTACTTATAAGGAATTACTAGATTAGTAGCGGTGTTTGGATTTTTTTTTCCTATCACAGATACTAGTATAGTGCTTTCTTGGCTTTTGGCACTTGGATTTCCTCTAATGGACTGAAATTGATCACCTTCCCCCCCCTTTTTTTCTTTTTAACTTTCTTACTCTTTTTACAGCCTACCCTATATAGGCTCTTTCCAATGACAAAGTTTGCATTCTGCTATTGTAAATGGTGTAACACTGCTATAAATGCTGTGCTGCCATAGTCAACTTTGGAACCACCACTGCAAACAGCCAACAGCTCTGCACACCTGCCACCAACGGACCTGGCCCCACAACAGGTCAGGTCAGGTGACAGCAGAGGTGGGTTGTAGATGCAGAGGGGGCAGAGCAGGGCAAGGCACGGTAGGGGAAGGATCTCAGCCCCTGGCCTGGCCCTCTTTCTCTCCTCAGACTCACACCAGGTGTGGGTCCAAAGATATCCATTGGTGATGATGCGGCCTACTAGGAGTTTAGTAGCAATTATTTTTATTAACTTCTTGTTGGCTGTCTGATCTCTCCCACACCACAGCACACAGCATACAGTCTGTTGACACAGATTCATGCTGTGGACTGGCAGGGGATAGGATTGGGCTACGTAGTACTCTAGTAGTCAACATCTCAAACAGCCTTTTCTCACGCAGAAGGTTGTGCTCATACAAGCCCCAGCTGCTGCAGAAGATATGTTTAAAAATACTTCCTCATAATGTCATTCATGAAATTCACTATGAAAAAGTCAAATTTAGCTCCCATCTGCGTAGCTTCATCAATAGATGTTGATGTCATCAGGGGTATCACTTTGTAAATGTAAGGGGGAGGAAGGAACATGTACAAAGAACAGGAGAAGCAATGAGGATTTTAGAATACAAGACAGTGGTTAAGAACGGAAGTGCCCTCTGGGATTGGAGCAACCCATTGAGTCGAACATCCTGCTTTCTAGGATGACCAACTAGATCAGGAATAGCCAACCTTCCAACTTTAGGGCTCCTAGACCTTTAACAATTGTGTAGAAGAGGAAGTTTCAGCAATAAGTTGCACTTGATGAAATTCCTTCTTCTACACAATTGTAAAAGGTCCAGGAGCCCTAAAGTTGACAGGCTGGCCACCTTGAATTAGATAGATGTGTCTGGAAAGCCCACAGGCAGGGCGTGCAAGCAATGGCCGCTGTCCACTGTTGCTTTCAGCAGGGGGCAGACCACCGGGAAATCAGGAGGGTTCTCCAGTAGGAATAGGGATGAAAAACTGGGCAAAGTAGGAGGGGGAGAAGGAAAAGGGAAGAACCAAGAAAAAGAGGGGGAAGAAGCAGGAGAATGCCAAGGTTCTTGCCATGACACAAGTCCATGGCTGGTTCACTGTAGCCTCTGTCTGGGCTACAGGCAAAGAGTGAGCCCCTCACTAGGCCATGAAGTAACTTCACTCACTTGTGAACAGAAGCCTGCTGCTCCCATTGCTTGATGACTATCACCATAGGTGTGATAGAGCCGTGTTTCCCAATCTGGGGGTACATCAGTGATGTCATTCAGGGGGAACGGACCAGAACGGGCATTCCGGATCCTAACGGGCTCCGTGGCTGGTTCTGGGTTCCCGACAAGTGCCAATCAAAAGTGAGTTCCTGTACCTAAATCATTTGAATGACACCACTGGGTACATGTACTCCCAGAGGTACTTTGGGAATTGAATAATGGCTGGAAAAGGCAGGGCTGTATTAGATTGCCTTATGGGGCTGGCAGTGCAGGAAGGAAGGCAGTTCGCTGGCTGCGAAAGGCCCACCAACTGCTAGGTTTTGGTCATCAATTAATATGGATCAGTAGTTGAAAACCAGCACAATAAAGATGCTGAAACATAATGTAGAAAGTGATCAATCACTAAGAATTTCTCAGGACACATCTAACACTTTGGTACAAAACAGTGAAAAGCCATAGTCGTCAGGTTAAAAGGTTAAAGGTTAAAAATACTGCGATGAATACATGAAGTATTTCTTGTATAAAGGAGATGAGGATTGTCCTAAGCCCCAGTGGATATTGTGAGGAGTAGCATGAAAGCTTCTTTACTCTTGTGGCATTTACGGACAAAACATGCCAGCTATACAAACAAAGATATGGAGCTGGTGGAAAGGGCTTTCTCTTCTGATACCTTTAAAAAAAATAAGTAACCAAGTAAGCTAAATGCAGTTCAAGTTTTAAGACTGTATTGTACATCTGTTGAATCTGATTTCCAAAAACGATGTGCCTCAAAACAAGCTTAAGAATCACACTGAACATTCGTTGTGTATAAAATATTTGTTCTGTGTTTTATAAAAAATTATTCCATTGCTTTTAAATCCCATTATTGGGCCATTTATTTACAGTTACAATAACTTAACCTTAACCTTATCTGTCTGCTGAGAAACCTGTATGCGGATCAGGAAGCTACAGTTAGAACTGGACATGGAACAATCGATTGGTTTAAAATTGGGAAAGGAGTACGACAAGGCTGTATACCGTCACCCTGCTTATTTAACTTATACGCAGAGTACATCATGAGAAAGGCTGGGCTGGATGATTCACAAGCTGGAATCAAGATTGCTGGGAGAAATATCAACAACCTCAGATATGCAGACGATACCACTCTAATGGCAGAAAGTGAGGAAGACCTCAAGAACCTTCTGATGAGGGTGAAAGAGGAAAGTGCCAAAATGGGCTTGAAGCTCAACATTAAAAAAACTAAGATCATGGCAAACACTCCCATCACTTCCTGGCAAATAGAAGGGGAAGAAATGGAAGCAGTGACAGACTTTATTTTCCTGGGCTCCAAGATCACTGCAGATGGTGACTGCAGCCATGAAATTAAAAGACGTTTACTTCTTGGGAGGAAAGCTATGGTGAACCTAGACAACTTAATCAAAAGCCGAGACATCGCCCTGCCAACAAAGGTTTGCATAGTCAAAGCTATGGTTTTCCCAGTAGTTATGTATGGCTGTGAGAACTGGACCATAAGAAAGGCAGAGCGCCGAAGAATCGATGCTTTTGAATTATGGTGTTGGAGAAGACTCTTGAGAGTCCCCTGGACTGCAAGGAGATCCAATCGGTCAATCCTCCAGGAAGTCAAGCCTGATTGCTCCCTGGACGGACAAATCCTGAAGCTGAAGCTCCAATACTTTGGCCACCTCATGAGAACAGAGAACTCTTTAGAAAAGACCCTCATGCTGGGAAAGATTGAAGGCAAAAGGAGAAGGGGGCGGCAGAGGATGAGATGGTTAGATAATGTCACCGAAGCAATGAACATGAAGTTGGGCGAACTCCGGAAGCTAGTGGAGGACAGGGAGGCCTGGCGTGCTGTGGTCCATTGGGATTGCAGAGTCGGACATGACTTAGTGACTAACAACAACAACTCTCAAGTAAGTACGATTAGGGTTGCGGCCTAAGAGGTGATGTAGCTGTATCCTTTGGGGGAGTTTCAGCCTAGGAGGCCTCCTTAGGGTAAGAGAACATTTGTTCCCTTGCCTTGGGATAAAACCGTGCCTCGCCACTGGGTCTACTTGGACCTGCAGTAGTAATATTGCAAGTGTAAGTTCATGTGGAGAAGAGAAGGTGGATCAGACCTGGGAAGAGGATCAAGATTCTGCAGGTGATGCAGCCCCCAAACCCGCCCCTTCCAGGGAATGATCTGGCCTCCTTTCCACCCTGTTACCTCCCCATCCTGCCCTCCCCAGCCATGTTCCACTCCCTGTGCAGACTTACCCAAGGCAGTGGACACCCTTTGTCCGTTGCTGTATGGACCTGGATGCTAGTCATTTGAGGCAGCACCTGGGCACACTCTCTGGAATGGTTGCGCTTGTGACAGCTGAAATGTTTGGACCCAGAATGTATGTTTTACCAGCGTAATGTTTGCTCAAAGCCAGGATGTTTACAGGTTTAAATGTGCTATGTAAGCAGGGTGCAGCTAAAAAGAAATAATAATAATAAGCAAGACTTCTTTTAAGCTCACTGCAGGAGCAGGTTGCTCTGACAAAACAAATTTCGGCCTTTCTTTCGGCCTGGGGCCTCTTGCCATCAGTCCAATTAAGTGCCATACCAGCTGGGTCATGTTCTCCGAACATGCACTCAGCACCACGTACACATGCAGACAAATGTGTACAAAGGAAATGCATCTGGAAACTCTGGTTGCACACATGTCTCTAGTTGGACAGGAATAGAGTTGCTGTAAAGCCACAATTTGTAATCAGGTCTCTTTCTTGCACTCATGTAGATGATAAACAAAGCCCCAAAGTGGACACTTGATTTAGAAGGGAGAGAGAGAAAAGGAAAGCTCTACGCAGAAAGCCCTTTTTGAAATCCCATTGCCTTAATGGCTATGGTGCGGAAAAGAAGTAGGTGTGGGAGAAAGTCAGCTCTTAAGGGTTGTAGTTAATTAACATCCCCCACAGTGCATGCTAATGTGAAATGCAGAACTATTTATTTTTTTATGATAACCCATCTCGTTCTTATCTTTCACACATATCACCTAATTCAAATACTCCTCCGCCTCTCCTTCCTGCTTAGCCCAATTCTTCCAGTCTGTATCATTTCTTGATATATTCACTTATTCTGCTGCCTGATGTGCCCAGTTGCTAGGAAACCTATTCCCTTCCTTTCAATAGAGATTTTTTTTTTTTTGCTATGGCAGCATCTTCTTTTGCAGCCTTGGGCAGCCTTGTTGCCATGGCAGCAATCCACCTTCCCTCCAGTGCAGTTTCTGAGTGTGGTCTCGCAACCCCTAAGACCTACTACCCACTTCCTCGCTCTCTGCTCCGCCCCTGTGCCTTTTATTTTGAAATAGCCAGCAAAGAGAGGCCAAGAGCAGCAGCCTGTGCAGTGACCACTGGAGGTGCTGTGGGGGAGACGACTGGGCCAGTCTATTGCCCGGGGCAGTTGCTTTACACTACTTCATAGCAAGCCAGCCATAAAAAGAATGGCAAGGACCCTGTTCTCAAAAAAAAAAGCAAACGCACAGCTGCCTGAGAGCACAGCTAATGGGCATGTTGCATCAGGGGGGCGGAGCCTGCAGGTGCAGTGAGAAATTATGTGGTTGTTACAGCCTTTGTTATTTCAGCGGGAGAACAGAGTTCAGGAATACCATTTGAGAAGCAGGAAGGGAGAGCCCAGCCAGGCAGCTCTCCATTAATGGCAGCAGAGAATGGCCTGGCAAAAGTAGAGAATTAGAGATAAAGAGGGTGGGGTAAGGTGGAGGAAGTTTGCACACCACCTTAGTGTGGAAGGAAGTTGAGACAGTAGAAAAGCCTCACCGCCTCCAGGGCCGCAGTAGTCCCCCCTTGCTGTGTGACACCTCCCTTACTCCCCAAACGTAACAATGCACCTGGAAGTGGTTTGGCAATGATGTGATGATGTCACTGCGTCACTACTGAACTGCTTCCTGGGGGCACTATTTGCAGCCACTTGAAGCCTGGGGAAGGGCAGGACGTCCCATTCACCCCAATTCACCGCCAAACGCAACATGGGCTTCCGCTCGGGTGGTGCACCCATCACCCACCAGCACAGGTCACCTGGGGCAGACTGCCCCCTGCCTTCCACTTGCTATGCTAGTCCCCACTCCCCACTTATGGAAGTTCACAAATACAGGCATGCCCCGGTATCCACTGGGGTTCTGTTCCAGACCCATCGCCCCCTGGATACTGGGGGCGCCTTTTTAAAAGATAGGGAAACATCAGTGGTTTTGCTGCAACAAGGTAAAAAAAGAGATTTGTTTAATGTTCCCCTATCTTTTTAATAGGTGTTCCAGTATCCAAGGTATTCGTGGATAACTGAAACCATGGATCCCGAATCAGTGAATACCAGGGCAAGCCTGTACAATCCCTTTCTCAAGAAAGCCTAATGCATGACCATTGGAGTGTGTGGCTATATTAGCATCCTGGAGTGGGGCCAGTGGAGGCAGTCCTGCTTCACTCCCTGTGTTCAGTGAGTGAGGTAAGAAATTGCATGATGAGAAGCGGAGTCAAGTATTGAGAACTCTAGTGTTGAAAGGGGCATACACAGCTTTCTTTTTTGATTAGGTGTGCAAACAATATGTAATCTGCTTCCTGTTAAGCAAGACTATTAAACATGAAGCAGTGGTGGATCTAGGGGGGCAGGGGGGGCAAGAGCCCTGGGCGCCATCTTGGGGCCATCTAGGGGGGCGCCAGTGGCCCCCACAACATTGTGCGGGTAGACCTGGGCTCCGGAGCCCAAGTCTACCCATTGGGACCAGCCGCGAGTAGACCTGGGCTCCCTCGAGGCCAGTTTCTAATGGGTAGACCTGGGCTCCCTCAAGGCGAGCACAGGTCTACCTGCAGTCATTTCTGGTGGGTAGACCTGGGCTCCCATGGGGGCGCACTTCTATTGGGTGCCCCGGGCGCCATTTTGACTAGGTCCGCCCCTGACAAGAAGTACCCATGCTTCTAAAAGAAAGTAAAGATAATGTGATGGTGTGGGGGGCATGCTGGGGCAACTATCCATACAGCCCTCTCCCCATATCTGCGGTTTCTATATCTGGAAATAGAACCCCCATGGATACAGGGACCTGCTTGTACAGAAAATGCACAGACAGTTGATACTTTTTAAACATGCAGTAGAAGCCTGCGCATATCTACTCAGAAGAAAGCTCTATTGTTTTCAATGGGGTTTACTCCCAGGAAAGAATTATAGCATTGCAGCCTTAGGGCGCAATCCTAAACTGAATTAGTCCGGCATAAACTAAGCCAGCAACGTTTGGCCAGCACAAGGGACAGGGTAAAGTATGTTTGAACCACTCTTGGATTCAGAGAGGCCAGCACACAGCCGTGCGCCATCCTTCCTGACTCCGAGAGTAGCCCAAACATGCTTGATGGCGGCCCTTGTACTGGCCAAACTTTGCTGGTCTAGTTTATGCCGGCCTAACTCCAGTTTAGAATTGCACTCCCAGTCTGTGATCTGATGATAGTTTTTGTATGCCAAGGCATCTCTCTCCAAAAGGTGGCTCCATCCTGATCATTCATTGGTCAGTCCAAGACAGGAACCCGGCACACCCTTTGGCTAACCTTACATGCCCTTTGTTTAAGGTTGTCACCATCATCCTCATTTGTAAAGTTATGGTCATCTGGGCACCCTTACCTAGCTTTGGATCCAGGTCAGGTTGGCAGAGGTTCTCAAACTGGGTTCATGCCAGCTCCAATAGGAGGGCATGCCTTACCAATGTCTCCTAGGATTAAAGAGCTTACAGCCCAATCCTAAACTTCCTGGCACCCACAGCTCCAGCAATGCTGAAATGGCTACTGCTGAATCCTACGGGTACTGGGAAGCCACCAGTGGTCTCCTCAATGTAAGGGAGCATTTGCGTCCCTTACCCTTGGTAATGCTGCTGCTACTCCAATGGGTCTCCTCTGCTATTGAGCATGTGCAGGACTGAGGAGGCCTATGTTGGAAGCCCCTACCACAGAGGGAGCACAGGATACAGTGCAGATCACTGCCACCTTTTCCACCCCCGCCCCGGCCTCATCCTCCCCTCCCCCCCCAGTTCCACCACTTCTCCATTTCCTCCTTGCCCCCAAAAGCCTAGCTGCCAAGTGGAAGCGGTACTCCCTGCTGGCTGCTCTGCCGCTTCCTCTGAGCAGTGCTGGGCTCAGCTCCATCCTACAGCACGTTTCCAACAACCAGAGCCAATGAAACGCACGTACAGTACTGCTGGTGCTAATGAGCTCTGAATTGGGCTCTTAAGTCCTAAACAATAAACCATGTGCTGGACCCTAATGGTGGTGATCCTGAAGACTGCATTGCCCATTTTGACACAAAGTTGGGGGAAATCCAGAACTTTTCACCACAACATGCCAATCATTGTAGTGAAAGTGGTAAACTGACTTGGAAGAACATACATAGTTTTGGTGTATCCAAGCTAGTTCACTTCTGCCAATATAATAACACTGAAAAAGAAAGGGGACTAGCTGGCATCTGTTCTGAGCAGCCAATAATCCACATGTAGGAAGCAGCTTTTGCAAATGTGTTGGCTGAGACAGAAGATTGATGGTGCAATCCTAACCTGGAGTCAGGCCAGCACAGTTAGGCCAGCCAAACTTGGCTAGCATAAGGACCATTGTCAAGCGCATTTGGACTACTCTCAGAGTCAGGGACCACATGTCTGTGTGCTGGCCTCTCTGACTCCAAGAGTGGTCTAAACATACTTTACAGTGTCCCTTGTGCTAGCCAAACGTTGCTGGCATAACTCCAGGTTAGGATCGCACCCTAAGAACCCAATCCCATGCATGTTTACTCAGAAATGAGCCCCATTGTGTTCAGTGAGGCTTACTCCCCAGAAAGCGTGTATAGGATTATAGCCTAAAGCAGGGGCGACCAACCTTTCCACCGTAGGGCTCCCAGACCTTTACCAATTGTGTAAAAGAAGGAATTTTAGCAGGTGCAGCTTGTCATCTGAGAAATGACAAGCTGCACCTGCTGAAATTTCCTCTTTTACACAGCTGTGGCCTAAAGTAATAAGGGCAATGGTGGTGCAGAATCTGTTCATTCACTTGAACAAGCAGCTGTTCAGATGCTACTTCTTTTGAAGTTATGGGAGTTATTCTTGTGTATATGGGACAATATCTGGTGTGAATGGGGAATACACAGGTCTGATTCATGTCAAGCATGGGAAATTATAAGTCATTTTGGAATTCCAGGTGTCACAAATCTGGCAAGGAGTTCAATTAGTGTTATTAAGGTATGATTATCTAAGTCACTGTTACCCACCAGCAATAAATGTTTTGTATGTGTAGGCAGATCGAGTTTCTTACCAGATCTTAAAAGGCAAAATTCCAAAATGTGAGCAGGAACCCGGGGACAGCCCTGGAGCAGAAGCATGAAGTCTTAAATGAAAGTGGGTGAGGCAGGAGGTGTAATTTTCTGCTGGTTTTCCCTTCCCTTTTCTTCTCAATGGAGCACTCTCACCCATGACAGCTCTATCGTTGGCATATTGCTTTTCTTGCATTGGGGGCATGTCCATTGTCTGAAAAGGGGCTAAAACATGGTGTACACTGACTCCTCCTCATCCCTCTCATGTCCATTCCATGTCATGCCTCAATCTCTGTCCTTTTTTGGGCTCTCAGCAGGTGGCATTGTGCTGGAGTCTGAGAGTGCAATCGTAACCTGGAGTTGGGCCATCACAGTAAGGCCAGCAAAGTTTGACTGGCACAAAGGGCACCGTAAAGTATGTTTGGACCACTCTCTGAGTCGGAGAGGTCAGCACACAGACATGCGCCACCCTCCCTGACTCTGAGAGCACAATCCTAAACTGGAGTTAGGCCGGCATAAGCCAAGCCAGCAAAGTTTGGCCAGCCCAAGGGCCACCATCAAGCATGTTTAGACTACGCTCGGAGTCAGGAGGATGGCTCACATTTGTGTGCTGGCCTCTCTGACTCCGAGAGTGGTCCAAACATATTTTACGGTGGACCTTGTGCTGGCCAAACTTTACTGGCTTAACTTATGCCGGCCTAACTCAGTTTAGGATTGCGCCCTAAGAGTGGTCCAAATGTGCTTTACAGTGTCCCTTGTGCCAGTCAAACTTTGCTGGCCTAACTCCAGGTTAGGATTGCGCCCTCATTGATGTCCAAGGTATCTGCTGTGCCTCTTCTCTGATACTACGCTAGCATCCATTGGCTGGCAGGCTTGTACACTGGTGGGTCTGGCATACATGGCGGTACCCCAGCATATCTTGAAAATAGGATTGGGCCTTTAATATCAAATGAAAATTTGACAAAGGGTCATGTTAAAGACAACGTTTGTTAAAGATCAAGAAATGCATGTATGTGTGTTATTCACTTTCCTGGACTAGAGTCCACTTCATCAGAGGGAATAATTCTGAGGCTCAACTAGCAGTAGTTTGCAAGAGCATCTTCTTGGTCGCACCTTTCATGAATGTGGAACTCCCTCCTAGGTGAGGTGCTGTTGGCACCTTCACTGTCACTCGTTCAGGGCCAGTTTGACCTTGTTTCGACAGCCTGTCACAGTTTCCTCCTGTGTACAAGACTGACTTTTATTCCTCTCTCTCTGTAACCGTGTACTGTTGTTGCTCGTAACCTCTGTTGGCTTTATTGTATTTTAATTTGTGTTTTAATGATCGCGGTTGGTGGTGCTTTGAGTCCATTGATAAAGATGAAGTATAAAAACAGATGTGACTAGTTCAATTTACTCTTCCCGTTCCTCCCATATGCCTTCGTGGATACTGAATGCTATACTACCAAGATACATAAGCACTTACTTTACTTAGGTGCTCCCCGGCCTTATCTTTTCTTAACCAAAATAGCTTTGAGTCACTTGCCAGCTTAGCAAAATCCCATCGATCAATCTTTGATCATTCATTTACGCTGATCATTACGTGGAAGCACAGTATAGAGCCGGGGAGGCCAACCCGCCAGTGGCAGACCCAGCCAAGGCTTCGCATAGGCCAGGTCAACGATCGCATATACATCATGCATATACATAAAGAAAAATACATTCTCCACCTTTCTTCCCCATTTCTCTCTCTCTCTCTTCACCATTTCCATGTGTCTTCCTTTCCTTAAATCCTCCGTCTTTCATACCCCTTCATGCTCTCTGTACGTACAATCAGCTGTATTGCTGCCAGTAGTTCAGCTTCCCAAATTGTTCAGTAATGACATCATTGGTGAGCACAGGTACAGGATAGCGTTGCTACAAAGGGCTCCATGCGGTGCTGGTTGCGACTGGCAGTCGCACATGCACACACCCAGGAATAAAGTACTACAGCAGTGGTTCTCAAACTTATTAACACCACTTTTTAGAATGATCATCTGTCCGTGACCCACCTGAAGTGATGTCATGGCCGGAAGTGCCGTCATTGTGATGTTTCCTGAAAATTCAGCAATAAGTTGGGTTATTTCTCAGCCATTTTAGAAGATTTAGTCGAGAGGGTTAATGCCTCCGTTTGCCTGAAGATATGAGCTGAAGATCTGAAGGTTGCCAGTTCGGGACAGCCGGAAGTCTCTGAGCGGCAGACCTCGTTAATTGCGACTGATTAACAGCTGAGCTTCGGCTGCCTTGTGTGAGGGGGAGTTGTGCTGAAGTTCAGCCGCTTCTCTGGTGGGAGCAGGGAAGCCGTTTATCAGCCAGCAAGAAGACAAATGGGTGGCCAGAAAGAAGGACTAAATCCAGAAAGATCCATCTGTACGTGTGTAGTTCTTGAAAGATAGAACAT
The DNA here is from genome assembly GCA_029204185.1 of Lerista edwardsae. NCBI lineage: Eukaryota > Metazoa > Chordata > Lepidosauria > Squamata > Scincidae > Lerista > Lerista edwardsae. The sequence continues at coordinate 9,173,651 of JAJKFI010000027.1, read as the reverse complement.
TTCTGTATAAATTGTAAAAACCTTCGGGTTTCTGAATAAAGTCTGCCTATGTAAACCGCCTTGAGTTATAGTCATTAGAGAAATCTGGTGACCTAAGAAAGGCGGTATATAAATACAAGTATTATTATTATTAAATATTATTATTTTCCAATAGCAAAGTAAATCAGAAAGGAAAAGGCCTATTTACAACTTTGACACAAGCAAAACAGCCACACAGCCCTTTCCCTTTCCAGCATCCCATCTTCCCATATTTTCAATATGGCTGCCCTAGGTACTTTGCAACCCACCTTAAATTGGCTCATCATGACCCACTGGTGGGTCCCAAGTTCCAACGCACAGTTCAGGAACCACTGGACTACAGTGTTTGGAATCTGAAAGGGGAAAAACAACCACATAAACACTTCCAAGAAACACTCTAGAGAGAAATTTTTTTAAAGGCTTCTTTGTCGAGTGTCCAGTCACATAGTTCACAGCAATCAAGAGCAGGAGTAAGGAGTTAGTACAAAAGGATGTCATGGATGAACATTCAAAACAGTTGGCTCTGGGCACCTACTGTAAGTGTAGCTTAGTGGTAGATCACCTATTTGCATACAGAAGGTCCCAGGTTCAATCCCTGCCATCAGTGGCGTATCTAAGGAGGGTGCAGGGGCAGCAATTGCAACCAAGCACCAAGCTTTAGGGGGGCAACAAGCAGAGCTTAACACTAGTGGCCAAAATTGTGAAAACCTTGATAAGAATAATACCATTATGATATATATTGTTGAAAAGGTAATTTAATGAAACAAACCACATTGGAATATCTGTATTCTATCAAAAAGTATGGCCAATTAACTAGAACATTTTATTTATTTATTTATTTATTTACTTACTTAATTAAATTTAATTTCATTGTGGGTGGGGTGCTACAAAATCTTCTTTGACCCCAAATACCAGATGCCTTAGCTATGCCTTAGCTTAGCATCCCTGGTTAAGGCTGGGAAAAACCCATCTGTAATGTAATGTGAGAAAACCACTGTCAGAGACCGTAGACAATGCTGAGCTCGACAGACCACATACTCTGACTCTGCATCATGTGTCTGCATGATGTGGCTGCGGAGCTGCTGCTGAAAACAGACTGTTGGTGCACAGAACCTCATTTAACACTGCAAGCCAGAGAAGAACTTCTGATAGAAATGGACTTTCTATGAGCAGGCCAATTTGTATACTAAACCAGGTGATTATGAACTTTGGTGACATCACTAGTCTCCAGACCAAAACCTACCACACTGATTTGATGCAGGCAGGCAGGCAGCCATTCAACAGAACTGGCTTTGGAGCTTGAAAGACTGGACAGGATCTGCCCCAATCAAGACATCAGAGATTCTGCTGTCGACATACAGCCTTCCTGATTTTCAGAGCACACATTCGACATGCTCGTCTGGATCCCCCTTGTTTGACTTTGGAGAAATTGTGGTTAAAAATGAATTAAGCACATTTTCAATAAGTTCTATTACATTCCGTCACCAAGTAACATATCACGGCTGGCATGAGCAATAAGGGACCAGCCTGAAAGCTGGTGTATTATAAATGATTTATTGGTCTAATAAACACACTGAAATTATCCACCTCCTTCCCTTCCCCCTTGCCCGAAGGACCAATACAGCTACTGTACAAACATTTTCTGCTTCCCATTATGTAATGTTACAGAGAAGAAAAACAAGGATATGAGCCCCCTGAGATCCTCTGTGGCTGACAAATTCTCTCCCCCCACTCAGCCTGACTATTAAACAACAGGCTTTGAAACCAAGGCAAGGATGGTTTGGGCAGACTGCTGCAGAAACAGATTGTGGGGTTCTCTGTCATGGAAACATTTTGCAGCTATTCGAGCATCTAGGAAGCCCTTACTTTCTTGAGTCACCCCAGAGGTGCCATCAATTCTATTACCTTTTCTCACCTGCCATATCCTTCCTTTTCTGGCAGGTCTACCTATCAGTCCCTTCTGTGCTAATGGGGAGGGGAGAGACACAGAGAGGCCTCATTCTGGCTTGCTAGGAACAGGCTACAAAAATAACCCCTTTATGCTGCAGAATATTCTTCACTGTGTCATTTGGTGCACAGCTGTGGAGCTTCTCAGTTCATGATCTGCTCCTCTGTAATTATAGGACTGGCACATTTGTGGTGCTACTAATAGGAAGGGGAGAAGCAGCTTTGTCAGCCTAACACCCAATCTCAAATGCATTTATTTGAAAGTAAGTTCAATGGAAATGTTCAAAGTTCAAAGCAAATGTCAAAATAGGAGAATATTCAGTGCAACCCTCCTTTTAAACACCTCAATCACAAGCAGGCTTATTTAGAAGTAAGTTCCATTGAACTTTGAACTTCAACCATTGAGGGCTGCACTGAATAGTCTCCTATTTCAATATTTGCTTTGAAGGTAGCAATTTTAATGCAGTCGAACGCATTACAGAAAAAAAAATACTTGTCAAGAATTTGTATTGTTTAGCCCCCTTTCCCCTCTGATTGCTGCTCCCATGATTTCATGTTCTTTCCTTGCCTGCATCACCCTCATTTGCTAATACTGATCATTTATCTGATTGACGATGGTAGCCCCAATTTCGTTTACGAGCATCCTATGACGTAATTGTTTCAGACATAGCACCATGATGTCATCAACAACATCAGATGTATCCTTACAGCCAATAAGATTAAACATCAGAGGAGCAAATGAGGTCGAGGACTCTGGGGACAAAGAAGAAGACGAAAGGAAAATGACATAAAGAAGAACAAAGATGTGTTCACAAGTGCCCTGAATCACTGAAAACAGGAGATGCTTTTAGACACTGAACTAAACTAAATGCAATGAGTTAAGGAGTTTCAGCTTAGCCTTAGTTAGAAGCATTGAGAAGTTACATTCAAAGCAAAGACTCCATACTTATCTAGCCTGTTTTCCTATCTCATAAGAACATAAGAAAAAGCCTTGCTGGATCAGGCCAAAGGTCCATCTAGTCCAGCTTCCTGTATCTCACAGTGGCCTATCAGATGCCTCAGGGAGCACGCAAGACAACCAGATACTTGTGTCCTGCTGCCACTCCCCTGCATCTGGCATTTTAAAGTAGACTATTACCCTTGCACCACCCCCAAGGAAGACACCAGACTGAGGTTGGGGTTTAACTTTATTAAGCACAATGTAAATCATGTAACCTACTGTACAGTCAGGCCCATCAGACCTCCCAACCTCCCATCAGGCAGGCCTCTTTGTATGCCACATTTGTGCTTGGATAAAATGATTACAAGCCTCACAGCGATAGTCAAGGTTAGGATTATTATGCAAAGACTTCATTTGCAATGAGAACCAGCCTAGCTGCCATAACTTTGATTTGGCCTGACTCTTATTTGCCCAGAGACATGCAGTTTTTATGAACACCTGGATGAAAATACTAAATGTTCCCAAGCACATACTGCTCTCAGAGCAACACCTCTTTGTTCGTAAAGTGATATTTGTACTAATGCAATATGAAATAAGTCCCACACTGTCCCAGCAGGTAATGGTGCTTAGAAAACAAGCAGTTTCCATATCTTCAAATGTTAATGGAACGTTTGGGACTTTACCCACGAGCAAAATACCTTTGGTTCAACAATCCCAACTAATGCTTCATGTAAAGTTGATCAGGATCAGATTTCATCTAAATGTGTTTCTGTCATTGTCTTGGTTTATGAGAAGGGATTATAGTACAGTTACAGCACAGTTCTTCACAAATCTACTCAGTGAAAGTCCCATTGCGTTCCCATGGACTTGCAATTCCATTTGGGTTGGCAGCCTTAAACTGAGCATATCTTGATATAAATTCCTGGCAAACTAAGGTAATGCAGAATATTGGTATAGGCTATGCTCAACCTTTGTGTCACATTCAGCTCACAGCTCACTACCTCCTAAGGTTTGCTCTTCCTTCCCACTTAGTTTGTAACTGGATTTTTATAGCTGCCAGGTTTCCAGGGCTACCTTCAAGACCCTCTGTAGAGAAATGACATCTTGACATATTTCAAAAGGTGTTGGGGTTCTGTGCCCATGAGATGAGTATGGGAACTAAGGCTTTGACGCATTGTCTATCTACACATCAGCCAATGGTGGTTTTTCTTTCTGTATCAAAACTCTGCGGTCACATTATGATCAGAATAATGTTCTAATTAAACCAGAAGGTTATTTCAGCTACAATATTCTAGCACAGCGGTCTCCAAACAGCGGGCTGCTGTGTGCGGGGAAAGCCTTCCCTGTCCCGAGTGGTGCGGATCATTCTGTTGCGCAACTGCTCCATTTTCCAGCAGGGCTGCTCAGGGCATTCGCATCTACGACTTGCATCCTGCTGCCCAGCCTTCTGGGGCACATGAATGCCCAGAGCGTCCCTGCCAGACGATCGACTGGAAAATAGAGTGGCTACATGAAGGAATGATCCATGCCACTTGGGATGGGGAAGGCTTTCTCCGTGTGCCGGATCCAGTCCATAGGCCATAGTTTGGGTGCCCCTGTTCTAGCAGAATGAACTGTGTTTTCTTCCAACTCTGTTGGGGCCAATACATACAACTAGTACCGCAGCTAGGGGGTGGCGCCATATGTATTGCAGGAGCCCCAACATGCTGTGTAAGCAGCCCTTCCCCTCACCATCAGAGCCATTCTGGACAGTGATGGCAACGTGCAGGAGACACCATTTGGTTTAGCAAGTGCCTGCCCTTTGCCATGGAATGGCTCCAATGGAATGGCAAGTGGAATGGCTCCAATGGCAAGTGGAAGAGGCCGCTTACACAGCACGTTGCCGTGCCTGTAGTATTTACTGTGCTTTCCATCCTCTGGCTATGCTACTGCATACAACCCATTCAAACTGGGATGCTGCACAGCTGAACTGCCTGCTTTGTGGACTTCTTTGGAGTCTACAGTGTTTTATACGTGGGATAAAGAGACAACCCTCTAAAAATATGAGCCTTCAGAGTGAGATAAGTTAGGAACAACAAGACAAATAGGCCTTGCTTGCATTGCTAAAAAAAAATCATAGTGTGTTCAAAGGCTTAAGAACTAATGAACTTACACAGAAAAAGCCCTAAACCACTTAAGTATTGTGACTTAAAGGATGAAACACATTATATGACCTTTGTGTTTAGGACTTCGTTCTTTGTTGATGTCCTTGGACAAGGTTGTTCTGTTTATCAACTGGGATAGTTCAGACGCAGCTTCTGGGAAAGTCGAGTAATGAAGAAACTTGGCTTTTTCCTGAGAAGTAATCAAGGCCAAAGATGAAAGTCCAACAGTTCCCAAATTTACCATGGTTACGGTGCCCTTCTTCACAGTGGCCTCTTCTTCCTGGCTCTGAGTGCTGCCATCTCAGATCGCATGAGATTGCGCTAAGAAGGCAGTTCCCTGGAGAGCCAAGAAGAGGCCACCAGAAACATCAAACAATGCCCCTGTGCATTTGTTGTAGAATCCTGAGGCGCCATAACCATGGTAAATGCTTAAGAAACACAGTGATGGTCTATGAGAGGGGTCTCCAAGCTTTTCAGTATGAGGGCCACATCATATATTTTAAATATTTTTGTGGGCCAAAAATTTCTGAAGGATCTAAGGCAAAAAAGTATGGCACAGAAAGCATAGATGGTACTCTGTGCACTGCATAAGAGGCTCTGTTCAGGCTGCAGAGCATTTATGGGCTGAAATTAATAGGCTAAGGAGAAAAACCAGGTCTCTCTGTTTGGGGTTATTTTGTAGAAGAGGCTATTAGTAGTAAGACAGAGTTAAGAGGCAGGCCCAAGATTACTTACGCAGTGAGTACACAGGTTACGCCGACACAAAGGATGGGTCCTGGATTAGGCCTCTCAGATATTTGAAGGATCAACCAGGGCAGTAGACAGATCTGCAATGCAGCAGCTGAAATCTTGTAAGAAGACTGCTGGGTCTGGATTGCTGAGATCCCAGACAATATAATATACGGGCTTAGTGTCAGCATTTATGGCACTGTGATCCAGCTCCCAGTTCCCCGCAGCATCCTCCCTCCACTTCTGCCAGAGGGGGAGGACTATCACGCCATATCTATTGTTCCAAGGTTTTATTCTTGGTGGTGGATTAGAACCAAAGTGCTATGATAGAAATCACCTGTGCCAGCAGTTCCCAAACGTTTGACTGGCGGCTCCTTGATCCACTGGGCCATTGGCTGCAGCTCCCCATTAGGACTACAATTCTATACTTTGTATAGGGCGGTGAGTTTTTCATGTGGATTCCGCAGCTCCCCTGGCTACTTTCATCGGCTTCCCAGGAGCCACAGCTCACAGTCTGGGAATCACTGCCTCACGTCGAAGTGGCCTAACCAACGGAAATGGTTGGTCTTTGTGCGTCAGCATGGCATGGAATAGCACCTGTGCAAATCATAATGCTGGTAGGATTGTGTTTATACCAACATTGCCAGCTGGTTCATCAGTACAAATGTTTAGGGTTGGAGTAGCTATTCATTGGGCTACACAAGCAGTTTTACTCAGGTCCAGCACAAGAGCTCCTGGAGCCTGAGATTGCATGTCAAATGCTGCTCCCCCTCCCCTTACCTGGTGATATGCCAGCTCTACTCCTCAGGTTGGAAAAGGAAAGCTAGATGGACAGATGAGGAAATGCAGAGGAGAATCTTCTGGTCTTCCTTGTCCAATCCAGGGAGTGAGGAAGAGCTATTGTCTGATTGGGCAGACAAAGGTGAGTGCCCTGCACCAATGTGCTGCCTGAGGTAATCACCTCAGTTAGCCTCATGGCAGCCTTGGTGTTGCAGTACTTGAGCTTAAAGAGCTCTGAGGCTATTGCCACCAATTTTCTGCAGGCTTGTCATCATAAAGCTGAAGCATTCATGCTTCCTCGCTACTTCAGCAGCAATTGAATGTGACTGGACAAAAGGGTAGCAGAATAAGAGCATTCAAAAATCAGGTCTACTGTACTAGACTGGAGGGGGAACAAAAGAGGGCTGGCTAGTCACAACCCCAGCTCCCGCTGTTTTCAGGTACAGTCTTTGTCAGAAAAAGGCAGTGCTGAATGCAGAGGCACACTGATCTTTGATGTGGTGTACCCGTTGGCCAGCATTTTCTCCTGCCTTTACACTCCTGCCTGTCCTCCTAGTGCTGTGCTGCTGCTAGTTCCCTTTCTCAGTAAGCAAGAGGCCAGATCCCTTCTCTGGAGTGTGCATGCAAATGTGCTATGGAGTGTCACTCTCAGGCATGCTCTCATATATGCATGCTCTCACATATTGATAGCGCTTGCCAAAAATGTTAGATGCTATCATCAGTCTTTTGACATTAAAGATTACCAGTGGTGACTGCTGAAGCCCATGCAGAACTGAGCCAGACTGCGGTGTGATGTCACCAGAGTTGGTGAGTTATTTGCATAAAGTCACTTTATTTGCATAAAGAAGCTGCCTCTCACTGCTTTAATTTCTGCAGCTGATTCAGACCAGTCCTGGATCAGGCCAAATGCAATGTGGTCGCAACTGCTTGACACTTTGCATAGCTTGTAACAGGCACAATTCATGCTAATTGGCAGGACAAGACTGTCTAAAAACAGATCTTTAGTTCTGAGCATATCACACTCCAGTGGGAGTTCAACCAGGAGAGTCTAGGAGAAGGCACCTTTGTGTGTGTTTTCTTCTGTGTGCTTGGAGGAAGAACACTATGTGTTTCCCCTCTAGACTTCCACCCACTTCAGTACGAAATGATTACTCACTTGTATTCATCTTACCTAAGGGTTAGGAATTCTATCACCATATTTCTTATGGCAAATAACAACCAGAAACAATGCAACACAAATACTAAAAAGCTTGCACAATACACCATGGATGCCTGGATGAATTTGCAGCTCACAAGAGTCTGATACTAAGGCTAATTGGTCTACTTTGTGACAGCTGAAGTTCTAATGCTTACACTTTTTAACATAACCAGTGCAATTTTAAAACTACTATAAATTGACTTGGGATGGCTACAGAGCCTGTAACGACTCTGATATTTTACAATTGTTTGTTGTTTATATTACAGCGGAACCCAGAGGCCCAATCAGCATCAAGATTTGGTCTTTCTAGGTTCCGTTTGCACAGAGGCTGAGCTTTACAAAGCTAAATCAAGAATTCGAGACAAACAACTCTTAATTTTAACGGGAAGTATGTGGCTAAGTCATCACTTGCGGTTGACATAAAATAAAAGACAAATTCTGCCCTAGGCATCCGAAAACAGATGCTACAAAGGAAAACCAAAGAGAATATGAATCACCAGTGTTGGCAAGTTCTTCAGCTAGCTAAACATCTGATGACCTTTGTATTTGTTTTTTGCAGCATAGAAATACAACCTAGAAATCATGGGTTCAAATAAATCCCATGGTTATGGTATCTGGAACAATTGAAAATGACTAACAGTCTAGATGCAGAATTTCTATTAAGACATAGAAGGATAGACTGAATCCTGAAATTCAGGATTATTTAATTCGGAGTTGTGGAGTTTTCTGCATCAATTTCAGATCTGATTTGGGTTTGCCTGCATTGGAGGGGGACTAGTCAAGAGTTGTCATACCTGCTATGTGACGATGATGTAATCATCATGCGCTTGTGCCCAGAACAGGTTGTAGTCCAAATGATCAGTACCAGCAATACTCCCTCATCTCTGACGTTTTTGAGGGAAAGAAGAGGACAGGAGTTAGGACCTGATCCTTACTACTCCCTGCTTTGAGGCCTGGTCTGCTACTAATCATGCCTGGGCATCGCAGCATTATGGGAAATGTAGTTCCCATGAACCAAAAGGCACCTCAAATCTCAGAGCAAGCTGTCTGGCTTTTATAATACAGATATGATACTCTCAGCCACCCATTCAAGGAAGGGCATGACCTTCAAACCCCAAAACCACAGATTGCATTGCTATATGGCATGTGGGAAAATTTCCTATTATTCCAAAAAGGCTAAACGTGCTTGGTGGACTCCGGGTCTTGGCACACTTGTCATGTAACCAGGGTGACAAGACCTACTCCCAATTTATTTGAATTAATCTGTATTGGTGTATAAAGTAATTCTTCATAAGATGGTGATTAATGAATGAAAACAAATTTGCTACAAAGCCAATCCTGCAACATTATTTCCTTCCGCTAATAGTGTTCCATTTGCACAACTTCTCCTGTGGGGGAAAGGTAGTGAGATGGGAGCTGCTCATGGGAAGGGGATATCTGTGCCATAGACATGTGCAAGCAGAAAGAAATGGTAGAAGATGGCCTCATAGTAAAAGTGATGGAACAGCTGATATTTGCCCCCAAAGCTATGGCTACTCACCAGAATGGAAAGGATATGATGCATGCATTTTCCCTATCACACAACACTAGAAGCAGGGGACATCCACTAAAATCGAGCGTTGGGAGAGTGAGAACAGATATACGGAAATACTGTTTTTACTCAGCAGGTAATTAATCATTGGAACTCCTTGCCACAGGAAGTGGTTATGGCGTCTGGCCTAGGTGCTTTTAAAAGGGGATTAGACAGATTTCTGGAGGATGGGTTCATCACAGGCTACAGGTCATGATGAGTAGTGCAGTCTTCATACTTTGGAAGTAAGCTACCTTAGAATGCCAGATGCAGGGGAGTGGCAGCCAGATGCAGGTATCTTGTTGTCGTGTGTGCTCCCTGAGGCAACTGTGGGCTACTGTGAGATGCAGGAAGGTGGAGTAGATGGGCCCTTTGCCTGATCCAGTGGGGCTCTTCTTATGTTCTTATGAAAACAGCATGGCTTCAGAAGCTGGAAAATCAGACATGGTTGCCTATTTAGCTTACAAACCAGAAACTGGAAATAAGGAAAGGGAACAGGAAGAGGGCACAGAGTGTAATCCAAACCAACTTTCTAGCACCAGGGTAAGGGCAAGGGCAATGCAGGTCTGAGGTAAGGGAACAAATATTCCCTTACCTTGAGGAGGCCTCTGTGACTGACCCACCATTGGCACAGTTATGTCAATGCTGGACAGTTGGTTAGGATTGTGCCCATAGTTTAGTAGGAAAGACTGAGGATGGGAGAGATTTATGAGGGATCCCTGCTTCTCTGTTTAGAACTGAAGGGAGAATTAAAAAAAGGAGAGGGGATTTTTCTAGGCACATGGTCTTTTCCCCATCCCAGTCCTGCACTGAAAGGAGAAGTCACACCTTGAGGAATCTTCCCTTTCATCCAACTCTTAAAAGTACAAGAGCCTTAAAAGTATTAGAGTCTGGATCAGGCTGCAACTGTAGTTCACCATTTAGGACTACAGTACAAGCTTAAATGTTCCGTAATTGGAGTTGTGCCCATCTTGACAGTTAATTGCCAGTTCAGTAAAGTTCAATGCATTTAAATGAACACTCTGAGGAGCTTCTTTTATTTGACTCTCATTGTCTCTGCAGTGTTCTCTCAAGAGTCGGCAAGCATTGTTCTTTCGGTAAGTGTTGCCCTTTCCAGTCAGTGCCCATCAAGTACCACTTGTCCATATCCATGTTTTTCTAACGGAGCTTGAAATACCAACACAACGATTCTGCCTCCTCTGATTCTCTCACAGCTCTGGGAATTGGGACTTGCTTGTTAGTTTCTATGTTGCTCCCTCTCCCCCGTTCTTACACTACATCTGTGTCAGTTTCAAGGGAGGTCGCTGATGATGCTGTTTTAAGGATGCTTCTCACCCCTCCAATACAAGATGGCTCCTTTCATTGTTCATACTATCCAAAGTCAACCTGAGTGAAATCACACAATACAATTTAACAACACAGCATAACTGAGTACCGTACCAAAAACACACTGTTGTTCACATCCAATGTAGTTTTGTTACCCACCAGTGGCACATATTCCCAGCTAATTGGTCTTGCCGGAGGCCTGGCACTTTCTCAGTTGTGTGTCCTGAGTGAAATAATTGTAGCTGGATTGCAGGATTTCAAGGAAATGCATCCTTTTACCTTTTCTTTTTTTTAAGAGAACATCATCACCTACAGGTATGCTGCTTGCACTTAGACAATATATGCCTTAAATAAACAACAAGAACCTGCCATTTAACCTACCAAAAAAGGAAGAATCTGCAAAATAAGAGCCTGCCATTTAATATATGGCAGACTTTTAGTGCAGGAAAGGACCATTATCATAATTCAGGCTAGTCAACTGAATTGGGCTGAAGCCTCTGAAATGTTTCCATGGTTAAGAGCTGAACTGTCAGATGGAGCTGCTACCTTTATCATATGCTGGTGTTGAAATGTTTGGGGGGGGAAAGCACATTTAAATTTAGAGCTTTCTAATTATTATGGATGCTTTTGAGCTGAATTTATTGGAAGCCTGGTCCTGTGTATGTTTACTAAGAGAAGAAATTCTCTTACCCCAGTTGCATACAGTGGGGTTTTCTCCCCTACGACACTATGGGACTTACTTCCAAGTAAACATAGGTTGGATTGGACTACTTCATGCCCACTCCAAGCAAGCCACCACCAAACTCTGGCACTTCCTCTTTCTTCCTGATGCATGCATGCCAGCCCACACCTCCCAATATGATTACCTGCTGCCGATGCTGCTTATTCTAAACTGCCCCGGTAAGGAGGATGCAGAACCTCTCTGCTCATAGCCAGCGTAGAAGAAATGGAAGGGGAAGAAAGGAAGTGATGTAGGCAGCTGCCCTTTTCAGGAACAAGATTGCAGCAGTGGCTACTTCCTCCACCAGCTCTACCACCAAGTTCTTCAGCAGTGCCACTGAAGGAAGAGAAGGAGAGCTGGGCCCCCATGCTCCCCTCGCTGACTCCCCGAGGAGAGCATGTCACAGGAGGTTGGCGCAGCAGCTGGTGGGCAAGGGGAATTGCTGGCTGGGTTCAGGGTTCCTCCTGCCCAGTTTGCTGCCTTCCCTAGCCCATTGTTCAAAATAGCTGATTCACCTGATCTCTGGGGCAGGCCTCCCTGGGTGGCTTGTTTGTAGAAGTAGCTGATGGTTTTTCTACAAACATGCAACATACAATCAACTTCACCCCTCCAAAGAAAACAAACACAAAACACCACCAGCACAATAAAGCACAGTAAAAGCACAGATTTGTACAAAATTTAAAAAAAGGATTGCATGAATGTAAAATCCAATGTACGAAAGAACTGAATTTAGCAAGTTGATGCTTACTATTATTACCTTAAAATTATTATTTAATAAGAGTTATGACCTATTGGTTTTAAATGTTGTGTTCTAAGATAAAATCTGAAAAAGCTTGGAATTTTTTAAATTCCAGTCATACTTTGAAAGGTTGCTGAATTTTGAATGTGTGATTTTTTAAAAAATTGTTAATTCTGCCATGGACAGAGAGGTGGTGTTTCTAACCATTTCTAAACCAAGAGGTGGACATTTTTCGTAGACACGGAGTTAAAACTTTTCCATAATCATGTATATTGATCTATCGGGAATCTGATGCTGCCTAGTTCCTCGCAGAATTCCTCCATCAGCAAGTTTAAAAGCTGTTCTGTTGCTGCTGCTTCTTTCCTTATTAAGCTCCAGTAGTCTGGCTGCTTTCAGTTCAAATGGATCTCATCCGTTTTGTACAAGTTGGCTTGTTCTCAAAGGTGCCCATCAAAGGTTCCCGAGTGCCCAACAAAACTAAACCTCCTTTCCCAGCACTGGTGTCTCTTGTGTATCAAGATCCTAGGGAAGCCGGTTAATGAGGCAAGGGAGCCCACTACCACTACCTCTGGGAGTGTTCTAGTGCAGGGGTCTCCAAACTATGGCCTAGGGGACAAATCTGGCCCTCCACAAGGTTTTTTCAGCCTGCAGCTTAAAATATTTGCCATTTTTACTCATTATGTATCATTTCTCAGTTTAAGCATGGCTTTCTTTCCTTTGTAAATGTCACATTTCTCTTTTGTTCTGAATCACATCGTGCTGATTACAAAAAAGAAGCAAGTAAAACTTAAATTTAACCATTTAAATTTCATTCATTCATTCATTCATTCATTCATTCATTCATTCATAAAACTTTTTGGAGGTTTTTTGGCCCACGAAATTGTGTAAAATATGTGGCCCTCGAACTGGGCTCTGTGTATGACGTGCTCGAACTGCTTTGTGTGAAGAGCCCACATAGAGAAAGGAGTGAGATCACTGCGTTCCAATGCTCACAGCTCAGCGAACTGGCTCCCGTACCTTGCTCTTTCTTCTTTAAAAGAGGGTGGTGGAGGAAGCAGCAATGTGAGAAGAAGTAAGGTGGCTGGAGGATCAGAAGGCAGAGATCCTGCGCCTTTACTTGCCCTTCTTCCTTGCAGGATCTTGAAGCTAAATAGCTAAAACAGCCAAGCATGCTAGGATCACTCCCAGTGCGTTCTCCATTTCCTGCTTTGATTCAAGAGCCCAGTGGAGGAAGGATTGTTCTTTAAGAGCCATGCGGGCTCTTACAACAAATCAGGAAATCGTTGGAAGCAATCCCAGTATGCTCTATATTTCCTGCTTTGATTCAAGGATGAATGAACCAGATAAGGACGCTGGGAATGTTAGCATGGGAGCAGAAGAGCTCAGAAGGACCTCAGGCAATCAATAGCGTCTGATGGCCCTGGCTCCACCTGTTAGCCTAGCCCTTTATTAAAAACAGGTAAGAGTTCTGAAAATGCTACCTTAGACATTCTGAATTTTAATGTTCTACCTAACAACCCAAATTTTGCTTCCATGAATGTATATTTCTTTCTTTCTCATCTTTCTTCTACTCCTTCATGTTCCCATATCCAGCCCATAATTAAGTTATGGAACTCCTTGCCATGGAATGTGGTTATTGCATCTTGCCTAAATCCCTTTAAAAGGGGATTGGACATACATTTTTTTTTTACAAAAATGAGAATTGTAGAGAATGATGTTATGTGTTTATGTCATCACTGTTTTTTCCCCACCCCTAGCTATGATGCATGTTTGCAACTAGTATTTTCTTCTGAACTCTTAAAGAGATGGCCGCCCTGTCACTTTTAGCATATAGTCACCCTACTATTAAGCTGCAATCTTATGCACACTTTCCTGGGAGTAAGTCCAGTGAAACTTACTTCTGAGTAGACAAGTATAGGATTGTCTTTTCTCCACCCTGCCCCCTTTCTTCATAAATGATTAGATCTCTTTTCAGGTTTCATGCATCCAGAGGAGAGAAGCACACTGTGAAGGCTACATCTGGGACTGAGGATTTGGTGAATCACAGTATACTGCATATTTGTAAAAACCGTATTTTAAAATGGTGGTTTAGAGTAGCCTGCCCATGTAAGCTGGCTTGGGCATTTGCTTCAGCATGGGAAAGGCAGGATATAAATTCTTCAAACAAACAACAAATAAATGTCCCCAGTCTACTGAAGTAATTACATTCCATATCCCAGGAAACCCTTATTTTTCTTCCCTCTCAGTATCTGCTACCTCTCCCAGCTCCTTTGCAGAAGAGAAAATCAACTACTCTCAAACGAACCCTTATTACAGTCCTGTGGCTAATGTGTTATTTATTGTTTTGTTGTATAAATAGTGTGTGGGGAGGGGGGGCTCTGCAAAACCTGGTAAAAACAGAATGGGGACTAGGGGACTAGTACCTTGCCCCACCATTATTTGGATCCTGTCCTACCCACAGGTTTTTTTAAAAATTAAAAAAGATTCCATTGGCTTTCAAAACAAAACACAAGGCCCACATAAAAGACATGCTGTGTGAATGTGGAGAAGAACAAACCATCTCACATATGTTACAGTGCACATGGTGCCCCTCTACATGTACAATGGAAGATCTTATGTTGGCAAGGGAGAACGCTGTTGAAGTGGCCAGTAGTGGATGAATGATATCTAGTGTCAATCTTTTATTTTATTCTAAAAATATATTTTGATATATGTATAAAATTATATTAATGTAGGGGCTTCTGATACAAATAAAGAAAGTGCCCCCTTGTGCATTGTGTGTAATGTGTAGTTTAGCCCTAAGTAGAATGGAGACAGATTAATGTTTTCTATTGTGGTCTAAGGCAATACAAACCATGCTTTCTAACATCCAGCTATTAAAATTGCCCTTATTGAGGTACAACAGTGGATGGAAAGAGATAGTCCTACTGATGCACATTGATTCTCTGGATATTAGGCATACCTATGTCAGGTAAATGTAGGTTGCCGTGACCTAGACTGGAGAACCCAGGAGTGCGCAGGCGCGTGCATGCATGTTTGCAATTACATTTCGGTGGCTAGAACATTAGAGAATGTACAAAAGCAGCCACGCCAATTGGGGGGGGAGTAAATGGATGCCTTTATTTGCATGTACAGTAGTCCAGCAAATATTAAAGTATTACATGGAGGGGGGGGGGAGAGAGAGAGAGAGAGAGAGAGAGAGAGTGCTTTTGCCCCATGCCTCTGCATCTGAGCTTTTCCAGTTAATTGATTTAGGAAGTAGTTAGACATCTCCTCCATTAGCAGAACAGCAATACTTCCCCAGAGCTCAACCAGGGAGACTTAAATGCATTGTTTATTGCTGAAGACATATCATCAATAAGCAAACATTACTGGAGCTGCTTGATGAAAGAGATCCTTCTCATATAGTTCTCAAAGCCTCGTTTCTTCGGTGTCTGGAAGCCTGCTGGTCAGTCAAAAAAATTACAATTGATTTTTCATTATGCTGATATTCATTTCCTACACCAAAAAATCCACAAAATATTGCACTGCAGTGTGCTACCCCCCCCCCCAGTCTATTGTACTTTAACTAACCAGTCCTTGGTAACAAAATATAAACATAGCGGACAAAATAAGATCCAGGACCAGTTCCGACCCACAAGGGCCTACCATCCAACTCTCTATCCATTGCTATTTTATTTATTGAACTAACTAAAGTTTAAAGGATAGCACAGCAATGAAGGGCATTGATTGTGAGCCCAGGAAGCCGAGGGAGTAAATTCTGCAGCAGTTAAGGCTCTATTGCCTTCAACCAGAAACCTAGACTAATCTCAAACTAAGCTAGCATAGACAGTAGATATAAATGCAAAGGAACATAGGTAGACCTACCTAGGGACAAGCCTTATTGCAGAACAGATTCTAAAACAAGTAAGAGCTATAAACAGAGAAGGGCCACACTGCAGGCTTAGCTAGAGAAAGCCTCAGGATGCCTAATCTAATTTATAAAATTGTAAGTACAAATGTCCCCCAACATCCACAAGGGAATACATATCTGTGGATATGGAAACTGTTGATATGGGGGGAACTCTAGGTATGTTGACCATAGAGTATGCATCTGGGATGTGGGGATGGGTGGAGAGTGACATGAGAGAGGATGGTAAGAAAGTATGATATAGGAAAGAAGGCCCAGGAAGAGGAAGACAAGAAGAGGAAGAGAGAGGTGAGAAGTTACAGCCCAGTCCTGAGCTGCCTGAACACCGTAGGTGCAGCGGTAGCCAAACAGCTACCACTGCATTCAGGAGCTGCCAGGCTCCTAGGGAGAAGAGACCTTCATCCCCTTCCCCCCAGGGAAAGCCCTGCTGTGTGCAATGAGACTCCTCAACTCTTTGCTGGCTATTTTGCTGATGGTGAATCAAGCAGCCCTGTGTCGAGCTGCCGAAGGAGTAACCACCCCCAGGTCCAACCCCCTCATGGACCAGTTCCTCCCCTTCCCCTGCCCAGGTCCTCCCTCTCCCTGCCTCCCCCTGCCCCAAATGGGCATACCGGCAGCTGGTGCTGCTGCAGTGCCAGCCATTCCACCCACCCATTTTGGGGCCAGGCGCTAACTTAGCACCAACCCAGCGCGAGAGAGATCTCAACCCAGTATGAGAGAGATCTCCTAGGGCAAAATAGATCAACTGGCTGGAAAGAGGATGAGAGTGGCAAGCATTGTTTATTCTCCTGGTTTGTTGATTGAAGAACTCAGTAATTGGATGGCTGAACGGGGTCTCTCTCTCTCTCTCTCTCTCTCTCTCTCTCTCTCTCTCTCTCTCTCT
>JAJKFI010000027.1:9115647-9156736 GCA_029204185.1 Lerista edwardsae | reverse complement strand
TCTCTCTCTCTCTCTCTCTCTCTCTCTCTCTCTCTCTCTCTCTCTCTGTGTGTGTGTGTGTGTGTGTGTGTGTGTGTGTGTGAGAGAGAGAGAGAGAGAGAGAGAGAGACAGACAGACAGACAGACAGACAGACAGACAGAGGGGTGGGGAAATTAAGAAAGGAATTTACCAACTAACATATTGGCTAACATTTTTTGTGCCTGCCCACTACAGATTCTCATTATTTTCATGCTCTGTAACTATTGCATTGGTTAACCATTTCCCTGAGATTATAGGAATACGCGAGATGAGATTATCTGGCAACTTCTGTGAGACTGGCTCATAAAGAAGACAGATTTACCAGACAAGCAATTACTACGAAAGCAGTAATAACACTACAGCAAGCTGCTCTTATTGCTAGTCAAATTCTGCCATGGAAAAAGTACTGAAGTAATTACTCAGAGAGGCTGCAGATGATGAAAGATGGGCAACCGCATGACATCTCATCAGGCAGAACAACATTCCCCCCGTTGTGTCTTGCAGAGTCGCACCCAAACAATCCAAATGATTCCTTTCACTCTGGCAGAAACTCAAAGTTTTATCCCGATTAGAGATGAAAATGAAAGTCCAACATTTTTCCAGAACACATAGTAACGTGGTAACATAGTAACATGATTCCTACATTAGCTGGAAAACCAAACAGACACAGTTGGAATAAAATGTTTACTATGCAGTGGGCACTCGGTTGTCCAAGCACTTAATGCACGACTAAGGAAGCTGTCTGCATTGCAGAGCCCTTCACTGAAGATTTGTGAAGTATATGCATGGGTGGTGCTACAAGGCAATGCGCACTAGACTGTACACCACTCACTTCCTCCCCTGTCTCAACCCCACTTCCCATCATGTAGGATGAGAACCAGAAAAACAAAGTGTGGGGTAGTGTGTGAGAGCAGAGAAAGAAGCCATAGCGGGCTGCATGAGCGGGCCGGTGCCCACGAGGGGCCAAGAGAATGAATGGGTGGCTGTGATGGGTGGAGAGAGGGAGCTGGCTTTCTTTTTCCAGCTTTTTCCAGCTTTCTTTTTCAGTCAGCCACAGGGAGCGCAATCCTGACTTGTGTTGGAATGGCGAGGCTGGCAGGTCTGTGCCATATCCAGGGCACCTTACCCACACTGGGGAGCCTCCCCAGGGCAAGGACACGTTTGTGCCTTTGCCCGAATGGAGGCTCCAGCCTCCCCATACGTTTCCTCGGATCTGTGCCTGCTAAATAGTAGGCACGGAGCCAAGGAGGCTGCACAGCCCGAATCAGGGCCACCCATAACGTGGGTAATGCAGTAGGCGCCAGAAACATAACATTTAGGAAGTAATAAATTCCAAATTCCACATTTGTTTACTGGGGACGGAGCCTTGGATGCTGCCTACCAGCCCCATCCCAGCCCCATCCCTTCCTCGGGCCAGCACGCCCACTGGCCCCCCCACCCCACCCAGTTCCTCTCTCCCTCCCAGAAAAGGCCTTGTGCCAGCCGAATTCGGGCTTGGCGCCAGCACTCTTGGGCCGATGATACTCCACCACATATACAAAGGTTTATCTTTGGCAAATGACGCATATGGGAGATAATGTAGATCAGAACCACAGCAGTCAGTCGGTCTCAAACTTCCTACCCCCAGCAGGAGAGGCTTGATTTGTGAGAGACACCAGTTCGCCTGCTGTTTTCCAAGGGAAATCCAAACACAAGGCCAGTGATGAATTACAGTCGTGCTCTTGATTTAATGGATCTCAATTAAAAAGACTTAAAAGATTTTTTAAAAAATGGCTGTTTTCTGCTTCCTCAGATATGTTTTCACATGTGCATCTCTAGTGACTTAAATGCATTCAGATTTCAACATGAACAGACATCCGTTGCCCTCTATTAGTCTGTCAAATTGAGAGTTCACTGTAATATCTTATATAATTTGGCCCTAATCATTACAATTTCACCTCCAGATCATCACTAATAACAATGCAATAGGCGCCAGAAACATAACATTTCGGAAGTAATAAATTCCAAATTGCTCCTAATCCCAAAAGGTTACAAACAGGCACAGCACAATCCCATGCATGTCTACTCAAAAGTAAATTCCATTGTGTTGAATGGGGCTTACTCCCAGGAAAATGTGCATAACATTCCCTAAAATACATGTCACAATACATTTGTTTACTCTGCTTAGAGTTGTTCCCCCAATCCTTCAAACACACACACAAAACAGCAACACAGCATTCTTTGTCTTTATCCTAAAGTCACACAGAGATTAAAGGAGATATTCTAAATGTTGGATGAAGCTGTGTGATGGTGTTTGTGCCTGACTCAGAAGAATAAATGCCCACTGTGTCAACATTCCAGAGTCCATTTCTGTGAGTAAAGCTGTGCTCTTGAGCTACACAAATAAAAGACTGTTGAAAATGCACAGTGCAATTCAATATGATTAGAATAATTGATACAAAGCTCAAGCTAGGGGACAAAGGTGTATCCAGATCAGGGCTATAATTGGGAGAATCTAGAATTCCAGCAGACTTTTGTAGATGGGTCTTTTTCTAGGATTTGACCATTTTACAGTGGTTTCAAGCAATCTTCATGGCCTTCCTCTCCCCAGCTCAGTTTCATGTAGGTCTCAAGACATGATGCACTTGGGGGAAAGTTCTCATTTCACACTGAAAATAAAATAAAATAGGATCAGGTCTTAGTTTGTGCTGGTGCATGTGGGTCCTAACAGATCACTTGTGCCTTAGCTTCATAACAATACACAGATATTCCAGATGCACAGGGCTGGCCTCCTAATGATATGGTCATCTCAGGCAGTGGATTATCAGAGGTGAGGGAAGACAGCGGTCGGGTTGCCAGAACTCTGGCTCACGGCAGCCATCTCCCCTCCCACTCTGTTGGCTGCCCACTCTTCCCAGGGCCGGCCTTAAGCCAATGTGACCAATGTCATCACATTGGGCCCCGCACTTTGGGGAGCCCCGCACCAGCGCAGTGAGCAGATTGCCTGCAGCAGCAGCTGGGATTCAAATGAACTGTCAGTCAGTGAGATGAGCAGAGCAGCTTTATCTTGGGCCTTCTCCTTCCTCCCAATGTCCGAAAATGGGCCTCCTGGAAGCAGTTGGCGGTGACATCATCATGTCACCACCAATTATTTCCAGGTGCTATATGTGGCACCACAAACACTTTTCTTGGAGAGTGGGGGCCTCACAGGAATGCCCCACATTGGGTCCCGCCACTCCTAGAGATGGCCCTGACTCTTCCCATTCTCTTCCTTGGCACAGGAAGGAAAAGGGGGGGAGCAGAAGAAGTATGTAGGAGATGAGAGTGGTGGGCTAGAGTAGACCATCTGCTTGGTCTTAGACTACTCCGTGCATTGTATCAGAGATATGTAGTACATATCAATGTGCAATGAAAGGACTGAATACAGGATGCCAGTGGGCATACTGTAATCATTCTGCAGGCATCGCTGCACAATTCATGGTGCATTTTTCAGTCCACTGAGTGGTGGACTGATGTCTATCTGAGTGGTGACAACAGTAAGTATAAGCACATCATGAGCTTAGGCCACCCCTCCTCTCTTGTGCCTCACTGCAATCTCCAGCATCAACCAAGAGGCCTGACACTGACACTGTGACACTGAGCATGGTTGGATCTGTTGTCAGGAATGAGAACCCCATGCCAAATTCTTGCTCCTCTCCCTGCAATAATCAAACATATGGCTTGATATCATCACTTCACCACTTCCCCTTGAACAGCAGCCAAATCATGTGGAGCAAGAATGGGGAAATGCAGAATGTGACAATATCACTTTTCCTTAGTTATACATTATAAAGGCAAGAGGGAGGAACATGTCAGAAAGTTAATTGGGGGGGGCACATTTCATTTCAGATAGAGCGTACCCTCTTATACCCTCCTGTTCAGAACACTGGGACAGCAAGATTATTTGTGGCATAGAGGCATTATTTGTGGTTGACCCAACGTTGAAATCTGGCACCCCGTCAAGTGGCACCCCTGTGTTGGTGCTAAAGCAACGAGACCGGCGCTGCCCATTGTGCCCACGCCACGTCTCCCTTGCATTGGTTGAAGCCAGCCTGCGCAAGGGATACGCCATTGTTGGACGGCGGAGGAAGTGGGTGGGGGAGGGCAATTCTGGGAGGGGTTGGTTGGGATGTGGGTGGGCCAGCAGGCCTTGGATTTGGCCATAAGGCTGAATCCAAGGCTGCGCGGCCTTGATTCGGGCTGCGCAGTCTCCTCGGCTCTGCGCCTGCTGTTTAGTAGGCACAAAGCTGAGGAGTGCATGGAGAGGCTGGAGCCTCCCCTATGGTAAGAGCAGGGAGGAGCCTCCCCGACCCAGCATTAGATATGGCGCTGGCCAGCCGGCCTGGCCTGACCTGGGTAAGATTGCGCCCTGAGTATCTTTTGAAAACAATTCCAAAACTTTTGGAAATTTGGAGTCGGGCTGGGATTTGGTGGGGCTAGGATTAATCTGAAGCAGGATTTAATCAATTTCACTTTCAGTAATTGAATTTCACTCTATTTTAATAACATACTTTAAATAGGATTTTTTTTTTTAAAAAAAAACTGTTATTCCCAAATTAAATCATATTAAACATACAGAGATCTGCCGGTCGCCTGCTCACCCTCCTCCCTTGGAGGCCAGGGGTTGCTTGGAATGGCACAAAGTGGCTCCAGGGAGCTCTGAGTGGCATGCACACCCTCCAAATTGAGGAACCTGTTGCTGCTTGGAAAGGTGCAAGGCCAGTCCAGGGAGCTTTGCACAGCTCCAAGTGCCATCCGGCTCCTCCACTTGGAGGGGATGGGCACTGCTTTCAGTGGTGCAGTGCAGCTCTAATGGAGCTGCATCATGTCACTGTGGGCTGCCTCCTTCTTCCCCCCCTTTTTAAATAAAAGGGGAAAAGGAGAAGCAGCTCATAGCCCAGTTAATGCAGGGAGTAACTGCGGTGATGCGATGACATCATCACAATCACTTTTGATTCGGGTTGTCCCTGGGTGGGGGTGAGCCCCCAGGACCGCAACTGACTACTTGCAATCTATGACAGATTTTTCCTCTAGAAATCTGTCTAATTCTCTTTTAGCTGCAAATTATCCCCCCCCCCCCGCAGCAGGTACACCAATTCCATTTGGTCTGCAATTTTCTCTGCCATCTCTGCTATTTAGGATATTTAGATTTCTTCAGTAGGCAGAACTATGCATAATTAAGATAACAAAGATGGTGTTGGCACACACACACACACGCACACACGCACGTGCGCATGCACACACACACACACACACACGCACACACACGTCCTTTCTGCAACTCTGCACAAGTCAATTTACAATTCAATTCACAATTCAAAACACTAACACAAAAACAAAAAATATACCAAAAAGAAACAGCAGAATTCCTCAGACTGTCAAGGGGCTCTTTACCGGCTGACAACATGAGCCCTGTGGTTTACATAATTATAGGAAGGGGCAGTAAGTTAAGCAGGTCGCTGCAGCCAAGCCCATGCCACGACACACTTTCAGGCTTGGCAGTCATAAGTCCTAGAAACTTGCTTTAAAAAGCAAAGAACGAAAAGTTGAGATCCTTGGGAAGCTGAATCTTCTGTCCACTGTTATATTCTGTTCATTGCCCTTTTCACCCCAGTTCAAAACATTGCGTTGTTTAAGCTTTAAACTTCCAGGCAGATCCATTATCAATTTCAGTGCCTTGTTTTCTAGGAACTGTTGGCCTGCATCTTCTGTGAGGGTTATGCTCTGAGGTTGATGTGTAAAGCCAAAATGGTGTGTAGTTGCAACTCTGTGGTGTGTGCCATTGTTGGAAAAAAAGAGGCCAACAGACACCCATAGGGGTAACAGTGAAAAGAGCAGGAGGAAGCATTTCTCATTGTATCTGTGCTCTGGTATCCGCTGGGGAAAGGTTCCTCCTCCCCCTGTGGATACGCAGATAAGAGGGAATCTTCTAAGTGTAGGGTTCTTCCCTGCCCCTCCCCGAGCAAGAAAGTTTCTTAGTGACCCAAAGTAAGAATAAAGGAAAGTAAGCCTCCCCCCCATCTGTGGATACTTGAAACCGTGGATACTGAGTCTGTGGATACGGGGACCCATCTGTACTCCAAACTCCAGACACTGCTTCCCATCCCAAGCAGTCTGGATAAGGTATAGTCAACCTGTACTATTTGAGGCAGTGGCGTCTCTACAGGGAGGGCAGAGCTCTAAGTGTTGCAAGGAGCCTTACCCTGTCATGCACATCCCGCCTCTCCCTTGCTTACTTGTTGCTTTTCCCTGTGAGGATTGGCTAAAACGGTGCAGGAAAGGAGTGATTTCCACTGCAAGGCAAGGCTCCTTGCAAAACCTAGAGCTCTGCCCTCCCTGTAGAGACGCCACTGATTTGAGGACCCCACCATCTTATTCTGATGCATTTGTTGATGAGGTCTGAGTCTGAGGAGAGAAAACAACACTGAAGAGCAGCCTCAGCCTTATCACAACTCTCATTCACACAGCAAAGCTGCCAGTATTTACATCTAACAGGAGGCTGCTGTGGAAGAAAACGAAGGACAGAAATATCTGTGATCCCTCATATGGTGCTCTTTGAAAGTGTGCCGGACTTGTCATTGAACCCCTGTCCTTGCACCGGCTGAAAAGTCTCCTCGAACTCCTGCTTGGGTTACCTCGGAGGGTGCTGGCTGGTGTTTGTCCTTCCTGCTGGGATGTACATGCAACAGTGTGTAGCAGCAAAGAGGGAAAGGGAGTGGGTAGGCGGCGGGGAGCAACACAGCAGTGCCAAGGGAGAGCGGAATCGCAAGTGTGGAGCTCTTCAAAGAGGAACATCAAAGCACTGACGAGAGACGAGGGAAAGAGCTGGGAGTGACAGATCTGGTTTAAAGAGCCATCTCTCTCCCAGCTCTTGCTATGTAAATTACTCTCACTTGCTGAAGTAAATTGCTAAGATGTTTGGGAAGCGGCTTCACATTGCCAAAACTCCCGACTTTCTTGCTTGACAGTAAAAGGAACATTAGAGCAGATTCACCTCATTCCCTCATTTTGACACTGACAAAAACCTTTGGCTTTGGCACTCAAAGTGTATCCAACAGGAAGGTGTTCTTGGAATGCCAGATGCAGGGGAGAGGCAATGGGAGGAGGGCATCTTGTTGTCTGGTGTGTTCCTTGAGGCACGTGGTGGGCCACTGTGAGATACAGGAAGCTGGATTAGACAGGCCTTTGGCCTGATCTAGTGGGGCTCCTGTTATGTTCTTAAGGCTGAATTTGGGAGTTATTCAGTGAATTCCCAGACACACTGCGATATACCCACCTCAGATGGGACCCCTATCGGTGGTGGTGGTGGTGGTGGTGGTGGTGTGGAAGAGCCTGCTCTCTCTCTCTCTCTCTCTCTCTCTCTCTCTCTCTCTCTCTCTCTCGTTCCCTCTTAGGTGGCAGTTCAATGCTGACATGGCAGAGGAGCAACAGAAGTATTACCAGTAATGTAAAAATGTCCAATATTAACCAGCAGAGAGGGTAGGCCCACTCTTCACCCTGTGTCAGTGAACAACCATATGAGTCTATTCAGTGGTGTCATCCAAATGATTTAGGAACAGGTACTCACTTTTGATTGGCACTTGTCGGGGTCCGCCCACCGGAAGTGACATCATAAGCCGGAAGTGATGTCGTGGCAGGAAGTGAGGTCATAGCCAGAAGTGATGTCATGATGCTGCCGCCACCACACTGCCTGCCTGCCTGCCTCCTCACAGAAAGTGCAGGCAACAGCTGCGGGCATGCAGTACGCATGCGCAGCTGCTGAGCCAACCAGCCGACGGGGCCAGCTTTGAGTGGGTGGGGCCAGCTCAACTTCTAGGAACCGGTACACACGTAGTGGTGTGTAGTGGGTGCATGACATCACTGAGTCTATTCCAGTTCCGTGACTGAGCTCTAGCTGATCTCCAAGAGAGGCCTTGAAAATGAGCAATTCTGCTTTAAAGGAGGCAAAAACACTACTGGGTGGTCTATCAAACCATCAACAATTGATCTAATAAACAAAATATATGTTCCCTCATCAGTCATGCATATGAGGGAAGGGATGAGGAAAAAAAACATTAGCCATAACAAGAAGGCTATACTGGGCTACTTTCTATTGAGTTACCACTAGCAGCATCGGTGTCAGGTTGTGGTGGGCCCGAAAACGCCTGCCTTTGGGGGGTGGTATATGGTACCCCAATGTCTCCCCCTCTCTCATATGGCTAGTGGTTTCCCTCTTTTTCTCTGTCTTACTTTTATTATTATATGACCTCGAATACCCAATGCAAAGTCTACCACTTGGGGCGCAATCCTAACCTGCATTGGAACAGCACAGGCTGACGGGCCTGCACTGTATCCAATGCAGGTTGGGTACAGCCTAGAGCCTCCACAGGGCAAGAGCCCATTCGTTCCCTTGCTCTGGGGTAGGCACCAGCAAGCCCTATGGGCTACTCGGATCTGTGCCTGCTGTATAGAAGGTGCCTATCTGAGTTCCTTGGATGACCCAAATTGGGGCCATCGAGACAGGGATGGGAGTTTGGATGCAGCCATTAGGACACATCCAACGCCCCTCCCCTCTGCAGACTGGCCTGTCTCTCAGAAAGCCCACCCCGCCCCATTTCACCCTCCTTCCTGCTTTCCCCCCGCCCAGAACTGCCCCTGCGCCAGCCAAACTCAGTGCACCAGGGGCTTGTGCAAGCGCTGCAGCGTCTACACAGGTGCCTGCATTGGTGCTATGCCAGAAGTGCTGATACGCACATGCTATACTGCATGTGCGCAACAGTGCTCGATTGGCGCAAGAGGCTTGTGGTGGCCATGGGGGGAGAGGGGTTGGATTGCGTTGTTAACCTCACATGCCTCAGTTACTGCTGCCTACTCTTCCAAGATAAAAACATGGGAGCAGGGAGAAAATGGGATGCCATGCTGGAATTTCTTCGCCATAGAGAGGACAGCACACAACAAGCCTCTTTCCTTAAAATATTCTAGCCATGCTCCTCAAGGAGGAATTGCTCAACTGCACTTGCAGCTCCTCCAACCTATCTATTTTCTTGGGGGGAAAAATCACCAAAAGGGTTAAACAGCTTGCACCCGTTCTTCCACAGCCAGTCAGAAACAAAAGAGCCTGGCTGGCTGACTGTGGAATTCACTTGGGGGGGGGGGCTGAAATGAGCATGAGAAATTGCAGCCCAAAGGGTCAATTTTTCAGAAATTTTTGAAGTGTCTGAAAACAGAGGTTCAGAATGAAAGTGTCTCCTGAGCCAGTGCTCTAACCTCCGTGCTGCTGCGCCGTAATAAGGTGCTTTTTATGTAAGTGACCTATTTTCCAGGGAAGCCAATTCTGTGAAAGGGGAATTGAAAAATGACTAGAGCAGCAGTTTTTAACTTCAATATGTTTTCGTTCTCTACAAGCAACAAGCAGCTGCTCTGCTCAGAAGACGTGAGAGGAGCTCTCTGCTTCCATAGCTGGTGCTGAGTGGAGATGGGATCAAGGAGAGAAAAAATGTTGGCAGACGTCCTGTGCAACCCTCTTGTCACTCAGTGAGCCCTTAGTCAAGATTTGCCATGCCCTACAGCAGTTTTATTCAAACTGTGGGTCAGGACCCACTTGGTGGGTCGCAACCTGATGTCAGGTGGGTCACAGAAAGCTGGGAGCAGCCATCTTGGAAACTGCAGGTTTCCAGGTTTCAGGAAACTCTTGCTATATTCCTTTTGTGAGCGTTAACAGTTTGAATTTTCAAGTGAGGTTTTTTTTTTAAAAAAAATTTGTTTTTAGTTCAGTAACATTATGCTTTTACATAATATGTTGTCCTAATTTTGCTTTCTGTCAAAAATATTTCATGGTTGTGCATTTGCTTCAGTCCAAGAATGCCAGTTTACATTCCAGGAGTGTCATTTGATTATGTCACACTGATAGCACTTTCTGCTTGATGATGTCAGTTCTAGCTATGACATCACTTCCAGGTTAATCACATCACTTCTGGTGGGTCCCAACATGAGTGCCATTCTAAAAAGTAGGTCCCTGTGTAACAGGTTTGAGGACTAAGGCCCTAGAGAGTGTTGCAGAAGAGAATTGCAGGAGCCACTGCCAATATGAGGCTGGGTCTGATTCAAAGTGCTGATGCTGGTCTTCAAAGCCTTGAACAGCCTAGGACTGATGGCCCAAACCCTATCCCGTTCCACCTTCAGCTTAACTAGCATTGCACCAGCAGAGGCTGCTGTATATCAGCCACAAAGCAGCCTCCACCAACATGCACAGGAGGGCCACTGACATGTAGGCTGGATTGGTCTTCCGTATGCTGGAGGACTCACAGAGACCTGCTGGAACAGGAAACCTGGGCCTGATTTGCCGTCCCAGGTCAATATGGACTTGAGCCAGAGATTGGGCTGGTGCAGGTCCGAGCTGACCCATAGGGGCTGCTGGGGCTTACCCAGAGGAGACCTCCAGCTGCTGAAAATCTGTATGGGATACAGAGGTAGCTATGCCAGCGCTGCAGCATTAGCATGCAGGGATTTAGATCAGATTGGGCTGCCTCTCACCTTGCCTACTCCCTTATGAACCTGTCCGCCAGCGGGGCTCAGGCCTCACTGACTGACTTGCAATTCATGGCAATTCATTGAGCCTCAACAACAGAGGGCCTTCTTAGTGTGAGTGCCACATCTATAAAACTCCATCCCATGTACTCAGGGCACAATCCTAACCAACTTTCCAGCACTGACGTAGCGGTGCCAATGGGGCATGTTTTATTTATTATTTATTTATTAAATTTTTACCCCGCCTTTCTGCCTAAAAAGGCATTCAAGGCGGCATTACAAAACAGATTAAAAACAAATAAAAAACATCCAATTAAAAACAGTAAATTAAAACAATATAAAAGTACAATATAAAAATACAACAGTCATCCCATGGATTATAAAAAGAATACAAATACAAAGACCAGCCAGCCTGTCAGCAACTAAACGCCTGCTTAAACAAAAAGGTCTTCAGTCCCCACCGAAATACCGCCAACGAGGGAGCAGTTCTTAACTCTAAGGGGAGGGTATTCCAATGTTCTGCATTCTGCAGTGGCATAGTAGTCACAGAGACCTCCTCAAGGTAAGGGACTGTTTGTTCCCTTACCCCAGAGCTGCACTGCCCTTACCCCGGTGCTGGAAAGTTGGTTAGGATTTCGCCCACAGACTGGGTTCCTCCTCACTGATTTTCAGGACAAAATGGAAAACATTTTAATTTGAGATTACTTTAAAGTCAGTTTTACTTTGATTCTATTCTGCTATTGCACATGTTTGTTATTAAGGTTTATCGTATTATTTTGTTCTAATGTACATTTACTGTATGTGTGTGTTTTGTATGCCATTCACACAATCACTTCTGGAATGTCATGCAAAACTACTGTAAACTTATCAGTAAATATTTACAAGTATTTACAAGTATCCATATTTACAAGTATCCATAATCCAGAAACAGGAGATTGAAGAAGGGAACAAAGATGTATCTTCTGGTACACTTGACTCTCTAGAGTAAAAGTCCAGCTGCATAATGAAGGTAAGATTTAATATGGTGAGAAAAGAAGCACATACCTAAAGTGGTTTTCATAGCTGAAGTTCTATTTCATGGGAATTTAATAAAAATTTCACCTGCGGAATCTTGCCTGGGGCTCCACTAAAAAGTGGTAAAAATGCTGAGTTGCATATCACAAAACTTATGAAAGGTAGCATTTAGACCTAGAGTAACATCTCCCCCTAATTGGAAATTTCATAAAAGGATGGGACTTTTAGTCCAAGTTATGCTTTTAAAAAGTAAGTTTCCGAAATCTTTTTCAACATATTACGTTAAATTTACTCTCATTAAATTAAAGCAATAATATAAGGCTCTAGCCCAGCAGTTCCCAAACTTTTTGGCACCACAACCCACCTCATCCTCTGTAGTGGTTCACAATGTTCCTGGTGGTGCCAGAGAGATCCCATGGTAGCCTCTGGAGGGCTCCTCCGAGTGTAGGGATGTGTGGACGCAGTGCCTCACCTGTCTCAGGCCCTCCGGACAGGACAAGAGCTGTGCTCCGGTCATGTCAGGGGGGTGGTGCATATCCTCCCTGGGCCTCAGAACGCCTTCTCAACTCAGTTTTCTCTGAAAAACTTAAAGTTATGTTTTTATGCCTTTAGAAGGCATTCTGAGGCTCAGGAAAGCTGCAGGTGGCCTCCCCAGGCCTCAGAACACCCTCCGGACAGCTCCAGTTGTGTTCGGAAGTCTGGCGTGTCCTGACTTGCAGATTGGTTTCTGCATCCATATGGGTTCCAGTAATGAGGCTCAACTTGGCTGTACCCAGATGTGTCTGGATGTGACCCAGAAGTAACATCACTTCTAGCTGTACCCTTCGGTGCCACTGGGCTACATGGTGCTGTGCCTCACCAGCCCAGTCAGCCATCACACGTCCCTGTCCAGGTCTGTGCCAGGCCTCAGAATGGCTCACAGAAGTCTCCAGAAGCCGATCGTTTCCTTTTCCCAAGCAGCCAGGAAGTGGTTTCTGGATGTTTCTGCAGACCATTCTGAGGCCTGCAGAGGCCAATTGAGTGGGCCTGCAGTCCGGTACAAATTGGAGGAGCCTTCTGAAGGCTCCTGGTAAGTTGTTCAGCTTCCAGAATTGCTCCTATTTGGAGCCATTTGGAACCCAGAGTGGATGTGAGAGCCCAACCTGTGACCCACAGTTTAGGAACTACTGCTCTAGTTCACCAGCCGCCTCTCCTCCCTAAGTCCTCTTCCACTCCATTCATCATTTCCTTTTCAAATCCATGAAAGAGCTGCAAAGGCTGACCCACTGCCAGGACTGGGAAGTGGGCACAGCAGTATTTGGCATACCATATCAGGTACCAATATACTTAGAGTTGTCAACTTTGACGGTGGCTATTCCATGATGGAATGTTGGAAATTCCTGGAGGTCCTGTTAAAATCCCTAGGCCTGCTTTCAGTAGTCGTCTGGGGATTGATGTCCATTCCTGGAGACTCCCGTCCAGTTCTGGAGGTTAGCAGACTCTATGTGCACTGGTATGCCATACACCCACACTGCATGTCATATATCCCTGTCTCTCAGACAGAGCTGATGAAGGGATCAGGGCTGTGGAAGGAATACAAATGATTCACAAATGTACATTACTATACAATTGCAAGATTGGTGACCCAATACTATCAAAATCCAAGCAATTCTCACTCAGATCTAGATATTTTAAAAGTATACATAGTTGCCTGAAACAATGGCTACAGCGACCTACTTCAAATAACACCCAGAGTAGGAGGACATCAGTATTTCAAAGGCAATTTTAATTGCATGATGGAAAAATCTGCTTGTGAACCCACAGTTAACTTTGCCAAGAGTTTCTGTTTCTGCACATTCACATACTCATTATTAGGTTCATCACACCCGCGCAGTATCCAGAGGATTTATTTTGTTATTTGACTTTGATAAAAATGAAATGAGATTCCCGAACACAAGCTACACACCACAAAGGAGATGTAATTTTGCCAAGCTACATGAATGACCCAATTGCCAATGACCCCAACCACAGTACAAATAAAAAATAACTCATCAGCAACTGAGAGGGCAGCACGAGCACCATTTAAACAACTTGGGAACAGCTTCTGATTGCTGCAGTTAGATAACATTCTTCCATTTAAATGGGCCTGTCATAAAAGGGGCCAGAGTGGCACAACCTCCCCTCTGGTTTACTTCCTTGGGTCTTGGTCATTAATGCAAATCCAGGAGCTGTTACATTTAATTCAAGCCATGGCTAATGCTACCCTTTAATGTTCTTGACTTTCAGCCAGGGAACTGATTGCCTCTCCCTCTGTTTGCTGACTTCCTCTCCTAAAATTTGCAATTCTAAATATGTTGCATATTTATTATTAGCATCCTGTCTTAGAAAAAGACACACACCCCTTGAGATTGAGGAACACGCTTTTTTATGTAATTCTTCAGGACACTTTCCTCATACGATACAAGCAGATGAAAAGCCACAGTGAAAAGTAGCTATTAACACTTTAGTTCATCATATTGAACTACAATAAAATTAGGACCCTGAACTGCAGTCAACAAGATCAGATGGATGCAGACACGGGCAGCGCAATCCTAAGTAAGACCGACATAGTAAGGGTGACATAATAGGGCTGTATCCAGCGTCGTCATTCAGCTGGAACGCTGGGTGGGAAGAACGGGTGAGCAGCAGCCCATGGGGGCGGGGAAGACAGCGAAATGGACCAGAACGTGACGGGCGGGCTGCCGCTCACCCGTTCCTCCCGCCCAGCGTTCCGGCTGAATGACGACGCTAGCTGTATCCCATTAGGAGGCAGCAGCAGCAACAACATGGAGGACAAGGGGAGGTTTTCTCCTTGCACCCGTGTAAGCCCCGGTCACCCACATGGGCCTGCTTAGATCTGCGCCTGCTATTTTGCAGGCACAGAGGAACATGGACAAGAGCGGCCCAAATTGGGGCCACCCTGGCCGGGGACGGGCCGTCTTGCGTAACAACCCCGTCTCCGCCCACTGCACCGCCCAGTTACGCTCCCGGAACACCTCTGGACTGCCCTCGTGGATGCCCTGCACCAACTGAGCGACGCCAATACTTGACTGGCGCAGGCCGGCGCTACCAACAATCGCAGCAGCACCTGAGCACCAGAACTGCTGCTTGCACCGGTCCAGCACCATAGCACCAACGCGGACATGCTTGACAGCACGTTTGCGACAGCGTTCAGTTGGAGCAAGAGCTTAGCGCCAGCACAACGGGGGTTGTGCTTAGTCAACCTTGCTCATCTCCCAGGAAAAATTTCATATCAGGATTTGATCTCTCCATCACATTCCTGGCACTCAGCTAGTTTACCACTATTATAGGCGTGCCCCAGGATCCATTGATTTGGTATCCACAGTTTCAGTTATCCACAGATACTATGGAAAACAAATAGGCATTTGATAGGGAAACAAATCTCCTTTTTTAATCTTGTTGCAGCAAAACTACTGATCTTTCCCTATCCTTAAAAAGGCATCCCCAGTATCCACCGTTTCAGATATCCATGGGGGTGTCTGGAACAGAATCCCAGTGAATACAGGGGGCATGCCTGTATTTTCTCAAAGGGTATCATTCTCAAAGGGTTGGGATGAATGAACATATCTCCTCTGTAAAAATCCTCAACACTGGCACTCCTCAAGGCTGCGTACTGAGCCCACTTCTATTTACTATTTATACGTCTGATTGCACCTCTATCCATCTGAGCAACAAGATCATCAAGTTTGCAGATGATACAACGCTGGTAGAGCTCATTTCTGATAATGATGAGTCTGCCTATAGGGATGAAGTTCATCAGTTGTCCCTCTGGTGCAAAGTAAATAACCTTATCTTCAATATAAAGAAGACGAAGGAATTTATAGTGGACTACAGGAAGAATAGTTCGGACATCCAGCCGTTGTATATCGATGGTGTTATGGTAGAACAGGTGGCAGAATGTAAGTTTGTAGGTATTACCTTGAAACAAGATTTAATGTGGGGTGCAAATACTACAGCCCTAGAAAAAAACGCCCAACAACGATTGTACTTTCTGAGACTCTTAAGATCACAACTGTCAGAGAGTCTGTTGGTTGCCTTCTATCGAAACTCTATAGAGAGCATTTTATCTTATTGCCTCTGTGTGTGGTTCATGAGCTGTACAGGGGTGGAGAAGAAGGCACTCCAAAGAGTGATAAAGAGGGCACAAAAGATCATTGGTTGCCCTCTTCCCTCATTGGAGGATTTGTATAACATGGGATGTAGTAGGAAGATACAAAAGATCTTGAGATATTCTTCACATCCGGGACACTCGATGTTTGAAATTTTACCGTCGGGAAGAAGATATAGAGTGTTGAAAGCTAGGACAAGCAGATTTAAATATAGTTTTTACCCAAGTGCTGTGATCAGGCTAAATGCAGAGCTCTGAATCTGGTGGTCTTAACAAATGTATACTTCATGGTTTTTAGTGTTGTTTTAATTGTTATTTGTATATGTTTTTTTGGTGTTGTCCAGTTGTATGATGTGAAGAGCACCTCATTTCGTTGTTCTCATACCTTGAGGACAATGACAATAAATTTCTATCTATCTATCTATCTATTTTCCTTTTAATATTTTTATTTTGCTTTTTCAAAAAAAAGTTTTTTTTCCTGAACATCACTTGCTTGTGGAGGTGGGGTGGTGAGGGCAACAGCAGAGGAATGCTATGGCCATTCTATCATAATTTTCAGTGTGCTTTCATCCACCATTTCGTCGTCCTCCTCCTGCTTGAGGAACATATTTGTTCCATTAATATTTTTGAAGCTACCATCTTTGAGGTTATGGTGCTCTAGTTATGCTTTTGTTCCCAGAAAAATTTAACCATAGTACAGGAAAAATGTGTTTTGTGTCAAAAAGCCAAAGTGTATGAAATAGCCCAGATTTGTATGAATCTCGACATTTACTGTTATAGAACTCTGAGTCTATCTGTGCACATTTGGTTCTGTGATCTGTATGAAGGTCTTCTAGAGAGCACTGTTTCTATTTATTAACTAAAAATATTTGTGTGCTGCTGTTCTCCCTTGTCCAGGGGACTCAAGGCAGTACAATCACAATCAGCCAAACAAGCCAAAATGGCCAAAATCAGAAAATAGAAAACCAGCACCAACCAAAGTGAAGGACACCAACTTAATCCAAATGCCTGATGAAACCAGAATGCTTTCATGTGCTTGGTGGAACACAGCTAGAATAGAAGCCATGCAAATGTTCTCTGGCAAGGAGTTCCATAAGATTAGTGCCACAGCAGAGAGAGAGAGAGAGGCGTCCCACACATTTCCACCAGTTGTGCATCCACAAATGATGGCATACACAGGAGAGCTGCCCTGTGACTGTCCAATATCTGTTTCCCAAGCCATATAGGGCTCGAAAGGTAATAGCTCAGAAACAACCTGGCAGCCAGAGCAGATGACACACCAGAGGCACAGCATGGTAATGTCTGCTGGCCCCTGCATGCATTTTTTCTTCTATTCTTGTATTCTCACCAAATTTTCTCTCAATACACTCACGGTATACACCCACTCTCAATACACCCACTCTTTTACTACAAGGTTTAGGTGCACAGTTAGGAAGGAGAGAGAATAATGAGCCAAGGTAAGTGGACACCAAATTCAAGCAGTGGATTCATTTTGGAAAAATCCAAAATGGATAGAATCAATTTTAGAACAAAGTATAGGGACGTGGTGGCACTGCTGGTTAAACCGCTTCTGCTGGGCTTTCTGACCAGAAGGTTGGGAGTTCAAGATCATGTGACGGAGTGAGCTCCCGTTGCTTGTCCCAGCTCCTGCCAACCTAGCAGTTCAAAAGCATGTAAAAATGCAAGTAGATAATAGGTACTACTTTGGTGGGAAGATAATGGCGTTCCATGCACCTCGGCATATAGTCTTGCTGGCCACATGACCATGGAAGCTTATCCTCGGACAACCGCCGGCTCTACAGGTTTAGAAAAGGAGATGAGCACTGCCCCCTACAGTCGGTCATGATTAGACCATTCGGTCGCGAGGAAACCTTTACCTTTATACAAACTGCTAGTATACAAAAGACCACCCAGTTTTTCACTTTTGACATAGGAGCAAAGCTTCATTTCACAGACATGGGAGCAATGCCAACATCTATGCCATTTTATTGCTTGGAATAGATCACCAATGGCGTCCCTCTCCCCTGCCTCCTCTTTCTCTTTTTGTCCCTATTCAAATTACAAACCAGTTTCTTCCTTCTTTCAGATCTTTCCCTATTCCTTCTATTAGGAAGAGAAGAGGAAAAGCACCATGATGTCACATTACCAACCTTCCTTTACAAGCTATCCATGGGAGGAACTGACCCACACTTTGAGGCCTACTCCATGATCAGGCCAGCCAGTGGTGTAGCTACAGGGGGGTGGCAGGGTAAATATTTGAGGCTGTTGCTGCCCAGAATGGCTCTGACAGTGAGTGGGAGGGGCCACTTACACAGTGCATTGCAGTGTCTGCAATACTTAATGCACCCTCTATACTTATGCTACAGGGACTATCTCTGCTTGGGAGTGCTATTGCATTCTCTGAAAATACATGTAATTGCACAATAATACCTTGACAATGGAACAGTTTAGATGACAATGTAACTGTTTGACTGGCCTCACGTGCTTAATGACATGCACACTGGACTCTTCCCCTCACTTCCTGGAGAGTGTAGGGCCAGCTTCCTTGACTGAGCCATCCCTCTACATGTGCAGCCAGACCTCCATCCAATAGCAGAAAATGCACAATTTGCATGCTCGCTAAAGATGCACACCACTACACTGCAGCTTTTCATCAGGAGCAGAATCAACACTATATTCCAAAGACTGGGCCCCTACAAGCAAGTAGGTCATTCTCATAATCTCTTCAGCTTTGTATTAAAAGGCTCATCCAAGTTTAAGCTCAGGGTGTGTCTGTCTCATTACAACTTTCGGCTCACTAGGTGAATTAATGATAGGAACGTTTCCACAGAATCCAGCAGGTTTTGTCTCAAGCTCAGTATGCATTCACATTGGAATAATACTAGTGCAGTAAAATGTATGCATTGTATTGTTGAGTTAGCTGGTGGTAACTATTATAATATTCTCATAATTTAGGGACAAGTTAATGGAGGTCCGTAGTGATGACTCTGATGTTTGTAATTCCTTGGCTTGAAAAATGAACTTTGATGCTTTGTCATGCATACTTAAATATAAAATAAGCATTGTGATCCCCGAATTCTTTCCTGGCTCAGATTTTAAGAACTCCTTCCTAACACTCAACCACTTGCTTGGCTGCTGGTCCAGGCGCAGGCCTTTCTCTCCTAGGCAGCTGGTCCTTGAAATCCTGCTATGACAGCAACCCTAGCAGCAGGACACCTGGGAAACCTAATTTTCCTAGGATGCCCAGCCTCCATAGGATATTAGATGCCTTAAGAAAGGTAAATTTCCCAGGAATCCTGGCACCTGGATCACGTCCAGAGCAGTTCCAGAGAAAGAAAGTGATGGGAAACCTCCTTCCCTAATGCTTTTTGCCAGAGGAGCCGCATCTGGCTGATAAGAGGGTTGAGTGGGAACTGGGAGGCTCATGAGGATGGTAGGAAGCAGTTATTACATCATAATTGCAGTGTGATAGTATCTGATTTGCCTTGTAACTAGGCTCAGAATAAATTGAGCTCTTTTCCAGATTTAGAGGAAAACTGCATGGTATGTTGACCACAATTATTTAACTGAACTAGTATAGTGTTTGTCCCCTTGTTTGTGTGTGAGCCACCAGCCTCACAAAAGATTACTAACAGTAGGGGAGCTTGCATGCTACTCAAAAAAGAAATGTATTGTCCTTTTTATTTTGCAAATAGAAATGCTTATGCACAAAGTAGTATTTCGGCTATAGGGTGGAACAATTAAAAAATTTTAAGCATGTGATGAAACAGAGATGCATCCAAAAATAAGAGACTGCTGATTTTTTTCAGAAGCAAGTAATCCATGGATACACCTTGGTTTCATGAAATGGGATTGCAGGTATAAAAACAAAAATAGCTGTGAGACAACTACATGTATTTCTTAATTGGTGGAGAGATGTATCTGTTCAAAACCCAGTGATTTCAACTGCAGATAAGTCATAAGGGGTTCCAGCCTTTCCATTCATTAGACTGAAGGGGCTCTCCAACAGCCTTTTGAAAGTACATTTATAAAGTACATTTATGATGTCCTAACAACATTTATGGGCCAATCAATGAAAGAACACAGTATTTCAGATGAAGGGAACCTGAATGTATTTCAAATTTCAACGAATGTCAAGCTTTCCCTTCGAGGTAAATGTTGATCTTGGCTTCACCTTGAACAGCACATGTTTGAAGTATATGTTGCCATTCATCTCAATAGGCGTCTAGATGATTTACCACACCAGAACTACACTGAGATAGAAAGCCTTAGGGAAATAATGCAAACTGCTGAAGCTACCCTTCTTCTACAGTGGACGTAAAGGTGAACAAATGTCTTCCAAACTTCAGGCCCATGCTTAGTCTATTGCTAAGAAAGTTGGATTTTTTAAAATAAATTGCTGAAATGTAGATATATCAGAAAGGGACATGGTGGTGCTGTGGGTTAAACCGCTGTTGCTGAACTTGCTGACCAGAAGGTTGGCAATTTGAGACAACGCAACGGAGTGAGCTCCCATTGCTTATCCCAGCTCCTGCCAATGTAGCAGTTCGAAAGCACAGAAAAATGTGAGTAGATAAATAGGTACCACTTTGGTGGGAAGTTAACGGTGTTTCGTGCGCCTTGGCATATAGTCATGCCGGTCACATGACTACGGAAGCTTGTCTTCGGACAAACGCCAGCTCTTCAGCTTAGAAACGGAGATGAGCACCACCCCCTACAGTTGGTCACAACTAGACCATTCGGTCGTGGGGAAACCTTGACCTTGACCTTTTTAGATATATCAGAATAAGAAAAAGGCAGCTAAAATGATCAAGGGTCAAGAGCACTTGCCTTATGCAGAATGGCTGATGAAATTTCAGTTTAGGGAGAAAAAGATGATTAAAAGGAGAACATGAGAGCAGTGTTCAAGATTGAAGGAAACAAGGAACATTTTTTCCCCACTCTCTCACATAATACTGTAACTCAAGGTCAACCAATATAGCTCAGTGGAAGTAGATTCAGGGCAAACAAAATGGAAGTACCTCTTCACACAACACATAATTAACTTGTCCAAGGTTGTAAACACAATAATTTTGAATTTTTCCTAGCAGATGAAATTGGCAAGGTATATAAGGCACAGGATAAATACATAGCCTTCAATGTTGAAGGATGAGTGATGTTTCGGTAACAGGAAGGAACACAGGTAATCTGTGCACCTGCCTAATGGAGTACAACTTTATTTATGGAATGACTCTATCATTTCAACTTCAAAACTTTTCAAAGCAACTTAAAAAGTATGTAA
This sequence comes from Lerista edwardsae, assembly GCA_029204185.1. NCBI lineage: Eukaryota > Metazoa > Chordata > Lepidosauria > Squamata > Scincidae > Lerista > Lerista edwardsae. The sequence goes on along the minus strand of JAJKFI010000027.1, from coordinate 9,135,751 downwards.
AACATAAAGGAAATATACAGATGATCACCAGAGACAGCAACTTGATTGTAGGTGGGCAGTGGTAAAATCATCTTAAATGTCATTGAACGTCCAAGGACAAGAGAAAGAACCCTGCCTGGCCAGACTCATACCAGTCCAGTGTCGTCAAGTTTTGGCATAGAAATTGCTTTGAAAGACCTGAGGAATTATCTGGGAGAATGGCAGTAGACATGTCCCTTTGGGCCTCTCCATTGTGTTGATACCATTTGCCCGTGGTATGGTCCATGGTACAACTTGCTAGAGTGGGAGTTGCTGGCCCTGTGCTCCAGAGCTTTCAATAGTTCCAGTCTTGCATGACAAGCTGATTCCAGGAAGTGGTGCATGAAGACTATAGCTCTGCATTCACAATACATTCACAATACAGACTTCCTCTATTGCATCCTCCACCAGTGGTGTCATCTAAATGATTTAAGAACAGGTACTCACTTTTGATTGGCACGTGTCGGGACCCGCCCACCGGAAGTGACCTCATAAGCCAGAAGTGATGTCGTGGCAGGAAGTGACATGAAAAAAGCCCTTTTTGAGGCCTCAGATGATTTTAAACTGACCCAACAGTTGCAACAGTATTCCACAGCACCCCCAGAACATGTTAAGGAGGCCTGGCATCATGTTAAAACCCCAGAGCAGCTCATTTTTCAGTGGCAAGGAAAGGAAAGGCTCCGCTCGCTGCCTGCCTGGCTCTGAGAACATGCAGGCAACTCAAATATGCAGGAAATTCAAACGTTGCAGAGGGCGGAGTCGACGAGTAGGCAGGTGAATGGGCGCAGCCAGCTGTAATCCTAGAAACCGGTACTCGCGTACCCCCGCATACCCCCTGCATGACATCACTGTCCTCCACCCTTTTCAACATTTATAAGAGACTGTTGAGTAAAGTAGTCTTCCAGGAAATAGGAGCAAATAGGCCACACTGCAAGAACTGGATGCCCTAGCCTAATTCAGAGCGCAATCCTAAACTGGAGCCAGGCTGACATAAGTTAAGCCATCAAAGTTTGGCCAGTACAAGGGCCACCATAAAGCATGTTTGGACTACTCTCAGAGTCAAGGAGGATGGCTCACGTCTGTGTGTTGGCCTCTCTGATTCTGAGAGTGGTCCAAACATATTTTATGGTGGCCCTTGTGCCAGCCAAACTTTGCTGGCTAAGTTTATGCCAGCCTAAGTCAGTTGGTGGTGGTTGTTTAAGTTGCAGTGAAGATTATTTATACTGGGGAGCATTCAAAAGTAGCAGCTCCTACCAGCAGCCCACATGATGCCATCGACCCAACTCTGCTGCCTGTACAGACCATGCTTTAGCTTGGACTTTGGAAGCAGGTTGGAGGTGAGAATTCAGAGGGAAAAGAGAGGAATTCCCACTGTTACCACAATCTAGTTTGGTTCCTTCCATGTGTGCGCTGGAGAGTATGAAGCTAATTTGCATGCTGAGCATACAAATTAAAGCAATGTCTTCCTGTTGACTTGATAGCCTTTGCGTAAGATGCCCCTTTTAGATTTGTTAAGCTTCTCATTTATTTGCACCAGGTATAGTGTAAGAAACTTGATGGTACACCATGGGGTTCCTGTCATTCATATAGACATGCTCTAATTTTTGCTTTGGTATGATTATACTCATTGGTAATTAGTTACAGATGGCCACCTTAATTTGCAATTTTTCCTAATTACCTTTAATTAGAAGAGGACTTTAACTGTAAGTGTCCATCACTTGCTGAGCTATAATGATTCAGATTGGTGTTTTATCCTCCTAGAATAAAATGCTTATTTACTGTATCTTTCTTGTCTCAGAACAAAGAACATATTTGGGGTTCAGGAATACAAAATAAACTTTGTCTCTCTCTTGCACGCACGTGTGCGTGCACACACACACATAACTTGCACAGAATTGCTCCTCTGCCTCTCATACATACATGCAACACAATTGGGAACGTTCAGAATTCTAGGAAAAGGTAAATGTATATGGAAGTGGGAATAAGTATCTTTTTCTCCTTTCCATAGGGGTGTGTTTTTTTGGTGCTATTTTTTCCAAAAATTTCTTGATTAAAATGGTAAATTGCAGTGTTTTATGTTTTTCTCATTTCAATTTCTCATTTTTATTAATTTTAAATGCTTTAAAAGTGTACTAGGTAGAGGATATAGATGATATAGGGCACAATTCTAACCTGGTATTAGGCTGGCACAGTTAGGCCAGCAAAGTTTGGCTGGCACAAGGGACACCGTAAAGCGTGTTTGGACCACTCTCAGAGTCAGGGAGGATGGAGCACGTCTGTGTGCTGTCCTCTCTGAGTCTGAGAGTGGTCCAAATATACTTTATGGTGTCCCTTGTGCCGACCAAATTTTGCTGGCCTAACTATGCTGGCCTAACTCCAGGTTAGGACTGTGCCCATAGAGTCAGCAGGTGCAGCCACAGTATTATTTCTAATTGGAAATCTATTTTAATTTCTGGAAAGTACCTTAAAACACCAAAATGCAGTTTTTCTGTTTTTATTCAAATATTTTAACCCACAAAAGATAGAGTTTGTGTTTTTTAGCGAAAAAAACAACCCCCCCGTACCTTTCCCTGATTGCTTTCACTGACCTGGGAAATTGAACAAGATGTTTAGTTTCTGCTTTGCCCCATTGCTGCTCTCATTTTCCATGGGTGGCCTCACACAAGCAAGGACTGTCTGGAGCAGCTGCTCTATGCCTGGATGTTTTGGGGGGATACACTTGACAGCTGCAAAAGGCTTTGTGAACAGCATGTCAACAGAATGGAGCAGAGGCCAGCTTCTGCCTCCCTCTCTTTCTGCCAGGCAAAAACTTATAAAGCCTTCTCCATGCACAGAGTCACCACCCAAATCAGAATTGCTCAAACCCTAATAGTTCCAGAGCACCTTCTGGCTCTGTCTCCTTCTCCAGACATCTGCCATGCTGCTCAGCCATGAAATGAGCTTGAATCAGGGCCTGCTCACATTCTCCAACAAGATCACGGTTGGCTCATAACTGCCTGCAGCAATGGAGCTAAACCAGAGCATGGTGTGGCCAGTTTCGTATGTACCAAAAGGCAACTTTGGTTCCTTCCTACACTTCCGTATGGAAACCTCTTAAAACCTCAAACTCTGTAGTGGTGCTATCCCATCCCTATTTAATAGGACTCCTCAACATAAAAGTAGTATGGGTTGAAAAGTGATAATAAGCAAGCAGTTTGTTTCCTCTGGCACTTAAAGCAGGGCTAATATGGTTTTTTTCCGGATTGGAAAAAAAGAAAGGAGGGATAGAGTGGAACAGGAAGTATGGAGGAAAGTCATGAGAGACACTCTAGCCCACCACAGCCTTCTCTTCCACACTTCATCTTCTGCTTTATCCTTCTCTTTTCTTTTCAATCCGGAGAGTGGGAGGAGCAGGTGCTGGCACTAGGGAAGTGCAGGCAGCTTTTGCCATTTGATCTCTTGGGCCAGTCCTGCTTTTCTGGATTTACCAGGCTCAGATACACACCACCAGCCTGATTTTGGTTGCAGCCCTGTTACATCTTAGGTCAGAACAGTTCCTTCCACCTATTCCCAGTCATAATGCATGATTAAAAAGCACTTTTGCTGGGAAAGGCAAAAGGATTGCTTGCTGGCCACTAAGCACTCCTTTCTCAGGGTTACTGAAATTGTGAATGCCTGTCACTTTGGGTCAAGTCACATATTACCTGTATCCATCTACTTCTTCCTCTGTGACTTGGGGCAGGCATCTTAGAGAGGGGCAGCTGTGAGTGACAAAATGTTGGGAGAGTTAACCAGCTCTTTTCCTACCAATCCTCCACTTGGACCCCCTAACTCAGCTATTTTCAACCACTATCCCACAGTAGATGTGCCATGGGTGTTTAGGGGAGGGCCATTAATTAGTAGGACCATTGGGAGACGTGAGCTCCTGGCCAGCGGCATGGTGCACCTTGTCTAAAAACTGATGGTGTGCCTTAACAATATTGGCACCTTCTCAGTGTGCCATGACATGAAAAAGGTTGAAAATCACTGCCCAAAATTGTAGATTAGAAAAGAAACCCATCAGGAAAGGAGCCTGCATTGTCTGCATTACCTCCAATCTGGCTCACGATCAGATGCTTACAGCCCAATCCTAGCCATTCTCTTCCCTGCTGATGCACCTGCCACATCCTGCAAGGGGCGGTGGGCAGTGCCAGAGATCTTCTTCTGGTAAGGGAACCTTTGCCCCAAACTCGGGAGTAAGCATCCAGCACCAGAATGAGTTGTCTCAGACCTGCTCCAATAATTTGGCTAGCCCAAGTCTGAATGGACCCAGGAAGAGTCATGCGCCATCCTCCCTGACCCTTTATGGTGCATTTGTGACACTCAGTATTATTGGAATAGTTATAGTGACAGCATGCAAGATGAGCCACCCAGCATATGTAGACAGCAAGTAGGAGGCCTCCACAGCTGGGGAAGATTATTTCTTGTTTAGAGTCTTGTAGGGTTGCTCTCACCTTCCTTTACTAGACTCCTCACCTGACTTAGGGTGCAATCCTAACCTGCGTCGGAACAGCTCAGGCTAGGGACTGAGCTGGAGCCTCCACAGGGCAAGGGCAAGTTCACACCCTTGCCCTGGGGAGGTGCCAGCTGCCCTGATGGGGTTGCTTGGATCTGCACCCGCTATATAGCAGACACAAGTCAGAGCAACCATGCAGTCTGAATTGTGTCCTTGCGGCCTGGGGACAGAGGATTGAATGCAGCCTAATGGCTGCATCCGATCTCCACCCCCCTCCTTGGACTGGCATGCCATTCGGCCATGCCCACTCCTGTCCCATTCTGACCTCTCCCCACCCAGAAACGTCCCTGCGCCAGCCAAACCCAGGTGGCGCAGGAGCGGCACACCGCCAGCTTGTGCCAGTGCTGCAGCATCGATGCAAGCTGCTTGTGTTGACAATGCAGCATCAGTGCTGGCATGCACGTGTGCGACCGCATTGGGCCGACGCAAGCAGCTTACACTGTCCATGATTCTGCCTATGTGTAACAATGCCTGCAGTTCTCTCTTCGTTCCAAAGTCTTGAACAACAGTGCTATGCGTGAGACCGTATTAATACCTCCAACTCTGCTAACAAATATGATCTGACCACTTCCTTCAGCTGAAAAAGAGGAAACCAGAAAAGACAAAATAAGAGGATGGGTTTTAAATGGGAGACTTGTCTGTGAGTTCTTTGGAGGGTCAGCAGGGCATGGAGAGAAACTTCTCTTTGGATTTTCATCTCTGTGCCCCTTCAGAGCCTCTTGTATCATTTAGCCTTCCATCATTTAGTCAAGGAAGATCAATGCAGTAGTTTCACAGAAGTGAATATGGGGTTAATAGCATGGTAGTGAGGTACTCAAAATGAATGACTAGCATATCGTGGCATGTATTTTATACTGGAATATTTTCCTCCTGTATCACATAATGTTAACACTTTCTTGTAAGCTACTCTAGGCTTATAAAACGAGGTCAGGACAGCAATATAATAAATACTGCTACTTGAATCGTACTGTGAGATATGTAGGACAATGTGGCACAGTGGTTAAAATGCTGAAACATGACAGGGGAGATTTGGGCTGAAATCCTCTTTCAGCTGGAATTTCACTGTGTGCCCTTGGGCCACTCACTCTCTAAAGCCTACCTTAACCTACAGGACCGTTTTGAGGATAAAGTGGAGGAAGATCAAATACGCTGCTGTGAAATCGTTGGTGGAACAAGCATTTAATCAATAACAAGACTTTCAAATAATGCATATCTATTTGCAGAGATGCACTGTGGGATCTGAGTCTTCCACCTAATGTACTTAAGAACAAATAATGTCCTATTTGGTATTTAAAAATGCAGTCTAGATGCTACTTAGATGCTACACATACACCCATCCACCATAACAAATCTGGTGATGCTTTTTGGTGAGAGGAGGAGGGATAGCCCAGTAGCAGAGCGCATAGTCCGTATTTACAAGGACTAAGGTTTCCCCTTGCCCCTTGGTTTCCTCATTTTGAAAAAGAAAGAAATGCCAGGTAGAGAACTTGGAATGACTTGCTGGGAATAAATAGTGCCAGCACCTGAGCTAGTGCTTGTTATTCTGCCAACAGCTATCCAAAATCTCAGACAGGAACAGAGGGACCGTTTACGCACAGTGCGGCCACTCAATACATTTTTCCACCTGCACAGAGTTCAGAGTCACACCTGAACACCTGCAAGTTCAGAGTCACAGTTTTCCCTCTCTATTCCAGAGTCCAGGTCAGAGCTTGTGCATACCAATATGCAGAAGGGCTAGGATTGTCTTCTTGCAACATGCCTGACATTAAAAAACACAAAATCCTACACAAAGCACCAACTTCTATTACTGTGAAGCTAAGCTCTTAATGGTTAACTCTCTCTCTCTCTCTCTCTCTCTCTCTCTCTCTCTCTCTCTTTAAGGATCTGGGAGCCAGCAGCTGGTTGGTCCCAGGTCTCTAATGTCCCTTGAACACATTACCTAATCTCTCCAAGGTTTCCACTGATAGTGCCTCAACGCCCTCTCTCGGTGGCTCAATCTGCATGTATACAGCATTTCACTGTGCTACTGAAACTAATTCTTCTTGAAACCCAAGACTGATATGAAGGATGAACTGGGATAGGAGAGTTTGATATACTATGCTGTGAAGGTATGTTTCACTGTCGAAAAACTGCAAAGGAAACGGGGATGGAAGGAGAAAGGCTACCAAGTTTTACATATGATACGGATAAAACAAAGATCAACTCTGCAATGCTTCAACAATCACTGACATCCACAGAGAAGAAAAACAGAAAAAAAAATTGTATTTTGTGTGTGTGCAGGGTGGTAGGTGGTTGCATGCGGTCCACAACAATTCTAAGTTTTGTGTCAGTGGTCCAGGGGCTCCTAAACCACAGGGAACCACAGATCTAACAAGACATTAAAAACTGAAAACTACTTCCCAACCATGTCCCACTAGATATCATTTCAGGCGAATATGGCATTACTTCCTTTCTATTAGGCAAAATGACACTTCTCAGGAACTATATGTGTACCGTATACATTTGTATGTCATTCAGGGCACAATCCTACCTACATTCCAGCACTGGGGTAAGGGAATAAACATTCCCTTACCTTGAGGAGGGCTCCGTGACAACTACTCCACTACAGAATGCTGAACATGCCCCATTGGCACAGCTAAGTCAGTGATGGAAAGTTGGTTAGGATTGTGCCCTCATATACATACATTTACGTCCCTTCCTCTCAGCAGCATACATTGCTCTCCTATTTTAACCTCAGTACAACCTTTTGAGGTAAGTTGAGAGAGAGAGAGAAATTGGCTCAAGGTCACCCAGTCAGCTTCATGGCAGAATGGGGTCTTGATTCTGGGCCTCTCTGACCCCAGTATGCAGGGTGACCAGACCTCCTCTTTTTCCAAGACCTAGACATGCCCTACATTTCAACCTTCTCTCCTGGGAACATTTCAAAATGTCCTACATTTCAAGACAGACAGGGGGTGCCAGTGTCAAGAGGGGCTGCCTGTATTGCTTGCTTGTGTGGTTGTCCATTGTCCCTTCATTAGTTCGGTTGCATTAAAGGAAGACAAGGCATCCCCAAATAAATATATATGTTTTTAGCTTTTATTTTGTAACAGTACATTTTTTTTCTTGAATGTCCTACATTTTGGGGTACTGGGGTACTCCTTTGCGGTTATGACATCTAGTCACCCTGCCAGTATGACACTCTCTAAGGGTGCAATCCTTTGCAGTGCCGGAATGGCGAGGCCGACTTGGCAGCGCCATATCCAACGCTGCATAGGAGAGGATGGAAAAAACAACAACCCCATGGCAAGGGATTGTGCACTCCCTTACCGGAGCCTCCCCTATGTGCTCCTGGGATCTGTGCCCGCTAAAGAGCGGCGCAGATCCGAGGAGACCATGTGGCCCAAATCGAGGAGACCATATGGCCACCTCCCGAACCTGCCCACATCCCGCCCAAGTCCCGCCCCCAGCCTACTCCCTCCTACCAATCCCTGTCCTGATATGGGACAGAGCCTCCCTTGCGCCGACTGGCACCGCTCGACCCCCCTGCGTCGGCGCTAAGCTCATAGCATTGACACAACAACGTTGCATCAACACTACATGCAATCTAGGATTGTACTGCCCGAGGTACTGCACTACACCATTTGTCCTTCACAAACATGTCCTTTCAAGCCTGCAAAATGAATGGGAGGGACGCCTGCAGGGACAGTGGATAAGGGATTACAATCCCTTTTGTGCCAGGGAATTCTCCAGAGCAAATGTCCCTTGCCAGGCTTCCTTTTAATTTTGGAACCTGACTAGGGAACAAATGGTTAAGAACAACCTTGCAGGGGAGAACTGACCAGTGGAGAAAGGGGCCCCTCCCTCCCTCCCACAAATTCTCCCTTAGAATTGCATCTCCACTTCCACATTAGCATTACAAGGGAAATAAAAAGGGTGCTGTTTCCTTCATAATATGTAGTTCCCTGCCTGATCACATGTAATTGGTATTCAGAACACCATAAACAGCCTGGGGTCTTGGATTCATTTAGAATCATGAAGGTTGGCTTCAAAGGATTGAACTGATAAATATATTGCCATTTAATAAAGGCAAAAAAAAATTCTTAATGAGATTGAAGAAGAACTGCAGAAGACACAAATAATCATAAAAGACCATGGCTGAAAATTTGCTAATATGTGCAAATGCCAGGATTGGGAAAAGCAGAGAAAGAGGCCCACATTGTTTGATTAGCCTCATTCAGTGTTTTTTTTATACTGGGTGAAGGATCGCATGCACAAACGGGTGCTGTGTGTGTGTGTGTGGGGGGGTCTTTTCTCTCCCAACCCAATTGCCAGAGCTATATACAAAATAAGTGATAGCAGAGCTGTCTTGTCATTTCAGGCCACAGATTGGCAAATCACCTGAGCCTGCCCAATTGCCTCCACTCCTCCTCCTCCCACCTCTTGGATTGAAAAGGGGACAGAGCATAAGAGGACACTTTAGCCCACCACTCTCCTCTCCTGCTCTTTCCCCCTCTTCCTTTTCCAATTCAGGAAGTAGGAGAAGCAGGTTCTGGCACCTCACCAGGTAGGAAGGAACCAAATTTGGAATGCTACTTCAGGCACCAGGAGGTCTTGGGCAATTCCCGAAGGCAGTATATATCCCCCTGCCTTCTCAAACAGTTCATCAGGGCTCACTGAGATAAGGATCACTGTATCCAAAATGGACTGGCTGTGCCACAATAAACTCCTACAATTTAAAAGTGTACAGCCACACAGGTGGTAAGAAATCACTATAGTATATTCTGCACTGGATCATCATTAAAGGACACATACAGTGGAATAGATGTGGTTACTCACAGTCTAAAAGCTATGAGGCACCAGAGTGCACACCACAAGCCAAAGGATGCAGCGTCGTCATCCGCAAATGAACTCCTGGAACGCTGGGAGGGACGTGGGTGGGACTTTAGCTGCCCGCCCGTTTTGTTCTGCAGCTGCCCTGGCCTCGAGGGGTGCCTGCTCGCTGGGGGAGACAGGGGGGGCGCACCGGGTGTCTGGGCAAGCAGCGGGGGGCTGCGCCAACCAGGGGCAGCCCCCCCTCGAGGCCAGGGCAGCCGCGGAATGAAACGGGCGGGCTGCCAATCACGCAAAAGTTCCGCCCACGTCCCTCCCAGCATTCCGGTAGTTCATTTGCGGATGACAACGCTGAAAGGATGTATATTAGATAACATGGTATACTGCACTTCTCCTCAGGGTGTTTTGTGGTTTTATTAATTAACAACTCTGACATTCTTGCGAACCTCAGAGGGGTGGGATTAGTGAAGCACAGAGCGTTGTGATGATTCCATCGTTGATGTTTCAGACACTGCCATGTGAAACATGAGCTGCAGTCTCACCCCATGCAAGTCACAAGAGAGGATGAGAACCACCAACCAATACAATAAAAATGACTGAAGTTAATCGAGTTCTGTAAAAGTGGTCTTACGAGCTATGTATTGCTTATACATTCTGCTTCCGCTCAGAGCCTTTCATGTGGCTTGGTGGCAGGGCTGCTGGGCATACACTCTGACCCTGCTATAAATGGCATTTATTGATTTGTTTCCATGTCAACTGACTTGTGAAATTCTCTATTGAAAAAAGACAGAATCAAATCATTTATTTTACTTGAAGAATTTATTTTCTGCCTTTCCCATGCCAAAGCAAATGCCCAAAGTGGCTTACATAGGCAGGCTAGTCTAAACCATCATTTTTCAATGGGGTTTTCACAAACATATAGTATTCTGTGATTCACCGAATCCTCAATCCCAGATGTAGCCTTCACAGTGTGCTTCTCTCTTCTGGCTGCATGCCATCAAGCTTCAGCAGGCAATCATAAGTCAAGCCTGGACAGGTCCTCAAGGTCATACTCCCTTCTTTTGCTGGCTGTCCTCACACACTCCCCTCCTTGCAACTCTCACTTGCAGGGACTAATCAGCTAATCAGTGCCTCCATTCTGCCAGAACAGGTACAGCAGTTTGTCACAGCCTGACATTCCATCTCCCATCCAAAACAAGACCACAGATTCTCCTGCTTAGCTTCATGCAGTATCAGCAGCTCAACCATCAGTCCACACCTTCTACTGATCATTATCATCATCGAACAAGAGGAAAGGGTTGTAGCTCAGTGAAGAAACAAAGCACCATCCAAGCACCTGCCAGAAACCCTGGAGAGCTGAGGCTGGTCACTGTTGACAATGTTGACATAGATGGACCAATAGTCTGATGCAACAGAAGGCAGCTTCCTATGCTCTTTAGAGACTAAAGGGGGGAAAAGAGACAATTTTCACTGCGCTTTCAGACAGGCACTACAATGAAGTCCAGGAGTGTGTTCAAGCTCATATTTGCCCCCGTTCCTACAACTCCTTTTTCAACTCTTGTGTGTGTAGATAAATAAAGATGACAGGGGAGCTCCGAAAATTGCAATATTGCTCATCAGCAGCAAGTATGTTCTCGTTTACCCTGCTGTCAGTGTGATTGACCAAGCTTGTCACTCACTAGCTGTGGAAATCATTTTTCTTGGAAATACCCCCTTTGCCTTGCAATCAACAATGAAGCGTGTCAGTGTCTCACCCTAAGCCACACATTCTATGATGAGCATTTTGTAGCAATTACCATCCATCCATAGCATCCATTTTTGTCTGATTTTAGGACTGGCATCATCTTGTTTTCCCTGGAGGATGGCCTTTGCTAGGGGACAGGAGAGTGTGACCCTTTTGATTTCCTTGGACTTCTCAATAGCTTTAAATACTATCAACCTATATGAAACCTACTATCAATGCCTCCATCAAAGTCTGGGCTGGAGGTCTGGCTGAATAGTAACACGGCCGCCTTTGGAAGCCCGAAGAACACCTGGGACTGCAGTTTGAGACAGCCAGAAGTTTCCATGTACTGCCTATAAAATGCTGCTGAGTCTTTCCAGCTGGTAGAGGAGCAGAGATGACTCCAGTGAGAGTGAAGGCATTGCTGTCAAGTGAGGGAGGTGTGTGCAGCCAGAGAGATACCAGACAGTGAAGGATACCACCTGGAAAGGAAGACAGTTCTATGCAAGATTAAAACTTGTAACAACCCATATATGGGGTTAAGAAAGCCTGCCTAGGTAAATCACCTTGAATAAAATAGGAGGAGAAATCCAATGACAAGAAAGGTGGTATATAAATACTGAATTATTATTATTATTATTATTATTATTATTATTATTATTATTATTATTACAGTACATGAAACCTTTGGCAGAAGTTGACAAAAGTACAGGCATGCCCTGGTATCCACTGATTCAGTCTCCACAGTTTCAGTTATCCGCGGATACCATGGATGCTATTAAAGAGTTAGGGGAATATTAACCCAACCTCTTTTTTTACCTTCTTGCAGCAAAACCACTAATGTTCTCCTACCTTCAAAAAGGTTTTGGGTATCCACAGGGTGTCCAAAACGAAATGCCAGTGGTTACAAGCACATTCCTATATGAGCTTTGGTGGCATCAGCAAGCTAACATCATCTAGCTGTTTCTCTGTTGCATCAGACTCAGGAGTTCAATGGAGCTTCCCAAGGCTATAATAGAAACAGAGCCAAAACATGGAGCATCTTGCCTCCTCTTGCAACCTCTATTTCACTGTCTTTTAATTAATTGATTGATTTGAGTGAGTAGCTTTGCATTTATTAAACTTTTTGTTTCCAAGTAGAACTGAAGATTCTACATTGAAAATAGTTTTAACAAATAGAAAGCTAACAACTCCCTATAGGGTGCAATTTTGAATTAAAATAGCAAATGGTGATATGGAACTGCTTGCTTGATAGATCCTGTCAGCAGTATGTTATCCTTTAAATAGGACATTGCTGTGTAAACAAGGCTATCACTTGGGGCTAACAAGACAAAAGCCTTCCTAGATCGGTTCTAAAGGTTTTGGTGGCTGCTTTAAGAACAGTTCCAGGAACGACTTGGACAAAATTAAATTAATTGTCCTGTGCAAACAGCTGTGCTCTCTCTCAAGTTGCTTTTAACATATTGGTAACTAATAATGTTTCAGGTGATCCTCATTGTGAAGAACATAATTGTATCACACAATTGGCTGCTGGTATTATGGCGCTCTGATATTTTCCCCCTAACTTTGCCACACCCCACCCATTCATACTTCTGTATTCCACAAAAAATGTTCCCAACAGCCCAATCCCCCCTAAATCCCAGTGCAGCAATGCTATGTCTCTGGCGCAGGCTATGCTGCATCTCACAGGGGAATTCTGGCGGCTGGCAATGTGCTCAGTGGCATAGCTAAGGGGAATAGGGTGTACATTGTCCTGGGTCCCATGACTTGAGGGGGTGCCTCTGCACCCTGAGGTGAAAAAGCAGCCTTTTGAGACTCAGGAAAGCTGCACACTGCCAGTTTAAGAGAGAAATTTCAAGGAATATCAAGTGAAAATCATGACCTTCTGTGATGCTCCGAAAGACTGTGGTTCTGGTTCATATTTCTGACAGTGTAAACAGCAGAGTTGCTTCTTATTGCCTTGCTTCTGATAGATTCCTGTGCTTCTAACAAGTTCTAACAGGTACCTGGCAGCAGACATTCAATCTTAAGCGAAGAGTTATGGTGAAGGGAAAGGCTTCAGCTTCAATGCTTGTCTGCGCTGTGTGCATAGCGTTGAAACTACATGGTAGCCTAGGCGCTACAGGGTGCCTAGGATGGTGCCCTCAATCATGTCCCCCCTCAGGCACCTTCTTTCTAGGCTACAACACATCACTCTCAGTGCCTCTTTCCTAAATGGCCTGTGATCTGCTAAAAGTCTCATAATGCCTCAGTCTCTGAGGATCAGCAACCTTTCCTCCTGCTTTATGGCGCTGAGCGTACAAATAACTGACAATGAATTGAGGATTTAAGCCTCCAAAGCAACCAAAGTCACAAACAATCTGTGCCACATGCACATTTTTTCTGCTGGACCTCAACTACTTGAGAGGGATCACAGGTTCAGCTTTGTCCTACCCGGCTGATGTGCAATCGGAACCTCCTGCTAGTTGCTGTTGTTTTGTTGGAGCTAGGAAATGCCTTTACCTTTTACAGTGTGTGCAATCTCCTCACAGAAAATCTTTCAATCCTGGGGGCAGAATACAATAATTTTTGTATTTAAGTCAGGCCTTCTCTGGAACTCCTTCCCCCACCCCGTCCACTCCCCACATCCACGTATTGTACAAAATGGCAAGAGGCTGGGAAGTAATTGCAACCTCAGGCTTGTTTGCAAACTATCCAACCTCAAAATGGAGATTTTCCTACACTCGGCATTCTTTCTCCAGCCATGGTTTGGGGGGAATGGCAGATTCTGCTGACTTGTTTAAGTGTCTCTAAATGACAGGAAATAGGCTAGTTGCTAAGAGATTGTCATGGTATTTTCTCCCCTCTACCCCATATCTTATAAATAAATGTCTCTCATTGCCCAGAGGCTCTCTCCATCTCCAGATGCTGTGTGAGCAGTTCCAGAAAAGCAAGAGTTGATCATCTCTCTCTCTCTGAAATATATATGCTCTTTGCAATAAAACACACAGGGCTTCATTCCGCCAAACCCACCTGAATTCATACAGTGTAGCAACCCACCAGCAATAGTAGCTTATATATACAGACTGCACACTGGGAGTGAAGTTAATGCTCATCGTGTTTCCACAAACACCGTAATCATTAATTTAATTGGGATTTTCACACTTTGGCAGCTTAAAAAAAAAGCACACACTCCCCAAAGCTCATTATAGCTTTGGCTTTAAGAATGCAGAACCACCACCCTCTGCTGGAAGAAAGGCCAAATGTGTAAAGGGGCATGCCCTTCCAGCAGGCTACAAGAAAATCCAGAGACTTGAAGAACATGCTAGAAAGTCTGATGGCCTGAGAAAAAAAGGATTCGGCCATTCATTTGGGCAAATGGCACAACGTCAAACATCTCTCTGATGCAGCAGCTGATGCCTGCCTGGGCAATTTTAACAACTCATGAGCATCTTCCAAAGCTTTCAAACACATGAAAGGATTTCCAGTGTTTTTCTTTTCTATTGTGACAGAGATTTGGCTGCACTACTGATAGGAAGAAAGCACAGTGGAAATACATGGGGCTTATTTCCAGGTTAGGGGTTGAGCTTGTAAAATGTATTGGGCACCATGAATGAACTGTAAATTTAAATCTATGCAATATACAGCACCTCCTGTGTCTCGAGTAACCGGCAGATTCAGGCCCTAAAATTGGCACACCTGGAATGTTGCTAGCTGATCATCATGGGGTGAACGAACCTCTCTCTGTGCTCAGTGTTTGCCTCTGCAGGTGAAGGGAGGGGTTAGGGCAGACATTCCTGACAAGCACTTTGCACATTTGCTGTCCACAGGAGACCTGGTAACTTGGAACACAGGAGGTGGAGCAGGTAAGCATCTTTACTTCTCACTTACTGCACTTAGACAAAACATTCATCATGTGATTGCTGCCTGCCAGTGATGTGTAGTGAGGGTTCAGGACTGAGGAGGCACAATCATGAATACAGGGTATGCTCAGTCTCTCTCAGTACTTCCTTGAAAACAAAAACACCCGCTCCTCCACCTGCACACCCAAATAAAGAAATAAAGTCATCTCTTCCCCCACTTGGAGCTAGGGAGAGCTCAGTGACACACCCACTGAAACAACTGGAAAATTGCCTCCCCTGGTGCTTTAGAGAGAGCTGTCCGTTTGCGCAGGCTCCCTGCTTTTTCCTTCGCTTTTGTCAAACAGGCGCAACTCTTCCTGCTGCCTCCCCAGAGCTTGCTAATGCAGATGACCTGCTTTTGTAAAGAAAATAAAAAAAATGGAAGCCACCCATGATTACAGCCTAACCTGCTGAGGCAAGTTTTCCTACTGCCTCCCCAGAGATTGCTGACACAGCACCGTGTCTGTTTTTTCATTGGAAGCCAGACATGATTACAGCAAATCAGCTGCTGGCTGCTTCCCTGTGTATTGTACTGGGTGTGCTCTGCTTAACTCATTGTGCTGCAGAAGAAAGGAGCAGAGCGGGAAGGTGAGGAACTTTTTCTTTTTACTTGTTGTGTCCTTGGCTTTGCTTTTTTTCCCCACTTGTTGTATCTGGGGAGACTCTGCCTCCTTTGACTGCATGTCATTGGTGCCTGCACAATTTTTCAATTATAAATAGTGGGCTCCATGGAGCCCAATCAAAACAGTGGTATGACAGAGGGCAATGTATGGCTGTGCTTTAGCTTTGAAAAATCAAGCATGTAAGCCCCAGTTGTGCAATAAACTTATTGTCTACTCAGGCCTTCAGAAAACAGGCCAACTTATGGCTCTCAAGCTGCACACAGCATGGCTTGTGAAACATCTGGCAAGATGCACAATGTGGCTCTTGAGCACCGTAGTCAACCCAGAGGCTGCTAGGCAGTGCAGACTATTTTCCTTGATGTGCTTTTTTGTGCAGGTTTGGAGCTTTAAAATCCAGGAGACTAACAACAAGCCATCTCCCACTTGCAGGGTGAAGCGGTACACTACCAACAAGGGCCGTGTCATATGACTTGGATGATTGTGTAGCAAAGCAGCACCACTTGGAAATGCTGGCTGCGTGGTGCTACTCAGGCAGGATAGAGATCTTTTTTACAGAGCGTGACTGTATCGTTTCCTCCATTAAATGCCAAAGAGCACTGCAGCCCATCTTGGGTCTATCTACAGCAGTGCAGACAAGGCAATGGAGAGAGTGAGAATGGGAGAGATGGAAGCTGTCCCGGCTCTCGGAGGTCAAGTCATTTAACTGAAACTGAACTGTGAAAAGGCACAAGAATGTATGACTGCTCTTTGGCACCCATGGTGGGAGAGTCACTTAACGGGGAATAACGGCGTGGAAATCACTTAGCAGAAAATAACAGCAGGAAAATTGCTTACTACATCAGAATTTCAACCAAGGCTACCACCTGGATGTTTACAGAAGGGAATGCATGTGGCACAAAAGCAAATCCTGAAGGTCTTCCCATCTTTGTACAGTCAACTAGATTCACATAATGAATGGTATGCACACATTTAGATTGCAGTTGCAACTGTGTGATTTTTTTGAGCCACCCTCTGGTTGACTAGCGAGCAATGCAGGTGTATTTGCTGTCAAGAGCTGTAACAGATGATTGAACGATGTGACTAGTCCAGGAATCACTTAAACTAGTCCAGGAATCACTTAAACTGGCAAAATGCAGCATACTGGAAAACACAAGTCAAAATGCAACTCTGCATCTCAACCGAAAGACGACCATACAAGTTCCCTGGCCACACATGCTGTCCACAATGGGAAAGAAAACGCAGGCACATTTCCTTCGCACACCACCTACACACACAAGCTGCAAGCCTATGTACCTTTTCCTGGGTGTATACGCCACCAGGAGTGTTACTAGGATTTGCGTCACCTGGTGAGAGCTCGTTGTGTCACCCCCATGATGGACCTCCTCTCATGCCAAACCATACAGAATAAATTACAATACCACACACACAGTCTAAATGCAGTGATATCACTAGGGTTGATGTAACCCCCATTAGCTTTATTTATTCATTTTAATATATAACTGTACAGGCCACCCAACAAATCAGTAACCAACAAAAAACCAGTGGCCAACTTGATGATGTCCACACAACTGAATAGGTGTTCTAGTATTAGCTCTGATGCATAGAAATGAGAGCTGACTCACACTAACACCTTATTGGTTCCCTGCTGTGTCAAAGCACCACTTCATTGCCTTGCAGGTAAGCAAGATCACAAATAAGGAGGATTGACTATCCAAGATTCCCAGTTTAACAAAGGAGATGTGCACACTGTCCATACAACAGGAAAAGATGCTGATCACAAACACAATAGGGCAAAGCGTTTTTGCATAAATGATAGTCCTGGCAGGTTGGACAGTGTGATAGAAACAAGCTCCTTGCAACAGTGTAAGTTTATACTTATGGAGTAGCCAACGACAGCATCAAGAATTGTTTCAATGTACCTCAGGCTTGGATTAAAATTATGTACAGCAACAGATCCCTTTATTTTTTATGGTCGATGCAACATCATTCATTCTCCCGTCTCCTCCCCCTCCCCCGCTAGTTTTTAAAATTACAATTCTAGCATCTTTTCCTTCTATCTTTGAAAGATGTTGTGTGCAACATTTTCACTTTGAGCTATGCCAGCTGAATATTGATGCTGAAATGCTTTACACAGATGTAGTTTCCTCTCACTGTATTAATGTTTGCGGGAACCTCCCAGGCCAATTGTTTGAGAGCATATTTTATGGTTGCCTGTGACAGTATGTAGAATGAATATGCTAATAAGCTCTAAACACAGAGGGGAAGATTTAAAGAGAGAAATCCGGACCAGACTTCAGGAACTATGATCATAAGAAGAGTCTTGCTGGATAAGAGCAAGGGTCCATCTTGTCCAGCTTCCAGTATCTCACAGTGGCCCACTGGATTCCTCAGGGAGCACACAAGACAACAAGATACCTGTACTCTGATGCCACTCCCTTGCATGTGGAACTCAGAGGTAGGATGCCTTTTAAAAGCCCAAGGTTTCATATAGTCGTCACAACTTCTTAATCTGTGATGGACTGTTCCTCTACAAATCTATCCAAACTCCTTTGAAAAGGATCACAGCCAGGTACTTTCACAACATCTTGGGGAAAGAGTTCCAAAAATCAATTAAAAACTGGGTAAAGAAATATTTCCTTTTGTGTGTTCTAACTGTGGGTTGACAGTCCGTCCCGATTCTGGTATTGTGCAAGAGGGAAAAGAACAATTCTCAATCCACGCAATCCATTTACAAAATGCATAATTGTGTTTTTCTCAATCATGTCCATTTCAAAGTCTTCTTTCTAGTCCGAAGAGTTCCAAATGCTTTAGCCTTTTCCCCAGCCCATGAATAATTTCAGTTGCGCCCTTCGGCACCTTTTCCAGTTTCATTGTATCTTTTTTTGAGATGTGGCAACTAGAACTGGACACAATACTCCACATGCTGCCTTACCCTTGATTTGTTCAATGGCATACAAATATTCTGAAATAACCTCTTGTAAAATCTCTACTTGACTTAGTTCTTTGGTTTGGGGAGGGCTGTTCAGGAAACAGCCTGAGAAACTGCCGCTTCCTCGTCAAATTACTTTAAACGGTGAGCTTCCCCTTCCCTGCATGACCCAGGCTCAATTGGGATTTTCCCCTCCTCGTTCTATTTTATTTAAATTTTAAAAAGAAGAGCTTCTGGTTGGAAGCACATGTACATTGCTAATGTGGCCCTGAAACATGCCTAACTCTAGCATTTAATGCAGCCCTTTTCAGTATGGCCTCCATCCCTCCTCCAAACATTTAGCCCCGTTACACATTTCAAGAACAGTTCTAAGGTTGGAAATGTGAACAACCTGAAAGAAAGCAGTCGCCGTAATCAGCCAAGCGGTCAAACCGCATGCACACGCTGATGACGAGAGAGGCCACACTTTTCAGCTTCTCTGCATTCGTTCAACCGAGTCAGCAATGCATGCATTTCCCCAGTAAACTGCAACAAACCTAAGTGCTTTGCCTAATTCACCCAGCATTCCCCCCTGGCTTTATATATGTCGTGCACCGAGAGCTCGGATTCCTAAGTGGTCGGCAGCTAGCAGTCATTTTTGCTCAATATCGCACTCATTATGGGCCAATTTCAACTTATGAATTAATTTATAAGCCAGTCCATTTGTGTGCAGGCAGTGCTGCCACAGGCACTGTGCTGCATTGTGCCAACCCAACCACCTCCCACCAAATGAGGACGACTGCATGGAGGAGCAAGGAGGTCAGCCGTCTGCTGTTGCCATGAGGAAGAGACCAGCTTAATCAAGGAGACACCGACAAAATTCAGGGACGGGGAGGGGGAAGCATGTTAATTCTTAACAAAGGGCTGCAGCATAATGACATAATTCAAACAAAACAGTGAATCTCACAGTGCAATCCTACAAAATGCACAGCGTTGAAGCAACAGGGTTGCATCGGTGCTGCGGTGCTGCACATAGCACTTCCGTGTCGGCGAGAAGGCAACGGGGCCGGCACTGCAGGCGTGCTGCGCCCGCGCTTCGCCTCCCTTGCCTCGGCCTTATCTCAATAATCTTGTCCTTGCTTATCTCTCCTTACTCATATCCTGACACATCACTGTCTGTGACCTGCATTCTTTCAACTTAGTGACCTTCAGCTGCCTGAAGGTGTTCAGATCCCTCAAAGTCTCTACCTTTTCCCCTTTGCTGCTGGAACCAAATCCCACAATGCCTCTAAGCTGTCACCTTTAAATCCATCCTCGAAACCCATTGTTTCCATGAAACCTTTGGCCCAACTCTAGTACACTACAACGCTGGAATTAAGCCTAAGCCTAAAGGACCTCTCTGGAATCAGTGAATGGGCAACCAAAGGACATACACAGTCTATGTCAATAAAAGGAGAGCAATGCATATTGGGGCAAAAATATCTCTTTTACATTGATAGGATTTGAACTGTTGGTGAACAACCAGGAAAGAAACCTAGATTAGATTATACAAGGCAGGTGGATGGATGGATGGATGGATGGATGGATGGATGGATGGATGGATGG
>JAJKFI010000027.1:9013278-9115054 GCA_029204185.1 Lerista edwardsae | reverse complement strand
CACCTTTCATATGAGGAAAGGCTATAGTGTTGATTTTTTTTAAAAAGGCACTGAGGAGGGGAATATGACTGAGAGCGCAATCCTAAACTGGAGTTAGGCCGGCATAAACTAAGCCAGCAAAGTGTAGCCAGCACAAGGGCCACCACAAAGCGGGTTTGGACTACTCTCGGAGTCAGGAAGGATGGCTCACATCTGTGTGCTGGCCTATCTGACTCAGAGAGGGGTCCAAACATATTTTACGGTGTCCCTTGTGCTGGCCAAACTTTGCTGGCTTAGCTTATGCCGGCCTAACTCAGTTCAGGATTGCGCCCTGAGATGTATAAAATTATGCATGGTATGGATAGAGGGATATTCCTTTTGTTCTCTCACTATATAGAACAAGGCCAGATACAAGGGAGTGGCAATAGGATACAGGTATCTGTTTTGTGTGCTCCCACAAGCATCTATTGGGACACTGAGATACAGGAAACTGGACTAGATGGGCCTTTGGCTTGATCCAGCAGGGCTCTTACGTTCTTATATAAAATGCTGAATATCGTAATTACTCACCATCTCCATAACTAAAAGAGGAAAGTAGTTTTAGCAAGGCAGTAATATACCACATAGGCTGAGCTTCTCTCTGTGAACAAATAAGTCCTTTTGTGAGCCACTTACAGTATGTTACGTACTAGTCATCTGTAAGCCAGCATTCTTAAGGCAAAGCTCACATCACATACCTAACCCTTAGCTTTATAAACTTGCTAACTAATCATCAGTCCTAGGAAATGTGGATCTTGAAATAATCACCACCTTTTTCTTTAATTTGGAAATAATTTGTTTTGAGGTGCTGATAAAATAAAAATAATATACTCTAGAAGAAAACTGTCTCTTCCATTTTCTTAATGGTAAAGCTGTACCTCTTAAGTGAAACTTTGCAATTCTATAAAAATCAGGGAGTTAGCTGCATTGGTTCATTTGGAAAAAAAATCCAAGAGCAACAACCTGGTAAGATCTTTTATCAGGACTAACCAAAACCTTCACAACTGCATTGTTTTGGTTGAGCCACATTAAGTGACTTTGATTTTTAACCAGTACTAATACAGAAATATTTGTTTATATTGGCTGATCCTAAATAAGTTTCAAATTAATTCAATTCCCTTATAGCTGACTGCAGTTAACACACCAGATTCTAAAAACCCTCCTACAATCTGTCTGAAAACAATGGCCTCTGACTGCGGAAAAATTCAGATCTGTTCCAATTGAGAACTTTTGTTCATCTAAAGATTAAGTACAACAGTAACTAGTTAAGGCTTTAGGACAAGTGTGTAGCAACACCCAGACAAGCCTAAACAGAGATGTTAGCTTTACTTCACCTTTAGATTTCTTTTCTACAATGTCCTGGGTTCTTTGATATGTTTCCTGTTCGTCTTTGTGTTTTAGGAAATACAAGTCTCAACTGCTGTGAATCTGCAAGTTTCAAAAACTGACTTTCTTGCCCAACAGTTCTATAAGGCAGGCCCTTATCTCTACAGTCCTTGGGCGTCTGCTACCTTGCCTTCCTCAAGAACATCTCTGCAGGCTGTTCCTGCCTTGGGGCAGGTTACACAAAGGAGCTGGTGGTAGCACAACAAAACTGAGGCAAGTCTTCAGATCCTTTTGAAATATGCAAGATCCAATCTACCAGGAACTTGGTGAAGCCCCTCAGGTGGTTATAGATGTGGTGGAAAGTAAGGGATTGGGGAAGCGGCTTTCAAATAATTCAATGTGGCAAGGCAAGCTGAATTTGGTGCCCCTAGTATACATCAAATCAGTTATCTTAGGAACTGCAGTGCTGTTTTTCCTGAGGGTTACAGGACCACCCAAAAACCTTTTAGAAAAGAGATTCAGAGAAAATAATGTAGATGTACAACAATCCATACGCATCAACTAATGGTTTTGCAATACTTAGCAACTTGTTTGTGTACAAAAAGTCAATATTGGTACTCCAAAAGTTTAATACTAGACAAGAATTAATCATCATCATTATTAGCAGGGCTATTTTATATGACATATGTGAGCTGATATCACCAAATCAGGACTTCCCTGATTCAACCATCGTCTCTGCCATACATTCTTTAGGGCTGCAATGCCATGCATACTTACTTGGGAGTGACTTCTATTAAACTCTGTGGCCCTTACTTCTGAGTAGATGTGCACAGGATGGTGCAGCAGATAGCGTTAGTAAGCCATGCAAATACTGATAAAAGGCTACCTGTAGTTCAACATAATGACCACACAAAATGTTTTACTAAAAAAGACAGTTTATTTTCCAATGTAAAAAACCACATTACACAGCATTCTTATAATTGTCCAATTCCCACCTTCCAAAGCTGTGCTGAACAATTTTTTTAAAGCTTCCAGAGCTGTGCCTACAATCCCTCTTTAAAAGCAAATGAAAATATTCCTGTCCTCCAAGGAAGCTTCTTCCAAAATGTTACCCGATTCATGTTCAAAGTAATCTTGAATTCCCCCAACAATGGGCAAGAAGCATAGAAAGAGACAAATCAGGATCAATAAAAGCCCTTTGACAGTTGATTCCATGATCGCAACTCTGACACTATTGCTGAATATCTCACTGAATCCCATGCAACTCTTTCTTCACAGAGATACCGGAGGGAGTTCACACAAAACAGAAACAACTAACGTTTTCTGGAGATGCAAGTTCTATTTTTTAAGAAGACGAAGAATTATATGAAATTGGCACAATTGGAAAGAGTCTGCTGGAGTGGTACTACTTCAAGGACTTCAAGGTATAGTTAGACAGGGGAGGCAGTATCACCTCAAATCAAAAGGCTAGAACTATGTACCTATTGGTCAATTAATTTAATCAAGAAAGGGAATAGTGTCCCCTGTGGTCTAGGAGGAGTGGGCAATGACTTGAAGGATGGGAGAGATGTTAGGAAAGACTTGGAACCCCTGAACCTAAATAACCCTGAGTGTCTTTCCACTATATATAAGAGAGAGAGAGAGAGAGAGAGAGAGAATGAATGTTGGTGTGCAAGAAGTGGTTAAGAAACATTACACTTTCCTGGGCTCAGTCATCCATAATTATTGCATTTAAATCATGTTTGTTTCTTCCTCAAAATGTGTTAGAAAAGAAAGTCACTAAGACATGAAGCCATGCAAGAAAAGATTAGTTTGTGCTTTAGATAACTGTTTCTTTTCCACATCGTTGGGTCACCTACAATAATTTTCATATTATGAACTAATAAGACAGAATTCGTAAAGATGGATGCATGATATATATAAAAAAGACAACAGAAGGGAACTGGGGCACTGCCGTATGTGTCAAGCGCAAAGTTGTTGCTGATGACAGTTAACCAAAAATCTCACATCTACTAGGCTTTCTAAACGTTGACTTGACACACCTTCCTAGTTAGTTCTGACATCTCTCAAGGTTAAAATACTTTCAGGAATCTCAGTTTGCACATTCTCAAATTAAAGCTTGCAAACCCAGCTACAGTCACAGTTTTAACCCCAGTTGATAACACAGGCATGAATCAGCACCAGAGAAAACCAAGACTGAAGTAACCAAGAAGGACAAACCAACTTAACTCATTATTAAGCACACACTGCATTGCTAAATGGGACAGTTTTCTACCATGGCAAGTCCCATGCTTGGAGATCCCAAAAAGTCGATACAGACTGGAGTCAAATTACTCATTAAAAACGTTTAAGATGAAGTCTAAGTCCATGTAATGTGCTTAATGGCAAAATGGGTTTGTATTATAAATGCACAGTGGAGTCCATCCATATTGAATACAGAATATGCACAAGGCATGGGAGTTTTGCAAAATGACCCCGAAGGCATGGAGAACGTGCACAAGAACAGCAATAAAGGATATTTTATACATCACCTGCCTATGTAAACACTGTGCATACCTCCATATATGTGAACACCATCTCCAGTCAGCTTTGTATTAATACATACAAGACACATAAGTTGCAAATGAATTGACACCCTCTCTTCAAACACAACAGAGAATGGTTACCTCCTCTTTCCTTGTATTTCCCATCTTAGTTTAAGTCAACCCATGCGTATACTATGTACGTTTTCTCTAAAATGTTTATGTTCTGATTTCTTATTGCTTAGAGATACTGGTTGTGCTGGAATACAGAGCTGCATTTTGTCACAGGAGGCAGATTTCTGGAATAAAGGTATGTGGAAGACATGTTCTAGGTCTCTCTCCTGCAGCACCAAATAATCTAATGGTGATAACTACTGCCAAAGGACACACTGCACTATTTGGCATTGTGGCATGCACCTACACACATCCAGAAAAGGGGCACTCTCTCCTACCTGAATCCGTTCCTCCTTTACCTGAGTTACAATTGCAGACACTGACCCACTGCTGCAATGTCAAAGTCTACCTGGTTACTTCAAAACCAAAATGCGAGTGAAAGTTCCCTGATAGCAAGCTGCAGATCTAATCACTTATTAACAGATCTCTGGCATGATGCACCTTGCCCAGATACACTATCAGATGTGACCAATTACTCATCCCAATACAGGAAATGTTAGGAGGATTATGCCTCAATTCTAGACCTTCTGGTCCTTGAATTAAATGCCCTTGTGATGTAGCAGTCTCCATCCAGTTTCAGGTATGAAGTATCTATGCAAAATCCACCAGCACAGTAAGTAGAAGTAGAAAACCTGGTGGCAATTTCTGTTGAAACTATTAGTTACGAGCAGGGCACAGAGACTCAAACACCTCTCACCAGAATAGTTATGGTTGGGACTACACAAAACACAGCGGAGCTGAGGGAGGGACACTGTAAAAGAAGGTTCGTATTGCTGTCCATTTTTGAGGAATCAGCCCTGTGGAACTGGGCTGCTAACCCAGTTCCACAGTTTTAAATAAAGACTTCAGAGACTACAATCCAAGTTTTGGCTTGGAACGAATGTCAATCCCACCTACAATAGAAGCGGGATTTTTCCATTACATACATCCAGAGCACTGAAACATTTCCTCCCTTTCTAAAAACATTAACTAGAGGTCAGCTAGTTATAAAAATAATTCAGTTCCACTGAGCTTTCCCATTCCATCTTCCTATTAAAAAAACAAGGAAAAATGATTTTTAAAAACCAAATCTTGATAGTGAGACTTGCCTAAACATCTGCTGGAAGAACACTGTGGAACAGTTTGCCCGTGAGAAAGAACAATCCCCATAAAAAGTGCCATTGGAAGAAGAGCTCAATGTTGACAAAACATGACAAGTGCTCTCAACAATGTGAAACACCAGCAGAAAAGGAGAAGCTCTAGGTCCAGGACAATTGTTGTCAGGGCATTTTGGTGTGACACACTCTACGAGCAGCCTCAGGCCTTCCAAAAGCCCACCCCTAAGCATGTGCATCCACCTCTCACACGGCTGTCTAGTCCATTTCCATAGACATCAGTCGACGTCTCTCTCGCCGGGTTTCTTGAACTTCCTTTTTGCAACACCAACGGGAACTGCAGTAGCCAATCAGGCAGGATAAGAGTCCAATGAGGGTGGCCAGGCCAATGCCAATCAGCAGTGGAAATTTGAAAGCATTCAGCACTGGTGGAGGTGGGGAGGGAAGAAGAAAAAAGATGGTATACACAATCCATAAAAACAGAGCGCCAACATTTCTTTATGCTTAAAAGCAACAAAAGAAGCAATGAAGAACCAAAATACTACCACTGAAAGCCAGCAGGACACCACAGGCTGGAACAAGAACTGGTGTGTTCCAGGCCTCTCATATCCAATGTGACTGAGCATACTGCAATTATGCAACTGAAGTGACATTTTTTGCAAAGCTAGAAAAATGAAAATTTGTTTTTTGGAAAATAGGGCAAATGGCAAGAGCCTGCCAAAGATTCTCCAGTAGCTAAGGTGGCACACCAAATTCTGTCATGCTGTTCCCCCCTTAGTGGTACACCAGCTGCTGCCACTCCTCTTCTTACTCCCTGGATTTGAAAAGAAAGCGAGAAACGGAGTGGAAGTGTGATGGAGAGCAGAGTGGTGTCCCCATTCTCCTCCTCAGGTCTTCTTTGGCTCTTCTATTACTTTCCAAATCCAGGAAGTGGGAAGAGAAGAAACAGAGGTGCCCCCCCATTGGCTCATGGATGGGCCAGCCCTGAAAATAGCACTACAAGAATTGAAATTGCCAACTATCATGGACGTGGATTCTGAAAAGCTGTTCCTGCTTTTCACTGAAACATTACTTAGAGCTATGATAATGGGGAAACTCCATAAACCAATAACTGTGTGTATGTGTTTGGTGCTATTTTTTTCCCAAAATTTCTTGATTAAAATAGCAAATTGTGGTATGTGTTTTTATTCTACAGTCTCATTCCAAGTTCTCATTTTTATTAACTCTAAATGCTTTAAAAGTGTACTAGGTAGAGGATATAGATGATATAGCATCAGCAGATGCAGTCACAGTATTATTTCTAATTGGAAAAGCAATCTATTTTAATTTCTAGTAAATATCTTAAATACCAGAATGTGGTGTCTTGTAGTTTTATTCAAATATTTTAACCCCCAAAAGTTGCTGATTTGTGTTTTTATGCGGTGTTTAAAAAACAAAACCCACCCCAATAAATAACAAAAAACTGATACTGACAGAATGTTCAATGGTTCCTTTCAAAGATGCTAAGTGACGAATGTGCAAATACAGGGACAGAGACAATGCCCCAAACAAAATCTATATGTCCTTACCATCCATTTTCACAGTTATAAGGACTGGTTTGGATTTGACTTCCATCTTCTGTTGCCAGACACCTGCCGCTGACCGCACCCAGGGGGTAACCAAGCAGTAATGATTGCCAAAGTCTAGGTCCTCACAGCCGTGAATCCGAAGCCGAAACTCTAGGGAGCTGATTCTCTCCAAGCTGACATCACTACTCCCATTTCTTCTGGCCTGGGTCACTATTCCTTTCTGATCCAATGAAGCTAGGAAAACAGGGTCTCTATCCATTGTGAAAGAACGCAAAGCAAACCAGGAGACATTGAAGGACATATCATCTGAAAAACAACCAAATAAGGCATGATGGTAGAGAGCATTAAATTCAACACTTCATGGAGTTCCCATTGTGATGTACACAACTTCAGAGGTACAGAGATTCCACTTGCCCTTCAGAGAGTTAAGGTCATTGAACTACACAGGTTTAATTGCATTCAACAACAACGTATGGTCTCCAGTTTGTGAAATCTTCTAAGCAATAACCTCAATTCGTAATTTGGCAGGTGCGGAAGAGCAGATTAAGCTGATTAGCATAAGGAGCTCCATCTGTAGTGTTGTTTGGGGGCAATGTTACCAGTTATTCTCTTACAGGAAGATGGACATGTAAGGTAAATCAAAAGGCTTGCATGAAGTGGCCACAGCAGCTTTACGAACCATCAGGTATGGCACATTTTACTGTACCACCACAAATACACCCAAAGAACTGTTCTAATGCTACAACACCAATTCTTTTTTCTTTCCCCATCCCCTGGTTTGAACTACCATTAGCGTCTCACCCCAACATCTGAACAAATGGCAAAGTCCCAAAGACCACCCTCATTTTACATGCCTTGCTGCTACCCCTTTGAGCTCCTAACAGTACTACAGCATCTGCTCTTTGTTTCTTTTTAATAGCAATAAAAGTTTGTAAAAATAGTCAGATTGTTAGTTGACTTGAGTTGTCCTAAAGAATAGGGTATTAATATTAAATGTCTCATGCCCTGTGCACATACATCCCCGGTCCCCGTCATTAAGCAACACACCACTGCTGTTGCCCTCCTCACAACATATGCCACTTCCTACTCTCACCCTATACTTTTCCCATAAAGAACTGCTCAAAATGCATCTTAATCCATATAGAGATTTTTAATGAGGTAAGAGCACATCCTGGCTTATCAGAAGCAAATCCACACATTTCAGATAGGTGTGCAAAGTAACCTGCAAGTGGTTACTGACTGTGCATCTACAGTGGGGGAACTGTTTTAAGCATAGGTGCCTCATCTCTGTAGATGACTTATTAAATGTCAACTGAAGGAAGTCAGATTTCATTCCCTTCCTCTGGGTACAATGAAAAGGAAGAGACAAGCACAGTGCAGTCCTGAAAACAAAGTTTTGAAATTTTGGTTGCGGAGTTGCAGGGGCGTAACTAGGGGATGGCAGGGGGTGGCACGAGCCATGGGCGCCATCTTGCAGGGGGCGCCGTTCGCATGGCGCCCGCCCCCCCCAAATGGCGCCCACGGCCCGCCCGCTCCCTGCGCCGCATTCTCCTCGCTCCGGCTGGCCTTAAAGAGCCAGCCGGAGCGAGGAGAAAGTGCTGCCACCCGGCGCCCCCTCCCGCTTCTCAAGGGGGCAGGGTGCTGGGCGCCGCGGCGTTCTGTTTGCTCCTGCCGGCTCTTTAAGGCCAGCACGAGCGAACAGAAAAAATGCGGCCGGGGCGCCGCGTTCTGTTCGCTCCACAGCGAACAGAAAGAACGCAGCGCCCCAGCCGCATTCTTTCTGTTCGCTTGTGCCAGCCTTAAAGAGCCAGCACGAGCGAACAGAACGCGGCTGGGGTGCCGCATTCTGTTCGCTGCCGCCGGTCCTTTAAGGCCAACGGCAGCGAACAGAACACAGCGCCCCTGCCACGTTCTGTTCGCTGCCGCTGGCCTTAAAGGGCCGGCGGCAGCAAACAGAACGCGCCTCTTAGAAGGGGCAGGGCGCTATGTCATGACGTCACGATATGACGTCATGATGTTGCATGCCCCTAGGGGCGCATTTTCATTGGGCACCATGGGTGCCCTTTCAAATAGATTCGCCCCTGCCGAGTTGAGATTCTTTGAAAGCTTGACTGGCACTTCATAAGAACTCTCCCCCTTTGCTGGATCTAGTTCAGCTTCCTGTATCTCACAGTGGCCAACCAGATGCCTCAGGGAGCACACAAAACAACAAGATGCCTGCATCCTGTTGCCACTCCCTTGTTCCTGGTATTCTGACGTAGTCTAAAATACAGGCTTTGGCACATGCCCATTATGGTTTGTAACCTAAAAATCTTCTAGAAATCAATCCTCTTTTAAAGGCACCCAGGCCACACACTATGACCACATCCTTTGACAAGAAGTTCCATAATTAATTACCCACTGAACTACGTATTTTCTTTTCAATATATTGAAGATAAAATATTTAAAGGATTTCTATACCACTTTTCCCATGCTCAAAGCAGTGTACAATAATAAAAATGCAAGCTAGAATACAATGAAACGATTGTATCATTGTAAGTAAAACCATTAAAATTAGTTATTTTTAATTTCTCACAACAGGTGCTTCCGAGGAATAATCAAATGTGACCTGAAATATGGTATATGCAATGCCCTCCCTTCCTCTCAAATGGCATCCCTGCAAATTACAAAATGCTTATTATTTGCTTGTCTATAAAAATCAGATTGCATCATTCCCATAAAAAAATAAACACCCACTTGGAGGGAGTAATCCAATCAGTTTTCCATAACACTTCAAGTCCCAAAACCAAGTACACACTGCCCTCAATTCAGGCCCTGCTTTTATCTACATATGTACTTTAGTTCTGTATCATTAGGAACAAATGTCTTACACCAATTTCACTAAAGAGATAATCTCTCAAGTGTCTTTGCTTTGACTTCCACCCCTAACACTAACTGACAGGTAGTCAGAGTCCATCAGTATATCCTACATTCTTCTGGGTGAGATTATACTGAATCCATTAGCAGATCTGCACTTTTAACCTCATTAGACTGGTAGCTGAGGATGCAGTTTAATAAAAATTCTGCTATGTTCTGGTGAATTTCCTAGTGCACTCCTTAGCAAGCTGGAAAGCAAGTGTGAATGCTATTGCATATGGGGAACACTAAAACAACCATGCCTGAAGCATCTGCTGGGCTGCAGCTGGGAACCACAGGTCATCAGCACAATCTCCACGGAGGCAGGATGTGGACTAGATATATATCAATGAATGAAGATGATAGAAATTGCCTCACTGGGGCAGACCAGAGACTTATACTGCAATCCTGTACGTTCCATTGAACTTAATGGGGCTTACTTCTCCGTAGACATGCATAGGATTGTGCTGTTATTGGGTACATGCTGAGACATGTGTGATGTTTATATTAGCATTTTAAGGGCCCAATCCTAATGAACTTTCCATCACCAATGCAGCTGCAATTCAGGCCCGAGGTGAGGAAACCCTCTTTACTTTGAGCAGGCCTGCGAGACCCCCCACCCCCAAAAAGCAGGATGCAATGCGCACTCAATTGGCACAGCAGTATTGGCGGTAGAAAGTTGGATAGGACCGAGTCCTAAGACTGAAAGGTGAGTACACTTGAGGCATACACGTGGCCAAGAAACTTCAACTGTATGTGTATACCACTTATAGTTTGCTAGGCTGAAGGAAGCTTTGGCATAAAGCTGCTGGTCTTTTAGCATACATAGCCAAGCCTCTAGAAATTCATACTCAAGATATTTCCCAAGTTTCTATATGTCAGGCTTGTCTAGAGGCACAACAATATTTTTGTTAGATTTATTTTTAAAGATCCATGCTAGAAAACGGAGGTTAAGGCAGTATGAGAAACATCCAGATTGCTGAGGCAGAAAATATAAAGTATGAATTGGAACCTGGACTACTAAAACAATTGCTCTCAGCCTTAATCCAACACAAAGAACACTCTATTGTGGGTTTTGTTTTACTTTTTTAAAAAGTCGTTAGCACAAATTGCCTCAGATGTCCATGAGATATTGTAATCTGTCCAAAAGTCATTTATTAATTTTCCTTGTCACAGTCATCTTGCCTTCTGTTGCGGATAGAAAAACTATAAGCAAAACTATGTTGCAGATAAAAAAACTATAAGCAACTACACACATCTTTCCTGATGTGTGTACCCTAACAGGATCATTTTTATAAGATAGACTACATCATCAGTACAGTCTCTGCATCTGCTGTAGCTAAAGGGAAGCCAATTAAAGTACATGTGCACCAAAGGAACAGCAGAAGACCTATCAATCCAACAGATAAGAAATATCCGCGCAGGTGGTTTTTTTTGGGGGGGGGGGTCAGAGTCTGTAACCACAGGGATGGAAGTGTCCCAGATACCTTGCTCCCAAATCCCTAAAGCTATTCATTACCCAGATATCCATCCATCTCATTTCCTGGATCTGTATTTCTGACTAACTAGATCCAATTATGCCAGAATAATCCAGAAGAGTTAACCATGAAGCAGAGGGACATGTCTCAACCTACTACCTCTCTTGTCCACAGTTTAGATTTTGTACTCGACATCCTCCCACCTCAAAAGCAGCCACGTCTCAATTTTTTCAGAAAGGATTTCTACCTAAAGGTTTCAGAAAGGTTTCTACCTAAAGGTCCAAGTCAAAACTTCTTACAATTCTACAATTCAGATTACAAAAAAGACAGATCTTATAGTATAGGTGGGGTATTTGAAAATGGTGGGGGTGGTGTTTTGCAGATTTTGTGATTTGAAAGGCAGAAACAGTGTTGTTTTTATTTTATCATTCCAAGTTTTTATTTTCATTAATTCTAAATGCTTTAAAAGTATACTAGGAAGATGATACAGTGCCAGCAGATGCAGCCACAATATTATTTCTAAACGTATTTCAAAACGTGGTGTTGGGTATTTTTTTCTGATATTTTAACCCCAAAAGGTGATGTTTTGTGTTTTTATGCATTTTAAACAAAGAAAAAAACAGCCCTAAGTATAGGATAGTATTATCAAATAGTCTCCACCGTGGGCAGTACGTAATTCAATATAGTCTAAGGTTGCAGATCTAGTCACACATCGGGGGTAAGACCCATTGAACACAGTAACATTTCTTAGTAAACATGCGTACAACAGTGCTAAATGAGTGTCGCAGAAGATAAAAAAGCTGATGGGAAATACTGCCTCCCCCCCCCCCCCACATCTCCTTCAAGAGCATTGTTGAAATAAAATTGGTTTTGTTCTTAGATTTATAAGGATTTTGATGCTGCTCTGTTTCTCCATATTTAGTGATGCTAGTATATAAATTAGATTAGCAAAGACTAATTGCTATTTGAGTAAGGGAGAGAGGCCACAAATAGAAGAAGATGGTGTAGCCAGTCATCTGTCCCACATCACAGAGATAAAAGCAGTGAAAGTTTCTTATTTTATTTGGGCTTTCCATTTTAAATGTTATGAACACATAAATGCTTTCATTTTCAAAGGGAAAATAACAATTTATTTTCATATGTCTAAGTGCCACATACCAGCTATTTCTAGCAGCCACTGACACCCTAATTCCACACATTATTTCTTCCCTTATACATGCAGGATAACACAAAAGGTTTCACAAGGGAAGTATCCATCACTGAAGCAACGTTGCTAATTTTTTTTAAAGGTGCCTAGGTGAGGAACAGGGCTATGCTTAGGGTGATTTACCTGATTTCTTCAAATTGGGCCCCATGCTTTGCCCCCCCCCCACACACACACCCCGGGTGGCAGATGGATCAGCCACCCCAACTACAAAATACTTGCAAGCACGTTTTGTGCACACATACCTATGAAGGTTGAAGCTTTTGCTGGAAAAATACCTATTAGCAGGAGTCAGATTCCTATCCAGCAGAGATGCATGTGTATTTTTCATGCAAACATTGCAATTCAACATATATTGTGCCCAAAGTTGTATTTGTAGATTTCATTTTACCCTTATGGTTCTGGCATTACTCTTTATACATTTTCTGTAAGTATAATTTGTGCAGCAACATTTCTATACACATTCCCAGCTTTTGGTGGATTTCTGCCCAAGTTTGTAAAGTTCATCAGCAGCAGCAGCAATAAAAACATTTGTTAAAAGCAAGATTTAGTTCAGTGTAATAGCAGCACTAGTTGGATTTGGTGTAATTCTTATACTAATGCACTTTAAAAGGCGATCACTGGAGGCAGTTACTACTCTAAGACACACTACAGTACAGACACACACCCTGGAGCAGCTCATACTAATGGATCACTGTAGAGGAGGGAGACTGCCATGTGGAACAGTGGTAAATTAAGCCTGAAACCTTATGTACAGGGCAAACTATAGTTTTAGAGCACTTTCTTCCTTAGGGAAAAAATGCAAAGTGATCTACACTTTATGTAGAACTACATCTTTATGTATGTTTTTATTTGACATGGGAGGCCTAAACTGGTGGCCCTTAGCTACTTACCCTGGTCAGCCAGCCTTCAAGATTTTGAGACCCATTTCCAGCCCATCTACATGGCACCATGTATTCCAACTTGACAGAATCGGGTTCCATTAGCATAGCCAAATCGTAATATTAAAACCATTTTTATCTAACAAAACATAAATGAGGATTTTCCAGAAAAACTGGGTACACCCCACCAAGCCATAAACACAATGTTAATGGTTTACTTCCAGAATAGCTGCTAGTTGTCTTTGCAAAAAATAAGACTCCTCCATTCACACGGAGGTACACTAAGTACCCTCAGAGTGCAGCGTTATAGTAAAAGCTGCCTGAAGATGCACCTTCTTTACCAAGTTTACTAGCCTGTGTAAAGCATTAACACGCCCTCCTCCTTGGCAGAAACACCTTGGTGTTAAAGGTGGCTTGTAAACTTTGCATACAAGTAAAACCCATGAGGACATTTTTTTCTGCTATGATTATAAACTTTACATAGATGCAAAGTTATTCTAACCCCTCGTCCTATTCCCAGTCCCCATTACCACCAAAATTCACAACTGACTTAATAGCCCCCAATAGTAATCTTCCATCCCTACTCATCTTCCTCCTTCCAACATAAAATCTCCATCCTTCTACCTCAACCCCAATATTAGGGGACCCTTCTCCATGATTCCACTTCCCCACCAGCTTCTGGGGTCCACTTTAAAAGTCATTTAAGCCAGTAACCAACACCACCCAAGCTTCCCACCAGTAGTAGCACTAGGGCTGGTGTCATTTGTTGAGGAAATTCATGGTGTCAGCCCATTTACTTTATAACACTACAGCAACACTATAACACTACAACAAATACCCAGTGGCCAACTTGATGACACTCATACGTAATAAAAATTCTAATGTTAGTTTTGATATATAGAAATGACTGGTGACTCATACTAACACCTTATTGGTTCAATGCTGCATCATAAGACCATCTCATTGGCTCTTGAAACAATTGGCTCTTGAAACAAGCTCATTGGTCCACTGGTGGCCACTGTGAGATAGAGGAAGCTGGACTAGATGGGGCTTTGGCCTGATCCAGTGGGACTCTTATGTTTTCATGATCAGTTCCGAGTTAAAGAAATCCACTTTTTCTCATATTAGGCAGTTGTGTTTTCTTTTTTCTGGTTATTTTGTTTTAATTTTGATGGAATACAGATCATTCAACACGGTTTGTTTCATTATATTCTTCATTAAGTTACCTATTGGTTGATATATAACATGATGGTATTATTCATCAATACCAGGGTTTCTAAAATTTTGGCCACATGGGTGTCACCGCCCAAGGGCGTCACCTGGTGCGGTCCACACACCACTAACTACGCCACTGGGCAGGAAGAAGACTAGCACAAGGACAATGTCCATGTAAAAGTGAAATGAGCTAGGTTTAAGCAAAGCAGCCACAACTATAACAGCAGCTCTTCCCATTTACTTTCAAGGGCCCTTCATTCAAGAGGCCACAGTAAAACTGTAAGTAGCCACTAAGTACTCAATTGCAAGGCTTACATAGCTGCCCATGAAACTTGATAGAACACTACTGTGAATCAAAACTGTGATTTTGATAGAACACTAGCAATCAAAAAGAATACTGGCAATACTACCTTTGTTGGTTGTTAGTTAGGTTGCAGCATTGTTATCTGCAGATTAAATGTTGCCTACGACCAAAAGTTGTAAGGGATGAATAATGGATCCCAAGTTTTAAGAATCAAGCCAACAGACAAAAGGGCATTTGGCTTTTCACAGCTCAGCAAAGTTATTGAAATATTTGCTATAAGCACTTTGAACACATCAACATTAATATTTAGGATTAAGGGGGAATGAATGCCTTGCCCTAGATGTGTCCTGAGCATACTGCATAAAAATTATAAACACCCATCGGAATTACATTTGTATAGGTGAGCTGTATAGCTTAACTGGAAATAGCTAAACCCAGATTTACAGTATGTGCTCAATACCCACAAAAATCAGGCTGCTCATTCAAATAGCCATCCTCTGAAATGTACTAGATTTTGTTCGTTCACAGGAGGTACTGTGATGATTAAGGATAACATTTGTCCATAGAGGAAAAACAGCAGATGTGATGTAATTTTTTACATTAGCATATAGGAAACTAATAATGGGCACTTTCAGATTTATTGTTTTGACAGTGAGTGCAATCCTAACCTGGAGTTAAACCAGCATAGTTAGGCCAGCAAAGTTTGTCTGGCACCAGGGACATCATAAAGTATGTGCACCATCCTCCCGACTCCGAGAATGGTCCAAATGCACTTTATGGTAGCCCTGGTGCTGGCCAAACTTTGCTGGCCTAATTGTGCCAGCCTAACTCGAGGTTAGGATTGTGCTCTGTATCAGATATTCAATATCAGAACTTCACAGCAGTTTTTATCACTTTGGTGATAAAAAAAGTAATCTTATTCCATTTCCATATGAGCCAACATGACCTTGGCTAATTTCTAATGGACAACACTGGGAATAAGATGATCCATAGACAGCTAAAGATCAGTCAGAACTCCTATGTATGTTGGGAGCCATCTCCAATTATGCTTGACAAAATGAGCATTTAGAGTTTTCATTCTGTGTTGACAGCTGGGCAAACACAGACTCTAGTTCAGCTTATAGGGAGGATGTGCATAACAGGGAGTAACCAAGTGTAGAATTGTGGCAGCTGTTCTTAGAGACAAAGTCCTCTGTGGACTTAGGATTCCACCAATACTATCTGTGCACTCATAAGAAAAACAGATCTGAACTCTCTTGGCATGACAGAGAGACGGGCAATGCGCCAATTGCTGGCACAAACAGATGCTAAACGTTCAGATTTCCACTAATCCACCCAGATTACAAGAAATATGATAAAAGGAGACACTGGCAAAATCACTCTACACATAGATTAAAAAGGTCAATTCTCAAAGCTCTCCACTGAATTGTGGAATTGCGTTTACTTCCAACAATTATTTGAAACACCTCCACAGTTATCAATGTGTAACAAACAACCCCAACAAAAAAAATGCGATTTTGTTCTTTTCAAACTCATACCTGGACTAAGTGCTGTTCCTTCAATGGTGACGATGCAATCTAAAGTTACCAACTCGCCCCAGTAAACAGTAGGACTATCGGAATGTACTGAAACATTGAATACAGGACCTACAAAGGAGAAAAAGAAAAGCAAAATGTGTTATATTGCTGTTTTTTTTTTATTTGTGGAGTTGCTCATGTTACCTGCACACAGCCAGTGTAGGCTAGTGTGAGAAGTTCTTTGGAATCCAACATCCATTACATACGTTTGACAAAAAATATATGGAACTAGCACCTGTGTATTATTATTTAATTGCAATGTGAATAACTAGCAGATTTGTTGATGGAGCTAGAATTTCTGAGCTCTCTGGGTGTTTGAACAACAATATTATGGTTCATATTCATCATTTCTGATAGAGATGCGATTTTGTGGAAAAATGTACTTGTGCTTCTAACTAAGCTTACATGTAACGGATCAAAGTATCTCAGCCAAAAGAACAGCATATTGATTTCTATATATGAAAGAACTGTGGTCAAAGTACAGACAAGATTCAGCAGAATGGAAAACCTGCATGTATCATATGGCTGAACCACAAGCCACCACTAAAATCATCCCCAGATAATTTTCAGTCTGAGTATACAAAAGTAAAGCTATCATATAATGAAAGCAATCCAACTTTTTTAAAAACGCTAACATACATGCCTAGAAAAAGTATTTGGAAAAATTAGAGAGAGGTACAGCTGAAGTACTGAACCTTCAGGAACATTTTACACCACTGAATTGAACAGAAAAGAGAGAGAGACACTGATGCATGCAACATGTAGTTACACCCTTACTCTTTGCTGATGTCTCTATCCTCTGTCTTACATTGCCCTAGTACTTCACAGTTTGTCTTACACTCAGGTCAAGCCAGTATTCTCAAGGGTCACATTCGAAAAGCAAAGCAAGTTTTTGTAAAGGATGTTAACAGCTTGCAAACTACATTATTTTTTTCCTGGTCAGTGCTGAATCAGCCATAGAAGCTGAGCATTGTATTGCAAAATAGAGGTTTTTCTTTGTTTTTAATTAAGGCATAAAAAAGCAGGGTAAGTATGAAGTATGTTCAGCACCATCAAAAGACAGCAGACACATTTACTACAATGCAGTGCAATATTCTACTTTAGTAGAAGCAATTACAGCCTTACTATTTCCCAGCCATATTCAAAATGAATACGGTATCCTCAATTTTCTCTCCCAAATTAAATTTTATGTGTGGTACAGTACCAGTTTAATTTATCCAAGTGATGAGTTGAGAGGGTAAGAAAGATAAACACTATAGCACTCAGATTTACAAAAAAAAATTCTATTTAGCCAGAGTCACACAATGACACAGAGGGAGTAAATCTGGAGAAGTCAAGGCAATCAATTCATTTAGATCTAGAAATAAAATGTAGGTGTGGCATATTTTCTGCCTCAGATGAAAGTGAGTTTTTGCATTGGCAAAGCAATTCCTACGTAGAAAGAGTGTCATAATAAAAAT
Organism: Lerista edwardsae; assembly: GCA_029204185.1. Classification (NCBI taxonomy): domain Eukaryota; kingdom Metazoa; phylum Chordata; class Lepidosauria; order Squamata; family Scincidae; genus Lerista; species Lerista edwardsae. The sequence continues at coordinate 9,097,338 of JAJKFI010000027.1, read as the reverse complement.
CTCTTCTACATGCTTTTTAGTTCTGACAAAAATAGCTGCATTAAATTAATCCTGTATCAAGTTAAGAGGGAATTACTGCATTTCTAGTGCCTTATCAGCCTGTACATGGAGAAGAGGAAAGCCAAATGTAAGTCCCCTGATGTACTTCTCTACAGAACATTCCCTGAAGTTAAAAGTAAGACTGATAGGAGGTGCTGCTCCTCTTCAATGCTTTGCTTTTAGAATGCTCTGTACATCAACAACCTCAAAGTTTGTGAATTTACAGGGAGGAAAAAATGGCAGATGCACTGAATAACAATACAATAGCTTATTAGCAGTGGTTCTCAAACTGTGGCACCTGAAACCAACCAGGGGAGCAGAATCCTTGCTAAAAACCCACTGCCTTATACAATATAGGATTGTAGCCTTAATGGCGAGCTGTGGCCAATGGCCCAGTAGGTCAAGGGAGCCACTAGCTGAAAACGTTTGGGAATCATTGGCCTACACAAAACAAATGTTTGGGAATTATAGGAATCATTGGTCTATAGTAAAACAAAAGCCCATAGAGGGAATAAAACTGCAATTGAGCAGGCATTGGCAACTGACCTCTGACCCTCATGAAATTCTTATTAGAGGAATACTACCTAAAGATACTACCAGGTATTTTTTACATTCAATAGAGCACTCAATTGTGACTTCTTTAAGAAGTCATTTTTAAGGATTGCCCAGCTCTTCTCCTATAGAACACAAAAGAAGATTCTAGAACAAGGAGTCACATCTATTGACAAGTGTTAACCCCAAAGAGTTCAATATTTGAAAAACATTTTTTGTTTCATTCACACAGTTATAACTGGAACATGTGGCAAAATGAATTCATTAAAGAATTATCCTGCCTTTTTTTTACATCAACATCATAAAACTACAACACAAGACAATTTAAATAAACATGGCCTAAGAGAAGCACCAAAACAACAATCGCCAGCAGAAACAAATCTCAGGATCATAGAAGTTATCCAGTCTCAAAGTCTTACCAAAAAGCCAAGTCTTAGGCTCAGATCAAACACGCAGAAACCCATGTAGAAATGCATATTTTCCCATAGGGAACGCAAGTTTAGATGCAAAACCACATGCTTTTTCTTATCCATGTGTGTCTTCTCAAGGAATAAACCCAGATCCTTTTTCACATTTTAACCAACAACTTCCAAATATTCCACAAAGCTTTTGAAGGTATGATTGCAAACCTTGCACGGTTTTTTTTATATCTGTGAGTTCTGAGCCCTCAAAGGAACTAAGACAGCATTCTAGATTGTCTCCAAGCAGAGCCATACTCATTTGGTGGAAAGAGGTTGTCCATATGGCAATATTATCAAGATGTAGAGCAGATCCATGACATTTCAGAGAAACTCAAGGACATGGAATACCACAGGAACATTGAGACATGCAGGAGCAAAGCCAGGAATTGAAGAGAACTATAAACTGGTGAAACAGATCGATGGCCATTCAGTCATTCCAGGACAAACATGCCCAACATCTTTCACCAGTCTCTTCATATGGACCATTGGGACCACATATGGACCACAATAAGATCATAAGAAGAGCCCTGCTGGATCAGGCCAAAGGCCCATCTAGTCCAGCTTCCTGTATCTCACAGCGGCCCACCAGGTGCCCCAGGGAGGCATGAGACAAGATGCTTGCATCCTGTTGCCACTCTCTTGCACCCAGTACTCTGAAGTAGCCTACTACTAATGTAAGGAGGCTACAACCCATCATTGCCTATAGCCCACAATGGACTTTTCTTCCAGAAATCTGTCCAATCCCCTCTTAAAGGCATCAAGACCAGATGCCATCACCACCTCCTGTGGCAAAGAGTTCCACAGATTAACTACCCTCTGGGTAAAAAAGTACTTCCTTTTATCTGTTTTAACTCTCCCAACCCTCAGTTTTAGCGGATGCCCCCTGGTTCTGGTGTTTTGAGAGAGGGAAAAGAACATCCCTTTATCAACTCTATCCCTTCCATGCATAATTTTGTATGTCTCAATCATGTCCCCCCTCAGGCGCCTTTTTTCTAGGCTGAAGAGCCCCAAACGCTGTAGTCTTTCTTCATAAGGGAGGTGCCCCAGCCCTGTAATCATTTTTGTCGCTCTCTTCTGCACCTTTTCCAGCTCCACTATGTCCTTTTTGAGATGCGGCGACCAGAACTGGACACAATATTCCAGGTGCGGCCTTACCATTGATTTGTACAATGGCATGATAATATTGGCTGTTTTATTCTCAACCCCTTTTTTAATTACCCCAAGCATAGAATTGGCCTTCTTAACTGCTGCTGCACACTGGGTCGATATCTTCATTGAATTGTCCACCAACACCCCAAGATCTCTCTCCTGAGCTGACAGCTGTCACAGACAGCTCAGAATCCATTAGCCTATAGGTGAAGTTTTGGTTTTTTGCCCCAATGTGCATCACTTTACATTTGTCTACGTTGAAACGGATCTGCCATTTGGCTGCCCATTCCCCCAACTTGGAGAGATCCTTCTGGAGCTCTTCACAATCCTTTCTGGTTTTCACCACCTGGAAAAGTTTAGTGTCATCTGCAAATTTGGCCACCTCGCTGCTTATCCCTGTCTCCAGGTCATTTATGAATAAGTGGGTCAATTTATGAATAAATGGGACAATGGGTCCCCAGCTTTAGGTTCAGCATACAATCAAATCATTTTATGATGGACTCTCCATAGTAGAACAAGGTTCACTCTAAAATGTGATGAAGGGCTTATGATTGTTGCCAATAGGACTTTGTGGGTAAGCCAATCAGCAATGCAAATGCATGTGTTTGGGAGCATCTTGGTCAATTGCAGCATCTTTCACATTATGGCTGTATATATGCAGGGAAGGGCATAGCCAATGCAAATGCAAGCCTTCCAAATAGTGTCATATCCAGTAGCAGCATTTTTAACATTGTGACTATGTGTACAGAGGAAAGGATACAGTCTTATAATTTGTGTTTTATAATTACAACTTGGTGTAAACTGATAACCATGACTCTTGGAGAGTGCAGTAGACACCTTTTAAACCCTGTTTTAGAGAGGGAAATAGCATAGTTCTTTGGCAAAAGCTTCAGCTAAGCAGGAAAATCTGCGGTTTGCTTTTGGATGGGAGACAAATGCCAGGCTGTGACAAGCTGCAGTACCTGTGGTGGCAGAACAGAGTCGCTGTGGAGCTGATTAGCTCACCGCAAGTGAGAGTTGCGGTGGAGTGTGTGAGGAGGCCAGCTGGCAAAGAAGGGAATACGACCTTGAGGACCTGTCCAGGCTTGACCTGCAATTGCCTGCTGAGGCTTGATGGCAGGCAGCCAAAGGAGAGAACCACACTGTGAAGGCAACATCTGGGCCTGAGGACTGGCAGATCACAAGAATACTGTAGATTCGTTAAAAACCCCATTGAAAAAATGGTGGTTTAGACTAGCCTGCTCATGTAAGCTGCCTTGGGCATTTGCTTCGGCATGGGAAAGGCGGGGGCATGCATGCATGCATGCATACATTACCAAAAAACAATTCATTATTGAGTTCACACAGATATTTTCACTGTATGGTGGTTCTCTGGATTGATTAGAATTGTAAAGGCAGTATCCACTGTAATTACTTCCTATTCCCCTCAAGAATACTTTGGACAGTGGGGGAGGCAGCTAAGCACTGATGGGAGGGGAGAAGTCCTCTGTGCCTTTGACACCGACTGCAATAAGGATAAAACAGTTAAAAACCATGACTTCCTTTGCAGAAATCAAATAATGGAGACCTCGGATGACCAAGGCGGAGAAGATTTAGCATGTGAAGAACAGGCAGAAGTGGCAGCATCTCAAGTTCTCTAGGGAGCTGTTGCAGGCAAACCGTGAAATGAGCAATAAGCTCACAGAAAACTTCAACTGCCGCCAGGACTGAAATGTTGCAAGACTGAAATGTTGTGAATGCATGGATGGTGAGGACAACGGCCAACGAGGAATGAGCAAACTTTGGACAATATGACTACCAAGCTTGAAGCAAAAGCCCCAGGACATAAGAATGCTGGCTGGGACTTGTATAGGCACCAACTGCCTGATGAATGCCTTCTCAGAGAGGAAGAGTGCTCTCCTCTACTGTACAGAGGCTCACCTGTACAGTATGAACCTCCACAAGTTGGAGGGGGAAAGTATTAGGAAGCGGCATCATTGAATGGCTGTGTGACACCCCCCCCTTCTGCAAACCCATTTCTCAGCAAATTTGGGTCACAACCCACTAGTGGGTCCAGATCCCCAGTTCTGAGAACCATTGCTCCAGTTGATGGCAGAGGTTACTTCTTTTCTGCTCTGCAGTCCCACAGCAACTGGTGACTGGAGCAAAACAAAGTTCTTTCTAGTAAGGAGGGATAAAGCCAGCTTCCTGCAGCTGCTCCTTCTTCTCTGGCTGATGGCACAGGGAAGACTCACCAGGTTCCAGCCAAGATATTCTTCCTGGGAAATAGCAGCAATCGCCCAGAGGCACTTACTCTGCTGGCTGATAGCAGAGATTGCTTTCATGCACTTTTAGTCATAGATACATTCAAAGTGACAGAAGGAACAATGTACAAATCAATTTTCTTTTGCCTGAGATCAGGGCCAATGCATTCATAGAAATCTGACCCTCCATGCAATCCTTCACTCTGTGCAATGTCACTTAGTGGCGAGACAAACATACGATTACATGGAAGCGAGGCCCATCAGGTCCTTCTCCAAATCTCAGAGGAGAGAGATGTTGCTCTTGGAAACCCAATTCCCACCATTTGGGAGTAAGATTCATAGGGAAGATGAGATAAATACTTCTCTGCACTTATGCCATATCTGAAAGAAGAAGGTCAGGCACAGAGAGGAACTCTTTTCATGACTCCCAAATGTATGTTCCTCCGAAGGAAGGATCAGCAAGAGGAAAAGATTTACAGAAGCTTCATGCTGACCACAGCTAAGCACAATGTTTTAAATTGTTTACACATACAAAGTGTCTAAGTGTCATACATTTGTGGCCTTGGTTGCAATGCCCAAAGATGTAACAGCAATTTAAAAGCAACAGAAGAAGCTTAAAGTATCTATTCTGTTCTATAAACATTTTAAAAAATGGGGCATAAAGACTCAACCTGATCCTACAGCAAGTTGCAGCTGAGAGCCTTATCTAGTCATGCCAGGTTCGTAAGAATGTGACATTTCAAAGCTACATGAACAGAGTATAACCCCCTGCCAATAGTATGAGCTATAGGAAAAAAGTGATGTAATCTCCAAGCCATTTCTAATCCAAAGTATTACTCATATCTATCCCTGGCATCTGACTTTTCACTATTAAAACGAGGCCACTATCATCTTGTCATTTAAGAGGCTCCTCATTTCCCCCCACATAATTCCAGCCAAAACCACCAGAAGATTTTTTTTATTCTGCTTTATTTTGCTTTAACTAGCACTAATCACACAGCAACAGATATTATGAAAATGGCCCTCTCTATTTTAGCAATGGCTTGCATTTTCAGCTTCCAACTGACAATGCAGCCAAATCGGAGTTATTAAACCACATTTCTATCTGCAAAGACAAGAAAAATCTGAACAGCGAGGGAACAGTTGTTTTATGTCTTTGCTTCAGCTTTGCTTCAGGAAGAGGAAACAACTAGTACAGAATATCATTTCATTCCTGATTTTAATATCAAGATCTCCTCACAGTTCTAAAGAGCTCTACATTGCTCTTTTCAAAACGGCAATCAAACATTGTAGAAATCCAGACCTGAAGTCTGCATAAGGAGAAAATGGAATGAAGTGCTCTTTAAATGCTTCTTCACTTTTACCCTTTGCTTCACTGTTCTGAGTAGAATAATATGGCCTGCAACCAGATTTATCACTCTTACTCCCTCCACTTATGAAGCAGGTATATCTTGTTTTAGGTGCCCTGGAACCTAAAAGATGATTATCTACCACTGGTAATTGCCTAACATTACAGAAAACCAGGAGGGCAAAATGCCAGATCTGCAAACCACCTGCAAACTACCTTATGAGAGTTGCAGATTATCACGAAACTTAACAGTTTGGGCAAACATTTAGGATTGGTGTGCCAAGAACCTACGGATACCATCTTGGTCCATTCATTCTGAATTATATGTCAACATGCCCGAAATCAAAGGACTGTACTTTCCTGGAGAAATTTAACATAAGAAGAGCCCTGCTGGATCAAGCCAAAGGCCCATCTAGTCCACCTTCCTGTATCTCAGAGGCCTACCAGGTGCCTCAGGGAGCACACCAGACAACAAGATGTTTGCTTAACCCCCTACTGAGTTTAAGAAGAAATTCTTCTTCCTTAATCCCCTACAGTGGACATCCCTCCCATTTCACCCTGGCCTCTGAAGATCTGCCCATGTGAAAGATGAGGATCCCAAAGGTGAAACTGTCCCTGCACTGCTAAAGGCAATGGCCTCAAACCCCATTTTTCCTCTTGCCAAAGATCCTTTGAACAGCAAGGGGGGTACTTCTTCAGAGGATCAGGGAGCACATCTTTCAAACCCCACTCTTGCTGTCCTACACACACTAACTATTAATGGCACATTACTTGTCATTCATAAAATGCGCTCCTTTCTCATCAATTCAGTGTTAACAAAACTTCATTAGATATGCAAGCCACTGTTTTATATGAAGATGCAACTTAAACATTAGCAAAGCAGGACAGTTTAAAGAGGAGGAAGAGAATGAATCTGTGAAACATTCTTGCTTCAGAATTCCTGCGAACCCCAAGATAGCAGTCGTTTCTATATTCTGTCACAGTGTTATACAGCATGCCACATCAATCAGCTCTTGACTACACGTGTGCATCACTCACAGTCATGTGCATATTCTGATGGGTCTTTTACTAGCTGCCAGTGCTGGGCTATAGGCAGCCAAGCATATCTAGTGCTGAAAGGAAGAGCTCTGACAAGACTGGACCAGAGGTGGGATGGAGCACCAGAGTGAATAAACATAGACATAAGACACAAGAGGACATAAACAGAAGAGAAGCTCAGTAAACAAGGGGTATGTAACAAGGGGTGGCGTGGTTCACTAGACAGAATCCAAGCTTGAAGCCAGGATGGAAGAAGGAGGGGCAGCAAGCTAAAAACAGATTGTGGCTGCCATGTGGAATAGCATAACCTTACAATGCAATTGTGCACCCATTACAGCATTACTGTTTGAAGATATGACCTTTGTGTGCAGTTCTATACTACTAATGTTGGAACGTTACACTTACCTTGTAAAAGAATATAATAAATGTTACTTACTGTTCATGTCTACCTATTATTTCTCAAGACGGTATCAATTTATGAGACCAATTTTGACCCTACCTGGAGCAGCACATACTACTTTCTGTAGCTGCAGAGTCAAAATCTTTTATTAGTTTGTATTGTATAAAATACAAAATCTTTTATTATTTTGTATTGTATATGGTACTGTATAAAGAGAAGTAGACAAGAAATGTTGGAGAATTGACCTGGCATTGTTTTCTGTAGCCATCTCACATTTGCTTCTGACTATACAATGTTGCAATTTGCTTAATAGTTTGTCTTAAGGGGACTCCTAGATCATTAGGCCAGGTTATGCAACCATTCCCTTATCTACAACCTTTCTGTCCAATGCCTTCTCTTTCTGCCTTCTCTTTCAGCTGGCTTTCATAATTATGCTGCTCTCATACAGCTAAGACCCCTAAGGGGAAAGAAACTGAACTTCTGGTGTGTACTCAGGACGTGGAGGCTGCTCAAAACACACACTTCAGATTATAGCAGCATAGTGGCAAGAGCACAAGTGTCATAAAACCAACACAAATTTTTAGGGATGAACTGTGACCCATAATTTTTTTTACATTTTATATTTTTCACCTTACTTTTAAATCTTATTAAATTGTAATTGTGGGATCCATGGGGCTGGCTGGCTGGCTTGTTTTAAATTTTCGCTTGTTTTAAATTTGTTTTAATATCTTTTAACATTGTTTTAATTGTTATACTTTGTGGGTTTTTTCAATGTATGGTTTTAATGTTGTAAGCCGCCTTGGGTGCCCAAGGGGCAAAAAGGCGGGATAAAAATTAAGTAATAAATAAATAAATAAATAAATAAATAAATAAAATAATCACTAAAAAGCATGAATGAAGAGCAAAAACAGCTAGAACTACTCTATCCATGCAAAGATCAATCGCAAGACCTACTAAAGTACCAGCCTGGGAAATAATGAAAAAGTATCGAATCCTAATACTGTAACATCATAAAGAGTTCTTGCTATCAATGGGCGGATTGTTCCATATTTTAAGTGGTAACTATGTTGGAGAAGTAGTAACAGCATAGTACAATGCAAAGAATGAAAAGCCATTATTGACTCAAATTATTGCCAGTTCCAGACATTGCAAAACATCCAACAGCATGCTATAAAGGGGACTAAACGTATTAGTATAGTGGTTCTCAAGCTTGTTAGCACCGGGACCCACGTTTTAGAATAACAATCTTTCTGGGACCCACCAGAAGTGATGTCACAGCTGGAACTGCCATCATTGTGATACCAGAGCCTGCCACTCTCCTGAGAATGCAGCAATTTCTCAGCCATTTTCCAATAGCAAAGTGAATCAGAAAGAAAAAAGCCTGTTTGCAACCTTAACATCCACACGGCCTTCCCCTTTTCCTGTATAATTTGAGAGGATGTAGTTTTGAATGTTAAGTGCTGCGGTGGGATTCAAATAAATTAACAACCGGTTCTATGTCCTTCAGGGTGGCCTTCAGGGCAGCCGCTGCCTTTCTTCCCTCTCCCAACCTAAAATTAACAACCGCTTCTGCAGAACTGGTGAGAACTGGCTGAATTTCACCACTGGTTAAGTGCTATACCAGACTTGAATATAATATGGTGCCTCATGCCTTCACCACAACATTTTAAATATACTCATATGTTGTGAAGAACTGTAATTATCTGAATGTAAAGTGAAGTAAAGGACTATGAATCATGAACTGGAGAAAGTAACTCATAGCACTAAGTTACAACAGTGGCTTGCTTAATTATGCAGAGAGACTTCACTAAGTCTAATAGGATAAACAAAAGGAGGACATTTTAAGCTGGCTAATCAGAAACAATTTGCTAGCAATGAGAACATGTAGGCTGTGAAATAGTCTTAAATTAGCAATAATTCCCATTTTTGGCACCTAATACACAATAAAGTACACCTTGACACATACCTGGGAATAATTTTCTACTGACACAGACAGAAGAAGCAGATTATGTGTTCAGACTTCAATACATTAGAAAATATATAGTCAAGGTAGTAAATTCATTATAGCATAGCACAAAATCAGTGAAGTGGGAGGAGTAAGGAGCCCTGCATCTCAGAAAGGAAATTCTACCACCACTGAAAAAAAACAAACCCTGAGATATAGTTTTCAATACTGGGAAATGGAAACATTTTAAAGCAATGCCATATGTCTTCTGCAGCAAAAATAACTAGAAAAAGGATCATGTGTGCAGCCACCAACTTGCACAAGAAAAGAGAGAGACCTCCTGCAGTTTAGCTAGATTGGGCTTCATGATGTGAATGTGCAATAATGAGCTTTCTTGAAACATGAAACCATTCAGACAAAGTGGTGCTTCAAAATAGCTCTGGCAGGAAGCCGAACAAACGCTAGAAAGGTCTTCCAATCCAAGGAAGTCCTTCCACCTTCAAAAGTAAATCAATAAGAACATAGAAGTCTATTGTAACAACTACTAAAAGCTTTTTGTGAAGATCTTTAAAGATTTCCTTTAACAATAATGCCTCCATGCCTTATTGGCTTCAAACATACAGAGTCAGGGCATTACTAAGATAAGCCTTATTCAATCAGTGATGTGCCCAAGTCTTTCAGTACTGTGAACTACAAGTGTTCAGACTTGTATTGAATAAAACAACAATGGATAAACTGACCCTGTACTATTAAATGATGTTCTAAGCCAGGACCAGAAACACATTAGCAGTGGTTCACACTGTGCACAAAACTGTTGTATTCCTATGTGTGCTGGGTGCACATGTGATATAAGGGGAGTCAAACATTCCTAGACAGACACTTAGGCACAAGCAGTTGACATGCACGGGGAACAGAAATTGATTGTGGCCCCTTTCTCACCAATTCTGTCTTTTTGCTTTCCATGTTTACTGCTTCCCATGTTTACTGCACAAAACTCTGGTGTATCTTGGTGCTGTGTACAATATTAATTCATCACCACCTGTGGTCACCTACTTCTGCCCACACACCTGCAAGAAGCTACCACATCAGCCAGAGGAGCTGCTCCAAAGCATTTTCTTTTGTTCCATGGATTGAGATAGGAGGAAGAAGGAAGGACTACACTGTATAGTAATAATGTTATTTTATCTGCGTAGTTCTGCTTTCAACATGCAGAGATTACTTTCTAAGATTCTGCTGCAAGCGAGTCATGCTTGGTATTGTACAGGATCGGATGCACTCATCTTTTCTCCTTTCAGTAGTTAACAAAACACCGTCCACCAAGCAGAAACACAGTTTGCTGGACTGTATGATGAACAAATTTCTTCCCAGACACAGCATGGTTAGTCAGAGCTCAATTCCTACTGCTGTGTGTGTAATGTTGCTTACAAAACAGTCAGCATGATCATCTTTTTTATACAGCAGAGACTCTCAGGTTGGCATGCAGAGGTCTTACAGAGAAAAAGAATGGAATCCTTCCTGACTAGCTGTGCCCTCTAGATTGAGTGGGATGTACAGTATGTGTGTGCACCTAAGCCACTGTCCATAGAGAAGGACAAATGGGACCAAAAGCTTGTTTTAATGAATGAAGCTCAAAGTTCAGGCAAGAACGTCAGCAAGAATGTGCATATGAAGATATATGGAGGAAACTGTGGACAGACAGCTACTTAATTCTGAATGATCTTCTGGAATAGTTGAGAACAAGGCTATTTTTGCTGCCCTATAGCAGCTAAACACCACCAAGGATATTGTAACAATAGAAAAAAATACATGCTGCACATCTGACTTCAGAGGAATTAAGCTCTGAATGACTGCAATTATGAATGACAACATATACAGCATGCAGCTGAAGTTCAGTTCCATAAATATACTTAAATGTTTGTTCATGTTTGTTGTGAATATGCTCATTATGAAATTGTTCATGCTCGTATGAATATACATGCAAAAGGAGAAGTTCCTAAGGCTATACGTTCTCCTGATAGAGGGATTAAAATAAAATTTGAGGACAACCTGACATGAAATTAATGCAGGATTTTGTTCTAGAATATAATTTTCTCCACAGTTTTTACATGTTGAATTCTCCTAAGTAGTATATGAAGCATTAACAGTGTTAAAATGCTGGGGAAAATCTAGTTAGTACACCAATACACAAAGACTTTTCAACTGATCCATCAACATATTCTTTCACTTGCTGCCATATAGAGTTTATACTGACCTGAGGTCTGGAAGTCTATCTGGATAGGATTGGAAAAGCCGTTGACTGCCTCTCGCCACATCCCTCCACCCCCTGGTGACCATGCAGTCACCACGCAGCGATACAGTCCAGCATCAGAAATTTGCGTCTGATACATCCTGTAGCGAAACTCGTTCTCTTGGACCTTCTCCAAGACCACACCATCCACCCGGTCCTGGTCTGTCCAGTCTTCCCGTCTGACCACTGAATCTTGATTGAGTGAAATTATGCGGGTGGTTCCATTAGGATTTGACTGGTCATTCAGAGGTTTCTCAGCTGTAATGAGGACTGAGTAACGAGGAGACTTGATGTTCTGGGAAGAGACCTTGCATGTCATTTCAAAGGTGTGCCCTGCCATGAAGAACGGCTTCAGCTTCACAGCCTCTACGGTCAATGCATAATCTGAGAAAAGCAAAGGAGGCACAGACATAAGCAGCAAGCAAGAGATTAAACAGCTCTCAGCCATTCTGCAGTGAATTTTAATTCGACAATTGAGGGGTGCATCATAGCTTGTTAGATGTAGACACTACGACATTCACAAGACACTAGGGAAGCCCTAAGAGAGAGCTTTCAGAAGCAATTTCAGAAACAGGCAGGAAAAGGTAGGCATGCAGAATGACATGCTGAAAATTTTGTCTCTGTGCTTGATTTAAGTCTCAAGAAATCCAAACTCCAGTTTTGCATTATTAAATGGCTGTACCATTGGGCACAGGTTCACATCAAGTCAGAAAGCACTACATTTTAGGAAACCAATAGTACTTGCCAATACAGAATTATCTGAGACTACACAATTACATTGGTTCAACTAAGAAGAGTAATTAAAGATGGCATTCACTTACCTCCCAAACTCAACTTTCAACTACTTCAGAACATCTATAAAAAGATTTCTGGCTTTGGGATTAGGGCTGTGTTTTAACCCAAGTCTTCCACATGATTTTTGCCTCTTTTGGAACTACCATCAGATTTTACAAACAAGCATCTATCACAAGGCATAACAACGCCTTTAAAGTCGCGGGGGTGTCTGTAGCAAAAAAAACCAAACCACCCTTGGCAGCCAGTTGACTACCAGCTTACCAACAACTTTGGGCAAGGTACCTAGCCTTACCTCTACTGAAAAGACTACTGGCCCTCTGAGAACAAAATGCATCATATATGTACTGAATAAACATGGTGGTGCAAGGGCAATCTCCATTGCTACTTTCCTTGAATTTCCTTGAACCTTCTTTCCTTGAACCTTCCCCAGGTCCAAAGAACAGTGCTGATACAACCTACCTGGCGATTATATTCGCACTACTAAGTGAAGTAGTACTCCATATAGATTCCACCTTTGACTGAGGTCAGGCAGGTGCAATGCAACTGGAAATCCTCTGGCTGGAGTTGCAACAGCAGCCAGAACTCTTCTATTGCAAGGCCAGCAGGAGGAAGCCACTACTGGTTGATGGAAGCAACAGATACCCCCAACATGATATTTTCATCTTCAATTTCTGTGATTGCCGTTTATAGTCTTTTGCTACTACCTGCAAAAAGCTAGGAATTAAACCAACATATATGCAGGTCCAGCTCCTGACCATTTTTTCCCCATTTAACCTCTTGAGTTATTTGCTCTCTGTTATCACAGATACACCACACATTTCAGCTTCTCAGTACAAAGGAGGCAGATCACGTACCATGAAACCAGAGTTCCTATTATTTATAGACTTGAACTTGCTTGGCATTTAGAACTGTTGGTACCACAATACATTTTCTTCCAATAAAAACTGGTTGCATATTAAACATGAGGTGAATCTTTTACAAGGCAACAGGGAAATAAGATATACTGAGCTTGCAACACACTTCACAAAATTAAAATTACATACAATAATACTTTTGTCCTCCCCCAAGAGATCCACAAGGTAGTAGTTGTGATTATATTTCATTGCATTTTGCCTTCAAGCAGCAGTTTTCACAATGAGTAAACATTGCTGGAAGATGAGAAAACCGAGTATGACAAGTGTATCAGTATAGTACAAAGGGAATCACAGTGCTGAGCTACATAAAGACAAAAGACAAACAGAAAGAACACTGTTAACTGCAACCTGGGCTGAGCACCAAACCATCCAATCTCTCGCATTAAAAAAGCATTAAAACTATTAAGGCTGCAGGCTAAGAGAGTTATGTTTCTTAAGGGAACAGTCCAAGGCAAGGATTTATCCTGCCCATAGAGTCACCTAAGCCGATACATTTCAGTTCTTTTCCCTATGTGCAACAGTGCTTTCAATACTTTCATTAACTAGCATAGCTGCACGCTCAGTGGATGACTAGGCAAGGGTAAAAAATGTGGCTAATGTTTTTACCATGCTTTTAACACAGCTTCCCTGCCCGGTGGTGGCCTTAGCCCTTCTGATTGTCAATGCTGAGGCAATCTCACATAGCTAAAGAAGGGTAGAATACTGGAACAATAAAAAGGTCTTGCTGCATACATTAGGGTGTCCACACACAGGCGCACATGTGTAGGGGTCAAACTAGACAGCAGTTCCATGAACAGGGATAGCCCACCAAACACATAAAGAGCCATTTACAGGATTAATTTTCAGCATTGATTGGACCTGGTATGCAGGAAGGTTTGGAATGGGAATCCAAGAAGAAACTAAAGGTTGGCACAGCAAGCAGCCAACAAGGACAAAGCAGTTTTTATTTACCATAGCATTTTAATTAATTTCTCTTTTACATTGACCCTGATTAAACAGAATTCTGGTGTGCTTCATATGTGGCAAGAACAAAATGGCCTAAGAAAGAGCTTTCAAGCTTCTTTCTGGAAGGCACCCTATGCATCTATGTTCACTTCAATGGCACTGTAATTATTCTGAAGTTGTAAGCCACCTTGTAATGCGTTGTAGGAAAGTTGGAAAGTAGGAAAGTTGGGTATAAATCTTTAAAATAAATACATAATAATTTCAGCCATCCATGCAGATAATCAAAGATGCTATTTGGGGAGGGAGAACAAGAGAGTTCTGCTAGTCTTGTTGAAAACAATAGTGAAGTGACTGACCCCTCCCCCTACTACTCAAGAACTACATGGATGGATGCATGCTAGCCTAACCCACTGAATCCTGCTAGGCTGTTATTGGCTTGCAATAGCTATGAGTTTGGGAGGTAACTTATCACAGCACACTTGAGTTCATCAATATTTCCCATGTCAACCCAGTCAACGCTTGCAAGGTGCAGATAACGTCAGTACCATGGAGTACTCCAACCTAAGAGCTTCCAGATGAATGGCACTTGATCCTCGGAGCCAACTCAGAGCAAAACGTTCCAATAGATGGTGGCAGCTAAGGAAGGAATGGAGATCCTCTTTCTATCTAGTTCCTCCCACACAGGCACTATCCTAAAGTTCTACTTGACTTAACATGCAACTATTGCCTCTAGGCCAGAGACTTTCAAACCAACTCTTTTGGGGCAGTGGCTGACGTTAGAATCTTACCAGGAACAGTTCATTAAGTCACAGAGATGGACAACAACTACACCATTTTTTAAAAAAGTAAATTTTTTAAAGATATATGCGTGCTGGCAGTTGAGATCCTCATTTTCATTTGTGAAAAGAATTAACCAGCTGTAATGAGAGCTGAAGTTCCCAGCCTTCTTAGCCCCAAACTCTCCCACAAAATTATTACAAGACTATTTCTTGTCACAATATTTTGACTATCGCTCAAACAGAAATGCATTCCCTTCTGTGTGTGCTTTCCATATGAACTGTCCTTGACCGTTTTATAATAAACACAGTCACTTAAACTGGGAGATATTAAAAAACTTCAAGCTATTAAATTTTCCAAGAGTTACAAGTGGCTTACATAGTTTTTACTTGCTCAGTGTTGATTTTATTTTTCTAATTATGCATGGGCAATGTAAGAAGTTGAAACATTCCATAAACTAACATTAAGATGCATTAGTACGTAAATGGGAAGTATTTTATTGTACTTAGCACTAATAGTGTGGATTTACAATGATGTATAATAATGAGAAAACTATTAAGAGTAGTTCCTGAAAATCATTACCATTATAATTAAATTCTACAAAGAAGAAACAGTAGGCAAGTTGTTCGTAAAGGTTGCAAATGAATTAGCCTTCATTGTGCATCTCAGATTTACAGTTACATTCAAAATACAACATATTAAGGCTAGACCATTACTTCTCAAGCTCTTCTGTATTGAGAAATAAAAACAGGGAAGAAAACTATTACCTCCTCACCATACCCTAGTCAGATGTTTTTATGGGATGGTTCAGAAAGATTCTTTCTGCCTCAAGTTTAAAAGTCATTTTGTGGCATGCTGGGGCCCAAGAACATGGCCCTAAGATCTGAAGAGTTACTGCTCTGATTTTCAGAGTACCCAAGGTCCATGAGGCAGGGTTCCATTTTTAATTAGCTTCTATCACTCATATCACAGAACCAGAAGAAAATGAGAAAGAGTGACCGCTGGTGCTGAAATGATTGTGGAGGGCAGGATCACCTTCAAGAAGACTGGGGTGGCTAAGCCCTCTGGAACCTTTCCTTTCCTGAAGGAGCAGCCAGTGAAACAAGAGACCTTTTAGACTAGGTGCAAAGACCACCATCAGAGAGTCAATGAAATCCAAACCCATTTAAATCAATGACATGCATGCCCAAAATGTATATGACTAGTTTCTTAAACAGAGGTTTGCCTATGAATAAAGAATTCTCCAAACGGCTATATAAAGATTTGTCAGTGATATCACATAGAACATTTTTTTTATTTTTATTAAGGGTTGTACCGCATGTCAATAAAATAGCTAGAGAGGTACATGCATGCATGCGCACACACGCACGTATGAAGAGGGGATGAATGGCAAGGGGTAGTGAAGGAAATAACTGAAGTTTCTCCACTCAGATGTAAGACGTAAGTCTCACTGTCAAAAGTGGATGCAGTGGCACAACCCTGCTGATACAACCCTGCCCATATTCAGCTCAGGTCTTGCATTGCAGAATGGATAGAACCATGTCTAATAACTGCCTAAATGTCTAAATGTCTTGCTTATTTATTTAATTTATACCCTGCCTTTCTGCCCGAAGGCACACCAAGGCTTAGAGCATCCCCATCCTCAAAAGTGGAATGGCTGGCAATCAGCAACAATCTTTCCAGTCACGATTTATTTTTAGCACTTTTCTCCTCTCATTCATTCATAGTTTTTAGGTGATGTTTAAATACATTTTTATTTTTACTGGCTTTTAATGGCATTTTATTTATTCTTATATTTATTTTCTCCCTCTCTCTGTATCAAGGATCTTTGCGACACAGTTTCCTACAACTAGGAAAAAGCTACACCAACTTAATGTTACCCACTTACCACAGCACAGTCACATTTCAACAGTATTTTCTCTTTATAGAAAGCATTTCAAATGCAATATTTCACGTTTCATGCCAATGCTACTGAGCTGAGAATAGTGTTAAGCTCTCAAGAGACTAGAAGGTAAACATCTAAGATTAACTTTGAATTTGTTTGCTTAATGCCCACATTCCTGTACAGAGATATCGACTGTAAATAACTAGCACATACTTCCAAGTTTATTCACCTCAAGTGAGCTACTGTATAGAAAAATTGCAGCACATATTTTGCTCACAGGTCACTGAATAATGACTTGAGACAGGACTAATTGCAAATATTAATTGCATTTTGTGGGGGTTGTACAAAACTTCATGCCATTTGCTCCAGAAAACCCACACTTTTAAACATACCTGATGCAAAATACAAAATTTAAGGTCTGCAGCATGATTTCTGAAGTTCACGGGTGGCCATTGGCAAACGGACACTTTCCAAATGGCACACCAAGGTCACCATATTTTTTTGAAAAATTTAAGCAAAGAAAGCACCACAGCATTTTATTGGGTTCTTTTCTACTCCTTACACAGAATACTCCCAAGTTTCTAATGTGACTGTGGGCACACTCAGGGTGGCCACACCTATACCGCTTGATTTGTTCTGGTTGGAAGACTGGAAAGGCAGGAAAAGAATGGACAGGAAAGGAAATAGGGCAGATGCATTTTTCTAACTGGCTCACACAAAAGGCCTGATTGGTGGAGCATTGGTGGGCTGTGGAAGGCAGAGAGGGCTGAGCAAGGCTGCACAGAGATGGCCAATGAAATCAGCAAAGCTCAAGTGGCCCAACAGATGGAGATACAATTATCGGGAAAATCATCCACAATGAGATCCCAGCAAAGATAATTTTTGAGGGCGAGAAGATGGGGGGTCGGATTGTGCAAAGGGCAATGAATGCACCTTATATGGAACTCAGAATGGGTCCTATTGGGCTGCAAAAGAAGTCCATGCAGGCCACCTTTCTGGCTTGATCAGCAGTCAGCCAGGTATCTTAGGAAAGCCCCAAACACTGTGTTTCTTGCACTGTACCTTCTGGCACTTGGAGATATACCTGAACTTGGGGACTCTAACTATTGTGGTAATCATGTTAAGGTAGAGTGGCACACTGAAAACTCTGTACATAAAAAATGGCATGTGCCATACTATGGGTTGGCTACCCTGCTTTAGTCTTACACAATTTGTTTCCATAATCTTTAACACGCAACTAGAGCACACAGCAATAGAACATTCCAGACTGGTGATCACAGGGAACATCTCTCCCTGCATTCAACATTTGTTGCTGCACACAAATCCTGGTCACAAGGCAGGACTTCATCAATGCATTGCCAGCACCAGCAGGGCTAAGCCAGGTATACTGCCAAAATGCACAGGGGCAGAGTTTCTGAATAGAGGAGAACATTTTTGGAGAACATTTTTGAAAAGAAACATTCAATCCAAACGTTCAATCTGAAATGGTACACCCAAACACAGGTAAGAACATAAGATGACCATGTCAGTGGAAATTAGTCTTTTCCAGCTGTACTAATTCTGCTGTAGATAGTTATTGGGATGCCAAATGCACTGTTGAGTCTTGATGGAATACCTAAGGTGGACAATGTTGGTTAGCCCTTGCTAAGCTAAAAATATGGGTCCCAGTAAATTGCTGACCAGGATGTAAATTTGGATTACATGATCCAAAACTGAGACTATAATTTGGATGAATATTGCTGGAACAGGTTATTGGTCCAGATATGGATGGGTCCCAATGGCTCTATGTAGCAAACAACCTATTTTTCATGAATTGGTAAAGTGAATCTAAGTACATTGACTAAACTGATAATGTCTGTGTAGTAAAGATTGGAATATCCAATACACATTTCAGGACACTATTTATGATAAACTTGGAGTTCAAGTTCTATCTTAACTGTAAAGTAGTGGTTCTCAAACATTTTAGATTGCGACCCACTTTTTAGAAGAGCACTTGTGATCCACGGGAAGCAATATCATGGCTGGAAGTGACATCATCAAGCAGGAACTTCCAAAATTGTGACAATCAAATGACACTCCTGTAATACAAACTGGCACTTTTGGACTGCAGCAATTGCACGACCAGGAAACATCCTTGACAGAAAGCAAGATTAGGACAAAATATTATGTAAGAGCACTAACTAAAAACAAAAATTTAAAAACTCACTTGTAAATTTAAACGCTTAACACTCACAAAAGAAATATAGCAGGAGTAACGTCTGCAGTTTCCAAGATGACTGCTCACAGCTTTCTGTGACCCACCTGACATCTGGTTGTGACCCACCAAATGGGCCCCGACCCACAATTTGAGAAACACTGCTGTAATGGTTAAGTGCGTAGTGTAAGTTGGTTGTGAATGCCCATTAATTAACACGTTTCCATAATTCATTATGAAATGCGAGGCTACCAACCTATACAATTTTTCTTTACCTGTACAAGCATGAAATGAACCTAGGTGCCCCATATTACAGGATGTTCCTTCAGCCATCAAAAATCACAGACATTAGCAATGAAGGAAGTTGTTTCTAGTAGCTTGGCTGGTTTATTGAACTCCTTCCAAACCAAGCTGCCAATTTCTTATTCCATTGTTCTTTGCCTCTAAAAACTTGCCTTTGATGAGCAAGATATATTAAATATGAATAAGAGCAGGCAGAAACTTGTCAGTAAAAAGCTACTGATTCCTTTCTCAGAAAGACAAGCCTGCTCTTAAGAAGTACTCCTTGATTTGCCACTTAGCTCTCGGTTTCTGTTTGTGATCGATTTCCTTAGAAAACTAAGTACCTATCTTCAATTTGTCAGCTGAGCACAGTATTTTGCATTTAATTCAATCCATAGTGCTCCAGATAAAGTGGAACTCTCTTCAAAATGCCAACCTCCAACGCTCCACCAAGTAGACGGTGAAGAGAAGAGAATTTTAACAAAGAGAAGAGGGCCCATTTAACGGGGAAGGCTTTACTACAGTAGTTTTGCAGAGTGATGCAGAAGATATATCCAGTTGAGACACCACCATAAATCAAATCTCCAATATGCCAATAAACATCACACTGTTTCATAAAAGTTCTACTCAGAATAGAATTCACAAAAGTAGTTTTTAAGAGCCAAAGTTGCAGTTTCTGGTAGTCTATGAAATGCTGTTTTGATCTTTGTTACTGCATGCAGTAGAACAGCAGCAATTCTAGCCTATACGCCTACTGCTAGCTGTGTTAGCTAGAAAAAAACCCCAATGAAAGTGCCTGAATGTCTAAACTGGAAATCAGTTTCAGTAATATTTCTTATTCCTGATATTTCAGACAACAAAAGATCACAATCAAGGAGCTATTGGATAGCGGGCCACCATTAACATTACATGGCCTTGTATAGAATTACAAAATACTGAAAGTTCACTACCCCTGCTCTGCATAGACTACTACAGTATCCCTGATGGAAGAGCAACAGCAGTGTACTTTTTCTGGTTCTGACAGCTTTAGCTCAGAGCCTAACTCTGCAAGCACATGGCTGGAGACTGAACCCTGGTAGCCTGTTTGAGCATGTCTGCATAAGTAGTCAAGTAGCTTTTTTAAATGTACTTTTGTTTACATAGTTCAACTTGGAAGTGTGTTAAAACTCTGACACAGTGCCTGAGAACCAGGCACATCTTATAACTTGGTAAGTTGAAAAAGTATTTGAAATGCAAAAAAAAAAAAAAGCACCATTAAAGAAAACTGAACTGCCAAAATGTTGGTTCCCGAGCTTTTCTACAACTGGCGACATATGGAACTTTCTAAAATATTAAGGAAACTGCAATTACTGAACTGGGAGGATATACTCCACACATTCTGCTGCCACACTCTTTCAGGTCACATAAACCTGATCCAGAATAATTTTAACAGATTTCTGCAGTACAGCGAAGAACCTGTCTTCCACAATCAAGGCTGCATTTTAAGTTTGAGCAGCTATTACACTGTTTATGCTACATTTCCCTCCAGAGACATGACAGCTAAAATACCTTATATGAGTGACAAGCATTTGGTTACTTTATTTTACATACCGTAATAAAAACCCCTTCCATCTCGGTCTAGAAGGAGGGGGAAAAATACTCAGTATAAGGAAGCTAAGGTAGATATAAGACAACACCCCTCCCATTTTTTGAAAAAAAAAAAACCGAAGGCACATCAACATTTGTATGCAAAAGTTGTGAATTTGTTACACACAGACTCAATTCTGGTCATGTCTCCCAATCATGGAGATTTAGTGTTGGGATAGTTAAAACAGATAAAAGGAAATACTTTTTTTATTCAGTGGATAATTAAGCTATGGAACTCCTTGCCATGGGAGGTAATGATGGCATCTGGCCTAGGCTACTTTAAAAGATGGACAGGTTTCTGGAGGAAAAGTTCATCATGGGCTATAGGCCATGATGGGTAGTGCTGCCTCCTTACATTAATTGTAGGCTACTTCAGAATGCCAAGTGCAAGGGAGTGGCAACAGGATGCAAGCATCTTGTTGTCTATTGGGCCTGAGGCACCTGGTGGGCCACTGTGAGATACAGGAAGCTGGACTAGATGGGCCCTTGGCCTGATCCAGCAGGGCTCTTATGTTCTTAGGAATGTGCTATGGGTTCACACATCTCATCCATCCCCTATTCTATAGCTTGCATTAAACACACTTTACTATGCTGGCTGAATCAGGACTAGGATTGCAAGCCAAGGATTCTGAACAATTGGTTTCTGAGCAATCTTGGTAAATTCTACTCATGTTCCAGCTCTGACTTGCATGGAAGGCATAGGGAAATAAGGAGAGACCTCCCCTTTCCCAAAAAGATCTGATAACATTACATGAATTGAGCCTTAAACCTGTTGTAGAGAACTCCAGGATGCAAAAATCGCACAAATCACAGGCTAAAAAAAAAAAATCACAGGATTCATAGGACCCCAGATTCCCCCAAAAAAGTTCTTGAATTATCAATGCATTAGACCTAGAATAGCCATTAATTTATTGGTAGCTGCTACCAATCTCTTATCACTGTAAAAAGTGCATTACTCCTCAATTATCTTAAAAAAAAGAGGAATGTGGGAAGAGGAATGTGGGAATTACTGTAATCTGTACAGTAATCTATATAGTCAAGAGAGAGATATGTTGTAGTATAGACCTTATATGCTGCTTCGTGCTA
The DNA here is from genome assembly GCA_029204185.1 of Lerista edwardsae. Taxonomy (NCBI): domain Eukaryota; kingdom Metazoa; phylum Chordata; class Lepidosauria; order Squamata; family Scincidae; genus Lerista; species Lerista edwardsae. The sequence goes on along the minus strand of JAJKFI010000027.1, from coordinate 9,075,372 downwards.
TCTAAATATTTTCTGTCACAATTTAATAATGAATGAGATAAAGTAGAATAATTTGATTCTATAGTGCGCTTAAGATGCTCCATTGTAAGATGGAGGCAGTATATGTCACACATGTGCATACTACACCCTTAGTCTCTTCAGCAAACAGCAGCCGTGTTGGCTTCTGAAGTCAGCAAAAAAAAAACAACTTCACATTTTCCCCATAGTCTATGGGCTGCAAAATATCAGAGCAAACTCTACTAAAGAGAGGAAAACCACCCTCTAAGACAGCAGTTCCCAAAATACTGCTCAAACTTTGGGACTGTTGTAAGTTGCTGCAGGGACTAGTGTTGGGGAAGGTGCTGCAGGGACTAGTGTACTGTTAGATCATGGCGCTGCAAACACCCAGGGACTTCTACGCATCCCTGGGTGGTTGGGGAGGGGCCTCTGCAGTGTTGGAGAACCCCACTGGTCACACAAAAAATGCTTTTTGCACCCCATTAATGGCTTTTTACTTCATCAGGGAGGTTTGCAGAGGGGGCTGCGGGCCTTCCAGACCTTGCCAGAGGCCGGTGCAACCCACCCACCCCGCTGGGTCCTGCAGCACTGCAATCACTATGGTGCTGTCAGGCACCTATTACTGAACTACTCCCCTTAAGGGGGAATGGCCCAGTAACGGTTCCCAGTGGTGCAATTCACACTTTGGGAACAGCTACTGAAGTGTGAATGCTGTAAGCATGGCTTCCCCGTTTTTAGCCACAAAAGGCTAGCTCCATGAATTCAGCTGATGTGACAGAGCACTAAGACATTGCAATGGAGGCTGCACACGCAGCTCTGTGGTGAACAATAGAGAATATACTATACATGATGTACATATCTGCCACTCGGGTGCTTACCTAAAGATAATGCTTACAAAGCCCAATGAGCAGAAAATTACAGGGTTGTCCTTGAAGTTAATCAGGCAGTCAAAAACTGTTTTGAAAAACCCACAAAATTCAACTATGACCTAGAAAAGCATCTGAGAGAGCAAGAGAGTGTTTTAGAATTTGTGATGGATGTCTGCACAGCCAATGTAGAAGCATACCTATTTGGCAAAACTGGGTTATACCAAGTGTAAAAAGTTGGTTCATCATTCTTTGAAAGATACTAATGTGTTAAGTACTCATGGCCAAGGCACAACCCTGCCCATTGTTCTATGCACTCTTTCGGAAAAAAGCCATCTGACAACTGATCTCATAAGTTTGATTTTATAAGGGGGACTCTTGTTCGGCACCCCGACCTCTTAAATTTGGGGTGCCGCAAGGGTCCATCTTATCCCCCATGTTATTTAACATCTACATGAAGCCGCTGGGACAGGTAATCCGGGGGTTTGGAGTGGGGTGCCATCAATATGCTGATGACACCCAACTCTATCTCTCCTTTCCCCCTGATTCTGAGGTGGTGGTTAAGGAGGCAGTTGGGGGCTGGATGTGGGCGAACAAGCTGAAATTAAATCCGGATAAGACAGAGGTGCTCTTGGTTCGGAAATCCGCAGCCCGGATATTGGACCATCGTCCTGCTCTGAATGGGGTTGCACTCCCTCTGAAGGAGCAGGTCCGCAGCTTGGGGGTTGTCCTGGATCCACAGCTGCACCTGGAGGTCCAGGTGGCGGCGGTGGCCAGGGGAGCCTTTGCTCAGCTTCGGCTGATTCGCCAGCTGCGACCGTACCTGAGCTGTGCGGACCTGGCCACAGTGACCCCTGCCTTAGTGACATCTAGATTAGATTATCAATCAATCACTAGTATTTATATACCGCTTTTCAACACAAAGTTCACAAAGCGGTTTACAGGCAAATAATAACATTAAAGTTAAATGGCTCCCTGTCCCAAAAGGGCTCACAATCTAAAAAACTGCTCTACGATTATTGCAATGCGCTCTACGTGGGGCTGCCTTTGAAGACTGTCTAGAAATTACAACAAGTTCAGAATGCAGCGGTTTGGGTGGTTGCTGGGGCACATAGGTTTGACTGTCGAGCCGTTGCTTCGGCAACTACACTGGCTGCCGGTTCTGCTCCGGGCCCAATTCAAGGTGCTAGTTTTGACGTTTAAAGCCCTTTACAGCACGGGGCCAGGGTATTTGAGGGACCGCCTCCTCCCATATAATCCTGCCCGTGCTCTCAGATCATCTGGGGGGGGGCCCTTTTGACTGTGCCGCCACCAGGAGAGGTCAGAGGGATGGCGGCCAGGAATAGGGCCTTCTCGGAGGTGGCCCCCCAACTTTGGAATACCCTCCCCTTAGAATGAAGAACTGCTCCCTCTTTGGCAACATTCCGGCGAGGGCTGAAGACCTTTTTATTTCGAAAGGCTTTTAATTGTTGACAAGCTGGCTGGCCTTGATATTCCTGCTTATATTTTATGATCCACGGGGCTTACTGTTGTTTTTTAAATTTTAATTGTTTTAATGTTGTTTTTAAATTGTTTTTAATGTGAAATTGTAATTTTTATTGTATTTTATTGCCATTGTTGTAAGCCGCCTTGCGTGCCTATGGGCAGAAAGGCGGGGTATAAATTGAATAAATAAATAAGGCTGACACACACTGCACCCCTACACACATGAACCTTGGAGTAAGTCCTGCTGAAAGCAATGGGGCTTACTTTTAAGTAGTCATGCGTAGAATTGTATTATAAAAGGATGCCTGTGCCAGAAATGCTACACGGGGCTTGGATATAATAAGAAATATTTATGCCTTAAGATAGAGACCTCCACAATCGGCCCTCCACAAGATTTTATCCTGCGCATAGTAACTTAGGTTTTTTTTGTCAGAACATTTGCTAATGTGACTTTTCACCCATTATATATCAGTTCTCAGTTTAAGCATGGCATTCTTTGTAAATGTCATATTTCACTTTTGTTCTGAATCATATCATGCTGATTACAAAAAAAATCCATACATTTATTCATTTAAATTTCATTCATTTATAAAACTGAATTACTTCCCAGCCAGTGAAAATGTGTAAAATATACTATAAGGCCCTTGTACTGAAATGTTTGGAGATGCCTTTATTAAGTAGTAATGCACTGCATGTGCATTATTCTAAGCAAGCTAGAGAACATGATGCATCATCCACTAATTCTGTGGTTTTCAAACTGAGGGTCACAATGCCCCAGCGTGAAGAGCACTGTCTGTGTCCCCTTAAAGGGTAGGGGCTGGGAAATGGCAGCAATGCAAACACTACAATTGCAAAACCGGGGTCATGGTTTGTTTGTTTTGATGCACAGAGAGCCCTGCAAAGGGGTTTGCAGGACTCCCCAACCCTACTGGATGCTGAGGCAAGCGCTGGTAAAGGGCCCCCCCCCCCCCGCAGTCGCAATCTATGCACAGAAGTAACATTATCATAGCAGTCATGTCCCTGCCATTCCCCTGCCCGCACAAGCACTTACAGCGGTTTTCAATATCCGGAAGATTTTGAGAACTGCTGCACTAATTCAGACTGCATTACTTGAAGCTGGAAAAAATGTTACAGAAGATATGCAGATGCCTCCAAATACATTTTGCCTTCTCTTCTCAATAATGTAAATATTCAGCATTTCCCCAGTTCCTGCTCCACTTCACGGCTGCTACTTGCAGGACAGGTAAATGTGGACTGTGATTCCACAGCAAACATTTTGTTCTAGCAGACATCACCAGAGAAGAACACAACATAAGGATATTCTGTTCAGTGGCAGTTGCACATCATCTGCAATTCCTAATACCAGCTTGTGTCAGATGCAGGGAAACTGTAGTAATGTAGAATTTAACTGCAAATGGTGGGGGAATGTGGAAACAAGTAAAAAACAAACTTAAAGAGCATATAGGAGACTTCAGTAGAAGAGGAAACAGGGAAATCTTGCTCTTACCTCGCTACTAGGCACCCAATAGGGATGTTTGCCTCATGCTTTAGGGCAATGGTTCCCAAATTGTGCACTGCGTCCGCGGCACCATAGGGCACCAAAGAATGTTCCCAGTTTCTTCTACCAGCTCTTCTGGGTGCCACCATCTATCCTTGCAAAATCTTACAAGATCTAAGATAGTTGTACCCAACCAAAATGATTTCTGGGCTGGGGCACCTCCCTTATGAGGAAAGGCTACAGCGTTTGGGGCTCTTTAGTCTAGAAAAAAGGCAATAATGCCTGAGGGGGGGCATTATTGAGATGTACAAAATTATGCATGGGATGAATACAGTGGATGGAGGAATGTTCTTTTCCCTCTCACAATACCAGAACTAGGGGACATGCACTAAAATTAATGTTGGGAGGGTTGGGAGGGTGAGAACAGATAAAAGATAAAAGGAAATACTTTTTTACTCAGCTGGTAATTAATCTGTAGAACTCTTTGCCCTAGGAATGGTGATAAGCCTCTGGCCTAGGTGCCTTTAAAAGGGGACTGAAAACAGCCATTGCAGGTCATGATGGGTAGTGCAACCTCCATACTTTAGAAGTTAGCTACTACAGAATGCCAGATACCCCTGCAACTTAAGTCCCCTGAATGGCAATGAGTTGCAGGTATCTAGGTCTTGTGTGCTCCCTCTATTATAATCTTCATCCCCCATTCCCACTGTAGACTGCCACTTCTACATCCATTAACATACAGTGTACTAATTATTCAAGCACATTTGGACTGTGCCTGGCACTGTAAAGATACAAGAATAAATGTCAGAGGAACCTCAGGGACATCATTCCAAAAGCAGGATGCCTCAATGTAAAAGGACCCTCTATTATATCTAGTTATCATGTTCTTAACTGCCAAAGGTGAGAAGACCCAGAGAAAGCCTCCGAAATTGATCCTTGCTACTGGCAGGTTCATGTGGGAATAGGCTGCCCTTCATATAGCCAAGTGGACCCAGGTCCCAAACCAAAAGAAGCCTTTTAAAATAGTGAGCACCAGGTTAAATTGTGCTTGGAAATGGACCAGACAACTTACACACTGCTTTCTCCTATGCAACAACATTTTCAGCCTGCCCTTTAAAAAAAGAAATGTTTCTTCTCTGCTTGATATGAAGAAAGGCTTCTGAATATAGACTGTTTAGTATCTCAAAAATTCAGTTATTCAAATTCAAAAATACAACTCCTTATGCCAGCACCCATTCCAAAGTCCCTACCCCAAGGTTACTTTTACCTTCCTTTCAGATGCATTTCAAACTACTTCCCAATACAGTGGCAAAAGGTGCTTCAAAACAGGAGTTTGTCAGAAAGGGTGTGTATCATATCTTCTAACAACCCTTGATGTATTTACCAAGACATTTTAGATTTCTCAAGTCTGAGTGAGTCAACACAGGCAAGTCACTAAATCACCAGGAGCTTGCATCACAAGGCTTAAAGTCAGATAGTGCAAAATTCCTACCTTGTGTAGACCATAAAATGCTTACAGGCATGGAAGCCACATCCTTGATCTTTACCCAGCTGTTGTTGCGCTGCCTACTCCACGAGGAAATTACACAATAATAGTCTCCTTTGTCTGCTTCAGTGGTCCACTGGATGCGTAAGCGGAAAGTGTCCACAGTTGGCTTAGAAAAAATAATTTCTCCATTTTGGGCCCGCGGTTTGCTTCTGTCCCCAACAACCAGCGTCCAGTCTGCATCCATGGTGGCAAGAAGTTCATCTATAACCAATTCGTCACCATGTGTAGGTAGTCTGTAGTACCAGGACACAGTGAAACGTATGTTTGCTTCAGTGTTTTGGGCCTCTATGATCCTACATTCCAGTTCTGTGGGATCGTCTGAAAACGTAGGTGTTTTAGAAGCATTCAGAAATACCTGGAAATTTGGCTCTGTATAGAATTTTAAAAAGCAGAAAGGAAGCCAAGGAAACAAAATTACAAGCATGAAATTAAAAATAATCTATAGTACAGATCATGATTCATATATTTCATTTGACAACTGCAGAAGTCTTATCATGGCATAGCAGAGGGATGTCAAATGCCAAATACAGCCCCCAGAAGCAATTCACCTGGCCCACGTTATCTCAGAGCCACCCTTTGAACAGTGCTGCTTCTGCTGTGGCACTGGGAAGGAGAGATGGAAGAAAACCTCAGAAGGCAAGGAACACCACAGGGTAAAGTACAGACCAACAGGGGCTTGAGAGGGAGATGCTGCCGAGGCACTGAGGGAGCCTAATTATCATGCAGGCTGCCCATGCAGCAGCACCACATCTGCCAAGACATCACTTCGCAGAGCACCTCTCAGTTGCTGAGCTGCAAAGCGATGCTTCAGCAGAAGGAGCGCTGCTGAAACAGTGGCTATGCTCTTCCATACCTTGAAAATATGATCAAGATTTGCATAGCTTCTCTGTCATTTGCAGCTGATGAGTTTCTAGGTGAGAACGAAGTGCTTGTTCCTGGTCTTAATGATATGACTTCCTGTACTCAGCAGGCACCATGAATGCTATCTGGCCTGCTGTATTAAACAAGTTTGACATCCCTAGCATCAGACATCTTATGCTTATAAAACAGCATCTCCCATTAGTTGATGACCGTGGACAATGTCATTCCCAAACATGTACCCCAGTGTCTTTAAGTATCTGCTACTACCCAGAGCCAATACAAATTTTGCAGCCCAAGTCTAGTAAGCTATTTTGCAATGATTTCATAATACAATTCACATTCTGGTCACAGAACATAGCATTTCAAATTGCAAAAATTGCCTGTCAGGCAATGCTGGGGAGTTCATTTTGGAATATGCATGGGAACACAGGTTTCTGTGCTTGGAGGTTTCACCTCTCTAATATTCCATGTTACACACCACATTAAGTTATAATATAGTAGAAGAAAATTGCGAAAATAGGTAATGTTGGACAGCAGCTCACACTCACTTATATTTCGCACTGAAAGTAGCAACTGAAGACGTGTTTCATGTTACCTTTACAGACTGATAATATAATTGCAATTAGCCTAGAATCCCTGCTCTTAGCAGCTACTGGTTACTTTTATTTCAGGTTCTGAATAACTACTACGAAGCCAGTTTAAAAAGCACATGTAATTGCTCATTAGTGGATACACCATACAGTTTACTGAAGGAGGTAGTTTCCAAAACAGACGCATGAATGGTTTTCTGATCTTACAAACTAGAGGAAAGTTGAAGAGAAATGGGGTTTTAGCTAATCATTTAGCTAAGAATTCAGAAGACCTATAAGGGAGGATTGTTAAGGAAAGTTTTGGTTTTGACAGTAGTGCTCCAGTCAGAGGCTTTTCACACTGACTCTCAGACAGAGGATTTAGAAGGAAGGAATAAAAGGCTTGCTGGATAAGCCTCATTCCTGCACTCTGTCAGCTGTCAAACAGCCTCGCTGACAGTTCAATGACTTAATACCCTGCCAGCTCTCCAACTTCAATCAAGAAGGAGTGGGATGGTGGTGAATTCTGGATACAGTTTATGTACCTCAGAGGTTAAGAATTCTTCTCCTATTTTACCACCCCCAGGCAACATAAGATCATTTGAAAAACACTTTTATCTTCCCCTTCACCTGCACCTAAGTAATTGCTAATTGGAGATTTCAAGGAAAAGAAATTCCCATGACCCAGGAAATGCTTTAAATGCAGAAAAGAAGATTCTATACAAAGTCAGATTTTGAGGGCAAGGATATCATCAAATGATATTTGAACCAAAAGTGTAAATGCAGGAAAATGGTTGCACTTCTGTCTAAAAAGCACTATGCACATGCACTAAGGAAAAAGATCATTGTGATCTGTCTCTGCAGATTATCTAAAAGAGGCCTTCAACAAGTAGAAGACCTCATGGCACTGCTGCCATGGCCATTTTGTTTCGAATCAGGTCTGCACAAGAGCCAAGGGTATAGATAAACAAATACCATTGGAGGGGTTCACTTTGGCTAAGCTCCCCCAAACTGCAACAGATCCCTTCAATCTTCGCCTTGCCTAACTTTGTGCTTTCTATCAAAAGTGAGTGCAAGCTGTAGCCCTGTCATTCTCTGCCCCTCCTTCCAAATGCCTTGAAAATAAAAAAGGGGGGGGCAAATGGTGTCATAGCGTCACACTCTGTTTGGCTACTACCAGGCAGGAAAAGGAGAGGAACTATGACTGCTCACATACACACCAGGCTCTTGAAGGTGGGCCCCCTGCTGTAACATGGTGTTTTGAGAAGTCTCCCACTCTTGACTAGCTGAAGACCACTGATCTCAAAGGCAAGACAAGCTCATCCTCATTTATAAATGAAAATAGGGGGGAAACAGGATGGTGAATTGGGCCACACACATCCTGAACAACTCTTGTATCTTCACATTTAAATTTCAGCTCAGTTCATCCTGATTTCTCTAAGGTTGCACTCCTGAACTCGTGAAATTTACTTCTGGGTAAACATGAATAGGAGTCAATTCAAAATTTGAATTTAGTCTCAGTTCAGGTTTATCAAAGTTAAACTATCTACTTCAGTTTTGATTTAGACACATGTCATGCAGAATAATGTAAAACTACAGTAATTTACTTACAATATAATTCCGCACCATTAATTCAGTGATAACTGTTCAACTTTTAAAAGAGGCTTATTTTTGATAAGTTGGGTTTTTACAAACAAAATGCAAAAAAAAGTCATAACTTTAGACCGAGTTCCTGTTTACTTATTTTGAACTGGCTACCATTTTGTGTTTAGGGGTTTGGTCCTGGTTGACGTTCAACACAACCAAAATATTTTAGGTTCCGATTCAGTTCTGGTTTATTGGGAAAATAAAAACACTGACATTGTTTGGAGTTCAGGTTCAATCTGACACCCTTCTAAACACTTTTTTTAGTATTTGGTGTAGCATGAGTGACAGCCAGGTTCACACCAGCATTACTGTCTGCCTGATCTCTAGTTGGGCCATTGTGGCACTCAAGTGTATGCGCGCACCAAAACTAGGATTTCAGCAGTGTGTGAGTAGAATGCTTACTTGTGCTTTTTGAAAGGCTGTCAAGAGTCATCTGGCTCCTAATTGCAAAGTCAGAAGCCAGAAACTTGATTTTTTTAATTATCCTCTAAGAGATGCTGACATGTCAAGGCAAACTCAAAGAACAACATGGTTCTTTAGAAATTTGTGCTTGAGTTTCAGTTTTCCCTCTCTTCCTCTCCTGCCTGGATGCTCATTTCATAGAATATTTGCATAAAAAGCAGGATCTCAGTAGCTTAAGAGTTCAGCTAAGGAAACAGAAAGTAAGAATTACTGACAACACAATACTTCATAAAGCATGACAGAAGACAGGATAAGGAAAAAATTAACACAAAACAGTCTTATTCTTTTGTCTAAATAAACCTGTAGGGCCTTTCCCCACACCTTCCATACATGCTGCTTGGCATCCCTGACTATCAAGCAATTCCAAGGTGTCCTAGCAAAGATAGATACCACCTGTCTTTCCTGTGAGACACCCTATGCTCCCAAACACAACGCTAATGCAGCTTGCAAAAGAACAGGAAGGTAAGGCTTTTAAAGGGGTTGCGGACCAGCAATTACTTTTTCTGACGTGCCAAGTACTGTAGTGATGGTCCATGATGCATACATTTATCTAGTCTTTCCTGCTTCCTTCTTCTGGCTTCTCAGAGCTCTTGCAAGGCTTGGCATGCATCCACGATGCACAGCAAGCCTTGGGAGACTGAGAAATGCCAGGAAACAGTCTTTTTAAGGTTTCTGTGTTTGTAACTCATCCGAAAGAGGAACACCCAACATGCGTTCTGATCAACTCAAATATATTCTTCTTCTGCTTCTGAAGTAACACAATAGATTGTAAAAGGTCATCTTGGACCCATTTCAGGTACAATCCTAAATCATGGGTTAGCACTATGAGAAAGATTCAAACTGAGCCCCACGCTTATACACCCCCTCTTCTCTTTTTTTCCCTCCATGTAAGACAAGTACAAGCAGAAGGTTATCTAAACCATGGTTGAGATTATCATTTGAATCAGGCCTTCATGAAAATAGCCTTCATGAGTCTAAGCTGGACACTAATTAAACAAGGTAATCCTAACAAATTTAGCATGTTTATGCATTAGATCTTTTAATATGGACGCCAGGAAAAAAATATATAATCCCCACTGGATTGTACCTCCTATTTATGGCGTAAAGAAGACACAGCCATTTACAACATCCAGCTACTTACCCAGTGCCAAGACCTCCACAGTGACAGGAACAGATGTCCTTTCTGCTATCTTGTGCCAGGTACCATTGTGCTGGGGCACCAAGAGTGCTGCCTGGCAAAAGTAGTAGCCAGAATCTTCAGGTCCCACATCACGCACCAATAGGTGGTAAGAACTTCGGTCCACATGGCCGAGACTGATGTGGGTTGAGTCACTAACAACAGAATCACGATCTGCACTCAGCAAAACTTGAGCCTCTGACATAGTGCCATCAGGAGATTCACTGAAGTACCATGTGACTTCTGCTTGGAAAATACCACTTCTGTCTGTTGTGAAATTGCAGGTAAGGTCAAGGGATTCTCTCTCTGTCACAGACACATTGCTTCTGGTTATGAACACACCCAAAGCTGAGGAGGGAAGGAAAAAATCAAAACCAAAGGTTTTATTCTCAACTTCATTATACAGTAAGTAGCAACACTATCAGCCTTCTGTGCTTGTTCAATTACTGATCTACTTGTTTTTCCTAGGAAAACCCTGGAGCGCTGTATTGTTGATGATGAACTCCAGACTTTCAAATTACATCAGTATACAATTGTGCCCTGGTATCCACTGACTTAGTATCCATGGTTTCAGTTATACACCTCATACTGGTTCCCTATGTTTAATAAAAATATCGGGGAACAAGACTTTTTTTAACCTTGTTGCAGCAAAACAACCGACATAACCCTATCTGTAAAAAGACATCCCAAGTATCCACGGTTGGGCCCGGAACAGAACCCCAGCGGATACTGGGGCATGCCTGTATATAGATTTAAAAAATCTCTTTTTCCAACTGTTTTCACCTTTATTTTCCTTTTCACATTTATAATTTTGTTCACTATTATTATTTTACTATTCACCAATAAAGGAAAAAAATTACACACACACGGAAAGTCTCCTGTTTCTTGAAATTAAAACCTATTGCTTTTTGCTTCTGTTAGGATACGTAGCAAGGCATAATTCACACATGCTTTGATGTAAAATGAAACATATGGTCTATTTTGAGACATTTAAAATTTTAGCTCTGTTACTCACATCTTCAAAGAAACAGAAGGTGATTTCCCTCCCCCCTCCCCCCCCCACACACTGTCAGTCAGGTTTCAGAAACGAATCACCACCAGGATCTAAAACACAGCCGAATTAGCTGTCCTCGTAGCATTCTCAAATTCTCTCTGTAGTGTATAAGCACAATCCTAACCTGGTGTCAGGCCAGCACAGTTAGGTCAGCAAAGTTTGGTGAACATAAGGGCCACTGTAAAGTGCGTTTGGACCACTCTCGGAGTCAGAGAGGCCAACACACTGACATGCGCCATCCTTCCTGACTTTGAGAGTGGTCCAAATGCGTGGCCCTTGTGTCAGCCAAACTTTGCTGGCCTAACTGTGCCTACCTAACTCCAGGTTAGGATTGCGCCCTAAAAGATTTTAAACTACGTCTGGATCAATAAAAATTTATCATAATATTTTATCAAGAGGCCAGCTTGCTTGTTCCTCCTTTTCTTCCCTCCCTGCCACCCACAAGACTACAATACAACTTTCAGCGTCTAGCAGAAATACACTCTCAGATACTTAAGTAGCTAGCATATGAAATATTTTTAAATGATCTAAATATGACATGCAATATTAGAAAGATTGCTAAATTAAAACATAAAATTAGTATTGTCATTTATTTCTATCTTGCTTTTATAGAATATGATCAAAGCTGCAGACAAAATAAAAGAAGAAACACATTAACCATAATCAACATAACTATGACCAGCACAATACAGTTTGAAAATAAACTCTACAGATGCATGTTGGGAAAAAACAAGATTTCTCTGTCTTTTAGCTCTGAATGGTTTCTAAAGCCATTTTGCAAGTTATCTACACAAACATCCTACAATAACATATGAGGGTTAAAATAAAGTATTAGCATCATTTAGTCAAAACGTAACTATGCAATGGGGAGCGGGAATATATAAATATACTTTTTTCCACTGCAGGGCCTTCATATTAACTAGTGAATTCAGGAGGAGATTTTTATTCCACTTCTATAATCAAGACTGCAAACACTGTTACTATGTCATACTGTGTTACACTACTTTGGAGGTAGCCATCACAACTTTCTGCCACAGTGCTGGTTTCACATTCAAATCCCACAGCAATCCCTTCACATTTTTTTCCAGTTTATCACTGCACAGAAACAGTTGTAGGAAAAGCAATTTCATGGTGATTGTGTACTCACCTGTGGGCTGCACCACAACATTTGCCACATCTGCAGTTTTCTCTTGGATCTTTTGCCATGAGCCATCTGCACCTTTAACCCACTCACTCACTCGACACCTATAAGCACCCTCGTCAGATGGAAGAGCCTGGGACACAGACAAGCGGTAAGCATCATTGGCCATGGCATCCAAACGCACATCTCCAATGATATAGCGCTCATTATACTCTGGAGCAGCCTGAAACTTGCCCTCATGCGTCAAGGAGAGGATTTCTTGCCAGGCAAGGCCATTCTTAAATTCCCAGGAAACGTGCAGATGTGTATGCTCTGAAGAATTGGTGGAAGCCGAGCAACGCAATTGAAATGCATCTCCTTCTGATAAGTTCCAGGTGGATATGGTTCGGGCTTTTGACCCACTAACAGTTAAGCCATCTGCAATCACTATTTAGAGAGAAGAAAGTTAACGATCATGTGTATTCTAATTTATTATTTTTCATAGAAGGTGACAAACTGAACCAAGCTGTGCAGCTTGCCATGAAAAGAGATGACTAATTACACTAATGACTGTGCAGAGCCAAAACAAAATCAGTCATGTCAGAAAACATGAACAAGGAAGTGTTTTAACACCACTCTTTTCCAATATCAATTTCCCAGCAAAATTCACAAGTTGAGAAACCTCCAGTTCCATTAACCTATGTTTATAAATGCAAACCCAGAATCACTGAGCAAAATTTTAAATGTGGTAGGAATTATTTGTAACTACGTGTGTAGAAATAACAGAGTTCAAATGATTACTTACTGAATTTCTTTTGAAACAATGTCACATGCCCCCATTGTTTTTAAGGAAATAAAGTACTATACAGCAATATGGCACCTGCCAGTCTTGGGGCAGGTAAGGAATGAACAGAAAGCAATGTTAGAAGAGAAGGCATTTCTGCTGCAGCTTGCTTACCCAATGCAGGGGTCTACAGGGGCCATATCCAGGCTGACACAACATTTTATCGGGCCCACAGCAACTTTTTAATCAGAGCATTTGCTAATATTTGACATTTTTACTTCTTATATATTGTTCTGATGATATATATGTAAAACAATGTTCAAGCATGGCACTGTAATTATCACATTCTTTTTTGTTCTGAATCATATCATGCCGATTACAAAAGGGACCCAAGTAAAACATTCGTGCATTTACACCATTTATAAAATTGATATTTTTTGGCCCGTGAAAATATGTAAAATATACAATGTGGCACTCGTACTGAAAAATTTGGGAAGCCTTGCCTTAGCTCATTGCTTGATATTATAAACTCAATTGGAAACGCCAAATAAACTTGTTACAGTATGTGGAATCAAATCTCACCAAGTTCAATGGGGGTTCCTGACACGTATGACCAGGATCACAGTCCAAATCTCAAAGTGGGCTCAACAACAAATAGATAATCTGTCCTTGACCTGTTTTCTATTCTTCTCCACTCCCTCCAATAATGAGCAACAATTTTGTAGGCATTTATAAACCACAGTGTAGGCAGGAATGATTTATAAAACTATATCCTTTATTGCCTAACATCTGGGTTTAGACTGCATACAATAACTAAGACTAGATTATTTCTATTCAAACATTCCAAATAATGCATTCCAAATATGCTACAACCTAATACCAATTGTAAATACCCCTCACCCTGTAGAAATACCTTTGACTTCGACTACAGCATTATAATTTCCCCGAAAGACAGCATCTGTGCTGGGCGTAGTGCATCGGTACATCCCTTCATCACTAGGGCGAATGTTTCCAATCACAAGTTCCACAGCATTGTTGCTGTTTCGTCTCAGTGTGATCTCCGCACTGAGAACTCGATCTTGATATTCCTGAGATGTGAACATAGGATCCCAAGTGCTCACAACATGTACAAATCTAGAGTCTTGAGCAGAGTTCGTAGAAAACTCCCAATCAAAGTTCTGCTCCCTGGGTCCATCATATTGACTAACATTGCAGGGAATTACCACCTCTGTGCCTTCAACTCGTACCAGGGGACCTGCAGGAACCTTCACAATACGCCCATGGCAGGAAGCTGGAAGAGGAAAAAAACAGGTTTGCATCAATATTCAAAAAAGTACTGGTAGTGTGGGAACTACGTTTGTCAGCCAAAAGATAGGATATTGGGATAAGAACTGAAGATGGTGTTCTGAATGAAGTTAGCAATGAACTAAGGAATAGAACGTTCTATTCAGATGTGGGAGGCCCACTACCAACTCCTTGCTTAGTGATGACCCTCACTGTGTGGCCTTGGGAATGTTGCTGTCCTTCACTATGTCCTTATAATGCTTGTCAGTGAGTGTCATCTGGGACAGCAAACACTGTCAGCAGTAATTGAGGAATTCCTTTTTCTTGCCAAAAACATAATTTCCTTGATCCTCCCTTTCATCTGTGCTATGTAGGACCACAAGTTAATATAGCTCATGAGACTGAATCAAGAAGTCTAATTACTATTTCATCTTGCTTAAGTTGAAACATTGTATTTTGCTTCAAACAGGGGTCATACGAAATAAGCAGTGTGCCCAGAAATGACAGGACAAATTCACCAATTTTCACTATGTCTGAAAAGCTTGGATATTCTAACACCCTATTCTCAACTGTACCTACTGAATTAGAAGCCATGGCATATGCAGACCCCCTCCAAGACTTCCTTCAGCCTTTAGAAGGCATTTAAGCATAATTAAAGGCCTTCCAAAAGCTGTAGTGAGCCTTCGGAGGGTCTGCAGAGCACGGGGATGTCTTGCAAGGCTCCAGGTGAGTCGGAGGAGGCGGCGTCAGGCAGTGGGTGGGCAGCAGTATGTGGTCCTGGCCCAGGGTGGCACATGCATCAAGGTTGCACCTGCTAGATCACTTGGGAAGAATCTGTTCTCACTCCATCTGCAGCTTCCCAGGCTTTCCTAGTTGGAATTAGTTTTCCCAAACACACACACAGTAGTTTCTAGTTCCAACTACCGTAGACAATACCAGAAACCTTGAATGCAGCCTGCAAGCCTGCAACCCAGGCTGCAACCTTCTGACTAGTCTGTTCCAACATACAGTATGTGTCAAGTTCCAGTTCTTCCTAGGCAACATTCAAAACCTCCAACACTATCCCAAGTTGCTAGATTTGACCGATCAGAGCTAGTAATGACATTTTTCTGGTTTCAACTATAACATATGTAAGCAGCATGTAGAAGGGAATGGAGCTTCCCTTCCAGGTGAAACACTATTTCTGACAGGAAAGCAAAAACCTTTTCCGTCTCTGCCTTAACAGTGAATTTGTTCTGGAGCCTAAATATCTTCTGCAGCTATGAACTGATTTTGGCAGAATTGCTTGCTAATACTAAGCAAGCACTGCCTTTATTTACAGCTCAAGACTTTCCATAAAAGGAAAGCTGTTTCAGCTGCAAGGACACACTTCTATTTTAGCCTAAAACAGAATTGTTTAAACAATGCGTAATCCCACTCCATCCTAAATATTGCTGTAGCTTCCTATGACACTGCAAATGGTAACAATACTAAACGCTGAAAGGCTCTCTCGTCTACGGACAAGGTAGATTATGTTGCTGACAAAATACAGATCAAGGAGAGAGAGAGAGAGAGAGAGAGAGAGAGAGAGAGAGATTTACCTCACAGCCACGGAAAGATATACAAGGACGTAAAAGGCCACTGCTGCACAGGGGGAAGAATGGTTCTGCTCAAATCAGATTTGATATCAAATGCCCACACACATTCCTGCAAGCCAAACGTATCGTAACACAATTTTGCCTTGACATTTGTTAGCCAAGGGCAACCAGAAAGATTGTGTGTGTCCCATCTCTCCCCCCCTCCCTTTGTCACAGGGTTTGGTCCTAAGTTTTACAAAATTTTGTACTCATCAAAATGGACACTACATTGCAATAAATGAACCCCTTTTCCTGAAACAATACAAAGGAGACCCTCCCTCTTCCAGATATATCACTTAGCTCACAAAGTCAAATATGCAAGCTGCTTTAGACCAAACCCAAGGATTGGTCTGCCTATTCAACTAGCAACAGCTCTCCAAGATCTCAGTATGGGGCTTTCCCAGTTCAGCTACCACTTTCTAACTGGCCTAAACCTGGGATCTCAAATGTGCAGTACATGTTCTCTATCACTAAAATATGCCTTCTCCCTGCCTATAATTGACCATCATCTCTCCCATTATTCCCATCTCTCCCATCATCATCACATTATTGCACATGTGTTGCATAATCCATGCTTGTCCAATAATAGACTCTAGTTCAGTGAACTGAGTATTCTGCTGTTGCCTCCAACAAATGTAGTACAAGTCGCATATGATCAGGATCTTATAGCGCTTGCCATCAACAACATTAGCCAATATTTAATGTACAGACACAGGCCATGAAAGTTTTCTGTTACAATTCAGCTAACCTATAAAACAGATTGTTACATCATCTTCACTATAGCATTCTTGTAATGTACTTTCCTGAGGGCATATCCAGCCAGACACAGAAATACATTTTGCAAGGACATTTATTTCTACTGTGCATCTGCATAATGCAGCAGAGTTAATGCTGTGGGAACCAGAGACAACTTCAGAGTTCGCATGCCATAACATTTTTAACCTTGGCGATGTAATATTCCAAGTACTTTTGCACTGACTTAAATTGCACTGACTTAAAATAATACAACTATTAAAAAGGAAATCTTCCACCAGGAGTGGAAGGGCAAACATCCCAATCCTAACAAGAAATGTAGAATTCAGAACCAATATTCTATGATGTCAGTATCCTAACACTGGAATTAGAAAGCCATAATCTCTCAAGCATATAAAGAAAAGCAAATTTCTAAAAGGGCCACATGATACAGGTTTTCCACATGGCATAAAACCTATGTAGGAATCTCAAATATCCCACAAAAACACCACCAAGTATACAGACTTGGCACCAAAGGGGGGGCAGATTCCCACTACATTTGTATGTTGCTAGACAGATGTATATTACATCACACAACACTGTGCATATGTAGATACTATGCCAAAGTGATATTATTGTAGGAAATCCATTGTGGATGAAGCGGTTCTTATGGGTACTAGCAAAGTCTTGCTATTTGTACAAAATTTTACTTAGATCCAGTCAAATAATAAATGCACCTCAAGTAGTACATATTCCAAAAAAGAGTTACAGTTCACCTTAATTATGGCTATAAGCAAACAGGGTCAGAGATATGATTTCAGGTCTCAGATGTGAAGCTCTGAAACAGACAATGAGGCAAATCCAGGATTTCAGAGGATTGCCTGCTACTTGATCCATGAAATTCTCCCAGCTGAACAGCACCTGTGGGAAAGTACATTTCTTATCAGCTATCTTAGAGCTGACAGTAACATGGGATTCATGGAAACATGTGCTTTAGTAAGCCTGTATAGTAAAGGTTTTTTCTTTAATTGTTTTATATATTGTTCATCCCCCTGAATCCACAGAAGATATGCTTCCCAATCGCTCATGGATATAGAAACCATGGATAAAAGGGGACCCTATACAAATGCCTGTATTAGGAGGCTGAGAATTTAGTTAACACATATCCAATTCTAATAGTTTCCTAAAAATAATGGAAAGATAAGACAATCTTATCTTTCTCTCAAAGAACTTTCACAATGTTAAATGAGGAGGAAATCACATTTTTCCTTTGGGCTACAGAGTAGTTCCTCACATCTAAGACTGCAACATTCCAAAACTGGGACATCAAGAGGATGGATTTTTGGCAAGGTTTGCATATTTATACAAGGATTAGCAGGTTCCATTCAACTCATCACTCTTGCAAAGGTCAGTAAGTCTCTCATCCATGTCCTGAAGTACCGAATGCTGAAACATACTTGGGGCAGGGGGAAAATCAAAGGTTAGTTTGCCTTTAAGAATTTGAAATGAGGGGGAAAACTATTTTTCTGAAAGTTTTTGAGGAAACTGAATATAGCACTGGAAAAATGAATTACTGAATTGAAAAAATTAGCCCACATTCATAAAATGAATCAAGCCTTCAGATGCTATCTTACAGAATTCAAATTTGTCCGCAATGATACCAGAGCAACAACAGATAACCTATTTGAACTGAACTTCAACCCAGACCCCAAAATAAACCACATCTTTTGTTTGTCAGAACTACTACAGTCATGGCTTTAACTGTGGAAATAACCTTTAATGGTCTGACTAGTTGTTAAAGGATTCACTCAAGATTTTGAATTCAATCCAAGTTTATCAATGCCAACCCTATCATGACACTAGAATACTGGTGAACATCAGAGCACACTTTAGATTCTATAGCCCCTTGCAGACTCTTTGCTTTATTTGTCTAATCTCCGCAGACATACTGGCTCCACTGTATGCCGCACTTCAATTTATAATTGTATGCTTCCACCTCAAGCAATTGAAATTCACTGCTAGCAGCACCTACAACGCATACCTCTGTTCTTCTGTGTCTAAATAACCTTAAGAACTACTTAGTAATTCAATTTTGATACTTAAATAGGTAGTCTGGACAACAGTAGACTGGGCAATCATAATGGCTGATAGTTCTATACATCCAATTTTTCTTTCACTTACTACTATAGATCAAGAGTGTTCCACTACTTGTGGGCTAAAGCAGTGGTTCCCAAACTGTGGGTGAGGACCCACCACTGGGTCAAGAACCAATTTCAGGGGGAGGTCTGTGTGGTTGCTTTGCTTGTGACAAGGTTTTAAATAGGCTTCTTCCTTTCTGATTCACTTTGCTATTAGAAAATGGCTGAAGCTCTGCGGCCAAAATGACAGTACCTCTGGCCATGACATCACTTCTGATGGGTCCCAGACAGTGAGCGCAATCCTAACCTAGAGTTAGGCCAGCACAGTTAGGCCAGAAAAGTTTGAAGGGCATCAAGGCAACCGTAAAGCGCATTTGGACCCCTCTCGGAGTCAGGCAGCATGACACATATCTGTGTGCTGGCTTCTCTGACTTGGAGTGTGCGCCAAACATACTTTACAGTGTTCTTGGTGCCTGCCAAACTTTGCTGTGGCACCCTAACTGTGCAAGCCTAACTGTAGGTTTGGACTGAGCTCAGATTGTCATTCTAAAAGTGGACCCTGGTGCTAAAAAATTTGACAACCACGGGGCTAAAGCATTATTTTGTCACATTAATTCCCAGGTGAAAGTTTTTAACAGAAGATTTACCACTAAGTTAGATATTCTGTTGAATTTTTCAGGAACAATGAGAAACACTGAAAGCTTTATGCATGCTTTTGTTCAAGCATACTTTAGTTCAAGCATTTGAGCACTCATATCCTTCTGTTCTGAGGAACATCATAGCCCAGTAGTTGCTCCTTGTGAGCAGAACTGAGCATTTTATTAATGTCAGAGACTTCACCATTTTGACAAACCAGAATAGTATTCCTAGGATCTGGCAAAATCAAGCATTTTAGCAGTACACTCTAAAGTGGCCCCAAGAATTACCGCCCAACTACTTCACCTCCTAGAAAAAGTGGGGATTTTCTTGGCTGTGGAGCAAGCTTGGCACTTCCCATGTCGGCTCTGCAAGTGATACATGTACCTTGCCTCTGGCTCCAACATTGGCTTCCCCTTCCTCCATAATTTAGGAAGACTATCCACTTGTTTACAAAGTTTTTACACACTTTTAAAGTAGCCTAATGACATGGCTTTATGATTGGCTGGCCCTTGTTTGTCAATCAGCACTGGGCAAATCCATTCTATGCTGAGCACAAGTTGGGAAGTAGGTTATACACATGACCAAAATGCAACAAGTGCGCTTGAAAAGCAGCATTCCCATTGAATGCAGCTATCAGGCACCTGATTGCTTACTCTTTCCAAGAAACTACAAATTTGGAAGTGATGTAATTGTGACTAAATCACAGTCCTTGATTTCATTTTGTTATACAAACACTTCTGAAATAGGCCCCTTTGGACCAATTATTTAGAACAGATTGCTGTCTTGTGCTCATCCATCTTATTTATTTATTTTAATACTATCTATCCTCCAATCATCTGCGGAGATTATAAAAACAATTTTGTATACTTCCATATTATGCTGAAAACATTTGAAAGGAATTAAGCCTTCAACAAGGAATTAAGCTTTCTACAGCAGCCTATGAGAAATACTCTTAATTACCTTTTCCACTTACTGCCTATTGCTTTCCAAGGTCACCCCACCGACAGCTTCTAAACATTTAATTTACACAGACACTTCCCCCAAAACCAAAGATTGAGGCTTTGCATACATTTAGAGGTGTTCTGCCATATATATGGGGTTTTTAAGGCAGCACAAATGGGCACGAGAACCACACAATTCTGGTTATTTCTAGCAACCTAGTTAACATCTTTGAAGACAAGGGTTCCGGTTCCTCCTTCACTAGCAGGGTACCAAAAAATAGGCTCAAAATAGGTGTGGGCTTCTCTGCACAGAGCTGGCCCGTGCACACCAAGGTCGACCTCTGAAAGGATCCATCAGTTCAGGGCAGCAGTGGGAGAGCGTTACCAGCATAGTGATGAAGAAAGAAAAGCTGCCGCTTCCTCCACTCCTCCTCCCAGCTGAGAGGACAGGGGTCAACAGCTGAGGCTTGAGGGCTGGCTGCCTATACACACACAATGGCAACTACTGAAGACACAGCTGGAATCTGTGCAAAACATGCAGCAAGTTGAGGATAAATACTGTATAAGGTTTGGCAGAGGGAGGGAAACCCAGCTAGTGGTTTGGGACAGTAAAGCAGCTGCCAGACCCAGGAGAGCAGTAAGTGAATTACAGAAGGAAGCACTGCACCGCCATACACGGGAAATGGCCCAGGAACACAGAAGTAGCATCAGCTGTGGAACAGGAAAAAGAGATATATATCAAACTCTTCCCCACTCTCAAGGCCTCTTTGATCAACCTGACTGATGGAGTTTCACCTTTTCAGGACTCCCTCCACATACCTCTCCTGTCTCCACTCATCGCCAATACAGGAGCAAACCAGCAGAGGAGGTATCAGGATGGGAGTTTAATTAGCCATGGCAGCAGCTGCCTTTCTGATTTTCTTCATGAAAAAGAGAAATGGGGCAAGGATGGGGCGGAGGGGAGTAAAAATTCAGCTTGGTGATGCCATCAAACATCAGTTGATGGAAAGCAAATAACAAGAGAGTTGTTGCTCATGGGTTTATTTCTCCTGTTAGGAGGAGGATGCTGGTCTTGGTGGACCTTTGGTCCAAGACTGATCCAGCAAGGATCTTCTTAATAAAGTAGCCTAGAAAAGACTCAGCTCACTTAAGTGGCAGGGCTCCTGTCAAAACCTCCAAATACTCACTATATACCTCGTCAAAATTGTGCACCTTTGCCAAAAATGCCTCATTAGACATTTGCCTCTTTCCCCCACTCACCTCAATTTAAAAAAAAAACCAAAAGATTAGTTTTAAAGAAGGTTGACAGTATCTCCTAAAACAGCAAGCTGCAGGCTGGAATCAGATTAATGTAATTCAGAGTTCTTCTTGTGAAAGGAGCAAACCAGAGATGCATTTCGATGAGCAAAGGCAACTTATGTGCAAAAATGCTTTTCTTTTCTGACTCAAACCCCATCAGCACATTCTGGAGTGGGAACAGATTTTGTGGCTCCAGCTTGCAGCTACATGCCAGAAGCTCCCACTGTTAAGAATTAGTCTGCCTCCACATAGGTTGTGTGTCAGGTAGGTGCAAGTGAAGGACAAAAAAGGATTGCTGCAGAACAGGCAAATTAGGATGTGTCTATGAAAAGGAAACAATGGATAAGTGGGCTTATGTGATGTTAGAGAAGGGGCGAGACACAAATTGTTGCTTAATGTTGAATTTGTGAAGAAGTACTTCTAAGAGGGTTTCCTAACCTATTTCATCACAAACCTTTTTTTCCCCTAAATGTTTCCTGAAATAGGTTTCCTAACCTATTTCATCACAACACCAAAAGCTATGAGGCACTCTGATTAATCTGGCCCAGTAATAAATTCTTGGCAAAACCTATCTCAAAGGGTTGCTGTGAAAAAAGGGTGAGGCACCATATACATCACCTGGAGATCCTTGGAGGAAGAATGTAATGAAAATGAAACAGACTGAAGTATTTGATTGTTCAGGAAGATATCAACATCTCGGCTACTAGCACCTGAACACCTGCCTGCACATGGGTAGAGGACCATTTTGACCTTAGGCCCAGGCAGCAAGATGTTCTGGGCTGCCCATTATTGCATCTGGAGAAAATTATCGAAGATGGTGTGAAGAGTACATCCAAAGCAGCAATGAGATAATACTAGCAACTCTTCTGACCATTAGCACTGCGATCCTGTTCCTAAAACACATGAAGGTCAGTTTTGGTTCTTAACATCCATCTTCCCTACCTAGGTGTGTGAGAAAAATTTATGAAAACTATTGTTCAGTGTTTTTTCTGAAGCTGCCGAAAATGGCATGTTTATCCCTACAGTATCATTTATGAAGAGAATCTATCCAATTACTACCTTTATCTCATACTGTGCTTTGCAGTCAGGCAAGAAGTAGGTTAGGCAGTCTGAAAGGAATTTCAGAGTGTCAAATTCCTCTAGCTGTTTCAATTACTTCAGTCTAATTAAGGGAAATCTGCCTTGCCCCAACCCCACACATTTCTCTCACTTCTCCAGCCCTCGGTTTGTACTCCCTTTCTTTTGGCAGGCCACCTCAGCAAGTGGCAGAACCCACCCAAAATGAAATGGCAGCATTTAGATTGCTCTGCTCAGCAAAGCAACCTGCCATCTTACTAGAAACTGTGCAGGGAGAGCATTTATAGATTCATTACAAGAGCCCAAATTGTAATTCTTTCCAGCTAAGCTGTAATCAGTTGAGAAGCAAGTATTTCAGCTTCTGCCATGCTCCAAATGCTACTCTTGTAGTTCTGCCTCCCAATTGTGATGCTGTCTTCAGGCAGGACCTGCTGATTTTAAACCCCAGGAGACCCACAGAATTATTCTCCCATGATACTGGGAAAGGGTGAAGAGAACTCCATCAGAGATGAACTTGCATTATATACTCCTTGGCAACTGGAGAGTTTTTGTTGCTGTAGGTTTAAAAAAAACAAATAATGCAGAGTGCTTATCAAAAGAAATTAGCCTGGGTGTAATTGCTTAAACACCTATTATCTCCATCAGGCTGAAATAATGCATATTACTTCTTAAGCAAAGTCTCAGAAATGTGATCAGAGGCTAATTGTGCTAGATTGCCCTAATCCAAGAACAACTTCTATTATGGAAAAAGGTTAGCAAATCCCTGCTCCATCCATCCCTAACCGTTCTCTAAGCACAGGATATGTTCTAATTATTCAGATGTATTCAGCACAGTGGTTAAGAGACTGAATTTTGATGCTCTGTGTTCAATCTTAATCACAGTCTCATACTTGAAACCCCAGTCCACAACACTGTAATATGGAAAGAATACTGGTCTGTTTTATAGAATTATTGAATTATATAATTATATTTTATAGAATTATAGAATTATTACTGTGGATTACTAAGAAAACGTATGTGAAATATTTGAACTACTTAAATATACTCTTGTGATACAAAATATTGCTATCATTAGCCTTAAGGGAGCACCTTCTGAGCTCATATTTCATGGAAACCTCTATGAATATATCTCATGACAACAAGATGATACAAGACAGCTAAAGGCCCAGTTCAGATGCAACAAACCATGGTTTGGGATTAGAAAGTAGGCACAAGCCTTGTCTCATGACCTTCTGCTACTTCTCATACATGGAAATGAAACTGGAAACTAGTGCTATTGCTCATTATTCTGGCCTGATAACTAACAAGTGTTTGTATTTAGCTGCAACAGGAAATGTTTTAATAGCAAACAGCAACTTGAAGTTTTCAAGCTTCTCGCCATATGTTCAAAGAAAGAGGGGAGGTAAAACTACAAGCATGTTCATTTGAGATCATGAATGGTGGTTTATTGAGACATCTGAACTGAGCCAAAATCTCCATTAATATAATTCAAGAAAACCAACAGCCAGCAAGCAAAGCTTCCTCCACCCCCTTTTTACTAGGTTACGTTTCTCCCATGTCTTCTCTTTCTATGCAGAGATGAAGCCCAATCACGTCACCATGCAGCATACTATGGCTTTCAGGCAAGACTGTGACTGCTTAGATTCTCAACTGTGCCCCCTCTGCCATAGCTAATTGCTTAACTTCAGCCATGCTTGTGGAGATGCTACACTGCCAAGGCAGCCTAAGGACAACGAGCCCTGTGTGGTATAAGAGTTTTGTCCCCACTTCTCTCTCAGACACCAGTAATACCGTAAAGAGGGCGGAGTAGTCTATTTATGCAAGCAGGTGTGTTGCCGAAAAACTGTACCTGCCCTAATATACCGCGAGAAGACTAATGTGACATATCTTCCCATGCAACAGACATAAAACCTGTAGTTCTCATGAAACTGTATGTACTAAACTGACAAGACTCTACTTAATGCAATACATCTGATAATATTGTTTCCATTAATGCTTTTTTACCATAGCGCAGTCATTTCCACACACTTTAGCATTGGGACGCAACTAAAAAAACTTTCACTTTACCAGCCACACTGTGGCTATAGTGGTGATTGGGCAGCAGTGCTTCCCCAAGTAGCAGGTTGTTTAATTGACAAAGCAGATAAGGCTGTTTTGCAACCCACCAAAAATTGAGTCCTGACCCAGTAGTGGGCCATAGACCCACAGTTTGAGAACCACTGCTATAGTCCTCTTCATCCTGGGTTGACTGACAGCAATTGTTGCCAATGGGAGCAGTGCATTCTGGACAATCAACACCCGCTTCCTTCAACAACATCTTCTAATGTACATTACTGTTGCATAGAAGTTCAGCTTTTCAAAATATAAATAAAGCCTGAAAAATGTATATTCCTTTTTTTTAAGATAATTCAGTTCAGGCCACAAAAACTATACGAATAATTAAAAAGTTACCTATTAACATCAATCAGACCTAAATGACTAAACACACACACACACACAGAATTTCTTCCATGTTCTCTGGTTTCTTTAGGAGCGACTTGTGTTACTCCATTTTAGGAGACATTCCCAAGTACAGAGAAGTTTTGATTATATAGTACACCTATGTCATAAAATCAGTCCAACTTAATTCTGCATTTGGTCAGATTTGTCAAAACTTCCAGAAAGTATTTGGATGTTTCCTGCAAGCCAGGAATTAAAAGGTCTTGACATACTTGCCACATTTTTAGCAGATTTTACAAACTGTCCACAACATTGTACAGTAAGAAACATTGGAACAATATGTAATCTAAGCAGAGAAGGCAAGTACTCTGAACGCAACTGCTTTCATACGTGTCTGCTCTGGTGAGGGAAAAGAATGGCATTATATGTAAAGATGGCATCAACATTTACTGCTAGTAGAGAAAAACTATAGTATTTCAGGAAGAAAAAATTCTCTTATAGAGTTACATTTCCAACACAGTTTGATTAATACAGTTAAATTTCCACATATTTTAGTCAACAGTATGTCATGCTAAAGGATTCTGCAAAAAATTTTTTTGAAGTACCTTATTTTGATGTAACCTTTAATCAGGGGTCTCATAGTCCAGGGTCCACATGCAGCCCACCACAAGAATTTATCTGGCCTTCCGCAACTTATAATATTTTTCTTCACCGCACAATTCAACAGTTAACATATGCAGTTCTGTCCACTGCACTCCTTTCTATATGGCCAGCCACTCCTTTCTATATCCAACTGTTTTTCCCCCTAAAAATCACCAGAATTGTACTACTTTCCTATTTACAATGATAATCATGTTGCTTAAAAGAAAGAAATTAGACCATTATTTGCATCACAATAGAACAGCAGCCGAATTTCAAGTGTCTTATGAACAGGGACTGCTCCTTCACCACTCAGTCCTCATATGTCTGATCCCTGGAACTTTATACAACTTTTATTTTTCAGAGAACAGATGGCCAGCATTTTCTGACAGCCGGGCCCATTTATGGCTCATCTCAAGTTGAGCCATAGCTGTCACTTCTCACTAAGAAAACAGAGTACATTTACATGTCAGGGTGGGACAACAGACCTCCAATGTTAAGTTCAGATTTTCCCAAGTTTTCTATGAGGCTGTTCTACAGAATGTGGGAAACTCTTAAAAAACCTTGACAACCCCACTCCTTACCTCTCCTCTTTAAAACGCTTAAGCAGTAGTTGCCAAAGTGGTGGGTTGCACGATCCACCACCCTGAGAGACATTGTGCTATGCCCCTTTATGGGGTGGGAGAGGGAAAAGACAGCAGGGCAATCCCTGTGCTCATGCTGCTGCCTTGGACAAGGGGGCTTGATTTTACTTACTCCTGGCAGCAGGGGCATCCGGGAGAGTGAGGAGCCCTGCAGGGCTTCCCAAGCCACAGAATGCGTTTACAACACAATCACGACCATTACGTGTTTGCGATCGCAAAAACGTAAGGCAACAATCATGTTGTAAATACGTTCCATGGCTTGCGGAACCTTGCAGGGGTGTCCCTGGGTTCCTTTTCCTTCCCAGACACCCCTGCTGCCAGAAGTAATTAAAAATGGAGTCCCTCTGGTCAGGACAGCAGCATGATTCTGGGGATTGTGCCACTGCCTTTTCCCAACCCCAGAAGCTACTTATGTAATTCCCAACTCCCTTGGAGGAGGTTGGGAACCATGGGCTTATAGAAATCAGGAGGCTTATTTCCACTGAGAGGGTTTATTTCATTTCTTTCTCCATTTAGCTGTTGCATCAGTTATAGAACACAAACACAACGTAGTCATCTTCAGGGAAAATAATACTTTTAATAGATGGTATTATGCCCTATAGACCAGATTTAACACCCAATGGAATCTTTATTGGCCCACATAATCCTGTGCTACAGCTGTAATTCCAGTTGTATATTATCCCCACAGTGTTGCAGTGTTGCTCTATGGCATTAGTTAGCAGAAGGGATCTCACATTTAATCTGAGGCTCCATGATGAAGACACGACATTAAATACAAATACAGATATCACTCTCTGGTTCCTTTCCTTCAACTCTGTACGCAACTACACAAAGAAGGTGCTCCATTTCCTTCAGAGAGCATTCTAACTAGATCCTGCCAATAAAAGCACACCCCCATACTTTCAAGACCCACATCTGGATTGTGAAATCGTATCTTCCAGACAAAAATGCACGACATCCAATTTCTAAACTGTTGAGGCAAGTTAGGTACACATTACATGCAAATACATGTAATAGAGCTCCAACACTGGCTTTGTCTATTTCAAAAACAAAATGTGACCTGGAAGTGTGGAGTAGAGAAGTAGATTGAGTTTGTATTTGGAAAGAAATGCTAAATTATATTTGTTTCATTGGACACAAGGGGTCTAACTAAACGTTACAAATACACAGCAGAGTCCATATTTTTTCTGACCACAGCAAGGTTCTATCACCCGCTAGTGAGGTTGAAGGGTGGAGTCTGTGCCCCTCTTCCCAGCTCAAAGCTGGAGAAGTAGGCAGTAATCACCAGCATGGTTGCACTGCACTCCGAGATGTGTTATGCTACTTGGAGTACTTCAATTGCCCAGTATCAAGCCCAGCCATCACCTCTCGCTCCAGAGGTATTTGAGCTGTGGAGGCAGTCCCAAGCACCTTGCCAGCCAAGCACCAAAGCACAACTCCCTCTGCCGCCAGTGAAGGAAAAGGGCAGGGGTAATTTCTGCAGTTGCACAGAGTTTCTGAGGGCCTGCAAAACCCAGTGCAGATGCAAAGATTATCCTTGCCTGCCCCTAACCTTGGCATTGTGAAAGGAAAGCATAGAATTGGCCCAAATCTAAGCAGATGTACAGCACAAGGGTTAGGAAATACTATCAGTGCCAGCCCATCTACACAACCACCTGAAATGGACTGCCATCAGTGACAGACTGCGAAATGTACATATTCAGGGTGCCTATACATATTCAGGCCTGACACTGCCATCACCCTCCAAATCATACTGATCTGCTTTGTGCTCACTTGAGCATGACGCATAACATTCTCCTCTTTACTACCCCGCAGATGATGGTGAAACCCTGAAGTGTAGACTTCTGGTTTCATTTATAGGGACAGTGCAAATTTGCACTTTCCCTGTGAAGTCCCACACTTCTAGATTTCACTACAGCGTGTGTGGAGTATGGTAAGCACTTTGGTTGGCTGAAGGTGGAAGAACCAAGACAGCAACAGGGTGTGTTCCAGGTAACATGACCTCAGAATACTAAGTATGCCTATTTGAAAGCAAGTCCACCAAGTTCAAAGGAACATATTCCAATATAGAAATCCTATGCACACTTACCTTGGAGTAAGCCTCACTGAATGCAGCAGAACTGCAGGAAAGTGAAACTACTCATTTTCAAGTAGATGTGCATAGTATTTCACAGGAGGCTGCTGAGACTACAGCCAATATCTGCCGCCTCCTGCGTACCAAATACATGTAATGGAGACGGAACCTGGATTTTTTTTTTTTAAAAAGGCTCATGGAACACCTGAGCAATGTGTCCTCATTACTTTCTTCAAACCCACCTTTTCCATGAATTTGGCCACATGTCTCAGACCCCATTCCCTACTGTAATTTCCAAACTGTAAGTTTAAGTATGCATAAGTGAAACTTTCACATACGCTTCCCTTGGTTACATTCCCATATCTCCATCAACTTGTATCAATATAAGGAACTATAAGCCAAGAGTTTATATCTTGGAACTATCAAGAGTCAAGGATTTAATTTTTACCCAATGCAAGTGCCAAGCACATTGATGGGAGTATATAATGAATGAATGAAGCTTTGATAATTTGAGCAGAGGAGGAGGAGTTTGACCCCTTTCCCTTTCTGTAGTCACTCTGCTCCAAATTACCCCCACCAAAATGCATTTTGAACTCCACATAGATAAATCCACCTTTATCTAATGCATTAAACTACTAAGGAATAAATTTATAATGGATACGTTTTTTTAAAAATCCCTTCATTCCATTTCTTATCTGTTCCATATTCCATCCCCAAAGCAATTCACCTTCATCATCTGAAGCAAGAAGTAAAAACAAACCTAAAACCAACACTTTTTAAAATTAGTATCACACCTTTACTGCCTCCATCCACTGCAATTCCCAGGAAGCCCCGCCCCCAGAAACTCTGAGCTAACTGATAAAAGCCATTCTGTTCACACTTCTACCAGCACTATCTGGGGAAGTGCTCCAGTTAGAAATGGCAGACTGAGTTCAACTTGAAAGAACATATCCATGGAAGATGGCAGTTTATCAGGAGCTCATGGGCAAATGGGGGGGGAGGGGGAGCAAGCAATGGAAAACTGCTTTTATTCTGAAGCTCAAGTGAGGGAATCTTTCTGAAAGTTACTATGTACTGTACAAACACCAGAGAATTGTGCATCCAACACTAATCCACAAAAAACCCTAAGGGAACCACAAGCTCATACATAAAGATAAATGAAAGTTTTTGCTTTCGTTTTAAACAACCTGCATTTCTGTATTATGTACAGACTCCAAGATTTGCAGTTTGCTAACTACAGTTAGAAAAAGCCAGGCTATCATATAGTTCGATACCTTGGTTTGTTCTAACTCAAGTTACTTAAACTGCAATTCTCCAAGTTTGCATGAGACACAGAACTGTAATTTGTTCTTAAAGAGAAAGCAGAAGTTTTCAATCTTGCTCTCTTAGACAAGAGACAGGAGGGAAGTGGGGGAACATGTGAGCTCATGACTCCCATACATTTTCAAGGTTGCCTATTCATATGAAAAAGATTATACATAAGACTGTGCACCCTCAGCAGACATGCTGTAATGAGAAACCTCACTCTTCCTCACCAGGCTTTTAGGGGAAACCATGGAGAAACACCTCACCCCTCCCAACTCAGACAGCATACGAACACTCTACATATGCTTTGCTTGAGACAATAATCCTTAGAAATGTTTTAACAATGCAACTAGAAATTCTCCATTTGTTGTATATTATTATTCTTATCCTGCGTCATATATATGCTATTTTTCCATTTAGAAAGTGTTTGTTTTTGTTTTGTAGAACCTTTGACATTTTATGGTCATTATTGTGCTATACCTCAAACAAACACACAAAAGCAAAAAGGTGCACCTACTTCATAGCAAGCTTCATACCATTTTGTTATTCAAGTACTTAACAGATGATCTAAATACTGGAGATGTGAAAATCTTATCTATAGGGAAGTGGTTCTCAAACTTTTTCATACTGGGACACACTGACAATCTATCCAGGACCCAATGGAAGTGATGTCATGGCTGGAAGTGCGGTCATTGTGATGCCAGAACTTGCTGCTTTCCTGCAGTAGAACGTTGGGTTCCTTTTCAGCCATTTTCCAATAGCAAAGTGAATCAGAAAGGGGAAAAAACTTATTTACAACCTTGACACAAGCAAAACAACCACACAGTCCTCCCATTTTCATTGTTCTATATTTTCTGTGTTAGGTTCCACACGAGCCACCTGAAATTGGCTCACAACCTACTGGTGGGTCCCAACCCATAGTCTGAGAAACACTGCTATAGGGGGTACAAACCACAACAGTGTCCAGTACACATTCACAATAGAAGTTATAATACTAGCTGTATCTCATTGGAGCTTGCATTCTCCCCTGTTCCATGTTTATAAGACCTTACAGCCCAATCAGTAATTGCTGCACCAGTTCACCGAGAATAATGTGCCAGCCGAATGCTTTAGCATCTGTAGTGGATAATGCACTCCTAAAGTGGCGAACTAAAAGATGCCTGCACTTGCCCCCAAGAGAATGCATGATGTGTCTGCCATTACAGAAGTGAGTTATGAGCAAAACTGAAGTGAGTCAACACTTGTCAACACTTCTTGCTCTCCAATATTAAGTCAGATTTCTGAAGTACCAACCTCTATCCTACAATAAACATGGATACAAAGCTCATTTTAAACCACTTTTTAAAAGCATGCATTGAATATTTTTGCATTTCATATTATGAATTTGAAATAAGAGTTTACATTCTGAATGCTACAGATGTGTTGGCAACCTCTTGACTGTTAAAAATGTTTTGTCTCTCTTCCTCTGTTGTGTTTCCTTCTTCTGTCCTTTTCCTTCAAATATCAGTTTAGTTTGTAAGCTTGTAGGCAGCATTTTGTCATGTGTTTTTATGCTGTACAGCACCTTTTTCCTTTACAGAGGGTTAAGAAATAATAAATATTTATCAGTTATCAATCATCAAATGCCATAGGCTGACAAAAATACTATCAGATTCCCATCAACATATTTGTATCAAAACATTATTTAATTGCTGTGATGTGTATCAAGCAGCAATAGCAAATGTCCAGAGATATCAGATTTCACAAATAAGAATTCTGAGAAGAAATGGTGGGAGGAAACGTTTTTAGATCAAGCATATTCTGCAACACTGCTTCCAAACCTTGAGCAATGAAGGTGGATTTTTAAACAGGGGCAGGAGGAGGTCACTTAGCTTTGAAACCTGAAAATGTAAAGTTTGTTTGCTACTTATTCAACATTTTATTGTCACCAAGCAGCCCTCTTGTCCCTCTACCTTTGTGCATAAGCTTACTGCAAGAAAAGTCACATTTCATGATCATAGGGCTGACTGAAAAGTTGCTTCAGGAACTATATTGGTGAGAGGTGCAAAAAATACTGCACTGCTGCTGTTCCTTCTGCTCCCTAGATTTAGAAAGAAGAGGGGAATGAAGCAGAAAAAACATGAAGCACGCTACCCCACCACTCTTCTCCACCCTTCTTATTCTACTCCACACCCTTCTTCCTTTCTGAATCTAGGGAACAAAATACTGGAAGGAAGAGGTAGCTAGTGCACCACTGGGTATTGGGGTGGGCCATCAGGAGAACTTGGGCCATCCCTATCACATATTGTGGTTTGAGAGCTTGTCACATGAAAAATCCTTGCAGCACTATTTTCCCAGGGTAGCACTATCCTGATCCTATGTAATGAACAACAAGTTGGTATTTACTGTATTTAGCAATGAACAGTCCACAAAAGCCCTTTCTTAAGCATGTGTACTCTGAACGTATGGTGAAAAGTACAGTTTGGAAATGTAAACAAATCCTTTCTCATCAAGCTCCTGAACTTGACCTTCCAATATACCCGAGAAGGTCCTGGTATGCTGACACCAGACTGTAAAGATATAGGATAATTGGGCCAGAGGAGGTCCCTAGTAGGGTATCCAATTCCCATGCCACAGTGCACAATCTCAATGTACAGGTCCAGCAGTCTTTCTGGGGCATAGGCAAACCATGCCCTGATTGCAAGCAGCCAGTCAGGCAACTGGTAAGGTATAAACAGAAAAAGTACAATATTGCTATGGGGAAATATTCTAAAAATAAGGCAAACAAAAAATAATAAACCTTGACCTACCCAGCTGCTCATGACAACCTATAGCTTACCTGAGGTGATGACTTGTGGTCCTTCACGTCCCAACAATGTCGTTTCAACCCTTAATTGAAAAAAATAAGGGCCTTGGCTACATTCAACATTCATCATAAGTGTCCAGAGGCAAGAGAACCCAAGCAATATTTTTGGCTCAGATTTAAATAACTTTCAGATGGACACAGATCAACCCATCCACTGAATTCAGACCGACCAAGGCCTGCCAAAGTGACCTCTGATTGGCAAGTGAGTTCGCATACCTAAGGTACTGGCACATGCTAATTCCAGCAGGAAAATTAGACTTGTTCTACCATTCTGGGCTGCCAGACAACAAAAATGAGCAATGCACATTACAGGTGTGCCACTGTGGTACACTGATTTGGTATCCACAGTTTCAATTACCCGCAGGTACCAAGGATACTGGGACAACTATTAAAAAGATAGGAGAACATTAAACAAATCTCTTTTTTTTTTACCTTGTTGCAGCAAAACCGCTGATGCTCCCCTACCTCTAAAAAGGCATCCAAAGTATCCATGGTTTCAGATATCCATGGGGGGGGGAGTCCAGAATGGAACCCCAGCAGATATTGGGGCATGCCTGTATCCTGGCACAAGCTGCCCATGTAGGCACACTGTGGCTAATGTCCCGTGGCAGACCTGAGGGGGCCACCACCTATCCACCCACATACCAGGGGACCCCTTGGAGCACCATGAAGCTGTGGGCCTTCACAGCACTCCAGGTACTGCCTGGCTCCTCCAATAGTCAGAGGAAATTCCTCCAATGGTACCACTCTACAAGGCACCCAGTTCCTCTGACAGTCGGAGGAACTGATCGCCCCTTCCAGTGGCACAATGCTGCCCACATGGAGTGGCACTGCACCACTGCAAGGTGCCCAGAGGTGTCAAGCAGCCCTTTGTGCTGCTGACAGCAACGCCCCTCCCCCAAGAGGGAGCAGGTGCCGCTTTCAGGACGTAAATGCAGTGACACAATGAAGTAACTGCAATTACTTCTGGGGTAGGGAACAGCCAACTTGGGGTTCCCTCTGGGCGAGGAAACTTCCCGGCCTGCCACTGCTAGTATCAGGCTGATGTCCAAAGGCTTAAATCTGGAGAAAACAAGTGATACTGTTCTACCATCTAAGAGGGGGTCACAGTTTTTATTCACTATTGAAGAGCTCAGTTTAACACCCCTCATTGTACAACCTCCACCATGATTTCTAGTAACATATCTATGCTGAAACATGCCGATTTTAATCATTTAATACTTAACATTTTTGCATGCATATTTGCATCCATTCCCACTATTTTCAGTATGCTAAAAAGGTTACTAAAAAGACTCATCCATTTCTTCTCTGTATGCTTCACTCCTTCCAGCTTTTGCTCTTAACTAGAGTATGCAACTTGTCCCTTCAAACAGCCACGGTGCCAGAGGATTGGAGGATAGCCAATGTCATGCCAATCTCTAAGAAAGGGAGAAGGGGGGACCCTGGAAACTACAGGCTGGTCAGCCTAATGTCTGTTCCGGGTAAGATGGTGGAAAGCCTAATCAAAGATAAAATCCTAAAACACGTAGAGCAGGGGTCAGGGAACTTTTTTACCTTTTACCCCAAAATATATTTAGATACGCCGACGTTACCCCCTTGACATTACACCCCCCCCCGCCAGAACAAAAGAAAAAAAATTACATATTGGAACCCATTGCTTTTTATTTGATTAATTAATGAGCTTAATTAATGCTATGTAAATATGAGTTGTAAAGAGTTTGGGTACACCTGCAGACCTTGAGAGAATAGAATTCAACCCTTCTGGGTTACAACTAGCTTACCTTTTTGACAACTGGTTTAGGTGCTTGGACTTAAGATTTCTCTCTATAATGAATTCAGATTGGCTCTGGCTCTCTCACACACAGGCCAGCAACAGCAGTTCTTATTTTGTTTTTGTTTTCTGCTGTTCGCCTTGCCTCGTTGCCTCCCGCCTCTCTGTGTCCCTGACTCCCTGCGCAGGCGCAGGCTTGCCCGCCCGCCCCACTCCTTGGGACAGCAAGACAAGGCAAACCCAGGGAGAGCCCTAGCTGCTCACAAGCAAAGAGGCACGTCCACAGAAGTCCTCTCTCACACACACACACACACACGTGCGCGCCTGCTGGCCCATGCACACACATACCTCAGCCGCTCACCAGAGCCTCCCCCACGCCTGCACGTCTCGCGTCCCTGCCAGGCTCCTGGGTGGCAGCGACAGTGGCAGCTCCTCGGCCTCCCCACCCGGAGCTGGTTTGGGCTCTTCCCTGGCGTTGAGCACTGCCGACTGCACGGCTGCCTGAGTGTCAGCCGGGAGCGGGTCTGCGCCGGCCTCGCTGCCCGGAATAGGCTTGGTCTCACTGGCTCCCCCATTACCCGGCACCGCCACAGTTGCAGCCATGGCCACCATTTTCTCTGCTGTTGCTTCCTTCTCCCTCTACCAGCAGCGGGATCGATAACCACGGCCTTCTTTGCCGCTTGGGAAGGGAGGGGAACGCTGCCTATTGGGGGCCAAGTACCTTGCCACTTCTAATCTCCTATTGGAAGCAAGGGAAATCCATCAAGCGTGAGAGGAACTTCCCATTGGTCTGAAGAGAGAACGTTGGTCATGAAGGAAGGATGAGGGAAAAGGGGGCGGGGCATACTCCTATCTGTCCATTACCCCCAGGAATTTCATTTTTACCCCATTTGGGGTAATTTACCTCTGTTCCCTGACCACTGACGTAGAGGAACAAGTACTGCTGAAAGAAAGTCAGCATGGCTTCTGTAAGGGTAAGTCTTGCCTCATGAACCTTTTGGAATTCTTTGAAAAGGTCAACAGGCACGTGGATGTGGGTGAACCTGTGGATATCATATACCTGGATTTTCAGAAGGCGTTTGACACAGCCCCCCACCAAAGGCTGCTGAAGAAACTTCACAGTCAGGGAATAAGAGGGCAGGTCCTCTTATGGATTCAGAATTGGTTGAGGGCCAGGAAACAGAGAGTGGGGGTCAATGGGCAATTTTCACAGTGGAGAGAGGTGAAAAGCGGAGTGCCCCAGGGATCTCTCTTGGGGCCCGTGCTTTTCAACTTATTCATAAATGACCTGGAGACAGGGACAAACAATGAGGTGGCCAAGTTTGCGGATGACACAAAACTTTTCCGGGTGGTGAAGACCAGAGGGGATTGTGAAGAGCTCCAGAAGGATCTCTCCAAGTTGGGGGAATGGGCAGCCAAATGGCAGGTGCGTTTCAACGTAGACAAGTGTAAAGTGATGCACATTGGGGCAAACAACCAAAACTTTACCTATAGGCTTATGGCTTCTGAGCTGTCTGAGCCCTCTTTAAGGCATCTAGACCAGATGCCATCACCACCTTCTGTAGCAAAGATTAACTACCCGCTGGGTAAAAAAGTACTTCCTTTTATCTGTTTTAATTCTCCCAACCCTCAGTTTTAGCAGATGCCCCCTGGTTCTGGTGTTTTGAGAGAGGGAAAAGAAGTTCCCTCTATCGACTCTATTCCTTCCATGCATTATTTTGTATGTCTCAATCATGTCCCCTCTCAGGCACCTTTTTTCTAGGCTGCAGAGCCCCAAACGCTGCAGTCTTTCTTCATAAGGGAGGTGCCCCAGCCCCGTAATAATTTTCGTCGCTCTCTTTTGCACCTTTACCAACTCCACTATGTCCTTTTTGAGGTGCTGGTGAGGCCACTGTGGGATGCAGGAAGCTCTCTCTCACATGCACAAACACATGTCAGTTGCTTTTATACGTACCTGTCAATACAGCTAGCTGTGCTTTAGGCTAGTTAATAATCCAAATAACACACATTCAGAATTGATATTTGAACAAATTCCTGCAGCTCAACTCTTTTACCCCAGTACAGTTTCCATTCATAACATACGTAAACAGTGAGGATTCACAACAAGTTTCAGGAAACTTTGGCAAGATGTTATTGGATGATCCTTCTCACTAGGCACACCCTAGTGCCTGCTACAGACTATTCTGCAACACTCTTCAAATGAGGCTTGAGCAGCTGGTAAAGTGACACTTTTTTCATTCTTGTAAAGCTAGGTGAGTTCCAATAGAGTGTCATTTTAAAAAACAGGTCTTAATGCTAAAAGGTTCAGGAACAAACCGCAATAGATTCTAAATGAATTCAGTTTGGAGGACAGCCCTTCCTACAAAGTTAGCCAGACTTGTGCCAGCTGCCTTTCATCAGCCACAAAGCTATTACATTCTGATCTCAATCTTACCCCAAGATTCACACTCTGATTTACTATCTGCAGTTAAGTAGCAATGTCAAGCAATACTGAAGGTTCCCTGCCCACTGGTTCCCCTGCCCACTGTCCTCTTCACATCTGCCAGTACCTCCTAGACAGTTTAAGATAACCTCACATGACAGCAATTTGTCCCCCATTATTTTCAAGGAGAGCTGGCAGCTATTTTTTTCTGCCATTTCCCAACTGGTATAAAAATAACCAATGGCACAGAAGTGTTACTTGTTCAGTGGAGGTTAGTGACTTATTTTATGATAATTCAGATAAAGCTTTAGTTCCTTTGGGATCAGTTCCCAAGACAATTTTGCTCTATGTAAATAGTCCCAGACATCCTCATCACACACACATGCAGTATTAAACCATGCACTTAGAGATACAGCTTATAGTAAGTCCAGCCACTGCAGTAATAGAACTACTGACATTTAATTTGCATCTGGATCAGTTAGCTTAAATTGTATTCATATATCAGTTAACTCTTACATTGCATTTTGTTGGGACTGCTCAGAGAGAAGATATGCAAGCTGGTCAGTGATGGTTCTCAAAAACATGTAGCAGGGCCCATGAGAGGGGGGGTAAAGGGGGTAATTTGTACTTGGGCCCAGGGTCAAAAGGGCCCCCCAGAAATTTCCTGGAATCTTACATTTCCTGATCCCACCCAGGATGCCACTGCCCACAAAGGATGCTGGGGTCACTAATGCGGGCACACAGCAGAGGCTACTGCTGCAAGCCATACACACTGGGCCCAGCTATACATATATGGCACTCCTTAATACAGTGTCACATCAGGGAGGAAACTGGCCTGCTACAGGAGCACTTTGGCTTGTACGTCTGCTTACTCTGAAGGAGTCAGAGACACAGGTAAGGGGCTACAATTGCTGCAGAAGGACGTCTTGGTGCACACAGGACACTTTCCATTCTAGTGTGAGCCTAAATACAATTATGCTAATTTTCTGCAATGAATTTTTAAATTTAAAGGATTTTAGAGAGATATAGGAGTGTTTGGTTTTTTGTATTATTGTATATAATACAATGTGCCAACACCACAAACACAAGTAGACCTGGGCTCTAAAGACTATTCTGGCTGTTGCCACCCTACCCCACCCTGTTTTGCCTCCATTCCTGCTTTGGGAAGGGACCCAAAGGAAACTTTGTACCCCTGATAAAATTTCTCTCATGTAGCAATACAAACCACTTTTCGGGGTACATGAGAAGTTGCTGGAGTGGAGGCCCAGAATAACTGAAAAGGAGAGAAAACTCAGGAACAAACAGAAAAATGAGGACTTTTTCTGAAAGCAAGGACTTGTCATTGCTAGTTATGAAAATCCCCCAATATCGAGTTGAAGGCCTGTCAAGTTTTGACAGGCA
This sequence comes from Lerista edwardsae, assembly GCA_029204185.1. Lineage (NCBI taxonomy): Eukaryota > Metazoa > Chordata > Lepidosauria > Squamata > Scincidae > Lerista > Lerista edwardsae. The sequence goes on along the minus strand of JAJKFI010000027.1, from coordinate 9,037,037 downwards.
GGGTTAGAGACTTTCAGTCAATTACTTCTTTTCCAAGCTCTCCATCCTTGCACTGCATCAGAAAAGGGTCCTCTGCTTTTCCAAATCCAAGCAAGCCTCCTGTTTCCCCAAACCATGCCCAGAGGCTGTTCATAGGAGGAGGAAAGCAACGTATACCTTCAAACTCAAAAGCCATATTGAAACCAAGTCAGGGAAAGCATAAGAAGCCTTGCAGAACCGAGCCAAAGGTTCATTCAGATCAGTACCCCAAAGTTGCCACCAGATGCTACTGGGGAGGCCACAAGCAAGCAATTAAAGGTATACTGCCCTCTTGCTGTTGCTCCCCTGCAACTGGTATTTGGTGCCTCAACTGAGACATAATATAGAAGCCATCATGTCTAGTAGCCATTGATAGACACTCCTGGCATTTTTACTAAATCCCACTTAAGCCATCTACTGTAAGTTTACTGCTATAGTCACACACTCACTGTTTCATCCTTAACTGCTTAACTGTTTTCAGGAACCGGAATAACGCCTTGGCTTTGCCTCAGGGAATTCTCCCTGTGCCTATGGAAGCTCAGCCACTCAAGTGCCTGGTGCTGAGCAGTCATCAACCCTGCATAGTGTTGTCCCCACACAATATCCTTTACTTTCTCTCACAGAAATAAATACAGTTTATCACTGGGGCATTGATTAAACTGGCCATTAGTTGATCTCAGCTTTTTCAGAGTGAAAACAGGATTTGCTCTCTTCTAACTATACTCTAGACGGCAGCTAGTTTATTTTGTCTCCTAGAATTAACCACAAAACCCTGCTCTGGAATCTATACTTGTGATTGTGAAATGGTTCCAGGGCTGGATGCAATGCTGAAAGGTGGCTGGTTATAGGGATTCTACCTGCAGTCTCTGCAAACAGGTAAAACAATTATAGGCCATTTGAAGACATTATTTGAGTATAATACACCACAGTTTAATTCATCCATAAGTCTCTCAATAACTGAAGACTACCAAACCTTCATTTATTATATTTAAAAATAAACAATGAAATATGATGCTAGTTTCTCTTAGTCTTATGTACATTCAATACTGTTTTCATTTGATACTGTTTTCATAAAAAAGGAGACTCACAATAACAGACTTTTAAATCACCACCACTCCTCCCCAAGATTTAGGACTTCATTGTTAACACCATAGGATCCTCCTGTTATTCATTTTGTTTCAGTGCCTACTCTCACTTTCTCAGTAACGTTCTCTCTTCAAACAAGCAGTTCTCAATTATTTCCTCATTCTCCATTATAAAGAACTACACAACCTCTTTAGATTCACTCTCATAATACCCTTTTCATTTGATGGAACAGACTATACTGCAGTTCACTGAAACTCAAGCCCAAGCTGCAATTATTCACAAACCTTCATTTGTATCAGGGAATTTATCTTTGATCCACTGCCAAAATATAAGCAAATCCACATGTAAGCAGTTTCATGATATCTTATGCCAAAAAGTCCAGCCAAGGTTTTGTGGCCTTCTCATGCTGACCTGGGAGCATCAGAATTTTGCTCAACTCTTCCAACCTATATAGTTCTCTTGCAGAATGCATGCTTTCCAAATTGTTAAAGTTTTCCCACAGGGGGACACACATAATATCCCCACTGTATGAAACATTACTGTGACACAAATATAGCTGCAGACTGTGTACAAAAGTGTACAACCAAAATACACACATTCCTAAAAGTACATCATGCATACAATAAACATGGATATTAATTCAGTTTTTGTGCCAACAAGCCTAAACAAAGGCACTTGAAAGATATACAGTCAGACGAGTTCAACTCATGCCTCACAATAAGGACAGCAAAGTATAGCATGGCATTTTGTTCCTAGACAGAAGAGTGCAAAATTAAATGCAGCCTGCTAAGTATTAACAGGGAAATGAGATTCTCTTTAAAGCAGATCCATTTTAACAATTTTAAAGAGGCTCCAGAAGCATTGCTCAGATGTTTTCAGTAGAGACACTGTAAAAAGAACTACTAGCTAAATTCAACCTCAGCTCAGGATAAAGCAAAAATGTAGATAATGCCATTGATTATAATTAAACCCAGGACATTCTGCATTAAATCTCTTCTCTCCAATCAAGTTTCTGTACTTGCTACAGCTCTGCATTCTCTATCCATGATCAAATTTCCCCTACACACTTTAGATCAGTATTTAACTTGCCAGACTGCTTAATGAAAATGGACCACTGCCTTTACTGAACCTAGATTTCCAACTTCCATGGATCTTTGGAAATCAAATAAGACTTCATTTCTATAAGCTATTGAAATTTTATTTAATTTCTAAAGATCCATGAAAGATGAAAATTCAGGCTCGGTAAAGGCAATGGATCAGTTTGCATTATCCATGAGACATTCTTCCTTTTATGGTTTAGAAAAAGTCTAATACAATTTAGAAAAATCCAATACAACCAGTCAGTGTGTCAAACTGTTTTAGTATTCTTCATTCACTAATGATGGCATACCACACAAATCAATGAAAATATCAAGGATTATATTAGCATATTATTGTGCAGGCATTTATTTTATTTAAATCAATTATCTATCTAATCTACAGGAAAACAGTGCAGGAATATCATTAAGGTAACGAGCATGATAAGACTGTCAGTAGGATACAACACACAGACTCCCCAGATAGGACTGAGAAAAATTCCTGTCTGAAATTGTGAGGCACTGTGACTTTTAGAGCGAAAGTTCGGGACAAGGGGAAGGGTGGGCCCATGGGTGGACTGGCCTGGGAAGGAGCATGGATTGCAGTTCTGACCATTAGGCCGGATCCTAACCCCTGACCCTGGGCTGGCCAGGTCCGATTTGGCCCCTTGGATTTAGGCTGGCTGGGGCTTATCCCCTTACCCCGCTTCCTAGCCAGCTGCCTCCCAGCTGTGCTGGATGCAGCACATGGCAGCCAGCCTGCCTGTTCCTGCCTGTTCGTAACGTGCTTTGAGCACCATTTTGATATAAACACCTATAACAAACATTTTTCTATTACTGCTCAACTTACACATACGCCCTTAATAGTCAAACTTGGCTCATGGATGCTGTATTTAAGAGGAGACTAGTCTTCAAGATAAGGGACATGACATGATGGGAGGGAAGCCCCTATTAAGTGCATGAGGAGTCACGTATTTGGTACTGACTCAATATTGAGAAGTTCAATGTTTGTAACCTTACCTAATATGAAAAAACTCTTGCATGGTACAATATATTTTGTTCTGAATAATACATCCTAGAAAGACATGAAGATAGAACATTTTCCCCCCAACTACTCTTCTGTACATTGTTCATTACTCACTAATGATTTATTATTCTTTGTTCTTACTTGTCTTTAGTTGAAAAAGTAATTTCACAACCTCGCAAATCACTGGCACAAAAATATTAAATGCATTAAAGCATTTAAAAGCATTAAAGGATAAGAGTACCCTATATACAATGTATTTGTCTAAAAATGTATGTCTGAAACTTGACCCTGAAAACATGGATCAACTTTTACACGTCAATATGGTTAATAAAGCAGAAAGCGGGGGGGGGGGGAGTAGAAAAAAACAGAGCAATTTTACTTACCAGTAATTGCTCTCAGGCACCAACAGACAGCAAGCAAAAATGGTAGCTATTTTTCTTCTTCTCCAAACAGGCAGAGAGGTGAAAGTGCTTATGAGAATTGTAGTTATTATGAGGGCTGCAGCTATGGAAGTGCTATACTGTATTCCTCAAAGCCTACAACTCCCATAAGCACCTCCATCTCTCTTCCTTCTTGTTTGGGGAATAGCTCCATTTCGGTGCTATCTCAGAAGAAAGTGAAATGGCTCTGTCTTTTGGTTGGCTGTCTGTTGCTACTTCAGAAACAACTACTGGTAAGTCATTTTCAAATAATTTCATACCCCCTTAAGTTTTACCCTCAATTTATCCAAGGATCATAGCAAATTCTATTTTTTGACTTAAAACTTGCCCTCGACTTATCCATGAGATCAACTTGTACACGAGTATATTATAGTATAGTACATGTGAGACTTTTTAGTCACAAACGTTTCCCCAGGGTTTCTTTTTTTTAACAAATTATTCCCCCTTCATATTGCCCTCCATTACACAGGAAATTAGATTTATATCATACACACACATACACAGAGGGTGTAGTTTGAGGTAGCCGTACAATGTCAAAGGTTGGTTTAGGGTGTCTTGATACTAAATAGTGCACCCTTTGTTTTCAAGCAAGTATAACTGGAGTACTTTTACTATACAGCTTGTTAATTGCAGGTTTTGCTTCATTCACCCTATGGTTAACGTAAAAGGTACTTTCACTGTGAAGTCAGTTATGTCACCAATTGACAATGGCCAGGATGTACAGAGCTACTGTAGAAGTGCTCAGGACTTTTGACATGAGCCAAAGGAATTTTTTTTAACTTCTATGTTCTTTTATCAGCCTTCCATGCTATATTGTATCACAAAAAGCTTTTGCACATCCTCTCAGTTTCACAAGCAGTTTGCAATTTGCTATGTAGCACAGCAGGGCGGCAGTGGAGGTAACATTACTGACTTAATCACAGATATTCCTTGGGTATACAGAATTAATCACAGAATCCATTGAGCCTTGGGCAACAACTAGAATTCTCTAACTCAGAGAAAGACGTATCATGCCATAAGTTTAGCTGATGTTGTTCTGTTGACAATGCACTACCAACACCTTCATCTTACACACACTGTGTTCTTCATGCAGGGGATAGGCCCAACTCCATACCACAGATATGCAATGGGAAAACATTACATTTGTCTGCTTCACACAGCAGTACAGAGCAGCAACATATATTCTGCATTTTGCAACAAAGCCAAGATATGCTTTTGTATAGCAGTCCCCTCTCAGATGAACCATGCTCAAAAAATGAGCAGTGTGAGAAATCCTGTAAGAGGACTTCAACAATTTGACTGCTGCACAGATTTCACCACCCATGACAATGACTGACAACAAGGAGAAAAAAAAAATCAGTGGGGAAAGTGCTTGTACCCTCTGCCTGCTTTGAAGATGCTTTGTACAGCCTTAAAATACTTCTGAAAGTAAGGAATTAAGCAGGATAATAAGAGCACGCTGAAAAAAATGCAGCCCTGATCTTTCTAGGCTGGTAAGTGGAACTCTCCCTTTTTTGCCAAATTGGGTAAACATCACATTTCTCTGATGGCAGAATATAAAATATATTCCCTATATATCACAAAGCTATTGAGCAGGAAAAAGCATCAAATTACAGGCAGTTGTTGGAAAACAAGAACCTTAGTATTGGTTTACCCCACTCATCCATTTAGGCTTCAGGACTTCCCCATATCCTCTTTTCACATCTGTCTCTATTATTGATCAGCTGTATAGCATATCTAATGGACAGAGTCTCTTACAGACTCATTCTCTTTTTGTCATAACTGCACTGCAATGAACACTGTTTCATGAAGTTCATGATTATAAGGAGACAAGCAACTAATTACTGGAAGCCTTTAACTGCAGGGCTTGAATTAAACCTTGATTCAAATTACGAACTGTTGTAGCATCAAAGAAATCAAACAGCTGGAAATGCAAGCCATGGCAAACAACAATGGGCATAAAATGAAGCTTTCTGAAAGATCCTTAATGCTAGCTAGAAACTAGAGATTAGACAGAAAAGGCAATGCAAGACCTCTGAAGCATGGAAGATAAATATTGATTACCTGGGGATTTTGCAAGTTGCTTGGGAGTGTTCTTACCGAGGTACAACATGAGTCACTTGTTTCCCCTCAAGCCCTTTCCCACCAACATAAAAAAATGAGCTTTCTTTATTAAATTGAACTACTTATCTTAATTAGGATGGGAAAGCCTGATATTTGCTCAGGTTACAGATTCAATACATGCAAGGTGACTTCCCACATGAATTTGCAAAGCTTGTCTTATTGTGTCTGTTTTCATTTTTCATGCTGCTAAAAGGTAGTGGCTAGAAAGCTTTGAAGCCCCAAATATATGCACAGCAATTCAAATAATTTAATGTCACATATCCAACAGCAAGTTAAGCGTTTTTTCCTTGTGCATGTGGCTTAACTGGTTGAATGTGAAACAAACTAGAAGATCTGTTCTTCTTGTGCTAACCACACTGAACACAATCCCCAGTACGCTCATCTGATTTAGTAAATAAATAACCCTGAGCATTGTGATGCAGATGCAGCAGGTAAGACCTTTGGTCACAGATCACATGACAAGCTGAACCACACCCTGGCACATGGCATACATTAATGAAGTATTTTCTTAAACATCAGCCTTTTTACTCACTTCAAACACCCAAGCCCTATCCCATATGCTCAATACTTTAAAAACTGTAATCCTAAACAACTTTAACAGGGAGCAAGTTTCAAAATCCCACTCAACCTAGTACTCTTTGGGGCTTATGAGTAAATATGCTTAAGTTCACACTGCACAAAAATGCAGGAATGAGCACAGCTCACAATTTTTTTATCTACACATCAATCGACAAGTGAGGACAGTCTCTTCCTTTAAACTATAGCTTTCGACATACAGAGAAATTATGATAGAGGTACTTTCAAACAGGTGATCCCATAAGCACTCTGGACAATCCTTTAGGTCAGTGGTGTCATCCAAATGATTTAGGAACAGGTACTCACTTTTCATTGGCACTTGTCAGGGTCCGCCCACCAGAAGTGACATCATAAGCCGGAAGTGATGTCATGATTGTTGCCATGGATGTGATCATGTTTGTAATAACTTCAGCTTGTGGTTAGTGTTGATTTAACTTCTATTGCTTTGCTTTCTAGAGATGTGTATATACATATTTTGCTTGGTTTTTGGTCTTCGACCGTAATAAATGAAATGAATGAATATTTTGCTTCAACTGTTCCCTAGTTAAATAGCAGGGGCCAGCTTCGAGTGGGCGGAGCCAGCTCAACTTCTAGGAACCGGTACTTGCGTAGTGGGTGCATGACATCACTGCTTTAGGTGTAGTTAGGTGTACAGAATTGATATACTTGTGCTCAAACTACATGTAATGGCAGCAGACCTATCTTTTTAAACCCACATCTGCCCAGATCATATATAAAGTAGCAGGATGTTTTTACATTAAGGGGGACAGAGGCAGGGGAGTGGCAACAAGATGCAAGTATCTTGTTGTCTTGTGTGCTCCCTGAGGTGTCTGATGGGCCCCTGTGAAATGTAGTCATAATCATTCCTGCATCTTAATCATCCCTGCATCTACCACTTACCACCAAGTAGCCTCTCCCACCCCAGGCCCTTTTCACACAGTCATTCTCACTTTCAGTAGTGTACTCCAAGCTGAGAGAACAATAACATCAAGAGAATTAGTAAACACCAAATGGGTCAGAGTTTGGCACCACATATAATAGGCACATGCAACTTTTGCTATTTAAAAAAAAGATCAAAGTCTGGGTAAACAATCAAATCTGTAATCCCACTTATGGTGGGAGCCTCAATCATTATTGTCTGAAGAAGGCGGTTTAGATGAGGCCTAGGATGGGCTGTAGCTCAGTGATTCAGCAGAGATGCTTTACATTCAGAAAAATCCAAGGTTCAATCCCTGGCATATCCAGATATGGCTGGAAAATACCCTTCTCTGAGACTATGAAGAACTGCTGCTAGATGAACAGTCTAAGGCAGCTTCCTATGGAAGAATTGCCATTTTTGCACTAGATTAACAGTAAAGCACCAACTCCACTAAATGTTTTAAGTTGCAAAAACAGTCAAATTACTTTATCTTAGAGTTGACTACAGGAGCATGTCATACAGAACATCCCAAAAGTATTAAAGCCAGAAACTCTGATATGAAAATACCTAGCACTTCAGATTTTATGAAGATCAAAGTACTCTAGAAATGCTTTTAGATAATTGTGATAATACTTAGGAGAGATAATCCTTCCAAAATATGTCCCAAGGCATGAATTTCCATTACCCTCAATTTAAGCCAATAAAATTATTCAAAATCCTGTAATATTAAAAACTGAAACCTTCTAACAAAAATTCCAATACAGTTTATCACTAATACCTCACAGGTTAATTACAGAAGCTCTGAAACGCCTTCCTCATATGCTATGAAACAGAAGTAATTTCCCTTTTTAAAAATCCCTCCTACATATTACATTTGCTCTCTATTTGGTCTATTTGCTCTCTCCCCCCCCCCCATTTTAAAATGTGTTGTTACACAGTGCCCTGAGCACTAGAGGCCAAAATCCAAGTATAGAACACACCTTGTCTCGTCTCGCACCGGAATGCACACCAGGACAGCTGTTCAACAGAGTCTACAAACTTTTAGTAATTATAGATGTGCTATGTATTAATTAGTATGGTATATTCAGAACTCAAATTAACAAAGCTAAAATTAGCACCAGAGCACCTCTGAACACCAGAACACCACCAATATACTCAAAGCTAAATTCAGTCCCATGGTACCATCTCTTTAATGCTATAAAACTATCTTGCCAATTCCAGCATAAGAGTACATTGCCACTCCTGCAGATGGCACAGAAAAAACTATGAAACGAAAACAACTGCTGGAGATATTGCCAAAACAGCTTCCAATAGCAAAGAATTAAATAAAATGCTCTGACAGAAACTATAGACAGTTTAATCAAAGCACAGTGCACTACACATGAACAAAAGAAGATGCTGTTTAAAAAAAAATTGAAGCACCACATCTTTCAGACAGGAAAGTTCACAAGCATTTAACACCTTACAGGGCATTTGTAAAAATGCACCTCAAAAAGGGAGGAACTTGGGGTGAGCATTTCATTCTCTGACAGTGAGGAGGGCTAAATAAAAACACGGGGACCTTCTAGCCACGAATATAACACAGATTAACTACTTCAACCATACTTGAAGGTAAAGAGAAATACAATCGTCTTCCGATCTTCTAGCACCCGTTTTGAAAGTGAATAATAAATCGTGATTGTACATACAACATAAAGAGTTAATTTACTTCCCCATTCACAAGCGGTTAAGAGGGCAGATTTTCAATTTTAAAAAACTGAGCTGACTGCCTCCACTTAGAGAAAATCACTTGTCCAAGAAACGCACACTAGGGGACTTGGTGCTGGGGCTGTGCCCTGCATTACATATTAAAGAAGGGGGCTTCTGAGCGCGTGCAGAGCACACCTACACCTCAAGACCAAACAGCAACCTACCCGAATATGTTTAGGGGTGAAAGAGCCAAGGCAAGGTTCCTTGTCAAGCGTTTAAGTCAAGCGTGAAGCCCCTCTCCTCACCACACCTCCCAGAGCTTATACACACACACACACACAACAGCAGCATACTTTGTGTGAAGGCAGCATTTGCAAGGACCTCTCGCTCAAGAGCCCAACCAAGAGCGCAGTGCCAGAAGCATCACCCCCTAACGTCTTCGGGCTGGCTCCCCTCCCCCCGAGCCCCTTCGCGCGCACACCCCGAGACTCACCGAAGAGTAACAGGAGCAGCAGCAGAAGGGGCGCCTTCTCCCCTCGGTGCCCCATGCCGCCGCCGCCGCCGCCTTGTGGAGAATGGGGGTGGGTGGGTGGGGGGCGGAGGGATTAGCGCGCCCAGAGTCAGCCGAGCCCCCCCGGGTCAGTCAGCGCCGCGTCGCCCAAGTGGCGCCTGGAACAGGAGGAGGGGCAAAGCCAGCCCGACGACGACCAGCAAGAGGAGCCCGGACTTGCTTGCTCGCGTGCTCGCCCGCCCCGCGAGCCGGCGACAGGGAAGGAGCCGCCGCCTCTTCTTCTTCGCCGCCGTCCCCTCCTCAGCCCAGCCGCGCAGCCAACCACAGAGACAAACTTTCCCTGCCCCCGCCCCGCTCGCTCGCTCCGCTCCCCCTCCCACAGGTGCCGAGGGGAGGCCAGCCCGGCCCCCACCGCCTTAAAGGGGAGGGGAGGCGGTAGTGGCACTCTTCGCCTACCGGTGGCGACAGCGGCTGCGTGTCCTCCGACGGCGCCGGCGAGAGAGCCACCGCCACCTCTCCCTGGCGGAGGGGAGCCGCCAACTAGTTCTTACGGTAGTAGCAGAGACCTTCCCTCCTGCTTTCCCTAGCACCTAGCTGGTCACGCCCCGCATCATCCCGATGGCGCGCAAACCCCGCCCTCGCTCGCTCGCTCTTTCTCCCGGTGCTAGGACCGCGAAGAGGGACAAAGTGCCTGCCGGCTGGGGGCAGAAAGAGAGACGCTACCCCGGTGCCGGGAGGAATGGAAGTCGCCTGTCGCCCCATTCTCTCCTCCGCGAGGCTCCTGCCCGGCTTGGGGAGTGAATGGGAAAGGAGTAGGAGGAGCGCCTGTTCGCTGGAGGCGAGTTGCAGGCAAATAAAGCGCGGGAAGCTGATCCTGTATAAAAGAGGCGCTTGTAACCCTACCGCGCGCAGCCCCACGCAGGGGGAAAGCCGGCAGCAAGCGGAGGAAGAATCCCGTTACAGAATCGGGATTTGCGTGTGTTGTCTGCTTTTCCAGTTCCGAGGTTGCATTCTTGGAAGTCGATAGCATTTACATTAAGCGGGTTCGCTTCTTGGTAAGCTTTGGGCAGGATCGGGTCGTTAACTGAGCTGGGAAAGCAGAGGGTGGCACCCTCGAGTGTGTCATCGCCCTCTCCTTTGGTAAGGAGTCGCGCGTGCTTTGGGGATTGTATGGGGTACATCTAGTGGTGGGATTCAAATAAATTAACAACCGGTTCTATAACGTCATAGCCGTGGCAAAAAAACCGAAGGCAATCGAGATAAGCGAGTGGGCGGGGCCTGGCCATTTAACGACCGGTTCTAACCTGTGCGAACCCCCTGAATCCCACAGTATACCGTACTAACCAGGCTTAACCCAGTAGCAACACATTACAGTGTTTCCCACTTTGGAAAGGGAGCTTTGGAGGGTTCTCGTCTCCCTTATTTGTGAGCCCAATCCTATGCATGTCTACTCAGAAATAAGTCCTATTCTAGTTAATGGGGCTTACTCCCAGGTAAGTGTGGATAGGATTGCAGCCAATGACCACAAGAACGGGAAATCAGTAACATTCCAATCAGTAAACACAAGGCAAAAATGGTCTGCTGATGGAAGAAGGAAAGCTTGTGAACTGCTTTCATATGAACTTACTCCTCTTTTAGATAATCTTCTGGGATCCTGCTCCATCACACCATGTCTCCCACAGCTTATGCACAGAGGCTAGCTACTTGAGACAAAACCTCTTCAGTGATGGCACCTTAATTGTAAGACTTCCACTGTCATGCTGGTTCAAAAGGTCAAATTTTGAGAAGGTTTTTAGTCTCATGCATGGACGCATTCACACTGTAGTTACCCAGATTTCATTTCAATCATCATTGATGAACATTTATTAAAATAAGAAGCAACTGCAGAGTTACTCCTCATGAGGCTTATTTAACAATACTTTGTACAACTGCACAAACTGATCTACAGGATCTGCTCGGGCAAGCTCCTTGAATTATGAATGAAATTCTAAAAAAGCAGAAAGAATGTGAAACACTTACTGGAAACAATGAGGAGGGTTGTCAGCAGAGGCCGAAACCAGAAACCACAGTCTTATATACCTGGGGATAGTTTAGAATAATATGTTAACAGAGGAGTCATTGAAAATCACAGGTGTGACAAAAAAGGGCGTAAGTAGGGGCTAGGCAAGACTTCGGAGGAAATTGGTTCCTCCAAATGGTCTATGGACCAACTCTGACTTTTATCCTTGCACTTCCTCCTCCTGTCTGGCTCACACTTTACTTCCAGCCATTAAAACAAAGCTGTCTGCCTCTGGTTCATCCTCAGCAAAAGTAACACCGTGGGTCAGAATCCACAATCCAACTATGGGAATTGGGTGGGATGCCCTTATTTTTAATTAAAGCAGACTGAAACCTAAAGCAAGCCATGCTGCCAATCAGCTTTTAAGCAGATTGAATGACAAAGGATCTGACCTGCAGAAAAATAAGACCCAAACCAGGGCTTGTTTGGCTAGGGGGCCAATTTGATGAAGAATGTTGTGCTCTTTAAGCAGGGTGCAGACATAATATTTTCAAAGCAGAAAGGCTGGTATAATGGTGCCATTGTTGCTCCTGATATATACAGTACATGGCACTTTTTTTCCTCCTATCCTAAATTGTTATCTGGTCAAACCAGTTTTAAATGAGTTTTAAAGAGCCTCAGGGTGTAACTAGGAAAATCTTATTTCTTCTAACCGAAAGCAACATGGAACATTGATGCATGTAAGACACCTATCAGCTAGCTAGCATTTAGGAGATCTCTGAAATTTGATCTCTTTGATCCCCAGAACATTTTTTGTAGTTGTTTTTAAAAGTCATTGTAAGCAGCAAGACCAGTTGTATAGTTAAAGCATCCTGTTTTTTTATAAAACATGAACATGATAAAGCATAACCCTATACCTTCCAGCCCATGATGGAACAAGAGGTCCCAAGCAGGAATGGTATCAGAGGTTGACTACACCAGGCACTGGCTGACAATCCATGCCCATCAGGACTGGGCATTGACACTCACACCCCAGCCAGGCCAACCCCTGAAATTGGTGGCAGTAGCATTCAGTGCACCATGGGGGGAGGAAAGTGTGATGTTCCATGGGAGACCCAGAGAAAGCCTTTACATCCAATAGATGCCAGCAGTGGTCTCCATATTCATATCCAGCAAAACTAGAATTGGAAATGGGGGAAGAGCTAGTAATTGCTGTCAACTGACCATTATACTGTTGCTTAGGAAAGCTGCAGCTATTGAATGTCAGACCAGGAATTTAGCACACTTGATGCTGTGGTAGAGAACTGTACCTTTTATGAATTCATCCAGAAGAAATCCATAAGCTACTATGTAATAAGGGATTTGGAGCTGTTGAATTTCTGCCTGTTCATTTACTTACAACTACTCCTGATCAATTATCTGTGCAACAAATATCCATACTCATTCAAATAAACCTTGGCTCTACCATGCTCCCAGCCAGATTTCGAAAAGACGTTTGGGGCTGAAAGACCAAGGGAAAGTATGGGTGCATGTCATTTATTGTTGTGCATTACTGAATTTGTAAAAACCTTAACTTTTCTCTTTAAGCTAACTCCTTTAAAATCCTAGTATATATAGATACGTACAGTGGTGGTATCTACCGGCGGCAACATCCGGAACGCTGGACGCAGCCAGGACGCACGGGTGAGTGGCAGCTCCCCGCCCCTGTGCGGAGCCCGGCCACGCCCCCCCTGCGCGCGGAATAGCTCCATATCGGAGCGGAAACAAGTGCGCGGGCGGGCAAAAAGGCGCGCGGAGTCTGCCGCGCAATGGTGCCCGATCGCAGCCCTCGCTCAGAACAAGCGAGATGGCGTACCAGACCGTCCTGGCCAGATGACATCACTGGACATGTATATATTTAGTAAGGTGAATAACTACATATACACGGCCTTTTTAAAAGCAGGAAAAAAGTGCATGACCATGCACCTCCCCCCACAAGAATCCCCCCATTTCAGGATCATGTTCTTATTTATTAAAAAGCATTTTTCACTTAAATGTCTGTCTCTGCAAACAGCCAAACTGTATTAATCCCACTGGCATGTGATTCCAATAGAGGAGCACATGAGTAAACTTACGTTATCTTAGACACAAATAAAATTCAGTAAACAAGTTCTCTCCATTTTTATATATTTTTTTCCACTAAGGGAACTTTATTTTGCTCTGCAGATATATCCCATATGCAAGCAAAGCGTTTACATTGCTGTATACTGTTGTCTCTAAATGTTGTCAGTGAAAGGAGGGCAAAGCTTGTAGTTCCATCCACAGGTGAGGCCCTTCAAAGCCCACTACTACCATAAGCAGCAATAAAGACAGAATTACAATCTGCAATATGGTCTATCATAGCTAGAGTCATTCTTCTGTTTGAATGAGAACATGTTGCATGAGGATTCCTGAGCAATTCGTAAAAACAGGCCCAAAGCCAAAACATGTTAAAAGCAGACCCTCTATTGATATAATTTTTAATTTTCCATATGGCTTCTGATATAAAATCTACTATAATAACTGCCTCATACAGGGTTCTTCATCTGTCAAATTCTGATCTCTTCCTCTTAGCAGTACAATACATTAGTGTTGTCGATTTTGGCCGAGTGCCTCAAATATTCTCTGATTCTAGGTGAGGCTATTTGCTGAGCTGATCAGGAAATTGGAACCATTTACTAACAGGGCCATCTTTTGTGTATCTATTCAGAAATAAGTCCCATTGAAATCAATGAGATTCCCAGGCAAGTGTGTATAGGATTGCAGCCATAAGTACTGGAGCTGTTTGGTTTTCATTAGTTCATTTTTTTAATTCTCAGGTTGGGTGACAAGAAGTTATGCTGTTGTTTAGCTTTGGTTGAAGGTCATCCCGAAACAAATAGCCCTCCTTTTCTTCCTTGTATTTTGTCTTGAATCTCTGTACAGATAATAGGCCAAAAGCAAACTAGCTGTACTCAGGCCCCTTCATGTAAATGGGCTATGAATTGAAACTCTTATGAACTCTTTGGATTATGGGTGTAACTTTTATGTGGCAAAGCCACTGCATGTGTGTGATCCAAGTTCTGCTTTTGAAAGAGCGGAGGACAAAATAGAGCCACACCTTCTAAAGATGAATTTGGGTACATAAATGCAGTACAAGTTGCTTTTTCAGGGCAAGGAATGAGAAGCCATAGCCAGTTCCATCTTAGGACACAATCCTAACTTGCGCTGGAGTGAGCAGGCCAGAGTTGAGAGCTGCCTGGAGCCTCCATGGAGCCTTACCCCAGGGTAGGTGCCAGCTGCCCCTATGGACTACTCAGATCTGTGCCTGCTATTTAGCAGGTGCAGATCTGAGCAAGCCGCACAGCCCGAATCAGGGCCACATGGCCTCGCAGCGGGAGCTTGGATGCGGCCTAATGGCCACATCCCAGCTCACCCCCACCTGTCTTGGAAAAGGCAGGAGCTACCCCAAGGAGTGAGGGAATGGTATCAGCAATGGCCCCTTGTCCAGATAAGCCAGGGATTACAGGGTTAACCTCAAGGTCTTTGCTAGTTTCAGGAGCACAGCTGCAGGCTGTGAACAGAGGTTAGCACAGGTGCAGATGGGTGTGGCTGATGAATTAACGCCTGCCCACTGATTGGCTGGCCTCAGTATAAAGCTGGAGGCAGGAGCTGAAGAAAAGAAGCTGGATAGGTACTGGAAGATGGTACCTGGGAAGGTGCTGGATGGATGGTCTGCCTGTTAGATAGACTGCCTGAAGGACTGACGGATGGATTGCTAGACTGGCTAAGGTAAGCTCACGGTGGAGAACTGTTGTATGTCTGCCATGCACCTGGAGCCACCAAGTGGTTGAGGCTTGGGCAAGCTGACTGCTTATTGTTTGCTGGTGGGGTTGTTTGGAGCTAAGCCAGTGATGAGGGCAGTCTGGAGGAGGCTGGCCAGCTGGTGCTTCCAAGCAATTTACCCAGTGGGTGAATGAACCCCCTCCCTCTTGCTTATCTCTGAGGCTGCTCTGTGAAGAAACTAGTTAGCCTAGTGTGGGCATTAAGGCCCTTGGGGAGGCCCAGTAGGGAATTTGGCGGAACACCACCACAAGCAGGCATACCTCCTGGCTGCCCATCCTCGGCCCCAGGCCACCCTTCCCCTGCTCAGAAACATCCCAGCAAAATCTAGTGACAACAGAGGACATGTGGGACCTACATCACACACAGAGATGCTGAACGAAGTTGCTGCTTTTGTTTTGATGAAACATGGAAGCTTTTCCTGTTTCACCAAACCTGTTTCACGAAACCTTTTTTTTATCTGAGGACAAACACATTGGCTACAAATTTCACTTTCAGCAAAATGTCAGTACAATCTTTGCTGCTGCATAAGTGATTGGATCTGAATCTGCACTTGTGCATGAGGAAGGCCTCTTCAGCCCACAGAAGGGCTGTTGGACACCTTGTTGAAGAGAAAGGAAAATGAAATTCAAAGGAGTTCTTGCACAAGGTAAAGCTTGATAACTGCTGTTGATCATATCTACTATATGTGAACTGCCTGAACTCTTGGGCAAGCTCTTATGCAAATGTTTTCACTAGACAACTTAATAAAAAGCCAAGACATCACCCTGCCAACAAAGGTTTGCCTAGTCAAAGCTATGGCTTTCCCAGTGGCAATGTATGGCTGTGAGAGCTGGACCATAAGAAGGCAGAGCACCGAAAACTAGACGCTTTCAAATGTTGGAGAAGACTCTTCAGAGTCCCCAGGACTGCAAGGAGATCCAATCGGGCAATCCTACAGGAAGTCAAGCCTGATTGCTCCCTGGAAGGACAAATACTGAAGCTGAAGCTCAAATACTTTGGCCACCTCCATGAGAAGAGAGGACTCTTTTCTAAAAAGAAAGATTGATGCTCATGCTGGGAAAGATCCAAGGCAAAAAGAAAAGGGGGCGGCAGAGGATGAGATGGTTAGATAGTGTCTCTGAAGCAATAAATATGAAATTGGGTAAACTCCGGAAGCTAATGGAGGACAGGGAGGCCTGGCGTGCTGAGGTCCATGGGGTCGCGAAGAGTCGGACACGACTTAGCAACTGAACAACAACATTAAAAGAAAAAGGAATGAACATGCAAATTTCCCCATTGCATAGCCGTCCACTGCCCCCTAAAGCAGGGCTATCTTCCTACCTCTTTTACTAGGCATATGGTGTTTCACATACTAGTCCTGCTTCCCAGTCAACACAACATTAGCACAGATAACAAAATCCTTTTTTAATGAGAAAAAGAACTTCCTTTCAAGAAGGTATACCAATTGTTGTATGCCTCTTCTTCAAGAGGCAAGCCCAGAAAGCTTCATGAGATGGTCAAGTGAGAGAAGTGGGGTGGTGCAGTTTTTCAGCAGAAGCCAGTGTCAATGGTTGAGTCTATCTGATCACAGGATTGCACTCTCAATCAAATAGATTGTTCTTGCTTCTTGTTCACCTGTCTCAGTTTTATGCACTGGGCTTTTTTCAGTGTCTTATTACCAAGTTGCAGCTGAGTTTTACAAGAGCATCTACTGTGTGATGCTGTTCTTCCTTATCCAAACACTGTTTAAAATATAGACAGCATCATTGCATAGATTCAACAAGGTGTTTCATGTTCTAGGAGTGGTAACAGGGCTATGATTGATGTAAGGCAGTGACTCAACTAGAGGTAGAGCCTTCTCTGCCAAATTCTCTCTTATCAATCAATCAAATTTTTATACCACTTTTCAACAAAAAGTTCACAAAGTGTGTACAGGCAAATAATATAAAGTTAAGTGGTTCCCTGCCCCAAAAGGGCTTACAATCTAAAAAAAAAATACAGAACACTACCAGCAACAGCCACTAGAAAAAACACTGCGCAGGGGTGAATAGGGACAATTACTCTCCCCTTCTAAATATCAGAAGAACACCACTTGAAAAAGTGCCTCTTGCCCAGGTAGCAGGGGATGGGCTCTACAATCTTATGCCCACAGTAGGCTAATTAGCTTCCCTTTTTTCAACAAAAAACACCTTCGTTAGACAAGGCAGCACTAAACTCTACCACCAGACAAAGGCAAAATGCAGTCAGCTTGCCTTCTCAGCCACACCAGCCCTCCTTCCTCCTCCAATTGGTGGCTCCAGTGGTGTGGAAGCCACACACTAATTCTCCACTGTCTCCAATAACAACCTTAGTTCCTACAACAATCTCCAAGTGTCCTCCATTCATTAGTCAAGCAAACTATCCATCAGTCCAATTAAATCAGTTAGAGTACACTCTGCTTGACTAACGAATTGAACGGAGGACACTTGAAGATTGTTGTAGGAACTAAGGTTGTTATTGGAAAGTGACTACTTTCCAAACTCCTTCCACCAAACACTCCACAACCCTTTTCCATCTTTCTGCACCCACAACACTGCTCTTCCCAGGAGCTACTTTTATCCACAGGGCCTTTGTTATCTCCAATTGGCTGCAACTGTCAACTAGCTGCAGGCAAAGGCTCTGGGGTTAACCCTACAGTTCTTGGCTAACATGGACAAGGGGCCACTGCTGATACAATTCCCTATCTCCTCCGAGGATAACTTCTACATTTTCTGTTACAGAGCCCTAGTAGCTGATCAAGATGCCAGGCAGCTCCAAGAGGAAACAAAGGAATGTAAGTGGACACCGTAATCTGACAATTACACCAGCAAGGACCTGGAGCTGGTGAAGAAGATCTTTGTGTGTGTGTGTGTGTGTGTCACAGCTACCTAGTTTGGCTCCAACAGTTCCTTCCAGGGAGCCTCTGGTCTTAAACGACACTTGTGCAACTTTGTAAGAGCTGATTTTGACAGCAAGGGCTGGGGATGTTGGCTCCCATGCTGTGGCATTGCAAAGCGGGCATTTTCCCCAAGCTCCATGTTGTCAGGGGCAACTCCTGCGACCTTTAAGCGGTTTTGGTGAAAACTGGTTTCTGTTTAAAGGCTCCAGCAATTGGGGAGCTGTTTGAGTGGGGCTCCAAAATATTTGAACCCAGGCACAAGGTGGCTTAGCTACACCACTACTCCCATACATGACTCTCAAGAGAGTCCTCAGAAAACGAGAGACAGAGCAATGTCCTTACATTGGGGTGGTGAAACGGTTCACCTTGGACAAGGGATTCAGGCAGGCAGGGGGCGACTGAGCCCTGTTCTAAGGAAATTCCTCTTCCCCCATCTGTTTTCTCCCCTAGGTCCTCCACATTGTACTGAGGTGCTTTGGATTTGGGGGTCAGGACATAGTACAGTTTTGAATTCAGTTTGCAGCAGAGTTAATGACCTTTCCAGATGCTGCACAGTATAAAACTCAGCATATCCCTTTTTATATTTAAAGGAGAATACTAAACTAAGAGGCAGTTTCACAAGTCCAGATTATTTTGTGGAAGATGATGTTTCTTTTCAGTTGTGCTTCTTTTTACATGCTTGAAGTCCTCCATTTACATGTTGCTTATTCTTACCTTATATTTGATGGACTGATACACAGATTGATTTAGGCCATTTCCCCCCAATTTCCATTTTGTAGCAATTTAAGCTTTCATCCAAGGTGTCAGATTAAGTCAAAAGCTTTTTAAAAGACCATAAAGCAGTCAAATACCTTTCCCCCTTTCTTTAAACTTTGTTACATATTTATTTATGAGGCGCATAGTAAATATGTGATCAATGGTTTGTTTCAGTGGGAAGAATCCAATCTGACTTTCATGTATCATGGTTAGATACTGTTTTATTGTTATGTTGCTGTGGCAGCAGATTTGTCTAGTTACATTTCCTCTAACATGGGTGGCTTTGCAATTATTGGCCCAAAGAAATTTTTCATTTTCTGCACTGGGATAATTAGCCCCTCCGTGCATATCCCAGGAGAGTGTCCAGAATAAACAATTAGCTTAAAGAATTTATATGTGCTAGCATTTTATGACCCTGCAGTACTAGATGTAAGCAAACAGGGTACCCAAAGTCTACAAATCCAGAGAAACATGCCACCCACATCACATTTATTTATGTTAATCTTCATATGTTGCTTTTGGGTTCAAAAAGATTCTCGAAGACAGTTCAGAGGCTGTAAGGTAACATGCAATCAGTTTGAAAAGGGAATCGCAATAGTTAGCCCAGCTAACTCGGCAAAGACTGGCCATTTCTTTCAAGTGGTGTTTGTCTAATATTTAGCAGAGTCACTACCTCTTTTCAGACTAGCACAGTGTCTTTTCTAGTAACTGTTTGCTGATGTTTCTTCTGCATCTTTGTAGATTGGGACAGGGGACCATTTATTTAATTTTCTCTGTAAATCTCTTTGTGAACGTGATGCAGATTAACCTCTAGAAACATGAGTATTCTAAAAACTTTATGAACAAGAACTTTAAAAAGAAGCTCAGTCTAGTCTGGGTGAGGATTCTGTCACCACTTTCCATTATATCCAAGCAACTCTAGAGCTGGAGGTGGGGTGTAGGGGAGTGAGCCAAGCTTATTAGAATCTACAAAGAACCCAAAGATCTTTTAAAGTATAAATCAAGAGAGAAAAAACAGTACCTTAAAAGAAGAGGTTTAAACAATGGAACACAAGCTTCCAAATAGCCTTAGCACAGAGCTCAAAGAGAGCATTACAATGAATATTATCAATCAATCAAATAGTATTTATATACCACTTTTCAACACAAAGTGGTTTACAGGCAAATAGTAATAACAAAGTTAAATGGCATACCCAGTTAGGCAACAAGGCAGATAATACCTTCAGCCTAGACCAGCTACATTTTCAACCTTTTTCATCTCATGGCACATTGACAAAGTGCTAAAATTGTCAAGGCACAATTGTTATTTCAGTTGACAAGGCACACTACACTGCTAACTGGGGGCTCACATCTCCTAATGGCCCTATTAAAATATGATGCTGCCCCAGCACACCTGCAGACCATTTGTGGCACACTAATGCACCATAGCACAGTGGTTGAACATCACTGAGCTAGACTTTCAGTACCTTAATTCTCCAGTTCAAATAGTCTTACAATTGAAAGTCAAGCGTGTCTTCTTAGAGAGAGGAAGCCAAGTGCTGAAGCATAGCCCAGGTGAGTTACTAATACCAACTGAGAAACTCTTTCAGTTTTCCTCTGCAGATATCACTCCAGCTTTAAAATGCAAACATGGTTTCCCTTTCACCTTGGCCTCTGAGAAGCACCTCTAGCAATTTGGGAAAGGAGGCCTCAGGCATGAAAAGCAAACTCCACCCTGATCCACACCTTATACCAGACATTAAACCACCGCCTGAGAAAGCAATCCTAAGAGTCAGGCTGGGACAGTTAGGCCAGCAAAGTTTGGCCGGCACAAGGGCTACCATAAAGTGCGTTTGGACCACTCTCAGAGTCAGAGAGGCCAGCACACAGACTGGTTAGAGTGGTCTAAATGTGCTTTACAGTGGCACTTGTGCGGGACAAACTCTGCTGGCCTAACTCCAGATTAGGATTGCGCCATGGGAGTTAAGTAGTAATATTTGCATGAGCAAACACTATTAGACATTGCAACATTGCCAAGCAGGAAACTGCAATTAGCAACCGGATTCTAGAAGTATGGGTTTTCATCTGCTGGATACGTATGAGAAGGACACCACAAACATGCTGTACTAATAATAAAAGATTTGCTTTTAAAAGACCCTGTTGCCAGACTCTGATTCCAACTCACCTCCCCTGATCTCAAGAAAATTTTTAAAAACTACATGGTTTCATAGATTTGTCAAAAACAGGAGAGTTTAAATGCATACAACTTCTGGATTTGTCACATTAATATGGGAAGCTTCCTGCTGGCTCCCTGCGCTGCTGCAAAGTGCTTTATGGCACTTTTGCGGCAGCCAGCTTGGCGGAACAAGTATTGTGCTGGTGCTGCCTTTCAATAGGATTGGGCTATAATCATTTCTGTGGTTGGATTGATGAATTTCAGCACAATTCTACGTCTTTCTACTCAGAGGTAAGTCCCACTGAGTTCAGTGGAAGTTACTCCCAGGCAAGTATGCATAGGATTGCAGCCTTAAGAATCCTCTTACAGTGAAGGGGGTGTAGATTAAATAGGTGGAAATATTAAAGAGACAGTGGGAGGAGAAGAGCAATCAGGGCAGGAGACGTGAGTAATGGAGAAGGCACTGGAGGAATGGGATGAGATAGGACAGGGAAATGGGACAAAAAAGGGACCCTAAGCACTCTTGTCCACTCATTTCTCCTTCCACACTTTTCTATTTCACTTTTATAAACCCATTCAAACTAGTTCCATATTTCAGGGAATAACGGACTGAACAAATTCTATAGGAAATTATTTGTATATACTCCATTGGTTTTGAGTTATCAGTTCCATAAAGAGTTTGGTGACTCATATAGATAAGAACATGCCTTCCTTTGCAACTGTGACCTAAACAGTAGGACACAAATGTAGGCACAGCAGATAGCACAGAAGGACTATCTGCTACTTATCGCAGCTCAGCATGTCATCATTATATACACTGTGTATTCAAGCATATCTCTACTGAGCTATCCACAAGAAAGCCATCTTAGTATTTGATGAAAAGAAGCAAGACCTCCTGTGATTTTACTTGCCTAACAGGTCAGTTAATATGAAAAATGCTGTTTGTAGAAATAATGTGCTAATAGGGCTGAAATTATGACATGCTATTATTGAAGTAGTGTACTTTTAACTGCTAGATCATGGAATAAAAAATACATTTCTGTGAAAATATCTATTGCAAATTGCCCAACACTACTTTATTTGGCCAAAGTGTAAGATCAATGGTAAACATTCACTAAAAGCTCAATCCTATTTGGATGCCACTCCAACATCACATGGACTGCAGTACAACATCTGTCATATCCTAAGCATGTCCTGGCCACACTATACCAATGGCACACTGATGCTGGAATAACAAGGGCCAAAGACAAAGTGAGTCCTGGAAAAGGAACAGTGGTGCAGCCCTTCCCTGTAACACCCCCAGCATCCATGGAAACATCTGTAGAGTGGGAAACAGCACTCTACAGAGTGGTGTCCTGATGGCAGCATGTCATTGCTGTGACATTGACATGTTAGTGCCATGAAGTTAGCATGTCATCTGTGTGACATCAGCGTGTCATCACTGAAGTTGATGTGTCACTTGGGATGCATTCTGGGATAAACCTGGGAGAAGATCTGGAAGTGGGTCTTTCAGTGCAAAAACAGCTCTAATGGCAGGGAAAACAGGGCTTTAAATTCAGACCCAGTATCGGTGGATTCTGTACCTACCAGGTTGGGGGAGGTTCCTGAATGGAACCCCTGCAAATAGCATGAGTATAAAGGAAAACATTTGCAGGGCCAGAACATTGAACATGTAAGGGGAAAGGCCATTAAGAATTAGGAGTGGTGCTAAGCAGTGGCGTCATGAGGGGGGCGTGGGGGCGGGCCATACAAGGTGACGCGCACGGGGTGACACCCAGTGGTGTCATTCTATAATGAAGTGCCGGAACGCAGGCAGGACTTACCCCTTGATTGACAGGGGCCCCGCGACGCGTCGCCACCTGCTGTTCTGCCGCGGAGGGCTTCTTCCGGGTGGCGCGCCCCTCCGCGGCTCTCCGCAGCACCCAGCGCGCCACCCAGGCAAGCGGGCACCCCCTCCGAAGCCAGGGGTGCCCGTGCGGAGCTCGGAACAGTGGCGACGCGTCAGAACCGCGCAGCCAATCACGCGGTAAGTCCCACCCACCATTCCGGCACTTCATTATAGAATGACACCACTGGTGACACCACTAGGGAGCAGAATTGCTAAAATCGCAGTTTTAAAAGATAATACCATCATGCTATATACCGTTTGGGTGTGGAATTTCACCCTGAATTCAATGGAAAAAAACTGAGTGTAATATCTTTATTCTATCAAAAGTTATGACCAAAAACCTAAAAAAAATACAACTTTTAATGTAAAAATCACGGTTTTTTTAAAATCACGGTTTTATGGAATAATACCATCATCCGTTTGGATGTGCAATTTCACCTGGAACTCAGTGGAAAAAAAACCAGAGTGTAATATCTTCATTCTATCAAACATTATGGCCAAATAACTAAAAATACAACTTTTGTAAAAATCATGATTTTTTTTAAAAAAAAATCAATATTATGAGTCATTTCTCATTTTCATGTATCACAGCTAATACTAGAACTTTTATTTAATTGTGTGAGTGTCATCAAATTGGTCACGGGTTTTTTGTTGGTTACTAATTTGTTGGGTGACCTGTACTATAGTTAAATCTATCGATCAGTGAACGTCTCTCTCTCTCTCTCTCTCTCTCTCTCTCTCTCTCTCTCTCTCTCT
>JAJKFI010000027.1:8970378-9013268 GCA_029204185.1 Lerista edwardsae | reverse complement strand
TCTCTCTCTCTCTCTCTCTCTCTCTCTCTCTCTCTCTCTCTCTCTCTCTGTGTGTGTGTGTGTGTGTGTGTGTGTGTTCGTTCCAGCATAGCTCTGGAATGCCTGGAGCAATTAACACCAAACTTGGTACACATATGCCTTATGATCTGGACAGAAATACTGCAGGGGTAAGACAGGGGTGGGGGTGCAAAGGGGTGACATGTACAAATGGTCTAAAACGGCCGACGTTAGTGCCGCATTTATAGTTTTCGAGGTTGCTGAGATGAATGGTGATGCTCCCAATGCTGTGTAATTCTGAGTTCAGCCCCCATTGGCATGGGGGTGAGAAGGGGTGCAAGATACAGCGCTTGGAAATAGAATATCTGCAGCACGCTGATGGTGGCATAGAGGACACCATTTGATTTCAGATTTCAAAACTCATCCCACTTCTAGAAATACTGTGGGGGTAAGACACCCCTAGCACCCCTAGGGGTGGGAAGGGGGTGACCTGTAAAAATAATCGAAAACAGTGTCCACTCCATAGTTTTCGGGGTCGCTGAGATGAACGGTGACATTCCCGCTGCCGTGTAAATCCACATTCAGCCCCTATTGGCATGGGGAGTGAGAAGGGGTGAACAATAAAATGTCCAAAATGACCAACATTAGTGTCAAATCCATAGTTTTCGGGGTTGCTAAGCTGGAATGCCTGGAGCGATTTACACCAAACTTGGTACACATCTGACTTACACTCTGGAAAGAAATACTGTGAGTAAGGCACCCCTAGGGGTGGGGGTGGGAAGCCTGTAAACCTGTAAACATAATCGAAAAAGACCAACAGTGTCAAATCCATAGCTTTTGGGGTTGCTAAGCTGATTGGTGACAGTCCTGATGACATTTAAGCCCAAGTGTAGTTGAATAGAATTCTGACTTACACTCTGGAAAGAAATACTGTGACGGTAAGACACCCCTAGCACCCCTAGGGGTGGGGCTGGGAAGGGGGTGACATGTAAAAATAATCGAAAACAACCAATATTAGTGTCGAATAGTTTTCGGGGTCGCTGAGATGAATAGTGACACTCCAATGCCGTCTACGTCCAAGTTCAGCCCCCATCAGCATGGGGGATGAGAAATAACATGTCCAACATGACTGACATTAGTGTCAAATCCATAGTTTTCGGGGTCGCTAAGCTGATGGGTGACAGTCCCAATGACATTTAAGCCCAAGTTTAGTTGAATAGAACGAATAGAACTCTGTAGAACCTTCTGGAAATTTTTAAAAATCATTATGCCCCCGGTCTTGGACTCCAAATACTTGCCATGTTACCAGGCGTAGTCACTGAATATAAGGCTATTGATACCGTAGTAGATGCCTATGAGGTCGTCAATTTCCCATCAGACTTCCTAAACTCACTTGGTCCGGCTGTATTGCCACCACATTGTCTTTTACTTACAGTGGGATCTCCAATTATTTTACTATGGAACCTCGACCCGCCAAAACTTTGCAATGGCACAAGGCTGTGTGTCAAGAAGATGCTGGGTACTATAATTGAAGCGACTATCTTAACAAGAAAGGGAGAGGGTGAAACAGTTTTTTTCCCCACGGATAACACTCATTCAGACGGATCTCCTTTTTAACTTTAAGAGATTGCAATTTCCAGTGAGACTTGCATTCTCGATCACAATCAACAAGTCACAGGGGCAGTCTATTAAGTACTGCGGAGTGAATTTGAGATTGCCATGTTTCTCCCACGGACAACTTTCTGTTGCTTGCGCAAGGGTGGGTTCACCCAAGAATTTATGTATTCTTGCTCCTGGAGGTGAAACTAAAAATGTTTTCTGAGTTAAATTAATATTATAGTGAATTTGTAAAAGATTTTACTTTATAATTTTTATACTGTACTTATACTTTTAATTACCTGTACATACAATTACTTCAATTTTACACTATAGATAGAATTCATTCCTTTTCCTGTCTAATAGAAGCTTGGGATACATAAATACCTGGGCAACGCTGGGTAAGGACAAGCTAGTAAATAAATAAAGTTATTGGGGTGTAACACCAATGCTAGTAATAATACTGCATTTAAATTGTGCATATGGTATTGTAATTTATTCTGTATGGTTTGGGAGGAGGGGTGATGCGCATCATGGGGGGGGTGATGCGCTGACCTCCCACTCCGGGTGACGCAAACTCTAGTGATGCCACTGGTGTTAAGGTCTGTGCAATATTTGAGACATTCTAGACTTCGAAGAAATGAAACACATGCACCAAGTGGTGTCTTCTGTGTTTCTTCTATCAGGTATCAGATTTGAAAATTTTTAATTTTAAGAAAACTTGTCCTGTAAAATTGTTATAAAATAATTGCTTTGAAAAATTAAAGAATATTTTTATTTCCTTTTTTTAGTGCTCATAGTTTTCCATGCTGCGGTTTCACATTACCTACAGAGGCATTCTTTGCTCCAATTACACTTTTTCCCTTCTTTTATAAAAGAGCCATAGCAATTAAAGAGGTTGTCACTTTCCCAACAAGAAGCTTTGTCTTTGGTGAAAGAGAATGGTGGTAGCTTAGCCGGCTCATATAGTCTGTAAGGTGCCTTAGATTACAATCCTAACCAACTTTCCAGCACCGGGGTAAGGGCAATGCAGCTTTGTGGTAAGGGGACAAGCATTCCCTTACCTTGAGGAGGTCTGCGTGACTGTGCCCCCAACTGCAGGATGCAGCACGTGCCCCATTGGCACAGCTATGTCAGGGCTAGAAAGTTGATTAGGATTGCACCCTTAGACACCTGCTTGGGAGGGGAAAGTTCTCTCTCTCTCTCTCTCTCTCTCTCTCTCACACACACACACACACACACACACACACACACACACACACTTATCTAAGCTAGTTCAGTGGCCATCACAACAAGTAGGAAGTGGTAGTGGAACAAATGGAAGCCTTTTAAACCATGTATATGAGGCACCTTCTGTCCAGTCCTAGAAACATGAACATAAAGAAACAAATATCACAGAATGGGGTTGAGTTCGAACAGCAAATTTGGTACCTTGCAATTGTTGATTTTACTGTGCATCACATTAATTAAGGTTTTTCTAGAAAGGCTGCAAACAACATTTGCAGGGCCCAGAGACTGTCTGCCTCCAACATCCCAGAGTCGTCAACCGTTTTGTTGCTAGAGGAGGCAGCAGAGACTTGGCCACAAACCAAGGGCCTTGTCTGCTGCAGATTGGACAAGGCCATCTTGGGCCTGATTACTATCACCTGTTGTACTCTCCCTGGCCGTGGGAACATCCTTGTTTCCACCTGCTTACAGTCTAATCTCCTCTGCAACAGTCTTACTCCTCCGTTATTTGCTGAATTCCCGCCAATTAAGCACAGATTAAGAAAGCACTTCCCCATATAACTTTGCACTACCCTAACAGTAGCCCTTGACACCTTCACACCACCCTGTCAGCACCCTGTAAGTTCTCTTGTTTGTCTTTGAATAAAGAGTCTTACCCCCTCAGCGTTGGACTTGACTTGTTCCTTTCTCTGATCCAAAAGAACTTCCAGCCCACGGCCATCGCCATAGGCCAGAACATAACACTAACAGCTCAACAGTATGTTAAAACCTCATGCAGTGCACGCTGTTTCCTCTGGGGGGGAATTTTGGGCCTTGGCGGCCTCCTTGTGGTAAAGGAACATTTGTTTCCCAGCCATGGGGTAAGGCTGTGCAAGTCTGCTGGGTCTACTTGGACCTGTACCAGCAATTTCACTGGCACAAGTCTGCGTGGATCCAGGTTGGTGGATTCTGGCTGGGAGGGGAGGAGTAGGATATTGGTGGCAAAGCTGCCGCCAATACTACCATCTTCCTGGCCCCCAATCTGCCCTCCTCCCTGGCCCAGTCTGCCCCCTCTCTACCTCTCTCACACCCCAAGCTGACTTACCTGCACTTGCAGGCATCCTCTGACTTCTGGTTAGTGGATGTAGCCACTTGCGGAAGTGGCCAGATTGAATCATATATCGGCCCATGTAGTGGGAATTGCAGAAGATCCTCCAGAGGGGATAGGATACGGTGTTGACAGTGGTCCTTGGCTTAGGCAGGCGTAGGGTTAAACACCAGGCAGTAGCAGTGGCTAGGCTGCATAGCTGCAGCCACTTGGGAGCCTGCAGTGGGATACAAGGATCCTTGTAGTGGGATCCTTCCTCCTGGAGGAAGGAGAAGGTGTGGGTTGCAGTAGTGGAGAGAGTGATGGAAGAAGATTTGTGAATACATCGGACTGATTGGCTGGCTGGCTGGCTGGCTGACGGACAAACAGTCAGTTGAGGACTACTGATTGTTTGAAAGCAACTGCTCAGAAGCTAGAGCAGGAGACCTGTGGACTACAGGCAAGCCATGGGGGGCAGGGGGGGCTACCCCTCTTGTTAGTGCTGAGGTCCAGCAATTTGCACATACTGCCAGGGTTAGCTGTGTCTTGGTCAGGGGAGCTAATTAGCTTGAGCAGGCATAGCCTTTAGTGGGAAAGGGGTGGATCAGGGGCTTTGGCAAGACAGCCCATAAAGGGTCTTGTTCCAGCAGCATGAGGAGGGGGAGGGAAAAAACATATGTTATGTATGTGATCAAGAGCACATTTAGATATTTGGCCCTAATTTACATAATAGCATGTACTTAGAAAGACCTACCTGTTTAAATGAAAGGGATATTTTACCTCTTTACCAGTTCCTAGCTAATCAAAAGAAGCAGACGCATGGATTATCAACCCAAGAAAAATTTCCACAAATAACTAGTACAGCTGTTTTTTACCCTTCTCTACAATGTTTCAGACAGTTTGATAGTTAATTATAAATACAGGCTCAGGTGAATGATCCACCCCAGCCACTTCATTGCTGCAGATAGCAGGAGAAGCTGCCCTGCACCAATGTTGTGTCGCCAAGAATTTTTCACACCACAGCACTGTGATCCAATCAGAGTGAATGTGAAGCCATAATCTGTCTTTCTCACTTAGGAGAAAGTGAGAAAGTGGTGCCAATGTTACCATATAATTCTCTGCAGTAGTAGAAACATTGATCACAAAAATATAGCACCGCATGAAAGCACCCTAACAGAGCTTTGTATCTCCACTTTCTTAAGTACTATGAATCTCCAATTAAGGATTTCCTCAATATAAGAAAAGCCCCACTGGATCAGGCCAAAGGCCCATCTAGTCCAGCTTCCCCTATTTCACAGGGGCCCACCAGATGCCTCAGGAAACACATAGAACAATATACAGTATCTGCAGTGGTGTCAGCCTACCGGTTCGCTGGGCGGAGTTTTCACGGTTGCTGGGCGGGTTTCCACGGTGATCGGCAGCGTGCTCGCTGCGTTCCATTGCGTAACGGCGAAAGCCCGCCCGCTGCAGCGGGCGGGCTTTCGCCATAACGCAGCGAGCACGCTGCCGATCACCGTGGAAACCTGCCCAGCGACCGTGAAAACTCCGCCCAGTGAACCAGTAGGCTGACACCACTGAGTATCTGCATCCTGTTGCCACGCCCTTGTACCTGGCATTCTGAGATAGTCTAAAGACCACAAGATTGCATTTACCCATCTTGTCTTATAATTTGTGATGAGCTTTCCCCCTAGAAATCTGTCCTTTTAAAGGAATCCAGGCCAGGCACCATCATCACAACCAGTGGCAAGGCGTTCCACAGATTAATTACCAGCTGGGTAAAAAAGTATTTTGCTTTATCTCTTCTAACTCTTCCAACACTCAAATTTAGTGTTGTGCCCTGGTTCTAGTATTGTATGAGAGGGAAAAGAACATCCCTCTATCCATCCCCTGCATAATTTTGTTCATCTCAATCATGTCCCGCCTTAGGCACCTCTTTTCTAGACTGAAGACCCCCAAACACTGTAGCCTTTTCTCATAAAGGAGGTGCCCCAATCCAATAATCATATTGGGCTCTTTTTTCTGACCTTTTCCAGTCCCACAATGTCTTTTTTGAGAGATGGCACCAGGACAGTATGCAGCATTCCAGATGTGGCCTTACCATCGATTTGCACAGTGGCATAATAATATTGGCCACTTTATTCTCAACCCCTTTTTTAAATGATCTGAGCATTGTTGTGTGCTTTCTCTTTGCTTTGCTTCCACACTGATGAGAAGTTAACTAGTTATTCAGCCAGCAAGAAAAATGGGTCAGGCGCCACAGATGTCTCCATGCACATTGCCAAAGGGTGTGGGATAATAAGCTCTTGCAGACAGTCCTGCTGATCCACTAGTTGGCCTGTAACCTTCGGATATCTAAGGGCTCATTCCAGTAGGAGGGTATACCTCCTACTGGTATCCACAGAGCACCAGTACTGTGTTGCTGCAGTACTCTCAAGACTGGGGAAGATATAGCTGCATATTCTCCCTGATCATCTTGAAGAATTTTCAAGAGGGCCATTTGCAAGATAATTTCTGACTTCAGCCATAACTGGTAGAGATCCCCTGATTAGCTTTAAGCAAGAGAATTTTTCCAGCCTATATGATTCTTCCCAGTACATCTGTGCCTTTGTAAATCATTAATTCTTGGCAATTATCACGTCAACAAGAGGCTTCTCTCACGTCCTTCAAAGAAGCCAGCTGGCAGATCCATAAGTATACTTGATGACCAGTCTCTATTTTAAAGAGTTCAGAAGATCATAGTGTCGGTTTTTCTCCAGCTGCAGGGGAGCCAGGGTAAATGCAGCAGAAAGCAGACGTTCTTTAGCTCACATACACACATGGCTGCTCATCCGGGAACCACATACATGGAAGTGGTCGCTGAAAAAGAAAACAGGAGCACTGCAGCTATATAGGAAAACGCCATCATTTTATCTCCTTTTAAGATGGTTGTTGGCCTTTTAAAAATATTTTTGCAAAAGGCATGTGTTCGCAAATGTTATCTTGAAAGGTTTTACATTTTTTTAAAAATGGAAAAATTATGTGCATGTTATACAACAAACATTGATATAATGGAATGGACAATTATGTCTTAAGTAGAAGTGTTTGTCTCCAGTGAATAACAGCTCAATCCTAAACTGCCCAGCACCCAGAAGAGCAGGGGCTGAAACAACTACCCCTGCATATCTGTGGCAGCCACCAAAGTCTCCTCAAAGGGGGAGGGTACATTTGTCCCCTTACCCTGAATAAAGCCCTTGCCCCCACAATGGCTCTACTCAGGGCACAATCCTAAACTGAGTTAGGCCGGCATAAACTAAGCCAGCAAAGTTTGGCCAGCACAAGGAACACCATAAAGTATGTTTGGACCTCTCTCTGAGTAGGAGAGGCCAGCACACAGCCGTGCGCCCTCCTCCCTGACTCCGAGAGTAGTCCAAACACGTTTTATGGTGGTCCTTGTGCTGGCCAAACTTTGCTGGCTTAGTTTATGCCTGCCTAACTCCAGTTTAGGATTGCGCTCTCACACAGCTACATAAGAGTTTTAATATTAGCTCTGATACATGGACATGGGAGCTGAATCATACTAACACCTTATTGATCCCCTGTTGTGTCATAACAAGACCACATTGGCTCTCAGAACAATCAGTTTCATTGGTCAGTTTCGAGTTAAGGAAATCCATTTTTTTGTTACAGAAGGCAGTGGGTTTTCTCTGTCTTTTTTTTGCGGAGGGCCATAATTTTTAATAGAATACAGATACGTCAACATGGTTTGTTCCATTGCATTCTGCTGTAAATTCCACATTGTATGATATATAACATGATGGTATTCAAAAATACTGTTTTAAAATTTTAAACAGTAGTGGTGTCATACACGCACACCTGTGCAGCCCGCACACATACCCCACTCCCCTAGCAACACCACTGAGCATAGAACTTTTCCAGCAGTTCTTATGCATCCTTTTTTATTGTGAGCCCTTTGGGGACAGGGAGTCATGGTTTTGGTTGACAGGCAGTATATAGATATTCTCAATCATCATCTTTAAAAATCACATCTACGCATAGCAACTGTATATTCCAGACTAACCCAGAGTAATTGTGATGGTGTCTTACTTTACTTCATACTGCTGAAGTCAAACCAAGTTGTAGTATGCAAACAATGCAATGAATTGAGGAAGCAGAGTGCTGTAGAGTTTTCTGATTCCTTGGAAAAAAATTAAGAATGATCCGTTGCCCATTTTCCCTTTCAGCCCATATTCTGAGATCATGGGAGCTTTTTTGTTTGTCTTCCTTCTGGCTGTCTTGGACAAGGGTAGGTTTCAAGAGAACAGTAGCTGTGTCATAAACAGGGTATGGATATTATGAGGACATGGCTCAATGGACAACATTGAAAGGAGTTAAAATGTGTCAGAGAGCTTGTCACAACAGATCAGGCAGGCTGCTTGGCAAAGTATGTGAGAAGGCTTTTTAGCTTGTTATGGGGCCAAGGAGCCAGAAAGGAAGATTGGGCCTTTCATGCAGACGTATTTGCATGGGGGATCATTAGTAATGTCTGCGAAAACCCATGGGATGTTGGCAGCTCTTGCGCTGTCTTGAGAGGATGCTGCACCTATTGGTAACAAATCACTTATTGGAAGATCTTGGCTTTCACTTCAAAGAGAGGAAGATCCAATTTTGCTTGCTGAAATGCAGTCTGGATATAGGAGGGAGCTTTGCATTGGAAGGCTTGCTCGCCTCGAAGGCATCCTCCTCTAATGATCCACTCCCTGCCGCAGAACTGAAAACAAAGGCGGGATCTGCAACGACACATATCAATGTATAAGTGGGGAAACACAGATTATGTCGGTTTCCATGGCAATAATTCTCTTATGTAAAACAGCTGGTTTGGTAGTGAAAAGAATGAGTCCTGAAATCTAGAACAATGGTCTAGCAATGACATCTTATTGATAATTATTATAAGAAAATAAGAGCCTATTCTCCTGTTCTGATTTTACAGGTTTTTCCCCAGTCAACTTCATCCACTTGTTCAGC
Source organism: Lerista edwardsae (assembly GCA_029204185.1). Lineage (NCBI taxonomy): Eukaryota > Metazoa > Chordata > Lepidosauria > Squamata > Scincidae > Lerista > Lerista edwardsae. The sequence goes on along the minus strand of JAJKFI010000027.1, from coordinate 9,004,381 downwards.
CATCTAAATCCCCTTACAGCTTCTACTAGCTGATAATAAGCCTACATGTGTTACCTGGTGCAGCTACTTGTTCTGTTATTTATGATCTATTGGAACAGGCAACCTTTCAGTTCCCATGCAGTGCCACGCAATAGCAGAAGTGCTGACACCTACAGAGTAGACATGTTTTGGCCAATATTGGTACACTATTTATCACATGGTGGCACTGTGGGTTAAACCGCTGTTGCTGAACTTGCTGACCGGAAGGTTGGTAGTTCAAAACTGCATGATGGAATGAGCTCCCATCGCTTGTCCCAGTTCCTGCCAACCTAGCAGTTTGAAAGCATGTAAAAATGAGAGTAGATAAATAGATACCACTTCTGTGGGAAGATATCAGCGTTCCGTGCGCCTCGGCATATAGTCATGCCGGCCACATGACCATGGAAGCTTGTCCTTGGACAAACGTTGACTCTTCAGCTTAGAAATGGAGATGAGCACCACCCCCGTAAGAGTCTATCATGACTAGAACATTCGTGGGGAAACCTTTACCTTACCTTTATCTATCTGCACTACAAAGGTGCCAATTTAGCCTTCACCATTCAATACAGTCCACCCCATCCTATAGCAGTTTTTCTCACCCACATAATCCATCAGTATATGGGCAGTACATTCTAGATTTTTCATTACTACTTTGTGTTGCTTTCAGATGCAAAACTGAATTAACTGTACACTGTCCCCTTAAGTGCAGCTGAGATCCAGACGCTTTTTAAGACGCTCTGACCATCCTTTGGATTGTGAGAAATGCTGCTGCAAGTTTGTATTAAAACTTTGCAAGGGATCTATGTATAATCCTGTTAAAAGGGTCATGTTGCTGTACCAACATTTGTGTGGAGCCTCAATTTGTAACTAGGGTGACAACATATGGTGTTAGAATGAGTTGGCTTCAGAATCCACACAGACTAATGCACACACTGTATGCATTTTGAAACTGGAAATACTGAGGATAAACTGGAGTAGGTAAAAGAAGCTTATTTTTGAAGGACTTGTGTCTTGGTTTCTTCCTCTGTTTCTTGGTTTCTTCCATTCATTGTTTTTCTACTACCATTCATATTTTTTTCTGTGCTGTTCAAATCCAGGCAAACTATGGCCAGAACAGCTAGCCTTGAAACCATGTCTTTTGAAAAGGATTGTGAAGTATGATTTGGAGGCACTTCCTGTTAGCACAAACTGTAATTTGCCCAGCCTTCCAAGGTTTGGCAAATTATGGTGAGAGAAAATGAAGAAGTGGAGGAAGAAATCAGTTCACCAAAGGAAAAGAGATAAGAAGGATGTGGGCGTGGAGGAGCCCCTTACATGCTGCTGATCTTTAAATGCCTTAGTACTGGCATTGTACTGGCATTAGTACTGGCATCTTTAAATGCCTTAGTACTGGCATTGCCACCCGAGGAGTGGTGGTGTGCTGAGTATTCTGCCTCCGCATTGCCGTCACCACCCAGAATAGCTCCGACTTTGAGGGGGAGCTGCCTATTATTATTATTATTATTATTATTATTATTATTATTATTATTATTAATTTATTGTCATTGTATTACACAACGAGATTCACTGACACCCGGAGACCAAACCAACACACACACACACACTAAACTCCCAAACAATCCCCCCACATCCCCCACAACCCCCTACCCCCCCTTGAAATTCCTCTTTATAAAACACAAACATCCACACAATAGACAATAATACAGTGTGCTGAGGTGCCTGCAATACGTAGCGCCCCCTCTGGCTATGCTACCGTGCCTTCGTAACCAGTGCACTTCGTGTGTCAAAAAGGTAAACTATGGGCAGCCCAATCCTGAACTGCCTGGCCACCGTGGGTGCAGCGGTAGCCAAATGGCTACCGCTGCGTCCTGTGGCAGCCAAGCAGCCACTGGAGGCTCCTCGGAGGAAGGGGACGTTTCTCTCCTTCCCCAGAGACCTGCCAATGAGTCTCCTCAAGTCTGCCCCAGCTATTTAGCCAGCACAGATGTGAAAGCCTCTATGTTGGGCCACAGGGCCCAACACGGAGGTCCAGATCTGGCATTAAAGGTCGCTGCTGCTCTCACCTCCACCCCGCCACCTGCCCAGGAATGCCGTCCCACCCCACCGGAAGGAGCGCAACACTGGCAGTGATAAAACTTACTGCTTGCTGACCTCACTTTGCCAGCTCCAAGCGTGCAGGGGTGGCGCTGGAACAACATCGGTGATAAGCTCTTATGGCACGTTTGCAACACCAGCATGGGTGGCATACTCATACCACCCCGCTGGAGGGCTCAGGACTGAGCCGTCAGTCATCTGACATTCCTTTTTTGTTTATAGGATGATAAATAACTCGTTGCCAATAACCATGCACCAATCACAACACAGCTTATGAAATGAAACCATTATGCTGCAAGTGCTATGAGCAGTTCATACTTTCACCTTACTCGTAATTCTGTGATGGAAAGCAGAGGCATGCATACTTCTCACCGCTATGCATAGACAGCATTTTGTCACCAGACTTTCCACACTTCACTCATACGTTTAGAGTCCCTGATGATGTGATCCTTCATTAAAGAGGAGAGGCAGATCACATGAAGCAAGCTTAAGTGTATTTGACGAGGCCAGCTCAAGGTTTATTGTTGCCCAAGGCAAGCAATGGACCTAGAAGCAGCTAACTCTGCCTAGGATCAGGTTGTGACTACACAGACCCAGACATCCAGAAGTCCCATTAGTGTAGACTATGCTTACTTGCTACAATCCAATATTTTCCTCATCTTGCCATTTCAAAGCCACGGGATAATATATTGGGTAAGACAGATGTTCTTTACAAAGCAGCAGCCTTGTTTTGCAGCAGGGTACAGAACAAGCATTCAACATGCAGCTCAGTACAGACAGACTGTTGAGAGAACACAAGGTAGGGTTCACTGTTAACAGCTACAGCTTCGGCATCTGCAAGTGGAGATGACTTGCCAGCTTGTTCATTTTCACTGGCATCATGTACAACTGAGTAATGTTAAGTTGCAGCTTTGGCAGGCTTCCTGGAATAATACAAACACTTATGAGATCCCACAGCTCTTACGGGTTTTATAAATGTTGCATTTGTGAGGGTAACAGGTTGTGTACTCAGATTCTTTCTGGCAGTGACTCTGAGCCTGTTTCACACGGGCTCCTGCGACTCTCACTCTCTCAGCCCTGGAATTTCCCAGCACTTATGAAGACCACAATCATTTAATTCATCATCTTGCAAGTGTTTTCTTTTGTTTATAACATTCTATTATAGAAAACACTTTATCAATTTCTGGACTCACCTGATTCTTTTTAAGAGTTTAACTCTATAGGAAAATATGTGATGTTCCAAGTCACTGTACATTGATTTTTAAAAACGCTACATTGAATTACATCTCACACAAGAGGGACCGAGTAACTTAGTTCAAAAGTAACACCCAAAAAAATTGAAATAAAAAGTTTGAAAAAGCACTCAAAGTAAAAACAATCCCAGCAGAACATGAAGTGTGCTGATATACCATCAGAGCTGGTTCAAGGGTTAGGGTGGTGTACTAGATGTTGTCTTCCCTTACTGGCTGATGTGCCATCCTTTGCTCCTCTCACTTCTTGGACTAGAAAAAGAAGCATCTATAAGTATATCTATGAGGCTCAGAGAACATGTCCATTTCTGTTCCTTCATGTATATAAAAATGTGATCGATCACACACACAAGCCAAGGAACAGTGGCATTCCTTTGGGGAGGGGGGGAATGCTAAGTTTTGCAGGAGCCTGAACTCTGATGTAAAATGGCTCCTCCCTCTCCCCTTCAGAGCCATTAGCAGCTTCATGAATGCCTTTGAAAGGGGGGGGCATTTTACATTGGAGCTTAGGCTCCTGCAAAATGTAGAATTCCCCCCACTCCCCACGAAACACAAGGTCTCCACAAAGCTCCTGGGCATGTTGCATTCATTCCTCTTTTTAGTGTGTGAACTATGTAAAGCAAGCAAGCAAGCAAACACAATCAAACGTCCCCCCAAGAAACACAATGCCTATTCTAAAAAGTTGGATTGATCAAGATTGTCTCTAAAAAGAGACCAGCAGCTCCTCAATGACAGTCTTTGTGTTATTTCCTAAGCAGCTGAGGTCTCTTTCACAATGACAACAGAAAACAAGTGCAGAATGAAGTGCAGTTGCCGTCAATACAGCCTGTGCTTTTTAAGAGACTTGGGCCTCTTCCTACTATTCCTTAACTCTCATTTGTTTGTGTGACTGTTGTGTTTCTAAGGAGAAGCCACCTTGATACAGAGATATGCCGCCCACCCACAGTGCATGTTCTCCCTCTCCTTCCGAAGAGTTTATTTTGTTTAACAATAGGTTTTCTTCAATGCTACAGAGAATGCTAGGAGATGTACAGTTATAGGATGGAGTTGGAATACAAAAGACCTGTGACAATTTCCAAACTCTACAGAAATAATTATGTATCCAATTATTCAAATAATTGTTGCCTCAGTTGTCACTTTCATAGACGGGGGAGGTTTTCACCCAGCATTAAACATGGATATCTTCTCTATCAAATAAGGCAAGATCCTACCAGATTGATTAGGGAGCTGCTCTCTCTCAACTTGGTCCAAGAATGGATATCTCTGGAGGACAGAGAAAGTATTTAAAGGGCTGTCTGCTCCCACACATGATCCCACCTTCCTGTTGCCAATATAAGGGAGATGCTCTGCTCCATGTCCCATAGCTATTCAGGACAGCTCCAACTCCGGAATCCGGTCTGTCTAGTAGCCTGTCTACACTCTTCATTGCTAAGCTTCTGGAAGCTAATGAAACCAATGTGATCCAGAAGGGTGGCCCATATTGGTTAATTTGTTCCTTCAAGTGTTGGTTTTATCTGGTTCTGTGACTGACTTTGCTCTGATTTTCTGATCACCAGAACCAGAGCACATCCACTAAAATTGGGTGTTTGGAGAGTTAGAACAGAAAATATTTATTTACCCTGTGTGTAATTACTCTGTGGAACTCCTTGCCTCAGAATGTGGTGATGGCGTCTGGCCTGGACGCCTTTAAAGGGGGATTGGGATGATTTCTGGAAGAAAAACTGACACAGGTACAAGCCAAAATGAGTATGTACAACCTCCAACTAAGGCTACCTCAGAACATCAGGTGCAAGGGAATGGCAACAGGATGCAGATGTCTTGTTGTCTTGTGTACTTCTTGAGGCATCTGGTAGACCACTGTGAGATACAGGAAGCTGGACTAGATGGGCCTTTGCCCTGATCGAGTGGGGTTAGGGTCAGATTAGAATCTGACCTATCGGGTCGGATCCTGACTTCTCCCCCCTCCCCAGGCTGCCCTGCCCGCATGGTGGTGAGTTGGTAGAAAAGAGGAAGACAGGCTGGTGAGGTGGTATCTGCCACCAGAGGCTACCTGTTTCTTCTGGATTCATGGATTAGCTGGGAAAACAGCTGGTGACATTTAATCACCCTTCTTCATGGGCAAGGGAGCGGGCAGCATGGGCTGCCATGCTACTCCTGGGGATTGGCCCACATTCTGCTTCCTGAAGCAGCCCACCTCACTCTAATTCATGGTATGGATGGCCTTGCTTGAGGCTCTCTGACAAGGATTCCAAATTTATGACCCAGCATCACCACACCACCTGGCACATATACTATCTTCTTCTATAAAAACCAGTACTTGGTACATATCCCTCCCCCATCCCAATAAGCAGCATTGGTGCTAGTTTTCTGCATGCCTGTTTCTTCAGAAAGAATTCCCTGCAATGCTTATCTCTGCTGTTGGATTTAAATTGCTTCTAAGAGGAAACAGTAATTATCATTCCTTGTTTGTGCAGGGAAAAACAAACAGTGAAATGATACTTTGCAACTGTCCCAGCCTATTTCTGACTTGGAAGTTCAAGGCCAATGAAAAACTGTGGCTGTAATTTGTCATAATGGCAGACTTTGTCCTCCAGCTATAAGCAAATTCTTTTATTCTTCTTTTAAAAAAATCTTTCTGTGTAGTCTATAGGTCTATAATGTGTTGAATTTTCCTTTATAGAAGGTTTTGTTGTTGAACAACAGAGGTTGTCAAACAATTCTGTCCTGAAATTTTATCCCTAGGGAGGGAGGTGGTGTTTAAGTGCTATTGCCACCCACCCCCTAAATCTAAACTACGGGACCGACAAAAGGCTATAGTCCTTTGTAGACATTAGGAAGCATGAACAGGTTGAATTGAGAATGATCAGGATCATGTCTGCTGGCCTGGACCCAATCTTGAAACATTTGAGATCTCATCTCCACAATGCTCTACGCATGTCCTGATTCTCCATGCCCTCCAAAAGTAGACAATACTCATCATGTGCAAATAATCTATGAAAAAGACTGCAGACAAATTGACAAGGCCTTGACCTGTGAGCGTGAGTCCAATAGGTATTACCCCAAATCCCAGTGCGTTGATCTATAATGCTTTCACCATCCATACACAGCCTCTAATCACAAATCAATTCAGAAGAAACACCATGTTTGATTAAATTAGTCCCAGCCCAATTTGTAAAGGATATTACAAATGACATTCTGGTCTAATTTCTGTGCTCTCCCATTTTCAGTCTACTACTACTGGGATCTGTCCCTTTACTAGGTCCTATCTCAAAAATCTTAGGGTTTGGGAGGCATCTGACCTGGCAATCATAACATAATTGATGAGCAGCTCCAGCTCCAGAGGACAAGCCCTTGAAGCAGGTTCTGACACTGAAAACAGGCTCTGGAACTATGCCCTAGCGTGCCCAGGTTCTGATTAATTGGTTGATTGTGTTGTCCAATAAATAATAGTATTCCAGCAAGGAAAACATTTGTGTATTCAGGACCTCAAATTTATCTACCCCATTGGTATGGGTCTCTCGACATGAAGTTGAAAATGCACTGAATACGACCCAACAATAATATCAAATGAAATCATGCAGTAGCTCCAGGGTGGTTGGTTTTTCTATTACTCTCTCAGTCTCTTAGTGCAAAAGCTCTAGCGTTAAAATTGCTCTTTGTTTTTCATCCTGCAAGTCTGTTTTGTCTCCGTGCTACAGCTTTCCTAACCAGACACTGTGCCTTTACAATTGCTCTCTCTAGTTTTCCTTAGGGGGTTCTATCAAAAACCTCGGTAAAGATGGCTCATCTCAGTGCCCAGGAGCTTTACATAAGCAATGCCCATTAGCGCTAATGGAAGATGCTTGCATAAGTCTCTCAGGCGAAGATGGGAGAATAGACCCTGGGGTATATACATGCATCAGTGCCAGAGTTCTTATCAGATAAATGGAAGGAGATGCACTCACACCTACTCCCGTTCTACTTCCTGGCCTCCCAGAAGAAGCTTCATGTGCCTGGTTATTCAAGCTGACCAGTCAGAAAACAAAATCCATTGTACTATATCTAGTGAAGCCAATTCTACAACTGTAGAATCCAGGCCGGTATTTCAGGACATTCAGCACAGAAGATGCAAAGCAGTGCAGCCTGTATTTGTGGAACGTGAATGGGTAGGATCTCTGTAGCCTGCATTTCTTTTGGTGTTCTTTGTGCTCCCATTCAGCACAGCTGATTATTTCTTCCACTATGCAAAGTAATAGACCATCGTAACAAGAATCCCCCGCAGTTATCTTGGAAATATGCCACGTCTTGGCTTAACTAGAAATTATACTGGTCAGAGGACACAGCAGCTGCTCTCGCTTTTAAACATGGTTCTGTGGTACTCATATCAGGCTTCCAACATAATTGACTGCAGAGAGGCTGTAGCTCATTGGCAACAGAACGGTCCCAACTTCGGCATGGCCTGCAGAGGGTCCCAGCTTCAACCCCTGGCATCTCCAGGTAAGGCAGAGAAAGGTCCCTGCCTATAACCTTGGGATGCTGCTGCCAGTCAGTGTAAACAACACTGACCCAGATGGATCAAAGGTCTGACACAGTATAAGGCAGCAGTACGGTGGTACACATTTGGTGTTGGATGCATAAATGAGCATTAGCCAGAGCTGTAACTGGTTCAAAGCACGCAGGGGGTGGGGAGATGTCACCACGCCCCTAGTGCCACTTCCCTGGCCCCTGCGCTGCCCAGCCAAACTCTCAGCAGCTGGAATCGCTCCATTTAGGAGCATTTCAGATGCAACAGAGGGCTTTGCAAAAAGCTCCCTGCACTGAACCCCATCAGAACCATTACCCACTGCGTCCGCCTCATCTCACGTTATCACAAATACACCTCTGACATTAGCATTAAGCAATGCTATGCCATTGTGCTTGGAATTTCACAAAAGCGCTAACAACTGTTCATAGAATCATAGAGTAGGACCAGGGACCCACTAGGCCATCCAGTCAAACCCCTGCCTATAGCAGGAAATCTTCTGAGAGCATCTCCAGTAAGTGCCTGTCAAGCTTCTGCTTGAAGATCTCTAGTGAGGGAGAATCCACCACCTCCCTTGGCAATCTGTTCCACTGCCAAACTGCCCTGACTGTCAATAATTTCTTCCTGGTGTCCATTTGGAATCTCCTCTCTTGCAATTTGCAGACATTTGATCTGCGCGGACCTGGCCACAGTGACCCACGCCCTAGTGACATCCAGATTAGATTATTGCAATGTGCTCTACGTGGGGCTGCCTTTGAAGACGGTCCGGAAATTACAACTAGTACAGAACGCAGCTGCTCGGTTGGTTGCTGGGACACATCGGTTTGACTCTGTTGAACCGTTGCTTCGATGACTACACTGGCTGCCGGTTCCATTCCAGGCCCGATTCAAAGTGCTTGTTTTGACTTTTAAAGCCCTTTACGGCTCAGGTCCGGGGTATTTGAGGGACCACCTCCTTCCATACAATCCTACCCGTACTCTTAGATCATCTGGGGGGGGGGCTTTTGACTGTGCTGCCACCAGGAGAGGTTAGAAGGATGGCGGCCAGGAATAGGGCCTTCTCGGTGGTGGCCCCCCAACTTTGGAATACCCTCCCCTTAGAATTGAGAACTGTTCTCTCTTTGGTAATATTTCGGTGGGGGCAGAAGACCTTTTTATTTCAACAAGCTTTTAATTGTTGACAGGCTGGCTGGCTTTTTAGACTCTTTATATTTTAGGATCCACGGGGCTTGTTGTTTTTAAATTTTAATTATTTTAATGTTTTTAATTATTGTTTTTAATTGTAAATTGAGATTTTATGGTATTTTATTGTTGTAAGCCCCCTTGGGTGCCCAATGGGCAGAAAGGCGGGATATAAATAATAATAATAATAATAATAATAATAATAATAATAATAATAATAGGTTCAAGATGTGTTCCTTAATGGAACACATTGTCACCTCCTTGCATGGCCAGTGTTGTGTAACAAAGGAAGCCATTTTTGCTCCCAGTTTCTGAGTAAGAGCGTAATCCTATACCTGTGTTGCACTGACGCTGCGCTCTTGCGCCAATCCAGCATTGTCACAAACGTGCCATCAGGTGCATCTATGCCAGCAAGTTGGGCGCTGCACCCATCAGCTGTGCCAGTTGTGTACCGGTCGAGCACCAGTGCCGCTCGGTTGGTGCAGGACATTGTGGAGGGTGTTTCAGAGGCGTGCCAGGGGCATAGCACTGAATCCTAATCCCCGTTCCCAGCCGAGGTGGTCCAATTTAGGCTGCTGCTGCTGCACACATTCAGTTGTGCCTGCAAATCAGCAGGCGCAGATCCGACAACATTCCTTTACTTTGAGGAGGCCTCCATGACTGCCCCACCACCACAGGATGCAGTGCATGCCTGCTAGCACAACTGCACTGGCGTTGGAAAGTTGGGTAAGATTTGGCCCTTACAACCCAATCCAGAGCTCTCCAGCACGAGCAGTAAGAGCGTACCACTTGTGCTGGTGTCACACAAGGTGCTGTAAAGCACCTCCAACGCCAGTGGTAAGGCATTACCGCTGGCACTGGGGCGGTGCCCCAAAGAGAGTACTGCTCACCAGCGAGTGGTGAATCCACCACTCGCTGGCAATGCAGCCTTTCTGGGTGGGGCTGGAGGACGTTCTGGGGCAGGGGAGGGGCAAAGTGGGGGTGAGACCAGGGGCAACTCTCGCCGCTGTTTCCTGAACTCCATGTAAGGCCTCTTTGGAGGCCCTCGTTTCTGAGCCAGCTAAATAGCGGTGTCCCCTTTCCCGCAGAGCCTTCTGTGTCTGCTTGGCTGCCGTGGGATGCAGCAGTAGCCACCTGGCTACTGATGCATTCCTGGGCGGTTGGGCAGCTCTGGATTAGGCTTTTAGCAGCAAAAAGCAATAGATGCTACAGTAAATTCGATAGGCTTGGTTATGTTGCTGCAGGCTAACCCAGCTAAATCTCTGAAAATGATATATCTGTATTTGAAACTGAGTGATAGATGTTGGTGAATTGTTTTGCTGGAACTCTACAACAGTTTGTAGAGTTCTCTACGGAACTCTACAACTCTACAACATTATATTCATTTCTAGGTTTTATTAAAATAAAAGAGACACAAAACTCAAGCATTAAAAATAAATGAACACAAAATTTTTGCATGACAGAATATGATTAAAAATAAGAACAAATTACATCTATGGAATTTTCTGATTCCCTGAGTGTATAAACAAATATCCCAACAGAGTATATTACAAAGGATGAATCACTGTTTAAACAGAAGAACAGAGGCTCTTTGCAGACTGTACTGAAATGTTTAACTACCAACAGAAGTCATTTCTTTCAAAGCCTTATATAGCCAATATTTCAACACATAACATCTTGGATCTTTTATTTCATCTAATTCACATGGATTTCCATTATGAAAAAGAAAGCCTGTTCCATCACTCCAAAATTACAACAGTTTTCATCTCACTAAAATATAAGCTAGTAATAGCTTCGCTTAGTTTAAAATTCAAAACAGTCATTAATTCATATATTACAGTAAAAGGAATTATAATATAAAAGAGGTAGTTTGAGACAAAGTTCCTACTGTCACATCATGCTTGCTGATCCTTTATGTTAGCAGAGTGACAGCATGCTAGCTAGATGAGTACAATAACAGTGAGTATGGGTGTGGGTATTCATCCATTCATCCACACCAATAGGGGTAGCTGTTACCTATTCAGTTCCTAGCTTAAATACTTGTGGATTGTTCCACTGTACTCCGATTAGACTTCTAGCCTTGTTGTCCTTGCCTATATAACAATGGCTGCACTTCTTTCCTTGTTGCAGTAAAGTTCTTAACAAAACTCAGCTTTGCTGTGTGTAGAATTGGATTGATTGATTCCCCCAACTCTGCTAACGTTCTATTCCTGCCCTTTTGGAATTGCAGCAGCAGCAGCAGCAGCAGCACTATGAACAATGACTACATCCCTTATCAGAGGCTCTCTGATAGGCAGATTCTTTTTTTCCTTGCAAGGACAGCCAGTGAGAGTGAAGGCTACACCTGCCAGGAGCTGTTAAGAGCACGGAATTTGGTGAGAACAAAACTGAGTCCTTGAATGCAGCTCTTGCACCTTCTGAACAGTTTTGAGTGAGCTTGAACCCTTGAGGGCACCCACTGAACAATTCTGTGGTGCAAGTGTTGCTCTTCAGTCCCGTTTATGATCCTGACATAATCCTCCCTTTCCCAGAAGCATCTGGTCAGGCAATGTGGAAAGCAAGATGCTAGACTACAGGGATTTGAGGTCCGGTCCTGCAGGGTATTTCTATGTTATTATGGCTCCTTTGCCCATAGTTTGCTGCAAGCCTGTGAGGTACGGCAGATGATGCAGAGGCCTTTCAAAAGTGAAGAGCAGAGGCCTGTACTTTTCTTCCCTCACCCCCAGAAAGGGTGAGGTAGCAGCTATTGTGAAGAAAACTGAACAGCTCAGTCTCTGCTTTGCAAACGCCTCTATAAAGAGAATACATCCACCATTCAAACAAATTCACTCCAGTGGGGCCTGATGATGCTCATGCAAAGATTCTGAAGGAGCTATTTGTCCTCATCCCTTCGATACAGTCAATCCTCATTTTCTGCTAGGGTTAGGTTCCTGGAAATCCTCAAGAATAGCAGATTCACAGATAACAAACCATTGGTTCAATGGTGTTAGGTGCAAGGGGTAACTTATCTGCTATCAGAAGAATTCAGCAGAGATGCTCAGGAAGCCAGCAGAGTGCAGAAGGAAGTGCCAAAAGATATCTGAATGCTGCAGAGACCTTCCAGAGGCTTCAGGGATCTTCAGAATGGCACCTGCAACCGGCATGAACCCCTTAAACATGGCTGGCGGATGTTTCTGCCGGCCATTTTAAAGGGGTCACAGGTGCCGTTCTGAAAGTCCCTGCAGCCTTTGAAAGGTCCCTGCATGGTGGATGACAGAGGAGCAGGTAATGAGGTAAGTAGCAGTTCTGCCCCTCGTACATAGCGAGTTTGCATATAAAGAGGATTGACAGTATTTGAGAATTGGTGTGAGCTTGAATGGCAGGCAAAGCTAGAGAACGTTTATGATTTAGTATATTTCTACCCCACCTTTTTCCTACTGACGTAGGCACCCAAAACAGCTTATATAGAATCAAAATATTCAATAACATCATTCCTCCCCACCCCAGCTACACTACTGCTTATGGTTGTACGTCAAAACAACCAAAAACATCAACATATGTAATTCAAGTATAACCATAAGCAGTAATATAACTGGGGGAGAGGGAACCTGGGGCCAGGTGATGCAATGACGTGTCATCGCATCACCCCCTCACACTTGTGCAGACACCCCCCTTCCTCCATGCATGCACAGCCCTGGCCCCAGAAACAGCTCCACGTAGGGCTGTACAGGAGCCAAGACTGGCAGGAGGACTAATTTTGTGGTGCTTCTGAGAACCAAAAGGTAGGCCCTGTCACCCACCCAGTGGAGATGGCCAGAAACTGCCACTCTGCCGTGGAGGTGGGCATTGGACCCCCTGGCTGACCTACGCTATTGTACTGAGCATAAGGCAGCTACAGCAAAACTAAAAAAAAAAAGGGCACAGAGCCTCATAAAAGTATCAGCAATGTACATAAACCATAAAATATATGGTGCAGAGGCAGATCTAAGGGAGGGCAAAGCTCTAAGTTTTGCAAGAAGCCTTACCTTGCAGTGGAAATCACTCCTCTCCTGCACCGTTTTAGCCAATCCTCACAGGGAAAAGCAACATCTTGGCTTTGCTTACTGGCTACAGTAGCAAGGGAGAGGAGGGATTTACATGACAGGGTAAGGCTCCTTGCAAAACTTAGAGCTTTGCCATCCCTGTAGTTCCGCCTCTGATATGGTGCTTATCTTTTTAAGAGAAGGAGGTCAGCCCCACAGGATTATCAGCATCTTTGTTTGGCCTATCAGCACCTGGACTTAGGGCATTGAATTTGTCAGCAACTGGAAGAAATGAGAGCCGCATCTAATAATGAACATGGAAGAGGTACGAGAGAGCTACTGTAGTGTAGTGGCAATGTGACTGTGCTATAACTTAGGGCTCCCTGGTTTGAATCTTCCCTCTGCTATTAATTTACTAGGTGACATCAGGCAACCGGCTTCCCAACTGCAATATGAGGATAAAACTATTCACTTTCTTTACAGGGTTGTTGAAAAGATTACATCATGATATTTCATGTGAAGTGTTTTGCACATTTGAATGTGCTGCACAGATGCTAAATATTATCACTGCGTTAGATTAGCAGAATTTTTGGCTTTGGTAACAGGTCAAGTAATATGAGGGAATGTGTTTACTATCTATGGCTGCTAAGACTTGAGCAAGGCTCTTTATCCATCCCTTTTAGAAGCACTCAAAAAATGTGGACTAGAAGGAAGATGCACATTTTGGAGAAATGCACACACAAAGATACCAATTCACAACCTGGCACCAGGTTCAAGAAAGGCACACAATAGTGTCCCATAAGAATAAATGATTCATGATTCAGGAATTATGATTTTTTGATTCATTTATTGCATTTACATCCCATCTGCCTCTTTGGCATGTTGCTCAATGTAGTCCTTTGGTAGTCACTTGTTCATGCACCAAGTAGACTTACTGCCCAGTCCTAAAAAACCATTATGGTGGTGGAACTCCCAGTCCATCACAGTAAGCGCTGCTGAAACATCATAAAAGTTGTGCTGCTGTTGTTCACTTCAGGACCACCAGTGCAGATGGCTGGAGGACCCAAGTGTGCGCCACTGGCTGCCAGATGCTGCACTGGAGCACATAAGGTGGGGAAGGGGTGATTTGTGGGCAGTTTGGGGGAGGATTGGGATGGGGAGCAGGGTGAGGATAAATCCCAGCTGTAGCAGTGCACAACAGATCATATAAGAACAGCCTTGCTGGATCAGGCCAAGGGCTCATCTAGTCCAGCTTCCTGTATCTCACAGTGACCCACCAGATGCCCTAATATGAACCATGATATGAACCCTGAATTTTGCAAACATTTGGGGATGCATTCCTGGGTGACACACAGTTCACAAAGAACTGAGAGAACTTTTAACAGTTCCCAAGACAGTTTAAGAACAGTACCTGATACCAGACTTAATGGCATTTTTAATTTATAGCATTTGATAACATGCAATGATATTGACTGATCGCATTTTTTATATATAACATGCAATGATAATTTGGCAGCTGACAACTTACGAGAGTTCATATCTGAAGCCAGTCAAAATCAAAGCAATGAAGGGATGTCGACAAGTGCAAAACACACATATTTTGAAAATGTCACAAACATTTGAATGACAACACTAGAAAATTCAGTGCATTTGGAAAACTTGTGAGTCTTCAGTTCAGCCCTGCAACTGGCTCTTAAAACGCTGACTTATTCCAAGATTCTCAACTTGGGTCACAAATGCAACAAATTACTATGACAACAGCCACGTCAAAAGTACTGATGTCTATGATCTCATAAGTCATGTCCAATTTGTGAATAGATACAGCTATGAGACTTTCTGACATGATCCTTTTTGATTTTGCACAATAAAAAACTATTTTAGATATCCAGAAAAAGGGATATCCAAAATTCAAAGTAAGAGCCATAACCAGTGAGATCTATAATAGATAATTCCGGCATGCTGTAAGAAAATACAGATAATTCCGGCATGCTGGGATGTCAAGCAATTACTGTATTTCATTAAGTGATGCTGGGGGAAGGGGAGGAACGCAGCAGTCTGTTTATAAAGGAAATATGCTGGATTCCTATGAATGAAATTACACTTGGAGGACATAAGCCATCCCAAAGTTTGCCATTTGAATCCAAGAGGTAACGTTACTGAATACAGAGTTCACAGCTCCCCCAAATATGGAAGGGGAGGGTTGTTTTTCGAAAGGCAGGATACAGTCAGTTTGCCACTGTCAGTGATGGATGAAGAGACCTTTTTCCATTCACGGACATTTCCCAGGCTCTGGCACCAGCTCCAAAATTCATTTCACCCTTTAATTTGATTTCATGGAGCAGTGTTAAGAGAGGTGGGGCAGGGAGAGAGGGCCAGGGGGATAAGCAGGAGGAGGACATCTGACATTCTCCCTTAGAATGCAGAGATGCTCTTGATCAGTGAGGGGTGGGATAAGTGGTTGCCATGGCAATATATTCCCAAATACGCACATACACACACACACATGGCAGGAAAGAATCTGGGGCCCTATACTGGGTGTCAAATTTCAGCAAAACCACTTCCATTTCATCACACTCAACCCCCCTTCCTCACAAAAAAATTAAAAAAAACCCACTTTAACTAGGTCATATTTCTTACCAGAGCAGAACTACGGTAGTCTTGCTCAGAGTGGCTTAACAACCAGAGAAGAATTTTTACTAAGAAGCTCCTTATATACACCAGGTTAGTGATAAATTTCCTTCCAGGGCTCTCAAGAAATAAATAAAGAAGCCCAGTGTAAGAGGAGGTGGGGGCAAAAAATTTGGAACAGGTCCATTCAACTGATATATTAGAACAGCAGTCTAAAACAATGACGTATCCCCAAGACAGAGTACAGCTGCAGACACATTGAACTGTTTTGGAGGGGGAGGGGGGAGAGAGAGAGAGATTCTGTCAGAAAGCCTTTATTCTGTCTTTCATTTTCCAAGACAAAATGGAATAGCATGTAATGCTATTAATTCAGTTGCAGGAGAAAACACAGAATGTTTTTAAATGTAAAATACAATATTGTAAAATACAATATTGGGCTCAATCCAAGCAGATATTAGCACATACAAGTCCTAGCCGCTTTACTAAAATCAGTGTGTTAAAGTATGCTTAATTTTGGATGGCTCTTGCTGCCCCTTTGATTTAGGATTCTGGCATTTGCATTGACCAATCACAATGCAATCCTCCCCTTGCATTGTTGTTGTTGTTCAGTCGCTAAGTCGTGTCCGACTCTTCGCGACCCCATGGACCACAGCACGCCAGGCCTCCCTGTCCTCCACTAGCTTCCTGAGTTCGCCCAATTTCATATTCATTGCTTCGGTGACACTATCTAACCATCTCATCCTCTGTCGCCCCCTTCTCCTTTTGCCTTCAATCTTTCCCAGCATGAGGGTCTTTTCTAAAGAGTCCTCTCTTCTCATCAGGTGGCCAAAGTATTGGAGCTTCAGCTTCAGCATTTGTCCTTCCAGGGAGCAATCAGGCTTGACTTCCTGGAGAATTGACCGATTGGATCTCTTTGCAGTCCAGGGGACTCTCAAGAGTCTTCTCCAACACCATAATTCAAAAGCATCGATTCTTCGACGCTCTGCCTTTCTTATGGTCCAGCTCTCACAGCCATACATGGCTACTGGGAAAACCATCGCTTTGACTATGCGAACCTTTGTTGGCAGGGTGATGTCTCGGCTTTTGATTAAGCTATCTAGGTTCACCATAGCTTTCTTCCCAAGAAGTAAACGTCTTTTAATTTCATGGCTGCAGTCACCATCTGCGGTGATCTTGGAGCCCAGGAAAATAAAGTCTGTCACTGCTTCCATTTCTTCCCCTCCTATTTGCCAGGAAGTGATGGGAGTGGTTGCCATGATCTTAGTCTTTTTAATGTTGAGCTTCAAACCAATTTTGGCACTTTCCTCTTTCACCCTCATCAAAAGGTTCTTTAGGTCTTCCTCACTTTCTGCCAGTAGAGTGGTATCGTCTGCATATCTGAGGTTGTTGATGTTTCTCCCAGCAATCTTGATTCCAGCTTGTGAGTCATCCAGCCCTGCCTTCCTCATGATGTACTCTGCGTATAAGTTAAATAAGCAGGGTGACAATATACAGCCTTGTCGTACTCCTTTCCCAATTTTAAACCAGTCGGTTGTTCCATGTCCAGTTCTAACTGTTGCTTCCTGACCCGCATAAAGGTTTCTCAGAAGGCAGATCAGGTGGTCTGGAACTCCCATCTCTTCAAGAACTTGCCACAGTTTGTTGTGATCCACACAATCAAAGGCTTTAGCATAATCAATGAAGCAGAGGTAGATGTTTTTCTGGAACTCTCTTGCTTTCTCCATGATCCAGCGAAGGTTGGCAATTTGATCTCTAGTTCCTCTGCCTCTTCGGAAACCAGCTTGTACATCTGGTAGTTCTCGATTCACATACTGCTGAAGCCGAGCTTGTAGGATTTTGAGCATGACCTTGCTAGCATGTGAAATGAGTGCAATGGTGCGGTAATTCGAGCAATCTTTGGCATTGCCCTTCTTTGGGATTGGAATGTAAACTGATCTTTTCCAGTCTTGTGGCCACTGTTGGGTTTTCCAAATTTGCTGGCATATGGAGAGCAGCACTTGGACAGCATCATCTTTTAAGATTTTGAGTAATTCCGCTGGAATGCTGTCACCTCCACTAGCTTTGTTGTTAGTGAGGCTTTCTAAAGCCCACTTGACTTCACTCTCCAGGATGTCAGGTTCGAGCTCAGTGACTGTACCACTGTGGTTATCAGGAACATTTAGATCGGCCTTATAGAGTTCCTCTGTGTATTCTTGCCACCTCTTCTGAATCTCATCTGCTTCTGTTAGGTCCTTGCCATTTTTGTCCTTTATTGTGCCTACCTTAGCATGAAATTGTCCTTTGACATCTCCAATTTTCTTGAAAAGATCTCTAGTCCTCCCCATTCTGTTGTTTTCCTCTATTTCTTTGCATTGCTCATTTAGAAAGGCCTTCCTATCTCTCCTTGCTGTTCTCTGGAAATCTGCATTCAGTTGGGTATATCTTTCCCTTTCTCCCTTGCTTTTGGCTTCTCTCCTTTCCTCAGCTATTTGTAAAGCCTCGTCAGACAGCCACTTTGCCTTCTTGCATTTCTTCCTCTTTGGGATGGTTTTAGTTGCTGCCTCCTGTACAATGTTACAGACCTCCGTCCAAAGTTCTTCAGGCACTCTGTCTACCAAATCTAAGCCCCTAAATCTATTTGTCACCTCCACTGTATATTCGTAGGGGATCTGATTTAGGTCATACGTGGAGGGCCTAGCGGTTTTCCCTACTTTTTTCAGTTTAAGCCTGAATTTGGCAATAAGAAGCTCATGATCTGAGCCACAGTCAGCTCCAGGTCTTGTTTTTACTGCCTGTATAGAGCTTCTCCACCTTTGGCTGCAAAGAATGTAATCAATCTGATTTCGATGTAGACCATCTGGTGAAGTCCATGTGTACAGTCGCCGTTTGTGTTGCTGGAAAAGGGTGTTTGCTATGACTAATGTGTTCTCCTGACAGAACTCTATCAGTCTTTGCCCTGCTTCATTTTGTACTCCAAGACCAAACTTGCCTGTTATTCCTCTTACCTCTTGACTGCCTACTTTAGCATTCCAATCCCCTATGATGAGAAGGACATCTTTTTTGGGTGTTAATTCTAGAAGCTGTTCTAGGTCTTCATAGAAGCGGTCAACTTCTTCCTCATCAGCACCAGTGGTTGGGGCGTAGACTTGGATTACTGTGATGTTGAAAGGTTTGCCTTGGATCCGAATGGAAATCATTCTATCATTTTTGAGGTTATACCCCAGTACTGCTGTTCTCACTCTCTTGTTCACAATGAAGGCTACTCCATTTCTTCTAAGGGATTCCTGCCCACAGTAGCAAATATAATGGTCATCTGAATTAAATTCTCCCATTCCTGTCCACTTTAGTTCACTAACTCCCAGGATGTCGATGTTCAGCCTTGACATCTCACGTTTGACCACATCTAGCTTGCCTTGATTCATAGATCTGACGTTCCAGGTTCCTATGTAGTATTGTTCTTTGCAGCATCGCACTTTCCTTTCACTTCCAGACACATCCACAGCTGAGCTTCCTTTCAGTTTTGGCCCAGCTACTTCACTCTTTCTGGAGCTACTAGTACTCGTGTTCTGCTCTTCCCCAGTAGCATAATGGACACCTTCCGACCTGAGGGTCTCATCTTCCAGTGTCATATCGTTTAGCCTTTTTGTTCTGTAATCCATGGGGTTTTCTTGGCAAGAGTACTGGAGTGGGTTGCCACTTCCTTCTCCAGCGGACCACGTTTAGTCAGAACTCTCTGCTGTGACCTGTCCATCTTGGGTAGCCCTACATGGCATAGCTCACAGCTTCATTGAGCTACTCAAGCCCCTTCGCCACGACAAGGCAGTGATCCATGAAAGGGCCCCTTGCATTACACTGGCTGAATGAGGATAGATGGTCATTAATTGCTTATGGAGTGCAGAGGCGTTTCTACAGGGATGGCAAAGCTCTAAGTTTTGCAAGAAGCCTTGTCATGTAAATCCCTCCTCTCCCTTGCTGCTGTAGCCAGTAAGCAATGCCAAGATGTTGCTGTTCCGATGAGGATTGGCTAAAACGGTGCAGGAGAGGAGTGATTTCCACTGCAAGGTAAGGCTTCTTGCAAAACTTAGAGCTTTGCCATCCCTGTAGAAACGCCACTGATGGAGTGTAATGTTCTAGTTCAGTGTTATTCAAACTGTGGGTCAGGATCCACTTGGTGGGTCATGACCTGATTTCAATGGGTCGCAGAAAGCTGGGAGCAGCCATCTTGGAAACTACAGATCTTACTCTTGTTATATTCCTTTTGTGAGTGTTAATTTGAATTTCCAAATAAGAGGTTTTTAAAAATTGTTTTTAGTTCAGTGCTTTTACATCATATTTTGTCCTAATCTTGCTTTCCGTCAGGGATGTTTTGTGGTTGGACAATTGCTGCAGTCCACGAATGCCAATTTGCATTTCAGGACTGTCATTTTATTGTGGGCGCAATCCTAAACTGAGTTAGGTCGGCATAAGCTAAGCCAGCAAAGTTTGGCCAGTGCAAGGGCCACTGTAAAATATGTTTGGACCACTCTTGGAGTCAGAGAGGCCAGCACACAGACGTGAGCCATCCTTCCTGACTCCGAGAGTAGTCTAAACATGCTTTACAGTGGCCTTTGTGCTGGCCAAACTTTGCTGTCTTAGTTTATGCTGGCCTAACTCCAGTTTAGGATTGCGCTAGTGTTATGACTGCTTGATGATGTCACTTCTTGCCCCAACATCACTTCCAGGTTAATGACATCACTTCCAGTGGGTCCTGACACAAGTGCCATTCTAAAAAGTGAGTCCCAGTCTAAAAAGTTTGAATACCACTATTCTAGTTGCAATATAACTATTAATTCAAAAAATACCTATTGTAGTTACTGACTCAGGGCACAATCCTAACCTGAAATTAGGCCGGCACAGTTAGGCCAGCAAAGTTTGGCCAGCATAAGGGCCCCCGTAAAGTATGTTTGGATCACTCTAGGAGTCAGAGGCCAGCACATAGAGGTGTGCCATCCTCCCCAACTCCGAGAGTGGTCCAAACGTGCTTTACCATGGCCCTTGTGCCGGCCAAACTTTGCTGGCCTAACTGTGCCGGTGTTCTGTCAAATTCCCTGCTGGGCCTCCCCAAGGGCCCCAATGCCCACATTAGGCTAACTAGTTTCCCCTCCAGAGCAGTGTCAGAGATAGGCAAGAAGGAGGGGGTTCATTCACCCACTGGGCCTCCTCTCTTCCAGCAGCCTTGCTTGGGATCACCAACTGGCCAAAAACCAAACTGGGCAGGTATATGAAATCACAAGGTGGATGCAGTGTCTGGAATCCAGCCTCTTCTCTACAAATCAGGTAGCCACACAAAGGGTGGCATCTTTTGGTCCTGGCAGCTAATGGAATGCCATACCAATGTTTTTGTTGAGAAGCTTAAAAGCATATTGTGGGTGCCCTGTTGCTTTCAGAGCTTTTATGATACAGTCGGGAGCAGGGCTGGCCTTAAGCCAATGTGGCCTATGACATCACATTGTGCCCTGTGCTTTGGGGGACCTGCACTGGCGCTGTGAACAGATTGTTTGCTGCTGCAGCCAGGATCTCTGTGGGCTGTAAGCCATGGGTCACGTGGAGCGGCTGCTCATTGGGCCGTCCCACCTAGCCCTGCCTCCAAACAGCCCAAAATGGGCCTTCTGGAAGCAGTTGCTGGTGACATCATCACGTCACCAACAACTATTTCCAGGTGCTGCACTTTGTGTGCAGCAGCACAAGTGCTCTTCTTGTAATGGCTGTATAGTGAGTGGGGGGTCCCCTGAGGAGGTGGGGGCCCCATGGGAATGCCCCACATTGGGCCCCACCACTCCTGGGCCAGCCTGATCAGGAGTGCAGAGAGCAACCTGGAAATAGGCAGATACTTACCCAACTACCTATCTACAAATCAAAAGCCACACCTCCATGCTTCTAGTTGGGCAGGTGGTACAAACTGTGTTGGTCTGATCTGTGTGGATCCCTCTCAGATTAGTATACCTATTGGGATAGGTGCAGGACGAAGCACCTGCCCCCCTGGAATGCATCCCCAAGTCTTTGCAAAATTCAGGATTCTATGGCAGTCATGCAGAAGTTATTTGGCCAACATTGATGCAGAATGTGGTCTTTAAAGGTAGAAAGTCTGAAAGCCACATTAATTCACCACTGCATACCACCTACCATACTGCTGATATCAAATACAGAGGTCAAATACTCACAGAATCTTTAAAATCCATATGTTGTCAGCAGTCAAACTACCATTGCATGTGTACAATATACAATGTGGCCCTCATACTGAAAAGTTTGGAGACCCCTGTTTAGCTGATTGCAGAGACCCCCAGACTGAATGCCTGAAATGTCTCACATCTGATGAAAGTGGGGGAAGGCTTGGTGGGATTCAAAAGAAAAGAAACACGACAGGGAAGCAAACAGGCATTTAATGCTGCATCTGTTTTGACCCTTGGAGCTTAGAGGAAGTGCTCTTGGCTTCTCTCCCTCTGATGACATTTGAGACTCCCTCACTGAATGTAATCAAGCTGTTGTCTTTTGGTTTTGCACACACAAGTGGTCAGTCTTCTGTTGAATTTAAATAAGCTCTTTGCCCTACTATCTTATCGCAATGAGTTTCATGCATTAATAATACATAGGGGCCAGTTTTAAATATATTACCTTTTACAGGCATTGCGAGCCTCTTCTGTGTCTATTATTAGAGTGGGGAGCAGGCTGTGGATAATTTCCTTTCATTCATTATTTTTAATGTGTCTGCCATGGCCCTTATTCTCTGCCTGTACAAATTAGAGAGCCAGTACTTTCATTCCGGCTCATCTTGAGGGCTTTCCCATATGAGAACACTGGTCCTTTTTTCTCTTACTACACCTTTTAAAAGGAGCTATTGGCAGGGGCGGGGGGATAGTCTGAACATTACCTGGTTAAGAAATCCTCCTAAATTTATATAAAGCTGCCATAAAACTTACTAATGTTTATTGCTTTCTAATGGACAGGAAGCTTATCGAATTGGTAGATCAGGCAACTATAGTTTGGAGTAATTATATTAATCGGAAAGGGCATTTCTTCCAGTGAACAGGAGTATGCTTAGAATCACAGAGTTGGAAGGAACCTACAAGGTCACCTAGTCCACCCCCTGCTTATAGCAGGAAATCCTTCTAGAGCAGTGATTCTCAAACTTTTTAGAACCAGGACACACTTTTTAGACTGACGGTCTGTCTGGGACTCACCAGAAGTGATGTCATAGCCAGAAGTGCTGTCATTATGATGCCGGAGTCTGCTGCTTTCCTGGGAATGCAGCAATAGGTTGGGTTATTTCTCAGCTATTTTCCAAGAGCAAAGTGAATCAGAAAGGAAGAAAAAAAGCCTATTTACAACCTTGACACAAGTGACACAACCAAAACAACCACACAGCCCTCCCCCTTTCCAGCGTCCCGTCTTTGGCCCACGTGAAATTTGCTCATGACCAGTGGCGGCATTCTGCCAGTACGCTGGGCAGGACTTACCTTTGAGCGGCAGTCCGCCTGTTGCGTAACGGCGCGTTCCGCTGCTTTTCCATCCACCCCAGCAGGTGGGAAAGCAGCGGAACGCGCCGTTACACAACGGGCAGACTGCCGCTCAAAGCTAAGTCCCGCCCAGCGTACCGGCTGAATGCCGCCACTGCTCATGACCCACTGGTGTGTCCCGACCCACAGTTTGAGAACCACTGTCGTAAAGCATCTCCAGCATGTGCACTGTAGGGCAAGGGGACATTTGTCCTTTTACCCCTGGGTAAGCCCCAGGTGCAAGTCTGAGCAGCCCGGAGTGGGCCGTGCGGAATGGGGGTGATTGTCACAGTGGCCCACCAGATGCCTGAGGGAGCACATTCAACAAGAAGCCACTTCTATTTTGCTGCCACTCCCTTGAACCTGGCATTCTGAAGTAGTCCATATCCTGGCAGAAACCTACTGAACATACCGTCCCTCCGTTGCCAGTCTGGGGTAGGCGAAAAAACTGCCATCCATGGCCAATTTGGATGACAGAACAAAATTCCTTCCCAGCCCTCATGATGCATGACCAGCTACTCTAAGATTGTACATACCCATCATAGCTTGTAAACCTGTGATGGAGTTTTCCTCCATAAATCTGTCCAGTCCTTTTTTAAAGGCATCTAGGGCCAAGCAGAGCTGTTCCCAGCTCTTTGTAAGCCCAGGGTGGGGCGACGTCACCATGCCCCCAGTGCGGCTGCCCCACCTCCATGCATCACCCGGCCACGCCTCCATTAAGGAGGGCAGGGGGCAAAAAAGCACAGGTTGTTCTGCACAGCAGCGCCTCGACGCAGCTGGCGCTCATTGCACCTGTCACCCTTGCAGCCCCTTCCCTCCACCTCTGGGGCCAGGTGTCAATAGGACTCTGCTGATACCTTTACAATGTAGCCAGCAAGAGACTAGGTGTACAGTAGTGGCTAAGACAGCAGATCAGGACTTCCCCAGTTGAATCTTATCTTTGCAATGAGTGAACTACATGGCCTTAAGCAAGCCATGTAACAAGCTTACATTACAATATCACAATGAGATGTAAGAACTCTACTGGATAGAGCCAGAGCTCCATCTAATCCTGTACAGTATCCTACTTTCCCTGGTGGCCTATCAGCTGCCTCTGGGAAGCCCACAAGGACAAAAGGCATATTCTTCACTCATGCCATTGCTCCCCTGCAATTGGTATTCAGAGGCATATTGTCACATAACTATCATGCCTGGTAGGCACTGATAAACCTGTGGTCTGTGAATGTGCCTAAACCCCCTTTAAAGCCTCCTAAGCTAGGACCTTCCTCTTGTGACAACTAATTCTGTAG
This sequence comes from Lerista edwardsae, assembly GCA_029204185.1. Taxonomy (NCBI): domain Eukaryota; kingdom Metazoa; phylum Chordata; class Lepidosauria; order Squamata; family Scincidae; genus Lerista; species Lerista edwardsae. Next base: position 8,979,907 of record JAJKFI010000027.1, on the reverse strand, counting down.
ACTACTTATGTGCTGTGTGAAGAATCACTTTCCTGCTGATCAGTTTCATCAGACAATCCTAAAAAAGAAAGAATTGATGTACAGCCTTTTTCCCCAATTAAAGGTTTCCCCACGACCAAATGGTCTAGTCGTGACCGACTGTAGGGCATGGTGCTCATCTCCATTTCTAAGCCGAAGAGCTGGCGTTTGTCCTAGGACAAGCTTCCATGGTCATGTGGCCAGCATGACTATACGCCATAGCGCACTGAACACCTTTACCTTCCCACCAAAGTGGTACCTATTTATCTACTGGCATTTTTATGTGCTTTTGAACTGCTAGGTTGGCAGGAGCTGGGACAAGCAACGGGAGCTCACTCCATCCCGTGGTTTCGAACTGCCAACAAGCTCAGCTCAGTGGTTTAACCCACAGCGCCACCATGTCCCTTTTCCCCCAATTATGCACCGTTAAATATATACATATGTACAGTATGGAAATCGTCTTATACTGAATCAGATGCTTGGTCTAACACATTCAAAACTGACTGGTTGCAATTTGCCATGGTTTCAGTAGGAACTTTCTCAGTTCTATTTAGAGAAACTAGAGGTGAAATCTAGAAGCTTCTGCATGCAAATTAGGTGTTCTACCACTAAGCACCTGCTCGTAAAAAAAATAGGCACTTCGAAGAAAAGGCATAGGTAGACCAGGGCTGGTCTTAGGGCATATTGACCAATTTGGCCAAATTGGACCCTGTGCCTGGAGGGACCCCAAGCTGGGGTGTCAAGCGGATTGCCTGCAGCATCGCTCTGCAGCTTGTCCTGTAGCTGATGCACCATCTTGGGATCTTCCATGCCAAGCCATCGTGAGGAGAGAATGGTGAGCAGAGCATTTCCACTGAGCAGCCCTCCTTCCTGTCTTGCCACAGGGTCTAACTGGATTGTCATCATCCCCAGAAACAGTTGGTGGTGGTGCTCCAACCAGGTCCTCACCACTGCCAATCATTCTAGTATGTAGGGCGGCCATGGGTGTGCCCTCCTACAAAAATGTTTTACATTGGGCCAGTAGTGTCAGCCTACCAGTACGCTGGGCGTGTCTTCCAGGTGAGCGGCAGCGTGATCGCTGCGTTCTGTTGCGTAATGGCGAAAGCCCGCCCGCTGTAGTGGGCGGGCTTTCACCGTTACGCAACAGAACGCAGCGATCGCGCTGCCGCTCACCCGGAAGACACGCCCAGCGTACCGGTAGGCTGACACTACTGCATTGGGCCCTGCAGTTCCAAAGGCTGGCCCTGTAGACCTTGTCTTCCATACCAATATGCTTGCTATCCAGGATCAGTGTGCCTCTAAAATGGTGGCACAGCTGATTTCCTGGCAAACCCTGTGCCAGTTTTTGCCATGATTTGCTGGGAGAGTTTGCCAGATGCCATCTAAAAGTTTCACTGCACCTTTTGCAAAGCCCTCATCAAGCTGGGCTGTATTTATATAGTCTTAACACTATGTGATGAAAGTAGAGACTAAAGCATATGCAGTAAAACCTTCTTGAACTGTTTATTTAAAGACGAGATACTGTGCATATTCAGTGTATGATTTTAAACAGAGCCAAATGCAGATCAAAATAAATTTTTCCGATGCAGAAAAAAAATGGAGGCATTTAGTTCAATAAATGATATCTTTCGCTGCCAAATTCTGATGTATTTCCAGCTGGTTTGGCTAGGGATTTGCAAAAAAAGAAAATTGAGGATTTTGTTAATAAGGCAGACCTATTTATTTCACTTTCCTCTGGCTCGTTGAGAAAAATGACTGAATTATACTTGCTTACCCTTTCAAGTGTATTGCACATCTAATCAGAAAGGAGGCTTGGAAAACTGGTGCTTGAGAGATGAAAGTTACAATGGCTGGAAAAAGTAATGGTGGTGATGATGATTGAGTAGGTTAAAATTGATACCTTTGTGCTGCTTAATATCACAGCTTTCTTGAATAAAAGATAGGTGTTCCTCAACAATGCATGCTGGAGGCACAGCAAGCTGGAGTCCCCTGCTAACTGGGCAAGAGGCACTTTTCCAAGTGGTGTTTCTCCTATAGTTAGCAGGGGGACAGTAACTGTCCCTCTTCACCCTGTGCAGTCTTTTCTAGTGGCTGTTGCTGGTGGTGTTCAGCAGTTTTTTAGATTGTTAGCCCTTTTGGGATAGGGAGCCATTTATTATTGTTATTGTTATTGTTATTGTTATTGTTATTGTTATTATTAGCCCATAAACCGCTTTGTGAACTTCATGTTGAAAAGCGGTATATAAATATGTGGTTGATCGACAACAGCTCCTTTGTAAAGAATTTTCCACGCGACCACTGCATGCGCCAAGTTGCTCCCTGAAGCTCTCCACTCCAGTCTCTCATTCCTCCCATGATATGGCACTCTGCATCCCACTCCTCAGTGTTGTGCCTACTCCATGATGCTTAGATCATCTGTCCCCATCAAGTGACCAAGTTAGGGCAATGTTTGAAGAAAGTTCTTCAAGGTTTGCAGTTTCATTAGGAATTTTTTTAATAGCCCCTGCTCACTTAGTTAAGAGGCACCTTTTAAATGATAGTTAAGAACATAAGAAGAGCCCTGCTGGATCAGGCCAAAGGCCCATCTAGTCCAGCTTCCTGTATCTCACAGGTGCCCCAGGGAGGCATGAGACAACAAGATGCTTGCATCCTGTTGCCACTCCCTTGCACCCAGTACCAGTAGCCCACCACCTTTGTAAGGAGGTTGCACAATCCATCATTGCCTATAGCCCACGATGGACCTTTCCTCCAGAAATCTGTCCAATCCCCTCTTAAAGGCATCAAGACCAGATGCCATCACCACCTCCTGTGGCAAGGAGTTCCACAGATTAACTACCCGGTGGGTAAAAAAGTACTTCCTTTTATCTGTTTTAACTCTCCCAACCCTCAGTTTTAGTGGATGCCCCCTGGTTCTGGTGTTTTGAGAGAGGGAAAAGAACATCCCTCTATCGACTTTATCCCTTCCATGCATAATTTTGTATGTCTCAATCATGTCCCCCCTCAGGCACCTTTTTTCTAGACTGAAGAGCCCCAAACGCTGCAGTCTTTCTTCATAAGGGAGGTGCCCCAGCCCCGTAATCATTTTTGTTGCTCTCTTCTGCACCTTTTCCAACTCCACTATGTCCTTTTTGAGATGCAGACCTTTTTGAGGTCCTTTTTGAGTTCTCTTACAATTAGCAGAAGGAGGGCAACTGTCCCGGTGTTGCCATCGAACCAAAGGGCAGCCATCTTAAGTCTTTTGCTTAGTCACTTGTCTAAAGCTGCTGAAGTATGTAACTGTTTGCTCTCATTGTTTTCACTCGTTTGCCCCTGCCTGTAACCTTCTCTATCCAGTGCCACTAGCCCTCACAATAGATAGAGAACTGGTTCAAGCCAGCAGAGCTTCCTTCCTTATCAAAATGATCACAGCATATTCTCAAGGCCCAATTAACACAGAGCTTCTCATGTCCCAGCCCCTGTGTAGTAATTTCCCACCAAGCAGCAGCTGGGGGGGGGGGAGAGGGATATAAAGATGATTTAAAATTGTATGCCTTTGCCTTTTTCTCTGCCTGCCGAGTGGGGCAGGGAGATTGGCCCGCCTGTGCAGGTGTAATAAAGATGATCCTCAGACTCTCTCATTTAGTTGCTTGCCTTTTTAAATGCTTTCCCCGCGATGAAAACAATTTTGGGCCGATTTTCGGCAACACCAGTTCACCCCAGAATAGCAGCTTTTCCAGTGCTGGTTGGCTGGCATCTCTTTTAAGGCTATTAACCATCCTGGGATGGAACCATTTTTCATTTTGCAATGCAACTTTAATTGCTTCACTTTTTTTTTTTTGTTGTTGAACACTGATGAAAACATTCATAAAAATAATAATGTACAGTATTAGGAACTTAAACTATACAACAGTGGTTCTCAAACTGTGAGTTGTGACCCACCAGTGTCTCATGACCTTGATGTGGGAGGTCCCCCCACCCAGGATTCTCTCAGACTTTGTTAGGCGTTTCCTGGCTGGCTGTGCTCTGCCCCAGCCATGTCTGCAACCACTCTGCCTTTTTCCTAGCTGCCACAGCCACGTGCAGCCATCATGAACTCTCCTGGCTCACAGCACACTGCTGCAGCCACGTGGAACCACCAAGCTTCCTTCCTGGCTCTCCAGCCATGCTGAAACCACTAAGGTCCTTTCATCCAACAGTGCAAGCCTGTACCATGGAAAAACTACAAAACATAACCCTTGTAATGTCGCACAGTAACCAGAGTAAAACAATAGAGGTTTTGGCAACAATAGAAGCAGCAACTCTGGTGGGAAAACACTTCTTGGCAAGAGCAACTGTTAAGAGCCTTCTTAGCCTGGCTCTGTATCCTATTGTGGTTAATTTGGCCTTCCAGGGAACACTTGCATTGCTATGCTCAATGGTCAGATGCACATAATGCAGAACCTGGAAAGGGGAAGGTCAGACCAGGATGTCATGGAAGGAGGGGAAGGTTGTGGACATCCTCCCTGTCCCAAAAAAAACATGTGGAGACCTGACTCTATTTTGGATCTCATCCTGAGAGTGAAGAATTGGTGCCAGACATCTGTAAGTCACCTTCCTCCCCCCCAGGGTCTTGTAATGCAAATCTGGTCTCTGACAAAAGGTATGCAATGACAAGTCCTGCCTGAAATTCAATCAAGTTCTTATCTGCCCAAAATGCCAAGAGTTTTCCCCCATCAGAATATCTTATCACTATTCAAATGCAAGCCCTCTTCCTGAAAGTACTTCAAATGTGTCAAGGACTTGTCTGGTCTAAATGTCTCCTGTCTGCTTTTGTGTGCCAACCTATTGTAATCTAAAATGTACCTATGTTTGCATCTAAGGAGGGGAGCAAAACCCTAAAAACCCACCTATCAGATGTCTCACATACCAAAATGGCCAATTGCATTGGGCAAATGTTTTTATTTGCTGTTGTTAATTCCACATTTTGCATATTCAACTGTATAACTGACCAAACCCAGATGTACAATTGGCACAAGTTCTGTAGTCTCCTTGGAAGCATGCTGCATCTTGTGTCCATTTTGGTAATGTCCTACACATGAGTAAAATGTATTTCTCTTCCTGCAAGTCCAGCTGGCATTTTTCCATCCACGTGTCTGAATTTCCTTTGGTGAGCACTCATAGAAGGGAAGTATCTGGGCTTGTTTAACAGTCTTGGGATGAGGGAGGTTGCTTCTTTAAAGGGCAGAGAGAACGCACGCCGGGGAAACGAGTCTGCCAAAACTTTCAGGGTAAAATTTGCGCACCTCCATTGGTGCTGTGGTGACCCGGGTCAGCTATCTCTGACCCTGGGGGGGGGTAATTCACAAAACAACCTGATCATGAAAGGGTTTCAAAAGCTGCACCTGCCCAAATTCCCTCTTTTATACTTTTACTAGCTTTTTGTTACCCGGCGTTGCCCGGGTAACAAAATGATCTTCCAGGGTTTATGAGTTTTGCACCTCTTCTTGCCCCCCCCCAATGACGGGGGCCGAACCCGGACTCCAACCATGTCGGGAGCGTCACCCAGACTCGACGCCAATTTCGCCCGTTTTTGGCCATTTTCACTTCGGGGGCCCTGTGCACCCCGGGGGCGCTGGGGGGGGGCCTGACCCCCGCAGTGTTTGTCACCAGGCCGCAAGGCACGCGCGTGCCGAGTCTGGCGCCAATCGCTCCAGGCATTGCACCGGGGCATGGCGGGCATCTTGTTTCGCACTCCTTCCCACCCCCCACGTTGAGAAGGGGCCGAACCTGAACTCCCACGGCATCGGGAGCGTCGCTGCTCACCTCAGCGACCCCGGAAACTACTGATCCGATGCCAATTTTCTCCGTTTTTGACCATTCTCACACGCCTGGTGCCGCGTCTGGTGCCAATCGCTCTAGGCGTTGCAGCGGGGCCTGGCGGACATTATGTCTTGCACCCCTTCCCACCCCCCACACCAAGGGGGGGCCAAACCCAGACTCCCACGGAGTCAGGAGCATCGCCGCTCTCCTCGGCGACCCCAGAAACTACAGATTCAACGCCGATCATGGCTGTTTTCAACCGATTTATGCAGGGCCCCCTGCATACCCCCACCCCCAGGGGCGCTGGGGGGCCCTGACCCCTGGAGTGTCTGTCGCCAGGCCGCAAGGCACGCGCATGCCGGGTTTGGTGCGTATCGCTCCAGGTGTTCCAGCAGGGCATGGCAGACATTGTGTCTCGCACCCCTTCTCGCACCCCATGCTGAGGGGGGGACGAACCTGGACTCCGATGGTGTTGGGAGCATCGCCGCTCACCCCGGCGACCCTGGAAACTGTGGATTCGACGCCAATTTTGGCCGTTTTTGACCATTTTCATGTGGGGACCCCCACGTACCCCCACCCCCGGGGGCGCTAGGGGGTCTGACCCCACAGTGTTTGTCGTCAGGCTGCAAGGTGTATGCGTGCCAGGTTTCGTATCGATAGGTCCAGGCGTTCCAGCGGGGCATGGCAGACGTTTTGTCTCGCACCCCTTCTCACCCCCTATGCTGAGGGGGGGCCAGACCCAGACTCTGATGGCATTGGTACCGTCGCTGCTCGACCCGGCGACCCCGGACACTGTGGACCCGACGCCGATTTCGGCTGTTTTCGGCCGTCTTCACGTGGGGACCCCCGTGTACCCCCCCCCCGGGGGTGCTAGGGGGGCCCAACCCACAGTGTTTGTGGCCAGGCCGCTAGGCTTCCGCATGCCGAGTTTGGTGCCAATCGGTCCAGGCGTTCCGGCGGGGCATGCGGACATTTTGTTTTGCACCCCTTCTTGCCCCCCATGTCGAGGGGGGGCTGAACCCAGACTCCAGTGGCATCGGGAGCATCACCGCTCATCTCGGTGCCACTGGAAACTGTGAATCTGACGCCGATTTTGGCCGTTTTTGACCATTTTCACGTGTGGACCCCCATGTACCCCCACCCCCAGGGGTGCTAGGGGCCCCCGACCCCAGCAGTGTTTGTCGCCAGGCCGCAAGGTGTATGCGTGCCGAGTTTCGTGCCGATCGCTTCAGGCGTTGAGGAGCCTATGCGAGACATACATACATACATACATACATACATACATACATACATACATACATACATACACACACACACACACACACACACACCCAGGCTCTTCTTTATATATATAGATAGATTCAATGGTTATGGTATAGGCACTCTGTTCCAGTGTGTATCTGGTAACCCTAGATATAGGTAAGTAACCGAGCACTGCTTATAAGCAATATCACGCTGTCTCAGTTTCCCAGAAAGCAGTCCTGCTCTCCAAGGTTCTCCTGCTCTTAGTCCAATCCATTCAGCTTCCCTTTGATATCCCGGTCTGCTGTTGTTTCAGATCAACCCTTCTGTATTGCTCAAAAACTGTCAGCAAAAACTCTGCCTGCCTGCCTGCCTGCTTCCTTTGTTCCTTTTACATTGTCACATCCAGGGGAAGCTGCAGAAAGCACCACTTGTGGGGAGGTCTCTACCTGAATTATTAACAGGACAAAGCAATGGCTAGTCAGCATCTTGGACTACAAATTTGCAATTCTTCTTTTCCTTATTTTGCATTCTCCAAGTACATGAAGAGAAAATGGGGCAGCAGCCTGGAGGAAGTGATAAGAGACGGCAGGTTGGCAGACTGTCTCCCACTTTGCATCTTCCCACAACCTGACACCTGAAATGAGGGTTTAAACTGGCCTCATGGTCTTGTCCCTGCCTGATATGGGAAACACAGTTGCCACCAAAACCTGCAGTCCTACAGCCTTGCAAAAAATGCTTATTTTCTTTTGTTAACACATAAGCACTTTGTGTGGGGATGGAGTGGTGCTGATTTCAGGACATCCTTCCCATAAGGAATTAAAAAATGAGCCATTTTGACAAAATCTAATCCTTGGATGCAGAATCCTGAGCCCTATACAGAAATGGGCATCCCCTAGCAGCATTGAAGGGGGTTTCACGGTTATTCCTCTGCCAGCAGTTATGTACAATTTCTATTGGGGAACCAATTTATGTCAAAGATTTTCAGCATATTTCCTGTTAATACCCCCAAGGTCTTTCTTGATTACGGCTTTCCAGGCATTATGCCTTCCCTATCCTCCAATATCTGTATTTCAGTTGGTTTCTCTCTCTCACCTCCTCAGAACTGATTGGTGCGCATTTGTGCCAGTTCATAGTTATACCCATTTGCAAATCTCCCTCCCACCCCTTTTCAAAGAAGGAATCCCATTCCTGCCATATAAAACATGCTTTGCAAACAAACAAGGCTTTATGGAAGTAGTTACAGGGATGCCTAGACTGAAACTGATAGGATAGAAGATAATGAAGAACAGGAGGCATCATCCCATGGAATATTCTTCGCATAAAATGCAAAAATTAGAAGGATATACTAGGAGGAAACACAATTTCGCTAATGAGGGAAGAAACTGGCTATTTCAATACTTCACTGTAGTGACAATTGATATATTCATTCCTTTATGGAAGGAATTAATTCAAACTGATTGACCAGAACTTCACACTCCAAACTGCTGTCACATATCATTAGAAGTCGTCAAGTTTTTCTCTGTGGACCATTTCTATGGGAAATCCAGCTCTTTTTCATGTTCTTGAATTATTAGCAAGCAGGTTGTATGTCCATGAATAGAGCTTAACAAAGTGACTGAACAAATTTTAACACACATCTTATTTGCAGACTTGTTTGCATTTGATGAAGTGGGCTATAGCTTACGACAGCTCGTGCCAAAAGAAATTAGTCCAGAAGATGCTGAAAAGATCACAAGTAAAGTCCCGCTGGATCATGCTAAAGGCCCATCTAGTCCAGCCCATCTGTCCTCTAGGAAGGCCACAAACAGGAGAGAAATGCATTCTTTGCTCCTGCCATCACTCCCCTGCAACTGATATTCCTAAGCACATTGCTGCTGAACCCAGAGGCTAGTGCATAACCACTGTGACTAGTAGCCACTGATGGACCTGTCCTCCATGTAGAGGCATCACTAGGGTTTGAATCACTCATTGCATCACCCCCATGATGGACTTCCTCGTACATACAGAATCCATTATAGTAGCATACGCACAGCCTAAGTGCCATGACATCACTAGGGTTAGTGTCACCCACTATTAACTATTTTAATATACAGGTTGAGCCTAATTATCCACAGATTTGGCTCAACACAGGTCTCCCGGACCAGTATTGAGCCAAATTTGGCTCAACCTGAAGCCTCTAAAAGCAACCAGAGCTGGTTGCCTCCGGAGGCTCTTCTGAGGCCTGCTGAGGCCTAGCACAGCCTCGGCAGGCCTCAAAATGGCTGTTTTGGAGCAGAAAAAACCCACAACTTCCAAAAGCAGAAGTTAAATGCCTTATAAGGCATTAAAACCATATTTGTGGGTTTTGGGGGGCCAAAATATCAATTCTGAGCCCCACCAAGACATCCATTCTGAGCTCTACCATGGGTTCCTTTTGAGCAAGATCCCTACCACTCCCTTCACACACACACACACACACACACACACACACACACACACACACACACAC
>JAJKFI010000027.1:8951493-8965815 GCA_029204185.1 Lerista edwardsae | reverse complement strand
GATTGATTGATTGATTGATTGATTGATTGATTGATTGATTGATTGATCGATTGATATGTGTTGCATTTGTCAGCAGGCAGGCTTCTATGCTGGCAGGACTGTCATTGTGCCTGCAGAGCTAGAGAGACACTGGTGTAGCTCAAGGATAGGGTTGTGCTTTTAGTTTGATGACAGTTTTATTATACAGTCAGGTTTTTTTATATGTGAATTTGTTATCTGTGAATTCTGCTTATCTGCAAGGGGTACCTACTGTTGTTTGTTTGAATTGTTTGTAGCAGAGTTGGGGGCTTGTGGACCCATTCAGCGCTTGCCTAGCGCGACCGGAGCGAAGAAACGAAGAGATCGCTACATTTCAGTAACAAAGCCATTTTATTGGTTACAGTAGCGATAGCAAGAAAGAGTGAAGTTCTCGTTGCCGGTCAGCAAAAGCCGGCGAAGGCTTGCCGCATACAAGCGGCTTTTCAACGCATGTTGTTACATTCTGAATTACAGTCTCAGTCTCATTCTGAGTAAGAGTAAGCGTGAGAGTAAGCGTGCGCACACAGTATAACATACAAGTTATATGGGAACAAAGGGGTGTAGCCAGAGCATGTCTGGTAGGTGGGTACCTGAAGACCCTTGTGCCCCAAGTTAACCAATGGGGTAACCCTTTGAACATCATGATCTCATGAGAAAGTGGACGTTTGCTAGTCAGCGCTTCCCGTGAGAAACTTTGCCTGCTTATGTTACACTAACTAAAGGGAGTCCAGCTACTGTGTAGCAGATTACACTAACAAGCTGGGAAGCTGACTACTTCAAGGACACGCAGGTGCTCTATCTGATTTGGAGACGGAGAGACGGAATGCCAGTTTCAACCAGTTCTGGAGTGTGTGGTGTGAAACTGCAACACCCCCCCATTACGTCTCGGAAGTCATCCTTTGGCGCCAAATCTAACATTTGCACTGCCTGTTTGAATTGTGTCGCAGGAAGTGCTTTGGTCAGGACATCTGCGATGTTCTCTTGCGATGGACAGTAAAGCACGTCAATGTCCCCGTTTTGGACTGCTTCTCTGACATGTTTATGCTTTATGTCAACATGCTTAGAGTGCATCCGGATTCGTTCTGACCCAGCAATCTGGATTGCGGATTGGTTGTCCATCCAGATTCGGATTGGATTTGTTTGTGGAGCATCCAAATCCGACATCAATTGCCTGAGCATGTGTAGGTAGTTGGTCACATGACTTAGTGCTGTGTACTCACTCTCTAGAGTAGAACACGCGACAGTCTTTTGCTTGTGTGACCCCCAATCTACCACGCAATTCCCAAGGCGTATGGCATAGCCTGTGGTGGATCTCCTTGTGTCATCCCCCCCAAAGTCACTGTCTGCAAAAACTTCCAATTGCAGTGCTCCTTTTGGGGTGATGTGGTACTTGTGGTGACTTGTGCCTTTCAAGTACCTGAGGATGCGTTTCAAGGCTATCCAATCTGCCTGGGTGGGATTTGCAGCCTTTCTGCTCAGGTGATTGACTGCAACGCTAATGTCTGGGCGCGTCCAGCACGCAAGATGTGTGAGTGAACCCAACAGTGAAAGAAACATGTTCTGGTTTGGAAATGGTGCAGACTCTTCTGCTTTTTCCCCTCTCCCCATCACCATTGGAGTTGATACAACTTTGCAGTCTTGCATGCCCCACATCTGGAGTAGATCGTGGATCTTTTTCTCCTGACTGAGGAGAAAACCGGAACTGTCAGCTGTGCGTTCGATCTCCACCCCTAGGTATTGGTTGACAGGACCAAGACATTTAAGCGTGAATGCCTTTTGAAGTTGTGATGTGATCTGATTGATCTGTTGTTTGCTTTTGGTAAGGACCAGCAAATCATCAACAAAACATAACAGAACACATAATTTCTCTCCTTTTCCCCTTCTGAAAAGGCATGGATCAGCTGTAGAGGGGCTGAACCCCAATTTTTGCAGCTGCTCTTTAAGGCATAAGTGCCAGCTCCTCCCACTTTGTCTCAACCCATAAACAGCTTTTCTGAGGCGAAAATGTGAGTAATCGCTTTGCACACCTGGAGGTATTGTGATGTATACCTCTTCCTGCAGGTCTGCGTGCAAGTAGGCTGTCCCAACATCAAAATGGTGAACTTGATAACCTCTGCTGGCTGCTACGGCAAGCGCTGCGCGTAGCGTGGTGGCTGCAAGTGTTGGTGAATAGATTTCCTCGAAATCTACACCTGGGATTTGTTTACAGCCACGGATCACTAAACGGGCTTTCTTTAACGGCTCAGCACCTTCCCTATCCTTGAGAACAAACACCCATCTGGAATCAATTGCGTGTTTTCCAGCTGGTAATGTTGCTGGCTCAAAGACCTTTAAGTCGTGCATTGCCTTTAATTCAGTCCGAATAGCTTGTAGCCATTCTTCCTTCTGGGCTTGCGGTAGCTCCATGACATCTTGGTATGTCTGAGGTACCTTTCCTACCTCTACCTGGTAGGTTAATCTTTGGGGTGGGACCCCACGCAAAGCCCTTGGAGGAAGGATGCGTCTGGTCGGAACAGTTTGTTCCGGTGTAGCTTCCTCGGAAGAAGTGCTTGTATCTAATCCTGGAGTGGCCCCCCCCCTCTTCCAGCAGCCTGTCAGGACGTGCTGGTGTGGCAGGAGTTGGTGTGGATGCTGGTTGATCGGGAATGCTTTCTAATCTTGCCTCCCCCCCCACTTTCTGCAGCTTGTGTGGGGATGCTGACTGTTCTGTCAGCATGATCTGGCAGCAAACTTTGCTCAGAGAAATCATAAGAGTTAGATATTGTGACAGTTTTGTGGTCAGGATTGAGGAATTTTAGCGCTTTGCAATTCGGTTCAAACCCAATGAACTGCAGCCACCTGGCACGCGGGTCATCTTTCCTGCGTGTTTCCCGATCTGCATGTACAAAGGCGTATGATCCAAACGTCTTTAGAAATGCAAGATTGGGAGGTTTGCCAAACAGCTTGGTGTAGGGGACCCCGTCAATCGAACGGTGGTAAACTCGATTTGAAATAAATACAGAATATTTCATCGCCTCCCCCCACAACCCTTTGGGTAGTTTTGACTGCTCCATCAGCGCTCTGACCATGCTCTGAAGCTCACCATTTTTCCTCTCTGCAACCCCGTTATGCTCTGGGGTGCGGGGGGCGGTGAGGCGGTGGGTAATGCCCTGCCTTTCCAACCATTGAGACATCTCCCTGCTCAGAAATTCACCTCCTCGGTCGGTTTGAATCGCCACTAGGTGATTTCCAAACCGCCTTTCCGCCCACCTGACCCAATTGCGGATTTTATTAGCAGCTTCAGATTTCTGGCGCAATAAATATGCAAAACTATACCTCGTCGCATCGTCCACGAGCGTAAGAACATACTGCGCCCCCCCTGCTGTCTTCTTCAAAGGTCCAATTAAGTCCATGTGCACCAGCTGTAAGGGGGTTTGAGTCTGGCGGTTGCTGAACTTCGGGATGGATGCTCGATGCGATTTAGTCAGTTTACACACATCACAGTCCACAAAAGCATCGCAATTTTTTAAGTCCATTCCGTGCACAAGTTCAGCTGTCTTCCTCACATAGTCATGATTTAAATGTCCTAGTCGCAGGTGCCACAAATGTCCACAGGATCGGTGCCTTGGTTGATTGAAGCACACAGTTGCCTGTTGATTTCCTGTAGTCTCCGCTCCAAGCACGAACAGTCGATACACTCGGGGGACAACCACGCAAAGATTCCCCCTCTCAAGTGTGCAGACGTCGTCTTGGAAAGTCACTTTAAATCCATCTTCTTGGAGGGTGCCAAGGCTAAGCAGATTCCTCGACATTGTTGGCACACACAGCACATTTCTCAAGGTAGTCTGCAGTTGTGGCAGGAAAACCTCTCCAGCGCAAATTACTGGCGCTGTTGTCCCATTTGCGAGTGCGACAGTTTCACGATCTGTCTCGCACCTACTCGTGAGTAAGTCAGCGGATGTTACAATATGGTGGCTTGCTCCCGAGTCCAACAACCAGGATGCTCGCGTGCGCCTACCTTCCGTTGAGCCCACGAAAGCGATACTCGCTTTGGGTTGTTGTGCATGGGGCTTTGGAAACTGTCCTTGCCCCGTGCCTTGCTTACCTTGGGGCTTTTTCTCCTTTTTAGAGCCTCCTTTCTTCTTGGCACACTGGTATGCGAGATGTTGGGTTGATCCGCATACATAGCACTGTCTCGCACTGGCGCACACTTGCGCCTGGGACTCATTCCTGGGCTGCTGCTGCTGCTTTTTCCCAGGAATGTTGTTTTTCCCCTTTCGGAATTCTCGCTCTCTCTGGTTGTCTTTCCTTTTGTCCGCTTCCTCGAGAAGCCGTGCGACGACAAGGGTGACAGTCAGTTGTGCTGCAGGGATGGATTCCAAAGTCAGGGTAAACATGTCCCATGTTTCATCCAGGGAATTGAGGATTGCAAAAACTTTAAGCCTCTCCTCAACACGTTCCCCGATTGCCTCAAGATCTTTGAGGTTTTGCTGCATCGCTCTTAGGTGGACTCGTAAGTCCCCTCCCGGTTCAAGACGCGATCGCCACAATTTGCGCGTCAGAACCATGCTGGAAGTCAGGGATGCACGTGCAAACAACTCTCTTAATGTGGTCCAATAGTCCATAGCATGTCCAAGATCGCGAACATAAACTAAGAGGTCCTCAGAGATTGCAAGACCGATGGTCGCTTTTGCCTTCCTGTCAGCTGCTTCTTCTGCAGGGTTCGTGGGGAGCGCTTGAGTGCGCTGCCAAAGGTCGTCTTTTTCCAGCAGCAACCGCATCTTGTGTGCCCATTGCACATAGTTGCTGTCGTTGAGAAGCGGAATGGCAATGAAAGGCGCCGTCGGGGCGGCGGGAGGTTGCTGCGCCATCCCGGCTCCGGGCGCAGCTGGCTGCAACGGTGGAACTTGAGGTGGTATCAGAGGGATGAAAGGACCTTGTCCTGGGACGAGCGGCACTGGCGGGACTGGTGCTTGGCCGTCGGGAACCCCCCCCGGTGGGGGTAAGAGAGGTCCGAGATCGTCTGAGTCGCTCTCCTCACTTTCTCCGGATTGCTCGGGTTCTCCTGGGCCGCCAACGTCTTCTTCCCCCGCCTCGTCACCAAGGTCTTCTACCTTGACTTCCACTGTCTCCTTCTTGACTCCACCGGTTGCTCCTTCCTCATCAGACATCTGTCAGGATGTCCGCGGGTGTAGGGATGCAGCCACATTCACAACTCAGTCTCTGCTCCGTGGATCGGGTCCGCAGCAAACCCCTGCAGGGTTACGGCTGAATCTTCCATAACCTGTTGAAGTTATGGAACCCCATAACCTGTTGTTTGTTTGAATTGTTTGTAGCAGAGTTGGGGGCTTGTGGACCCATTCAGCGCTTGCCTAGCGCGACCGGAGCGAAGAAACGAAGAGATCGCTACATTTCAGTAACAAAGCCATTTTATTGGTTACAGTAGCGATAGCAAGAAAGAGTGAAGTTCTCGTTGCCGGTCAGCAAAAGCCGGCGAAGGCTTGCCGCATACAAGCGGCTTTTCAACGCATGTTGTTACATTCTGAATTACAGTCTCAGTCTCATTCTGAGTAAGAGTAAGCGTGAGAGTAAGCGTGCGCACACAGTATAACATACAAGTTATATGGGAACAAAGGGGTGTAGCCAGAGCATGTCTGGTAGGTGGGTACCTGAAGACCCTTGTGCCCCAAGTTAACCAATGGGGTAACCCTTTGAACATCATGATCTCATGAGAAAGTGGACGTTTGCTAGTCAGCGCTTCCCGTGAGAAACTTTGCCTGCTTATGTTACACTAACTAAAGGGAGTCCAGCTACTGTGTAGCAGATTACACTAACAAGCTGGGAAGCTGACTACTTCAAGGACACGCAGGTGCTCTATCTGATTTGGAGACGGAGAGACGGAATGCCAGTTTCAACCAGTTCTGGAGTGTGTGGTGTGAAACTGCAACACCTACCTCTTGTTATCTGCGAATCTGTTCTTGTTATCCATGAATACTGTGCTGGTGCACAACGTTGTCTGGATTGGGTCAATTAACTGCATCAAACAGGCATTGGTATTAGTCCGTGGAGAATCATTGGACACATTTCTGACCCAGGCTTGCACCACCAGACTGGCCTGAGAAGTCTCTGGAAGGCCACCCGAAGGCTGCTCTGGGGCTGGGGCAGAAGATTTAGCCAAGAGGGTTAATGTCTCCGTTTGCCCAAAGATAACAGCTGAAGATCCGAAGTTCGTGAGCTCGAGACTACCGGACGTCTCTGTGAGCGGCAGACCTTGCAAACTGCGGCTGATTAAAAGCTGAGTTCCAACTGCCTCGTGGGAGGAGGCGTGTACCGAAGTCAGCTGCGTCTCTGGTGGGAGCAGGGAAGCCTCTTATCAGCAGCAGAAGACAGACGGGTGGCTAAGAAAGAAGGCTAAATCCAGAAAGAAAGATCTGTATGAGTGTTGTTCTTGAAAGATAGAACATTTCTGTAAATTGTAAAAACCTTCAGGTTTGTGAATAAAAATCTGCCTATGTAAACCGCCTTGAGTTACAATCATTAGAGAAATCTAGTGATCTTAAGAAAGGCGGTATATAAATACATGTATTATTATTATTATTATTATTATTATTATTATTATTATTATTATTATTATTATTATTATTAGCAGATAATAAGAGGTAGGTTGCAGTTCTGCCCCTTACAGATAAGCAGAATTCACAGATAACAAATTCACATATAAAAAAAACCTGACTGTATAATAAAACTGTCATCAAACTAAAAGCACAACCCTATCCTTGAGCTACACCAGTGTCTCTCCAGCTCTGCAGGCACAATGACAGTCCTGCCAGCATAGAAGCCTGCCTGCTGACAGATGCAACACATATGTAAGAACAACATCAGGAAAACACCACTATGGCATAGCTGAGATGTTGGCGTTGGCCCAAGGGCACATATAGGAGTACGCCCTCAGTCTTAGATATCAAAACAGAAGTCATAAAATTCCTTTGTTAAATCCAGAGTGCAATCCTATACCCTTGTTGCGCTGGCGGTACGCTCTTATGCCAGTCCAGCACTGCTGCAAACATGCCGTCAAGCGCATCTATGCCGGCGCGTTAGGCGCTGGACTGGCGCAAGCAGCAGCATCGGTGCATGGGCGCTGCTGCGCTCATCAGCAGCGCCGGTTGAGCGTCGGGGGCACTCAGTTGGCACAGGACCTCGCTGGGGGTGTTCCAGAGGCGTTCCAGGGGCATAACTGGATGGCACAGTGGGCAGTGATGGGGTAGCAATGCACAACGGATGTAGTGCCACATCCTAAACCCTGTCCCCAGCTAGGGAAGCCCCGATTCAGGCTGCTGCTGTGCACGTTGACCTGCTCCAGCAAAACAGCAGGTGCAGATCCAAGCAGCCCCATAGGGCTAGCTAGGGCTTACCTGGGTGCAGACAGAAAACCACCCCTTGCCCTGCACTGAGCTGCTCCTGCCTCCTGCCTCCTGCTGGGCTTAGGACATGGCCCTGGTATGTTAGCCTTACTATGTAGGCGCTGCTTAGATTGGGCTGCCCATGTTGAGAGATACAGTATATTCAAAATATGTGTATAGCTGCACCTAAGTGTACTCTAATCGATAGAGGGTACACCTATCCACATGCCATTTCTCTGGTTCAGCATGAGGGACATTTTTTGCTCACCTCTCAAGCTGCACAGAGCTGAGCAGGCCTGTCGTCAGCTTCGCCGTATCTCCTTCCTTCTCTGTACAAGAATAAGTAGAAGATAAACAATATATGACATTGTTTAGGGGTTGTCAAGACATGCAGATGGCCTTCAGTAGCTAAGTGTCGACAGAAGCCGCTCAAGTGCCAAAGCTGGCTAGGTGCACAGAGTGCTTCTGGGAAGATTGTGTTCATGTTCATTGTGTGTGTGTCATACGTGATATTTCTCTAAAGGGTCAGCCAGGAAGCAAGTGGGGGAGTTTGAAGAGCAGTAGGTCCAGTTTATTTATAGTGCATCTATTGCATGGGCAATGAGGGAAGGATGCACTAGAACTGCTCTGGCAAGCACTGGATTACAAGTCACAAATAAAGCGTGTAGTGTGAAAGGAAGATGTGCATGAGGGAATGATGAACAGTGGTGGTCCTACCTAAATTTCTGGGGGTCAGGGGTCCCCAATCGTCAAGGGGAGGGGAGAGGGAGGGGAGTGGAGGGAAGAGAGGCAGCGCATAGGTGAGTAGTGTTCAGCCCTCCCACTCAGCCTTGCATCTGTATTGCTCCAAAATGGAGCATTTGCAGACACTGGGGGCATGGTGGGGATGGCACAGGGGGTGGCAAGGCAGCCGAGGGGGCAGGGGTTTGTGGACCTGATCCCAGGGCAGAATATCGGCTGGGTCCCCCAACTGATGATGAAGAAGAGGCCTCTCAGATGTAGGTACAAGTGTACATTGGATTGGTTAATGTGTTCATGTCTCACTTCCTTGAGCAGTGAAGAGTTCCAGGGCAACTCTATCTGAATCTGGCTTCCTTTAAAGGAGAGATCACTGAATGCCATTTACAAATACAGTATACAGATCGAGCACTGGATGGAGATAGATAGCAGAGCACTCCTTACCAGCAATAACAAGACTAGGTAAAGGTTTCCCCACAGCCAAATGGTCTAGTCATGACCAACTGTGGGGGGCGGTGCTCATCTCCGTTTCTAAGCCGAAGAGCCGGCGTTTGTCCTGAGGACTATACGCTATAGCGCACGGAACGACATTACCTTCCCACCGAAGTGGTACCTATTTATCTACTCGCATTTTTGCGTGCTTTTGAGCTGCTAGGTTGGCAGGAGCTGGGACAAGTGTCAGGAGCTCATTCCGTCGTGCGGTTCATGAACTGCCAATTTTCTGGTCAGCAGCTCAGTGGTTTAACCCACAGTGCCACCACGTCCCTAATAACAAGACTACATCACAGTTAAAGGCAATTTTTGCATACCAGGATACTTTAGGCCCTAGCTTGATCTCACCCAGCTTCTCCCCTGTAGTCTATCTTGTCTTTCACTCAGATCAGATCAAGTATTTTGACTGCCTTTGTCCCTTTGTCCTGACCGTCCAGGGATGGGGAGTCACCTTAACATCTCTCACCTTTCAGCTAGATCCTGTGTGATTTTTACCCATTTTCCAGTGGAATCTCTCATTCAAAGAGGCATCCTTATGTTTCCTGGACAGCCAGTGGTCTAACTTACAAAAGCCTTGATCCTTAAGGATATTTCAGAACCATCAACCGGCCTCTTGAACGAATAGCCTAACAAAACAATAGCCAGCCAGCATTCATGACTGCAAACTTGCAATTAATTGTTGCAATATGCTTAATCCTGCATTTCATTGTCACCTTGCCTCCTCCAAGGATCTCCCACTCTTAGCCACACTTCCTAGCTGTAATATGGGGATAAGAAGACCAATCCTAACGAGGGCTAGCCTGTCTTTTATGACAGCGGAACCCATGTTGAAAATGGTTATATGAAGGTGTACTCAACACACCACCAGCAGCCCTTCTGAGACTGCCACCACCAATGGCAGCAGTGGCAGAGGTCTGCTGCAGTACCAGCAGCAAAGGTACTGGTGGGGGGTGTTGCAGAGAGGGTGTGGGAGTGCTGGGAGGGGGAGGAACGGCAGCAAGGGAGGAGAGCAGGGGGCAGAACAAGAGGGAGGGGTAGATCCAGACAGCACTAGCATGCGCTGGATCCTTATACTGTCCCTTTCCCTCTCCTTTGTTCTCCTTGGACTTGAACCAGCAAAATAGCTGGCACAGTTGTGAAGAGACCCATTGGGCCAGCAGAGGCTTGCCCCAGGGTAAGCAATGAAAGTTCCCTTTCTACTAAGCTACTACTCTACCTCTTCTACCTCCTATCCCCCCCACATGATATAACTCACACTCCTTTGGCTGGATCAGTTGCAAGTTGTTGTGAGGACCAGTAGCATCCTTATAGGGGGGCAGAGCACTACGTTTTGCAAAGGGCCTTAACTTGCTGTGTAAACTGCTTCTCTCCCTCAACGTCACAGTCAGTCCTCGCAGCGAAAGCAATGTCCCCATGTTACTTACTGGCTACAATGGCGAGGGGCAGTTTGCATAGCAAGGTAATGTGCCTTGCAAAATGTAGCATCCTACCACCCCCTGGGACACTACTGGTGTGGAAAACATCAAGATAATACAGGTGACCTGCTTTGCACCGGCAGAAAGTGCTATACAAATGCTAATATTGCGACATCACATTGATGACCCAATACGCAAGCAAAGTGCAGCTGACCAATGTAATCATCACTATATGACAAGTCTATAGTAAACCAGTTGCATATCAATGCACAATTAGGCTACTGATCCACACTGTGTACCGATGTGCTTGCATCTCCCTGAGGTTAGATAAAATACCAGTAAAATGCACCATTCCTCAAAGCTGCAGAAGCCAAGGATGAAAGCATGCAAATATAACCCTCTACACCCATGTGAAGCCCACAAAAACTTGGGCTCACATTTCTTACTGCCTTTAAAATCTTCATCTTCGTAGATCACATCTGACCTTAGTCCATCACTAACCTCCTTACACATCAGACAACTGATAGCAAATGATGGCCTCTAGCTAACACGCACCCACACTCCTGCTGTGCATTGACCTCTCTTCTTCCATTGCTGAACACCCAGCTTTGTTCCAGCACACACAGTGTGAAAACACAAGCTCCCAAAGAGAGAATCCTGGAAGGCAAAGGCCTTTGCAGAGAGGCAGGTAAGGGCTGCATCCATTTGCCATGAATGTGATGTTTTATTTATGTGCACAGCTCTTTTGGTTAAGTGAGCCTGAGGGGCTGAGGATCTGCATCCATAGATGCTTTTAGCTATTGTCTTGGATGTGGCTGGGAGTCTTGGAATAGAAAGAATCTGAGTTGAGCCTTGACAAGGCAGCAGCCAATGGCCAAATGCAAACAGATTTTTAAAAAGGCTGTTAAAAGTTCAATTGCTAATGGCTTGGGATGGCTTTCAAGCCACAGAAGTGGTCTATTTCTAATATTCCGTTTCAAATGTGTGGCCACTGTTGCTTTGCTGAAAGCTCTCTAGTAAAGGTGTAGCTAAGGGAGTGCAGGGGGTAGCAACTGCACCAGGCAACAAGCTTCAGGGGTAGGGAACAAGCTGAGCTTGACACTATTGACCAAAACTGTGAAAACCTTGGAGTGTATGAATAACACCACCATGTTATATATCACTGGAAGGTAATTTACAGCGCAATCCTAAACTGGAGTTAGGCCAGCATAAACTAAGCCAGCAAAGTTTGGTCAGCACAAGGGCCACCATAAAGCATATTTGGACCACTCTTGGAGTCAGGGAGGATGGCGCACATCTAGAAGGTCATGAGTTCTATTCAGCCGCCTCTTCCTTTTCAGACAGGCACAGGTGACCTCTACCAATCCATCACCTGAGGTGATCACCTCAGTCAGCCTCAGACCCTGTGGCATGGCTAGCTGGGGTGGGGGGCAAGCCACCCAGGGTTCTACTTCAGAGTGTCACATGAGGGGGTGCATCTGTAAGGCCAGCCAAGATGGCAGCCACAGTCTCTTAGTGTCGAAAACACTGGCAGATGTGGCTTCGCAATCTTTCTGCTGTCCCCGTTCCTTCTTCTTTGTAAGGAAGGGGGCCAGCAAGCAGCAAGATTGTACCTGCCTCCACCTCTAATTGTTTCTTTGGCTTCTCTGCTCTGAGAGCAGAATGCAGCGAAAAAGCAGCCGAGTCATTGGCAGCTAACCTGGAAGCAGTTGGGGGTGATGTCAGTGGTGTCATCTAAATGATTTAAGAACAGGTACTCACTTTTGATTGGCACGTGTCGGGACCCGCCCACCAGAAGTGATGTCATAAGCCAGAAGTGATGTCGTGGCAGGAAGTGACATGAAAAAAGCCCTTTTTGAGGCCTCAGATGATTTTAAACTGACCCAACAGTTGCAACAGTATTCCACAGCACCCCCAGAACACGTTAAGGAGGCCTGGCGTCATGTTAAAACCCCAGAGCAACTCATTTTTCAGTGGCAAGGAAAGGAAAGGCTCCGCTCGCTGCCTGCCTGGCTCTGAGAACATGCAGGCAACTCAAACATGCAGGAAATTCAAACGTTGCAGAGGGCGGAGTCGACGAGTGGGCGGGCGAATGGGCGGGGCCAGCTGTAATCCTAGAAACCGGTACTCGCGTACCCCCGCGTACCCCCTGCATGACATCACTGGGTGATGTGGTGACATCATCACATCACCACCAATCACTTCCATGTCTGCATAGTGAGGTGATGCCAGGAGTCACCACCCCTAGGAGCAGAAAAGGCAGTTATGCAACTGCTCAGACCAGCTCTGCCTCCACACTGCACTAGGTGGTATGCACTGATAGCTTCTCTCTCAGGGCTGGTTATAAGTTATACAAGTAATCTGGCTGTCACCAAAGCCCTCTTCTGCATAGCCTGGGCTTAACACAGCTAAAGTGATGTTTATAAGAGGCTCACAAGTGGATCTTGGCTCCTGCATGGAAAAGCTCCCTAGGAGCCACTGTTGATGGACACTTTCTACACTATATGGCCAATCCTGTGTAATGAGCAGCTTGCATATGCTATAACTGCCACCTGGGCTCCCCACCATGTGGAGACATTTGTGTGCGCCAATCAGGCTGCACTCATAATGTTCAAAGCAGTCTTTGCGCCTCCTGACCTTGTTGCAAACCACAGCTTTGAGACAGACTTGCAGTTCTGTGATCGTAAATGTAGCATTTCCTTTGCCAAAGAGGGACCGAAAAAAACAACACCCAACCCGAGAACTAAGAAATTGAGTTATTTTTATCCCATATTGAAACAAGGTTGGCTTTCAAAAATCTCTTACACAATTAGAAGTGTCATTTGAAGCGCAAAATGTGTTTGATCAGCTTAAATTCAGTTGCTGCTAAATTTTGATGGGTATTTGTCTAAAAGACGACGCTTCACTGATGTCCTCTCTAGAGATGTCTTTATCCTCGACTAGCTCTCGTTAAGACGCATCATTCTAGACATCATGGAGAAGCCCCAGGAGAGCCATTGAGTAAAAGCAAAATCACGTGCAACAACCCAGTGCTGAAGCATTGAGATTTAACTGCATTGCTCAACAGCTCAGTGCTTGGTTAGGGAGCTCTTGGCTGACTGCAAAATCATGTCAGTGCCAACAACTTAAAAGCTTTATAATTCCATATTCACAACAAAAACTATACACATTTTCCCATTTTCCCCTAGCTCTGCAAGATGTTCCTTCCCCTCACTTGCTTAGGTCAAGCAGCAGGGAAAAGCAGTCAAATATTCTACTCAAAGGGAGGGTGTCAAACACTCTTCTTTGAAGAGTGGTGTACAAGTGGAGAGACATGCTTTCTTCTGAGCAACAGGGCACAATCCTAACCTGGAGTTAGGCTGGCATAGTGAGGCCAGCAAAGTTTGGCCGGCCCAAGGGACACTGTAAAATGTGCTTGGACCACTTTCAGAGTCAGAAAGGCCAGCACACAGACATGCACCATCCTCCCTGATTCGGAGAGTGGTCCAAAGTGGACACTGACCCTTTACAGTGTCCCTGGTGCTGGCCAAACATTGCTGGCCTAACTGTGCCAACCTAACTCTGGGTTAGGATTGCACTCCCAGTCTGTTTAGTATCAACCTTAATTTTGGTAAAGCATGCCCAGAAAGGGAAGGAACAGGCCCAATGGATGAACTCTTTTCCTAAGTGAGCTAAAGTGACTGGGCCAAGATTCACAGCCAAGTGGAAATTTCAGTCCAGTTAGCCTGTTTCATGCTACAACCCTAATGAATAAATAAGTAAATAACTGGGGACCCACTGCCAATCCTGCCCACTTCCAGGGGCCTGATCTGCCCCATCGTTGCCCACCCCTTGTTCCTGCCTGCCCCATTTCTCCCTACCTCTTGCACCTTGACAACAACCCTGTGCAGTAGCAGCTTGAGCAGAGCCGGCTTTAGGAGTTGTGGGGCAAGACAGCAAGAAGAGCCTGGGTAGGATTCTCAATTTCTCAGGAACTCAATTTTGATAAGGCAGCACCATTGTTAACTGGACAAGAGGCACTTTTTCAAGTGGTGTTGCTTTTTGTATTTAGCAGGGGGAGAGTAATTGTCCCTCTTCACCCCACCACAGTGTCTTTTCTGGTGGCTGTTGCTGGTGAGGTTCTGTATTGTTTTAGATTGTGTGCCCTTTTGGGACAGGGAGCCATTTCACTTTATTATTACTGCCTGTAAACCGCTTTTTGAACTTTGTGTTGAAAAGCGGTATATAAATACGATGGATGGATGGATGGATGGATGGATGGATGGATGGATGGATGGATG
>JAJKFI010000027.1:8898789-8951483 GCA_029204185.1 Lerista edwardsae | reverse complement strand
ATGGATGGATGGATGGATGGATGGATGGATGGATGGATGGATGGATGGATGGGATCCAAGCCCTCTTGCACAGGGTTTGAAGGATTGCCGCGACCCCCAAAATGGAGAAGTCTATCAATGGTTACTGGTCATGATGGTTATGTGGATGCCACTGAATTCTGGTTGCTGGGGACTGCAGCAGCCATTGAGATTGCTTGAGGATGGTCTTCATGGAAGCATTTGGTCAGTCATTGTGGAAAGGACTATCTGTCTCTCTGCAGTGGCAGTCCTGCCTCAATTGTGCTGTGCCAGTGGACTAAGGGGGCGTTGCAGAGGTGGTTTGCCTCTTGCAGAGGCGAATAGTGTGAGCGGCGTTCAGCCCGCTCGCTCACCCCTGCATTCTGATGGCTCCAAAATGGAGTGTGGCATGGCAGGGGTAGTGCAGGGGGCAGGGAGGTGGAGTTGGGGGTGGCAATCTGCGGACCTGGCCCGGGGGCAAAGAATCAGCCAGGTCCATAACTGCCTCTCTGAGCTGATCTAGAAAGACTCCAGTTATATTCTTAAGCAAACAGATCTATAAAAGGCTCGCGCACGCACCTCCATCTTCCACACCTGCCCACCCTTTGTGGCCTCCATTTATGTCCATTCCCTACAAATCCTTTCTCCTGACTACTTGTATCTATCCTGTTGCCAACCTGGCTTTCCAATTGGAGCCCCCCATTTAGAGAGGCATCCTCGATCTATCTAACAAATGTCTGAGTTCCCAATAGCCGTGTGGGAAAGTCAAGGAGCATCCTCTCTCCAGTTCCAGCCTCCTGCATTCCGAGCTTAGTACAAATAGCAGTGGATCAAATATTTATCATCATCACCTTAAAACCCATTTCCTAATTTCATAACACTTTGCAGGGGCATTTCTAGGGTGTGGCATGGGGTGGCACGAGCCATGGGCGCCATCTTGCAGGGGGTGCCATTTGCATGGCGCCCGCCCCCCAAAAATGGCGCCCACGGCCCGCCCACTCCCACCCAGACCTTGCGCAGCATTCTTCTCGCTCTGGCTGGCCTTAAAGAGCCAGCCAGAGCGAGGAGAACGCGCTGCCACCCGGCGCCCCCTCCCGCTTCTCAAGGGTGCGGGGCACTGGACGGCGCTGCGTTCTGTTCGCATGTGCCGGCTCTTTAAGGAGCCGGCAGGCGCGAACAGAAAGAACGCAGCTGGGGTGCCGCATTCTGTTCGCTGCCGGCCCTTTAATGCCAACGGCAGCGAACAGAACGCGGCGCCCTGGCCGTGTTCTGTTCGCTGCCGTTGGCCTTAAAGGGCCAGCGGCAGTGAACAGAACGCGCCTCTTAGAAGGGGCGGGGCGCTATGTCATGACATCACAATATGATGTCATGACGTTGCGTGCCCCTAGGGGCGCATTTTCATTGGGTGCCATGGGCGCCCTTTCAAATAGATTCGCCCCTGACACTGTGTATCAACTGTTGAGGTGGTGTCAGCAAGGAGAGCAGTCAAATTAATTAAGAGCATAGCAGTTTCTTTTGCGCCGCAAGAAATAACTGAGTGAGCTCTGATCTGGTCAGAAGCTGCCAGGGACTTAACAGTAATGCACTCTCAAGAAACCAGGAAGCAGCCAGCTCTAAAAAATGCCTCATGATGTCATTGGATGCTAATCCCTACCTAGCCCTGAAAGGGACTGCAGCACCAAGAATGTTTTCTGCCACAACACTTCCTTCCCCCCCTTAAAACCTGACTCAGGAAGGAGTTACTAGCCTTTTCCATCTGTTCCAAATAGAGATCCATAAAGTACTTTGTTCAGTGCATAGGCGTAGTGAATACAGTACTCATTAATATGATTCCAGATCATTAAACCAGAATGAGTTTGTTAAGTGTCACCGAACCATGTCTGATGAAAGCCTGCAATCTGATCCACTGGAAAAAATTATCTGTGCTGTGCATTGCCTGGGAGTAAGTCCCACTGAGCTCCCACTAGGACCAGCAGCATCGTACAAACTAGGCACCGCGTAAGCCACAGGATGTGTGCCCTGGAACAGATTCTTAGAGATCTGGAAAGAAGCACATTGTGTAAACCGCATACACCACATATGTCTACTGCATGTGTTGCAAGTCATTCTGAGTGACAGTTTTGCCTTAGCCTTGCCCAGCCCAACCCTATTCTACCCTGCCTTGCCCAATTTTATTACGGGCAGTCCTTCCCGATCCTATCAGTGATTCCCAGGTAGTTGTGTATACCTGAATCATCTGCAAATATTTCCTCCTTCTACTTGCATCCCAGCCAGTTGTATACATGAGGGTCAGAGAGATTCTGATTACATCATGTTTAATCCTCCGGGCTACATGAATCAAGAGATCTAGCGTTGGTATTGCATTTAATGGAACCAACATAATCAGACAAGCCTCAGCAAGCCTGCTGACATACTGTACACAGCATTAGCGAAGAAGACAGGTCATGCTTCCTGCATCTTCAGCAAAAACTGGCATACTGGAAAGAAGTCTGGTTGAAGGAGTAGAAATACAATGGATAGGTTCAGCTACCATGCACACAGTGACATTTTTTCATGCGACTGACACACAGTGGCATAGGGGTCATTCTTGTAGTACACGATACCACACTGCTGAAAAGCAGGTGACAGGGAAGGGCAGGCAGAAATTCAACAGGCAATGCTTTTCTTGGCAAGGAAAGAGTTGGCCATGTCAGTGTTTAAATTATTTTGTTAATTATTTCTGCATATTGCCGCCTAATGTTATGTTCAGAACAAGGTAAGTTAGGCCAAGAATGACCAGTCAAAGTGCACTGAACTGGCTTCGTGGATTGGGATATGGGGGATGAACCAAGGTCTCCTTAGTCCTAGCCTGACACTAGCTAGGCTTGGAGAAAAGAAAAGGTGGCAGCCCTAAATGGAGCCCTCATATGTGCAGCAAACACAAATGCATGCAAACAGTATGCACGATGGATGAGCATGGCAGCCCAGCCTCTAGGACTGGTGGGGTGGGAGGTCTCCAAGAGTCAGCACTGCTCTCCAGTTGACTACTGAAAGCTATTCTGGCGACCTTCTCGGCGTAATAACATTATATTACAGTATACTGCAGTGTTTCTCAAACTGTGGTTTGGGACCCACTAGGTTGGGCCATAAGCCAATTTCAGGTGGGTCACGTAGCACCTAGGGCAGCCATCATTGAAAATATGGGAAGATGAGACACTGGACGGGGAAGGTTATTTTGCTTGTGTCAAGGTTGTAAATAGGCTTTTTTCCTTTCTGATTCACTTTGCTACTGGAAAATGACTGAGAAATAGCCCAACATTGCTGAGTTCTCAGCAAGGATGGCACTTCCAGCCATGACATCAATTCCGGTGGGAACCTGGCAGATATTCATTCTAAAAAGTGGGTCTCCATGCTAAAAGGTTTGAGCACCACTAGTATATTGGGCAAAAAATTGTCCAGGAATAGGTGCAGTCAGAGTTGGCAACCCAATGGATAACCATGCAAATTAGAATGACTAGATGCAAAAGGGGCCAGCTAAATATGAACAGCTGTGCCGAAGAGGAAGTTTCAGCAAGTGTAGCCTCTTTCCATTGTTTCTCTGAACACCCAGACCATGCCTCCCTTCCTCACTAGATCCACAGGAAATTCTTCTTCAGGGCCAAGCCCGCTTCTACACATATGTTAAACATGTGTTTCCCTTGTAAAGCAGGTGTATGGAGGCTGCAGCACTACCAGGCAATGCTTCCTGGGGCCACTCCCCTTAAGGGGAAATGGCCCCCCTTTTGTGCTCTATGGGGGGGGGGTCGTGACACACCATTTGAAGAGCGCTGCTTTATAGTGGGAGATGGGAGGCCATTCTGAAGTCCAGGTTCAGTAACCAACTGTAGAGGTCGATAGGGAAGACTTTAAATAAGGGATGTACATTTGAATATATTTGCTTTAAGAATGAACCCTTTGAACTGCATTGAACTTCGTGTTTAGTTGTACTGTATGTTTGGGGCATCTTAATAAAGCCTTGAAAATGAAATCATTATAACTGACTTGCACAAAATCATGGTGCACCTTATGGTTTCCTAGATCCTTTGGAGGCTAGGACCTTTTCCCAGGTCTACTCTAGTCCATCTTTCATTACTGATTACTTTTTGTTTATGTTATTGTTTGATGTTATTGTTACTGTCTTGAAGGTGGGATACAAATTCAAAAAATACATCCAGAAATGTATTTTGAAACATATTGTGTTTCCTTGTCCTACACGTGCCTCTGAGGGGAATGGTAATATACTTTTAGATAACACGCACTTGACAGAGGTGTATATGTACCTATGCATGCATATGTGTATTTCAAGTACTATATTTTCAAAATCTGTGGGCCCAATCCTATCCAATCTTCCTGTATAGATGCAGCTGTGCCAACAAGGCATGCGCTGTATCCTCAGGGGGGAGGGGGCAGTCAGGCTGCTTCAAGATAAGGGAACATTTGCTCCCTTACCTCGGGGCCGCATTGCAGCTGGAATGTTGGATAGGTTTGGGACCTCCATCTCTCTTAAAAGGTAAAGGTTTCCCCACGACCAAGTGGTCTAGTCGTGACAGACTGTAGGGGGCGGTGCTCATCTCCGTTTCAAAGCCTGTAGAGCCGGCATTTTGTCCGAGGACAAGCTTCCGTGGTCATGTAGCCAGCATGACTATACGCTGTAGCGCACAGAACGCCGTTCCCTTCCTGCCGAAGTGGTCCCTATTTATCTACTTGCATTTAGGTGCTTTCAAACTGCTAGGTTGGCAGGAGCTGGGACAAGCTATGGGAGCTCACTCCGTCACGCAGTCTTGAACTCCCAACCTTCCGGTCGGAAAGCCCAGCAGCAGCGGTTTAACCCACTGTGCCACCACGTCTCTCTTACTAGGTTGCAAAAACAATACCAAAATGTGTGAGAAAAACAGCAAACAAAATCTGTCTAATGAACATGAGCATACGCAAGCAGGGGTCCAACAGTAAACAAGCAGCAACAAAAATCCTAGGCTTTGAATTTTTCTAGAATCTGGATCTTAGTATCAGGAAATAGTGGTGAACATTCTACACAGGTCCTGGGAAAGCAACTGAAAAGACCAGAACTGCTCTTCATTTATATTAGCAAACTGTTGTTATTGCATGCCCTCTAGTGTTCATTCTAGGGTTTTTAAATAATCACTTTTCTGGAAATTTTAGAAAAGCAGCAGCTAGGGTTGCAAGATCAGCTGCATTGACATTTAAGAGGTGGGGCCGGTTGACATCACAAGACTGTCAACCCTCGAAAAAGAGGGGAGGGAAAGGGAGAAAATCTGAGACCAGAGGAAGCCCAACAACAAAAAGGCAGAGCACCCAGTGGCAAAGGGAGACGTTGAGCAGTCACCCAGCAGCGAACTGAAAAAGAACTGCAATGAAGCCTCGCTGCCCCCCTGCTTGCAAAGAAAGAAAAACATCTGAAAAACATTCATTTTGGGGCAAACTGGCAACGCTAACAGCGACCAACAGGAAAGGAATGTTATGGAACCATCTGGTTTGCTTAGCAATGGGAATAGGAACTGAGAGCCGAAGCGTGGGGGTGGGGTAGCGCAGGGGAATCAGCAACAGGAAGGGTAGCTCTTAGTTTGGGCAGCTTCGGAGGGTGGGCCTACCAGGCTGCATGCAGAAACATGATGCTCCTTGCGGAGGGCTTGGCAGATCTGCCTTAGTTACTCTACATTTCTGCATGGTAACTTGATATCCTAATTTGATGTGTCACTATGTGACTCTAAATGGCCCTAATTCGATGTCTAGGCATCTGAAAGTCACACAGCAGACAATGGGATTCTTCCAGGATCCCTCTAGAGACCCTGGGAACAAACTCTATTGGCCTCTGGGGAGTGGAGGAAGAGCCCACTCTCCCTGCCCCAACTGGCTGTCAGGCTCCTCCTGGTTCACCTGCTTTCCAGGAAGAAATCTACGGTGTGAAGGGAAGGAACAGTGCCTGACACCTGGCCACCCACCACCATGACACTCCAGCACTATGTCAGCTGGGGGAATCATGGGGCAAGCAGGGGAGACAGGGAAAGCTGGGGTGATGTGGAATAATGAGCCAGGGGTGTGGACTCCCCTCCTTCGCAGTTAGGAGGAGGCCTCCATGACCAACCCCTTCCCCACTGGCATGGCTGCATCAGTGCTGGAAAGTTGGATAGGACTGGGCCTTAAGTCTCATTGGACAAAATGGTTCTTTGTTCTGAATCAGCATACATAAGAGTAGATTGTCACTTACTTGAGAATACGTCCCTTAACCTATAGAACCCCATTGAACTGAGAGGAATTTTCTCCCAACTAAACATGCTACATATCTGAAATAATCCTTTAAAACAAATCAAGGCTTTTTTTCATTGGTTTTGTGGTTAAACTTTGGTTTAACAGGGGTTTTTAAAATAAAACCACCAACACAAGCGTGAAATCTGAACATATCTTATCCATCAATATTTCTTAATCTGAAACAACAACCACTGTTCCATAGTTGCTCTTTGGCCTACACTGGCCTACACTGAAACAGGCCTGGGTTGATGATTCCAAGCTGTCATCACTTTTCAAACACCCTCATTGTGAGTACCACACTGTGTAACTAATCCAGCTCCAGTCATTTTACGTACATGCTGTTATACTCAGTTCCATTACACATAATTATTTGATATTGTTGACCATGGATGTACACATAAAAGAATGGATTCGCGATGATGATGATGATGATGATGATGATGATGATGATTTCCAGGTCAGGCTATAAACATCTGACAGGAAGGGAGAAAGATTGGTTTTGTTTTCAAAGTTTACTGTATTCTCCGTTCTACAATGGATAACAATTAACAGGCCAGTCCTACTCAACACTGGTGCAGCAGGGCTGCCAAGCCCACATTGTATCCAATGTTGCCGCTGGAGCCTCTGATGCTGGACAGAAAGTGGCAAGCTGACCTCAGCAGGACTGTCTAGGAGAATTTACCTGATGCAGAAGAATCAGAAGGTCACATGCACACACAGAGACATGCACATCGTAGTTCACACCTGGTCCGACTGTGGGCCAATATAGTACAGGTTGAGTGTCCCTTATCTGGACTGCTTCGGACGAGAGGGTATCCACATTTCACATTTCGGTTCCATTCCCCCTGCCCAGGAATGCCCTCCCTC
The DNA here is from genome assembly GCA_029204185.1 of Lerista edwardsae. NCBI lineage: Eukaryota > Metazoa > Chordata > Lepidosauria > Squamata > Scincidae > Lerista > Lerista edwardsae. The sequence goes on along the minus strand of JAJKFI010000027.1, from coordinate 8,944,334 downwards.
CCCACCCAGAAGGAGTGCAATGCAGGCAGTGATGAAACTTACCACTCGTCGGCGTCACTTTGCTGCCTCTGGGTGCATGGGACTGGCGCTGGAACAAGCGGGCGCCCATGTTGGACGTTCCTTACATCATGTTTGCAACACCAGCGTGGGCGGTACACTTATATTGCCTGCGCTGGATGGCTCAAATTTGAGCTCCCAGCCTGTAACTCATTTCAAAGAGTTTTCTCAGAGATTTTTCGTCTGAGTGTTATGTAAACTGCAGCTAACAATACTTCTACAGGTCAGGATGTACCAAGATACAACTTTACTCAAATGGTTTTTGATGGGAATGAGGGTGGGCACAGTCCTAAACTGAGTTGGGCCAGCATAAACTAAGCCAGCAAAGTTTGGCCAGCACAAGGGACACCGTAAAGTATGTTTGAACCACTCTCGGAGTCAGAGACCAATACACAGACGTGCATCCTCCCTGACTCCGACAGTAGTCCAAACATACTTTACGGTGTCCCTTGTGCTGGCCAAACTTTGCTCGTTTAGCTTACAGATTGCACTCTGTAACGCAGCCTCCTTTGGCCCAAAATGTAATTAGTGCTAGATAAAAAGTTAACCGACGAACAAAAAACCTTGTGAAGGCCTTTCCAGTTGAGAATTGTGAGGAAACATCATATCCACTAGGTGGCAGCATTAACTTTCTCTTGTAACTATAAATGAGGGATTAATAATAGCCTGAAATATGGTTTCATAACTGGTTAACTTGGGTTTGAATTGAACTGATAACCTGATATCACGCTTATTAACCTAAACCATAATATTTCTATTGGAACCTTGACATCTCAGTACCACAAGCAATGAGACCAATGCACAATGACATACGCAACTTTCTTCGTCCAGGAAACAGAAGCACAAATCTGTTGTCTGACTTGAAAACAGAGCCATAACTGGCTCAAAGCACATTGGGGTGGGGCAACATCACCATGCCCCTAGCGCCATCATCCTTCCCCCTGTACCTCCCCACCACACACTCCCCGCATCTGGAATTGCTATATTTAAGAGCATATCAGATGCAAGGGAGGAAAGGTGGGCCAAAAAGTGTGTCACCTTTCCTCCCCCCACTGTGTTCCACCACAACTGGTACCCGCTTCCCCATGCGGCATAGTAAGTACCCTTCTGCTTGAAAAATACTTTATAACCTCCTAAGTACATGCAAATATAAATATTATAATATTAAGTGGCCAGACTTAATATAATATTAAGTGGCCAGAGGAAAATCCAGCCAACATATAATTCCTTAAGGTTTGTCAGGGATGCCATATTGCCCTTATGTAATGGGGCTGAATTCAGAGCGCAATCTTAACCTGGAGTTAGGCCGGCATGGTTAGGCCAGCAAAGTTTGGCTGGTACAAGGGCCACAGTAAAGCATGTTTGTACCACTCTCGGCATCAGGGAGGATGGTGCACATCTGTGTGCTGGACTTTCTGATTCCAAGAGTGGGTCAAACGTATGTGTGCTGACCAAACTTTGCTGGCCTAACTGTGCCGGCCTAACTCCAGGTTAGGAGTGCGCCCTCAGACAGGATAACGGTTACTACAGGAGGATGTCTCAGCTCCTTCTAGGATGCTGAGACATCACAGAAGCCTCAGATGGGGTTAGAAATGTGCAAATAAATGACAATACGTGGAGAATCAGGGATTTTTGTCATGGTTTGTATACGTTTTTGCATTGAAGGAATTAAGCTTTCGGTTATACTTAGTGAAGATAAAAACAGGAAGTGGGGATTGCTTGAACCTTAGAGTCTATTGTGTTCCTCTCTTCCTGTCATGAGCAACGCAGGCTGCTGAAATCAGCACCTTGAAGAAAACAAAAGTGCCAATGGCTTGCTGGGCCTCTTGTGAGCATGTGGGGTGAGTGAGCATGTGGGGATCTCACTTTTTTTTACCACATTTCTTGCTTCCAGATGTCAGGAAGCAAACATTGATTCTTGCGTTTCACTGTTCAACCAACATTAGTTCCTAAACTTGGAGTTGGGGGAATGGGACTGCATGTATTCGATCAAATGCATGTGAAAGCGGACAGAGCAGATGTGCCAAGTGAGAAGCAATCTCAGTTTACATGGTGGGTGGTGTGAGGGTCCCAGGAGATCATGGATGCTTTCCACAGAGCACCTGTTGGCTTTTCCTGCTGTATAAAAATGCATATCCCCAGGGAAATAAAGATTAAATCCAGGGTAGTCATTTATATTAGGGGTTGGCAGAGTTCTGGCCTGTTGTGTTTCTCAATTCCGTAATTATTTGTAAGCTCCTCACTATTCTCTCATTGTCTAATGCAGTGGTTTTCAAATGTTTTCGAGCCCTTTACAAATCTCATAGGAGCCTCTGTGAACCCAGCTGGCATATGCATGGAATTCTGGGGAGTCCCAGAGCTCTGGTGCACACCTGGCAGGGGATAGGTGGCAGCCATTTATGGTCAGTGTGCTTGTGGAGCTCCTGAAAGGGCCTCAGGAAGCACCAGGCACTGTGAGAAACCTTGGTCTAATGGATGCAAGTTCCACAAATAATTGCTTCCTGGAGAAGAAGCAATAGCCCACCACTCTGTACTCTATGTACACCACTATGGCACTCTTGAAAAGACTGGGGAGGGGAAGGTTCCTTCCCAGCTGTACCCTGGGATATCCGGAATAACATCTGAGGCTGCTGGGCCCAGCTCTGGATGAGTCTTGATCTAGGAACACAATGTATTCTTTGTTTTCATTTTTATAGTCATCTGATGGACTTTATCTGTCCACCTGGGTACTCAAAATGGTGTACAACTCAACAATTCCTGTACAATAAAAACAGAAAACAGGTGAACTAGCAAAATCTCTGCCCTATGAACACACACACGGAGTACTTTTTAGAGGCTCTTCAAGCTGCTTCTAAGAACAGGGCAAAGATTTCCTATAACTGCTCACAGCCAGGTTGTCACAGGAAACTACGTTGGCTTTCTTGCAGCCTGTGGTTCTGTGCTTCCACCCATGTGTGACCTAATTCGGAAGCCTCTGTAATCACAAGGTACTGCAAGATGTGCAGAGTGGAACAAAAGGGGCCTCAAATGATAGCAAGTTCTAATTCTCCTAATGCCAGCCTGTAACGGTATGCACCACCTGCAGAAATTCACCCTGAGCAGACATTCTCATAACAGAGGTAAATTAATTTAAATGATGGCAAAAGCAGCACATGCCAAAATTTGGCCACAAAGCAAAGAGCCATTTTATGAGCAATGAGCCATTTTAGGAGCATTTGTGAGTCTAATTCTACTCAGAGGTAAGTCCTAATGCACTCAACAGAACATATTCCCACCAGTGGTGGGATTCAAATAAATTAACAACCGGTTCTATGTCCTTCAGGGTGGCCTTCAGGGCGGCCGCTGCCTTTCTTCCAACCTAAAATTAACAACCGGTTCTGCAGAACTGGTGAGAACTGGCTGAATTTCACCACTGATTCCCACCCCAAACAACTATGCACACAATGGCAGCCTTAGGGCGCAATCCTGACTTGGAGTTAGTGCCAGCACAGTTAGGTCAATCAAGTTTGGCCTGCACAAGGGCCACCGTAAAGCATGCTTGGACCATTCTTGGCGCACATCTATGTGCTGGCCTCTCTGACTCCGAGAGTGGTCCAAACATACTTTACGGTGCCCTTTGTGCCAGTCAAACTTTGCTGGCCTTACTGTGCCAGCCTAACTCCAGATTAGGATTGCGCCCCCAATCTAAAAGGAAACTTCAGAAGGCCAAACACAACACAGGCTCTAGCAAACTACTTATTTTTCCTTTTAGATGAAGACTTCATAGACAAAGGAAGAAAGATTCCCCCCTTCCCTTGAAGGAGTGATATTCAAAGAAAATGTTCCACATTAACGCATTTGCAAGGAATATTGGTGCACAGCAGAAAATAATGGTGTATGTGGGGAAGTCAATGCTCAGACCTGTTGACAAGCCTGATCTAAGGTGAAACAGCACTTGAAGCTACCAATACCCATCACTGCTCCTCATGAATTTGGGGCACATCCAGTAGTGTCATTCAGTAATGAGGAAGCGGAACGCTAGGCGGGACTTACCCCTTGATTGACAGGGAGCCCGCAACGCGTCGCCGTCTGCCATTCTGCCGCGGGGGCTTCTTCCGGGTGGCGCGCCCCTCCGCAGCACCCAGCGCGCCCCCCAGGCAAGCGGGCACCCCCTATGAAGCCAGGGGTGCCCGCGCGGCGCTCGGAAAGGCAGCACCGCGTCAGCAACGTGCAGCCAATCAGGCGGTAAGTCCGCCCAGCGTTCCGTCTGTTCATTACTGAATGACACTACTGGGCACATCCCCAATTCATTAACAGAGGCAAAGCGAGCTGGCACATGCCTCAGAAATATCATTCATAGCCGTCCCTTCTCCTTTGCACAGATGTATATATTTTCACATCAGATAAGCATATGCAATTTCCATATACCATAAGTATTGTACTGTATCTTACTGTATATACAGGTAGAGTGGATGAGATCTATGGAAATGAGAGTTCATAGGCATAATGTATATTATTTTGCTTTCTTGGCTTTCCTTGTAATTTAATTAAACATCAAATTTCATAACACATGGTTGAACTCAAGGTATCAAAATACATCTATTCAAATTTTTTTGTTCTAGTATTTCAAATACAATACAAACTCTTAAGATTATACTGTATTACAGATTTAACATATTGAATGAAGCATATGGAAAATGTTGTTTCTGCACCCGGGGAAAGAATAAGAGGACCCAACTACTGTGTATGCCCAGCAGGTAAAGATCTTGCCTGGGGCTGGTATACAGAAGTGATGGATGTAGTAACACAACCGAGTCAGTGGTGTCCTATGCAAATGTTGGTAGGTATTCCGGTTTTTCTTTATGCAGCCAATTAGCCAATATGGCAGTGCTAACTGGAACTTGGAGCAGATTAGGTCTAAGCTGTCGGAGTTCAAATGTTCATTATAGAGGCAGGTATTCCTAGGAAAGTCTGTAGGCAGAATAACAGGAGATGGAGATAGGGAATAGTATGGGAAAGGCTGGAAGAGCGGGATCCAAGAGAACACTCAAGGTTCAAAAGTCTAGGCTCCAAGAATAAGAAGAGGTAGACAGTAGAGTTGAAGAGGACAGAAATGGACAAGCGTAGAACAGGGAGCAATGGGAGAACGTTTTGGTCCTGTTCCAACATACTCTTGCCTACAACTGGTGACAGAAAAGGTGTCCTACATACAGTGCCAGCACCAGGCTGCTGTGGTCCTAAGGGCATGGCCTTGCCTTGGTCCCTCCAGAGTGCCCCCTGATGGCGCATTAGGTGCTGCCACTGAGAGCCAAGGTTCAAGGGTTGGCCTAGCCAGGTGGGTCCCCTTAGGGGCCTGTGTCAGTGTCCAATCTAGCCCATCCATTGCCACCCTAACTACAGATCCATGACTGAAACAGGAAGAAGACAAGCAAGCAGGAACTTGCTAAGGATGCATTGTGAAAGCGTATGCATACATCACAGAGGACGGTTCCCTTATACCACAAAGCGCCTCTGGCTGGGGGTTTATCATTCGTAGCATTATGTCTGTCCAGGCGTGTTCCTCCTCAGATGCCGCACATCCAGGATATACAACAGGGAAGCGGGGCAAGCTCTCCAGATGAAGCAGCCCTGAAACTGGAAAACTCTGGCTGTTACCTCCTGGCCTCAGAGTGTTTAAAGTTGTGGCAAAAAAGGGTGCAGAGCAGGAGTAGCTTGGCAGAACACAGCAAAGAGGGAAAATCCAGTGAAGCAAAATAAAAGAGGAAACCAATGTCACTATTTTGCACTATACTGTAGTTCAAGACAACAACAGACCATTGCTTTTACAAATAATATATACTGTACATATCTCTCCCGCCTCTCCAACTACTGGATGCACACAAATCTTCAGCACAGTCACTTTATAGAAATTGTTATTTCAAAAGTGGGGGAGTTAAAACTGGCCTTGAGGCCATAGGTCTGACATTTCCGCATGTCAGGGTTTCTCTCGCATGCGCCGTGGTGGCTTTTGATGAGGGCGGGGCCTGGGCTGAGGAGGCCCGGCCTGCAGTGGCGCTTCAGACTGAGGGGGTGGCGGCTTCTGTTGCTGAGGTGGCTGGTTCGAGACTCCACGGACTGGCGGCTGAGGAAGCTTCCGATATTTCAATCCATTTTCCACAGCAATCCGGGTTTGCAGTTCTCTCTCCTCAGCTAGAAAAAGGAGAAAAACACCACACCGTTAGTGACTACCTTAATAACAGAACCAGAAAGCAGGAATGAAGGAGTACCATTACTAATGATTGTTTAGTATAGTTATAATTTGTATAATATCTATACTAATTACAAATGTTGTTTATATTTCAGAAATCCAGCCTGCAGTGAAAGATGCCCTTCAATGCTATGTTTACAAAACCAAGTGGGAAGGGTGAAGAGAAATCTTGGGACAGCAATAGAAGAGAGACACACAAGGCAATGTTGCTTCTCTTGTTGGTAACAGGCCTATAAACTAAAACGCATGGTTCATCATAGACTGAATAGTGGCCCCAGTGGGATCACTGAAAGGAAGATCACAAGTCCCTTATACTGTGGCACCAGTGACTTCTGGTAGGGAATGTTGTAGCACTGCAGAGAAGAGGACCTCTAAACCAACTGTAAAATTGGCCGAGAGTTGTGTACGAGGTAAGCAAAGCTGAAGTTACACAAACACAGGATATGCGTAGGAGTCAGGCAGATGCTTAAGAGATGCAACAGGATACATGATGGGCAAGAGTATGCAACAAGGTTGCACACACCAAAGATCTAGTCAGTTTACAAGGGGGCACAATTATTTGTGAAAAAGAAAACAGTTTTTAGATTATAGGTGCTCAGCCAGAAAAAGTGAACTTGGCTTACCTTCTACTTTGCGTCTTTTTGCTCTCTTCTTTCTGATGCAGTAAATAAGCACAGCCAAAAAGACAATGAAGACAACTATACTTCCTCCAATTATCAGGTAGAAAAACATGTCTCCTATAGGGTCTAAGAGATGGCCAAGTCACAAGAAGTAACAGCTAAAGATGTATACATATCTACATACAGCATCATGCTATTTATTCCTTGCAGCTAGACAATTACTATCAGCTCAAAATTCAGAAGTGCCAACATGAGTCAGATTATGTAGGACACCTAAGAAACTAAAGTGAAAACCTGTAACCTGCTGAACATCCTGAGGCAGCTTACCTACCCATGCCAATCTCTGGTGCTTCTGGCTTGTGTAAGATCTTTCACACAACTATGGCCATCACTTGATATATTAGTTCTTGAAGACTTACCACTTGATCACTCCCTGCTGTATGTGTGAACTGCCTCCATTGACTGGCCTTGTGTCTGAAGAAGAGGTGCCACTAGGGTTTGCACTACCTGGTAAGAGCTCATTGCGCCACCCATGATGGACCTCTTCCCATACCAGACCATACAGAATAAATTACAATATCATATGTATAAACTAAATGCAATGACATCACTAGGGATTATTAAGAGTGCAGTCCTAACCTGGAGTTAGGTGGGCACAGTTAGGCCAGCAAAGTTTGGCTAGCACAAGGGCCACTGTAAAGCACATCAGGGAGGATGGTACATGTCTGTGTGCTGGCCCCCTCTGGCTGCGAGAGTGGTCCAAACATACTTTACAGTGTCCTTTGTGCCAGCCAACTCTGCTGACCCTAGGTTAGGACTGCACCTTTATTTTAATATATAACAGTACAGGTCATCCAACAAATCAAAAACCAACAAAAAACCAGTGGCCAACTTGATGACATTTACACAAATGAAAAGCAGTTTTAGTATTAGCTCTGATACATGGAAATGAGAGCTGACTCATATTATACAGAATTATACCTGAACAGTTGTTTTCTTTCTCAGTACGTTGTTTGTTAGCATTGTTGCTAGCCTCACAGATGAAGTGCCCAGAATGGGTTTTCAGAGTGTAGTTCACACTCACTCTCCCATCAGTATAGTCTTCAGTATTGTTCTGTTTCTTATTATTGTACAACAACACAAGTTTGGGTCTTGGGGGTTTATTGTGTGTCACCTCGCAGATCACTATATTAGCAGAACAGTTCACCAAGAGTTGTGGCCGAAGAAATTCTGAAAGAGAAGAACAGAAGAATATAAGAGACCAGCTGGATCAGGCCACGGGTCCATCTAATCCAGCATCCTGTTTCCTACAGTGGTCCACCAGTTGTCCTGGGAAGACCACAAGCAGGAGATAAAGGCATTGCTGTCTCCTGTAATTGCTCCTTTGCAACTGGTGTTCTGAGGCATTCTGCCACCGAACCAGCAGGTTGTAGAGTTCCTCCAAGTCAGAATGAAACCATGAAGACAATAGCATCCAACAGTTGTATTTATTAACCAGAATACAATGAACAGAAACTAAAATTAACTGCAAAGCTTAACTGGGCTCAGGTTGTACTGAAGTCCTTCCCAGATTCAAAGTAGTTGACAGATCCCTGAGATTCTCTGGGAGTTTGCCTTAAAGCAACAGTAGAATACGCATCTTCACTTTCATGCCCACATATACACATGGTATAATGGATCATGCATCAGTACTATTACAATAGTTGATGCTTTATAGCCCAATCCTAAAGAAGTTATGCCAGCTGAGCAGATTGCACTTTGCAGCTGTCACAAATGCAACACTGCCGGAGAGTGTGGTCTGGAAGAAGTAGTGGCCGAGTCTGTGCAGCAACTGATGCAGGATTCCTACCACCTTCAGCAAGGTTTCTCAAGGGCCAGGAAGGAGGCAAGGAGCAGGCTGAATGGGGTGGGTTGACTAAACAAAGTGGTGATGGAGCAGGGAAGAGGGCAGATTGGGCCTGTGGTTGCAGGTTCAGAAGCAGTCGCCGCCGCCAAATCCTGACCACCTTCCCTGGTCTGATCCACCTTCACAGGTCAATACAAACTTGTGCCAGCAGTATCACTGGCATGAGTTAACCCACAGAGCCCACAGGGACTTACCACAGAACAAGGAAAGAAATGTTTCAGTTCCTTACCAAGAAGAGGCATCCCAAGGCTGAAACTCCCCTGTAGGATTCGGTGGTTGCTTTATTACAGCCACTGTATCATCATGTAGGGTGTTCAGTGGATTGGGCTGCCCATCAGGACTGATCGCATTTAACCCATTGAAAGCAGCAGTGTTAATTGAGAGCCTGATTTTCATGGGGTCCTGCCCTTTCAGCAGCAAGACGTTCAAGATGTCAATGCTGAAAGGGTGGCCCGCATTATAACTGAGGTCTCCCAGCACCATTTCTTCACCAGTGTTACTTCTCCTGAGGCACTGGGAGGAAGAGACAGACGGAGGCCTCAGAAAGTAAGGAACACTGCAGGGAGAAAGGGCAGATCTTGAGGCAGATAGTATTTCTGGGGTGCCCCCTTGTAGTTTTTAGGGGGCTGGTTGTGCAGCAGAAGTGCAGAGCATTGGCAGACCAGGCAAGCGAAAAATTCTGGACGCTTTTTACTTTGCCGCTTGACTTTTATCAGTCTGGCATGTCTCCCAGAAACTGCAGAGATAACAAAGCAAAATAAAGATTGCAAGAACACTGGCTTTGAGATTTTTCCTTCGGTGTATTTATACAAGACAGTGCAAAAACAGACGACGAGAACAGTTACAGCAATACAGAAGCTGAGTCCCACACAAGGAGACTAGCACATGAGTAGTCCAAGACACCTAGTAAATTATTACCCAAACGGGCAGCATGCTTCGCTGCACACGGGTTGAAGCACAAGAGAGTATACAGTCACCCTGTCTACTTTTATTCAAGTAAGCACCAACGGGTGCCTGTTGCTGGGCGTGCTACTGCCCAATCAACGATGCCCTTTATATCTTGAGATTAGAGCCATTAATTAGTCTTCAGCTGCTGAATGACTCAGCAGTGTGTGACTCATTATGGCTTTGTGCTGACTGCTAGGCCACTTTGGTTTGAGGCCTAGCTTCTTTGGCCTAGTAGTGGGCATCCACCAGTAACTCTCCTATTACGAGCAATATTTGCATATTTTCTCTTCTGTCATTTGTACCTAATGAGTTACCAGGTGAGAATGAAGTACTGACTTCTAATGAAGTACTTATCAATTTCCCGTAACCTTTATTGGCATAATACGACAACAAAAATACAAAACAAAACAAATATGATAACATGATAACAAGAAAGAACAAGAAGGCAAATTAACAACAATGGATGACACCAAGACTAAGGTATAAAAAGAGCCATGACATCAGCAAAAAAACTAACAACAGAATTTGTATTAAAAAAAAAGACAGCGATCTCTCAGAATTATAGATAAAAGATTAAGGAAGGACAAAAAGAGGGAAGAAATCCAAGGCTCAAGAAATTTTAGGCGAAAGTCACCATGAGCCGGACACTTCAAAATAATATGTTCTAAAAAGTCGGGGCAGAATTGGCAAAAATAACAAGCACAGTAAAACGAAGGAATATGGGAACCCCCTTATACCCCTTCCCAAACCAGGAACCACCGGGGTTAAACTTTGAAACCATCAACTTAGGGGGGGAAAGGAGAGCCAAACTTCCTGTAAACATAAAACATCACATCTCTTGACAAAATAAAAACAAACAAAAAACAAAACCAGACTGCCCTAACTTCCCCGCCCACCCCACTACATTCCAGAAAACAAAATAAGGTACCTTTGCTGCCCTTTGGACAAATACCCGCTAAAGGAGATCAATTATTTGCAATAGGAGAAATGGTCCAGCTTATATCGGTTGCCACACAAGGGTTCGGCAAGGACAAAATCGGGGCCTTAGCTTCAGCCTCCACATTTCTATAAAGAATATCACTTGAAACTCTTTGAAAACCACCTGAACTTGAGCCCACATTCACAAAAGGAAATAAGTTAGTTGTTTTTTGAGAATAATGAAGTACTTATTTCCTGTGATGTGTGTGATGTCCCTCTTAACACTCCCCTTGCTGAGAAACAGGGAAGGCTGGCAAATTCACTCTTAACAGCCCACAGGAGAGGAGATATAGACCCAGGCCAGCAAGCAAGGAATAAGGGTGAATGGTCTTACAGCCAGCTACCCAAGCAAAGGCAAAAAGGCAAAAAAACCCAAAAACTGCTGGCGTACATACCCCAGCCCCAAATGACCTGCTCAAAATTTCCTGCATTGTGCTCTGGTTTCTGCTTGGAGCATCAAGAAACTGCTGCTTACTATACCACATTCCATTTACCCCAGCATGCACTGCGCAGTCTGCACATGTTCATAGTTTAAGCAATCTTCCTCCTGTTCCTGCCCTTCCTCCTCCTGATCCCTTACTGAAAACTATTTGAAAACTGCATCAAAAGTAAGCAAAAGTGGTGTTATTTTGTGAAATGAGAGGTTTTTTGCATTTTGATATAAATATAATTTTATATAGCAATTTGAGTAGAAATTCTCGTTATTTAGTATTCTGTGATGGTCACCAAAAAAAACCATCCCATTAATAATAAATCCTTTCCCTTTTAAACATTATTTTGTTCACTCAGCCATTCCATTTGATTGAGGAGCTCCTGGATGGAATATTCTCCCCCTCCCAAATATAATTCACTAGAGTTTGCAGAGTGTGACACCTCTCTGCTTGAAAATGGGACATGGTTACTCTAGTGGGATGTCACACCTGGCAAAAACATTTTAGAGGTGACAGAATGTGCTGACTTGTTTGACAAGTGCAGGGCTTCAGGGAATTTTAAGGTGTAGTCAAACCGCATGCAGGAGTGTCTGCCAAAGTCAAAAGTGTAGCTTTTGTTCCACTGTAGATCTGGAATTTCATGGGGTAGTGGTGGTTGCTTGTGATTATGCTGCTCCGGACACATTTTGCATCATTCAGTCAGTTGTTCTATAGACTCAGCATCTTTGCCTAGTTAGTACATGATCTACTGTGGCTCTTGATTTTGTTGTCAGGATATTTTAATGAAGAGCCATGAAGCATTTCTGTTCTCAAACTGCTGGGTATAAAGCTCTTGTCATTAGCCACCATCAAGCCATCCTATAGCAAAACAACATGTTTTGTAGACTAGTACAGTGTTTCTCAAATGGCGGGTGGGTACCCACTTGATGGGTCATGACCTGATGTCAGGTGAGTCGCAGAAAACTGGGAGCAGCCATCTTGGAAGCTGCAAGCCTTCCTCTTGCTATATTCCTTTTGTGAGTGTTAATAGTTTGAGGGTTTTTAAAAATTTTGTTTTTAGTTCAGTGCTTTTACATAATAGTTTGTCCTAATCTTGCTTTCTGTCACGGACGTTTCATGGTAGTGCAATTGCTGCAGTCCAAGAATGCCAGTTTGCATTTCAGGAATGTCATTTTATTATGTCACAATGAGGGCACTTCCTGCTTGATGATGTCTCTTCCAGCCATGACATCACTTCCAGGTTAATGATGTCACTTCTGGTGGGTCCCAACATGAGTACCATTCTAAAAAGTGGGTCCCGGTCTAAAAAGTTTGAGAACCCCTGGACTAGTACAATCATAGCAAGGTCAATAGCTCAGAACCTTGTCTTAAGATTTGCTTCAGTTTTGACCTTGGAGCTGTAGTGAGAGTGGATATAGGATCTACCAGTCAGATTACTTTCTCATTTGCAGTGCAATCATCTGGTGGTATGATGTTTGCCAGGACTACTCTTGAGAACATATCTGCAAGTTGGCCTCTTGAGTGTGCTGAAGGCCCAAAACATATTTTTGCAAATAGAGCAGCAAACATTGTAGCCTTGCAGGGGGCTGCTCTATGAGTTTAGCGCACACTACTCCAAGTAGCTTGTGGTCTGTTTGTACCATTATGCACACACATAAAAGAACAGACGGAACGTTTTAGCGGTTAATGCAAGGGTGATAAACTATTTGTGTATAATTTTTGCTCTTTTTCAGTCAAAGCTCATGATAGACATATGACCCACGGCCATTGCCTGGGAGCGGACAGGACCCTGAATCATCTTGGGTGCATTGGCTTGAAATATGATTGCCCTTTGGGGGATCATAATGCCCCTTTCTGAACCTGTTCCAAGCACCACTGCCATGTGATACAGTACTGTACTGTCTCATAATAATTGTCCTAGTGGGGCTGTCTAGGTTGCTTACTTTGGTGTATGTACAATAATCTTTTCAGTACAAGGGCCACATTGTATCTTTTACACATTTTTGCAGGCTGAAAAAAATCAGTTTTATATGAATAAGTTTTACTTGAACCTTTTTGTAATCAGCCTGATATGCTTCAGAACAAAAGAGAAATGTAACAATTACAAAGAAACAATGCTGTGTTTAAACTGAGAAATGATATACAGGTGTGCCAGGTATCCACTGATCCAGTATTCACGGTTTCAGTTATCCACGGATATAATGGATACTGGGACGCCTATTAAAAAGATAGGGAAACATGAAACAAATCTCTTTTTTTTGCTTTGTTGTTTCCTGGGGTGTTCCCCTATCTTTAAAAAGGTGTCCCCAGTATCCATGGTTTCAGATATCCATGGGGGGGGGCGGGGAACAGAACCCCAGCAGATACCGGGGCATGCCAGTATAATGAGTAAAAATGTCAAACATTAGCAAATGCGCTGACAAAAAATCAAGTTGCTGTGGGCTGGCTAATATCTTGTGGCGGGCCAGATTTGGCCCCGGGCTATAGTTGGGATATCCCTGGTGTATAGGTTACTGGAAAAAACAAAAATTCATCACCATATTGTTCCAACTAGTAACAATGTGAATAGCCCAAGTGTCTTTGGAGATTCATGTTCTAATCAATCAGAATGCGGAGTTCCAAAGTCCCACAGGAAATTCTAGTTCTAACTAGTCAGAATGCAAAAGCACTGGATGTTTTATAGCTCATTCTAGTTCTTACAAGTCAGAATGAGGATCTCTGAAGATGCTCTGGAGCCTCACATTTGAACTAGCTGGAACCAGAAACCTCAAAAGGATCAAGAGCAGAATTCACATTTTAAATAGTTGAAGGTAGTTCTGAAAATTTCACATTGGGATGGGATGAAACTGTCAACCACCTCATATGTGAATGTCCCAAAATTGCTAATACGGATTACAAAAAATGACACGACGATGTGGCAAAACTCATACACTTAAACACTGGGCCTTGTGCCAGAAACACATTCGACATGGAAAGAACATGGTAACACCAGCCTGAAAAGGTCCTAGAAAACCAGAAAGTCAAGATCTTGTGGGACTTTAGAATTCCAACAGACCGACGCATCAGAGCGAACATGCCTGATATTGCACTAATAGACAAGGACATCCGATTTGTAACTTTTATTGATGTCACCATCCCGGAAGACCACCGCATGATTGAAAAGGAGATAGAAAAAATAGACAAGTACCGCGAATTGTGCCTCGAAACTATTCAACTGTGGCTTAAACATGCAAAAGTGCTGCCTATCGTCATTGGCACACTAGGAACAATATCCCTGAACTTTGATACATATTTAACACAACTAGAAATACCAGCAATAACACCTGCTGAGCTACAACGGACGGCTGTCATTGGAACTACTTCGATTCTTCGCCGATACCTGCGAGATTCCTAGGTCTCTGGTTAACCCCTGCTAACTGGGCAAGAGGCACTTTTTCAAGTGGTGTCCTCTTATATTTAGCAGGGGGAGAGCAATTGTCCCTCTTCACCCCAGCACAGTGTCTTTTTCGTGGCTGTTGCTGGTGGTGTTCTCCATTCTTTTAGATTGTGAGTCCTTTTGGGACAGGGAACCATTTAACTTTAATGTTACTATTTGCCTGTAAACTGCTTTGTGTTGAAAAGCGGTATATAAATACTAGTGATTGATTGATTGATTGATTGATTGAGACCCAACCTTCGCAGGCAATGCCAGCTAGTGATTCTGTGACTTAATTTTTGTGTTGTAATACCATACGTCATTAGCTGTGTATTTTTTTTAAAAAAGAATAAAACTATATATATGCTATATGCTGACAATTGCTTGAATTTTGCTATCGTGCTGCTTAATTCCTTCTGCTGAGAGGTTGTGCTCCATGAACTTTACCTTAACTGGGTTTGAACTTGATATTCTCAGCTTGTGTTCTCTATATTCATGACCTACAGCTTGGACACATTTCCTGGACTCTGCTGCAGGTGTGATTTCCATGAGCATTTTGGTGCCCTGCAAGGCTTTACAAAGATCCATGGCATTTTGCAAATTTATATTAATTCCAGCTCCCTGAACAGTCTCTCTTTCAGTACCATGGGCAAAAAACAGAAGTTTTGTCCCTGATCTTCAGTAGATCCAATTTCATGGTTTTTTGTTTTTTCCTAACTCCTGTGATAATGAATTGATAATGCTCATTTATTTGGGGATGGCAACAGGACCAGAATAAGGGTGGGGCTGCTAAAGGGTGGAGTGCAGCCTCTCTTGTAGATGGTTTGTACAGTTCTTTGTGCTGGTGCAGAGCACTTCCTTTCGGAACGAACTGTAGCAGCCTTTTCATGGATTATACAATTGGTTTTTTAATTCTTCCACATTGAAAGAACTGTAGGCTGGATTGTTTAAAAGGCACAATCTGGTGAAAGGAAACCTTGACATTTCACTTACAGAATTTTCCCCTTCATTGACTAGCTGAACAGGTAGATCGCACACTTCCTCGCACCTCTGTTGAACCAAAATAATTTTATTGCATTCTTTTAGAATGCTGCTCACGGCACCCCCTTCCGAGGCCGGGGCAGGCGATCACCACGGCCCAGCCTCGGAAGTGGCTGCATTGCATCGCGGCTAGGTGTTGCAAGGCAGCCCTGCCCCCTTCCGAGGCCAGGGCGGGCAACCTTCTTCCTGAGGTGCCAGCGATGCCTCAGGAAGGAGCTCATTGGCTTGATTGCGCTGCCCTCGGCTGGGTTTGTTCGCCACTGGGCCAGGCGCGCTCCCAGCCCAGCGCCAAACATGGGGTACCCCAAACATGGGGGTACACCACTCTTTGGGGATGCCCAACATTGTGGGTGCTGAGCACCCATTGCAAATTATTGTGGGTGCTGACAGCATACCGGCACCCACAGAGTTGGCATTACTGCAGACAACTAAAAAAAACCCATATTTTCTTACTTGTACTTTCTGGTTTAAAGAGTCAAGCCCAGCATCAGTTTGTGAGACCTTCTGGACAAATGTTGGGGATTGAGTACCCCGGTTGAGCCCACCAGTGCTGCTACGTGCACTTTTAAAAAATGTCCTGTCTCTCCCACCACCGCCCATCTTGATGAGCACACTTGAATGAAAGGAGTGCTAGTTTTAAAACTAAAATGTTAACAATCATGTGGTGAAGATGTTAGGGATGACTGATATCTCTCATCAGTAGCAATGTCACCAACAGTATCCAGTATATGTCCACGGCATTTGGGCAGCCACATTTCAAGAGCCCCCGCAATTAATCTTTTAGTGGCTATCTACTGATTTTGTTCCAGGCAGCATCTTTTCAGAGTGTAAGCCCTTTGGGAAAAGGATTCATTTTACATTCATGTCTATGAGTGCCTATATACTGTATATCTTTAAGAAGAAGAGCTATGGCTGGAAAAGTCACATTCTTATTTGCCAACAAAGCACTTTCTTAAGGGAAGAGGCCAGGCCCAGTATGAGAAATGACTAACTGGGGCACATTTATTGTGTGTGCGCACACAGACATCCAAGAAAATCTGGAAAAAATGTACGGTCTTCATTGATATTCAGAAGCCCAGGAGAAGACCTTCAGCTTCAAAATACAGAATCCTATCCAACTGAGGTTGCAATCCACGCTTACTATCCACATTAACTATAATGGGACTTCTGAGTAGACATGCCTAGGACTGAGCTCTTAATCAACCTAGAGGGGACCATTCTGGCAAAGTGGTCTGTGTCATCACATTGGGCTTCGCACTCTGGGAGCCCCCATTCTGAGGCAGAGGATGGGTCACCCGCTGCCGCAGCAAGCATCAGTCAAACTGGGAAGGCGGCAAGCAAAGGCTCTTGTGGGCCTGCCCTCCCTCACCTGAGATTGTGTGGCCCAAAGTAGGCCTTCCAGAAGTAGTTGATGGTGATGTAATCACATCACTGCCAATTATTTCTGGGTGCCGCACATCATGTGCAGCACCACAAGCTGGCTTGCCCTAGCTGCCCGGTGAGTGGGAGACTATAGGGAGGGACCACATTGGGTCCTGCCAGTCCTCACGCTAAGCCTCCCAGACAAGCACTAGCTTTAGCACAGGTATGGGAGCACAGGTGGAGAGCCACCTGTGCACCAGCTGAACTTGGCTGGTGCAGGGGAGGCTCTGGCCAGGAGGGAGGGAGGAACTGGGTGGGGATGGATTGTGGAATTGGGTGAGCATGGGCTGGTGGGCATGCGGGCCTAGGGAGGGAGTGGGCCTGGGACGCAGCCATTAGGCCGCATCCTAGGCCTCATCCCTAGGCTGTGCAGCCCCGATTCAGGCCGCACAGTCTCCTTGGAACTGTGCCTGTGATTTCACGGGCGCAGATACAAGGAGCACATTGGGTAGGCTTGCTTCTCCATAGGTGCAAGGAAATGCTTGCTATCTTTCTCTTCATAAAGGCAATGCAGGTTTGATATACATTTTTAAAAGGGAGAGAGAAAGATGCTCCCTTTTGGGGAACCAGTTGAGTTTAATTTAGAGTGTTTTAATTGTTAATTTATATTTTGATTTTTAGTAGTTATTTTGTCCCTTTTATTAGCTGGGCTAGTTATTTAAATATATACCATTCTGATAAAAGTCTTTCTATTTTTATTAGAGAACTAATTAGCTCACACATGGCTAAATTGAATCATTCACTTTTTATGCTTCATTTTACAAACACACATTACATGTACACACACACACACACACACACACACACACACACACACACACACACAGAGCCATAGTATGGGGGCACACTTATCTGTGTGAATTGGCCCTGGCCCTGCCTCCCTCTAGGGACAGCCCTGGAGGTGGAAGTGCCCCATATTGTTGACAACAGTAAAGTTGGGAACGAATTAGAGTGGAGCGAGGGGGGGAGTCAGTACGAGGGAAAAAATATCCAGGGGATAGGGTAACATTTGGGCTTGGTCCCAGATGCCGGAAGGGCTTCATCCAGGCCCAAATCCTGTGGGGGAAATCTGCCTGACCCTCAGACGTTTAGGTAGAAATACTGTATTGTGCTATATGGTAATAAACTAGGCTTTCCAAATGCTCTAAGCTTATCCTTGCACAAAACAAGATATGAGGTGACCTCAGAGAAAATCCGTTTAAGAAAAATGAATGCCAAAAGTATTTTGTTACAGGCCTATCATAATCTCCTAGCTAGGCTTCCATCTTAGTGGAATTTTTGTTTCATTTTGATATGATACAAGACAATGAATTGTGATATGAAGATAACAAGGATTTCAGGTCTTCAAATTGTCAATGTACCAGAAACAATTATAATTTGAAAATGATAAAAGAGGAGTTCTGCTGGATCATCCCAAAGATCCACCATACATAGCAACCAACCAGATACTTCCAAGTATTCCAAGCAAGAAATGAAGGCAATAGTCTGACCCCACTGTTGCCCCCACATAGTAGCATCCCTAGAGGGGGCCGAGCACTAGGTTTTGCAAGGTACCTTACTTTGCTGTGTAAACCGCTCCTCTCCCTCAATGTCGTAGCCGTTCTAGGTTGTGAACACTACACAAAGACATCTCCTTCTTGTTGCTACTGCCATCTGGAATGGCTATGACTGGAAGGGAGAGGTTTACACAACAAGGTGAGGTAAGCTGCCTTGCAAAACTTAATGCCCCACCCCATCCCAAGGACACTACTGCCCCCACAAAAGTGGTAAAGTAAAATGGGATGCAGCAGAATTCAGTGAGGAGGAGGGGGGGGAAAACTCTCTCACAAATCGAGAGAGTTATGTGAACTCACCCTCAACAACCAAAGTAACCTTCTTACTCAAAATCTCCACTCCATCATTATCATGTGCCTCCACTTTATAATTTGTTCCAGCATCTCCTTCAGTCAAATTTTTTATCTTCAGCGTCCCATTGGGGAAGATATCATATGAAGATAAAATATCTTCATATTTTGGTATTTTGTCTTTGATACGTGCAAGTAGTTCGCTCTTCTTAAACCATCTTAGGTCTGCTGGTATCACTTTGAGAGGAGCATGCAGAAAACCTGGATGACCCAAAACTCCATAAACCACAAGATTACGACCCTTGTCAACTGCAACAGCATCTGCAAACAAAAAATTGCACAGTTAAGTTCAAATGGTGACCCATGAATTTTGCACTACTGTCCTTAGTTTCATTGCTTAAACTCAATTTAATGTAACCTAGGATGCAATCCTAACCAATTTTTCAGCATTAACATAGCTGTGCCAATGTGCTGCGTTATGCAGTTGTGGGGGGCAGTCATGGAAGCCTCCTCAAGGTCAGGGAATATTTCCCTTTCCTCAGAACTGCATTACCCTTACCCCAATGATAAGAAAGTTGGTTAGGATTGCGCCCTTAAGCAGCCAAGCTTGTCCTCCCCTACATTATATTCAAAATTGTTTATTTCAATAGTGAAAAAATCCAAAAACATCTGAGCTACAAACATCTCCATTGAAAATGAGTGCATTTCTACAAACCCTCTACTTAGGGCGCAATCCTAACCTGGAGTTAGACTGATACAGTTAGGCCTGCACAAGGGCCACAGTAAAGCGCGTTTGGACCACCCTCGAAGTCAGGGGGGATGGCACACGTCTGTGTGCTGGCCTTTCTGACTCCAAGAGTGGTCCGAACATACTTTACAGTGTCCCTTGGGCAAACTTTGCTGGCCTAACTATGCCGGCCTATCTGCAGGTTAGGATTGCGCTCTTAGTCTAAAGGAAGAATTTTTGTGAAAAGAAATCTCAGAAATAACATTTTGCTTCATGTATAATCAGGCGCAATCTACTTGGACATTCTTCTACATATAAATGAGGAGTATCTGCCCAACGATGTTTTCACGTCAGTTATGCTTCAGATTTCTTGAACCAGCAAGATCTGGCTTCAAATCCCCCCAGTCATTACCTTAGGCTGGTCACTATCTCTCAGCCTAACTTACCGCATAAGGTTGTTAAAAGGAGGGGGAAGAACTAGGCATACAGCCCTGAGCCCCTTGACAAAATGGAGGCATACAAATGGATAAGAAAATTCATCCCTACGTCTAGGGTCAAAGTAAGAGGGTTGCATTAAGCAGGTTTAATACTGCTTAATACTGATCTGCTTGCTTCTTCTTTAAAATAAATGGCAGCTGGATTGGGCCCTCTTGTGAATGGGGCCTACAATTTAGGACTCTTTTCTCCTGTTGTGAGCTCATGTTTGCCATCCCGTGGCTGCCATTTGCATCAATTGTCTCCTTCCAAATAAAAGCAAACAGTAGCTGCTGGAGCCCTCGAGTAAAAACATGGTGGAGCAAGGGTTTAACGCACTCTCTACCAACATTGCAATCCTGCTCCACCTGCTATTTAGCTAAGAAAAAAGAAACACATCAGTATTAAGTACATGCTTTTAATCTGAGCTTCAGTATTTGCAAGGTTCATAAATTCAATAGTATGGACTCAGATTTACTGTATCTGAATTAACCTATTGACTCTGAAATGTGCAAAGATTATTCAGGGTCTACATGTACTGATAAATGCAACTTTGGTCCTCCTGTTTTTTTTTTCCTTTTTAAACAAATATCATGAGCAGATGCAAAATGGCCCAAAACTGCCACAGGAGGTAGGCGCTTTAGCATTTAGCTGCTGCTATAGTTAAATTGTGCTCACCCATTCCTTGTACACTATTTAGAGTGCAATCCTAACCTGAAGTTAGGCCAGCACAGTTAAATCAGCAAAGTTTGGTCGGCACAAGGGACACCATAAAGTATGTTTGGACTACTCTCGGAGTCAGGGAGGATGGCTCACATCTGTGTGCTGGCCTCTCTGACTCCGAGAGTGGTCCAAACGCGCTTTACAGTGTCCCTTGTGCCGACCAAACTTTGCTGGCTTAACTGTGCTGACCTAACTCCAGGTTAGGATTGTGCAATAAATAGTGTAGAAGGAACAATTTTAACTACAGCAGCAGCAAAATGCTAAAGCTCCTACTTCCTGTGGCGGTTTTGGGCCATTTTGCATCTGTTCATGACATTTGCGCCTGTCAGAGAAAACCCTTTTGAAATATAAATCGTATTTGGTGAGAAGGACATGATTGTGGGGATGATTACCAAAAACCACTACTCATAGCCATAAAAATGGGCAATTCTGCATGTCCCCTTCCTACAATTTTGTTTAAAAGAAAAAAAAAACAGAGACCTAAAGACACGTTTATTGGCAAATGTGGTTAGCTCGCAATCCTAGCTGCTTTCCTGTGGTTCAGTCACACCCATATTGCAAAATTTTTATAACAAATTTAAACACCCCCCAATCTTAAAGGGATAAAATGGTTGATCATTTTATGGAGACAGATTTTCAGCTTGGGAACAAAATATCTGCTGCTGTGTTTATTATTATGAAGAACAGTTCATATAATGCTTTTAAACAAAAACAAGTTCACAAAGTGGTTTACATAGGAAAATAAATTATCTCACATTTGGAGAGATTTCCCGCTACTAGAAGCACGAATGTTAAGTTTCTGTAAACTTACCTTTCAGGTAGAAAGAGAAAACCATCAGGAATTTAATTAGAAAAATGTTGCTCCAGTTCATTTTCAAGTCTGTATTTCCTATTTAGAAAGTGTGTTGCACACAAGAGGAAGAGTATATTCCAACTGAGCATGCAAGCCTGTCACCACTGACACTTCAGTGTGCCCTTTGCCCCTCCCCCAGGCCCTGTGTAGCCCTCTTTTGATCTGACACATACACAGCAGGGTACACCTGACTTTATTGCTATCATTTTCCGTTGAACATCCAGAAATGCAGGTCTTGTCCTTTTACTTTGAATTTTCCCTTTTATACATCGACTGTCTCCTTTTTGTTTTCCTTTTCAAAGCAGAACTGAAAGTTAAATGTCAGTTTTGATATTTGATATCTGGAGAAGACCCCAATCCTGAAATTTCTCCAACTTTCAGACTACAGGTCTAAGTGCTTCATCGTTCCTCATTGTAATGGGATTTATTTCCTCAGTTCCCTAATACACAAAGGTCTTGCACTGCAGAATGACTGTTCTCAAGATTTTCTTGTCATTTCGTCAAGTGAGTAGGCTCTAAGCCAGTGGTTCTCAAACTTTTTAGCATCAGGACCCACTTTTTGAATGACAATCTGTCTGGGACCCACCAGGAATGATATTCAGCCCAATCCTAAACTGCCCCAGCATCTGGAGGAAGAGCAGTGCCAAAATGGCGGCTGCTGAATCCTATGGGGCCGAGGCAGCTGCCTGAGACCCCTTGGGGCAAGGGACAATTTGCTCCTGTCATGAAACAGTTGTTTCATATAGATCTTAGTCTTGTAGTGCGGGTAGAAAGTAATAAAGAGGTTCAGTAATAAAGAGGTTCATGTGTAAAGAGGTTCAGGTGAGGGTGGTTGGCCTCTTTAGAGTGAGGAAAAAACCCTGGAAAGCAGAATCTCTTTGCTTTGCCTAGGGAAGGAGACATGAGGAAAGGTTAGCCCAGTGATGTCATTCAGGGGGAATGGACCAGAACGGGCGTTCCAGATCCTAACGGGCTCCATGGCTGGTTCCGGGTTCCCGACAAGTGTCAATCCAAAGTGAGTTCCTGTTCCTAAATCATTTGAATGACACCACTGGGTTAGCCTCATTGTGGTGCTGGAAGTAGAAGACAGGGGAGTGGTAGTTCTGTTAACAGTGGAAGATTAACTGCTAGGTTTCTGTTGCTTTTCGCCTGATATGAGTCCTCTCAGCCAATTCATAAAGAGAAGAGTTTTATTGTTTAGGAGAAGTCATTAAAATTGGGACCCTCCTAGCTGTAATATTTTAACTCGCCAGTTTTCTTATGGCTGAAGGCAAACTCTGTAAAGAGTTGGTGGCTCAAGAAAAGGAATATTAAGCCCATATGCTTTTTATATATATCTTGTAGTAGTTTTCTGAGATCTAGTTTTAAATTCCCTGTTTCCCTAGTTTTATTATCAGTGTGATTTGATGTAGTTATTATTTTAGGTTGTAGTCACTTGTTATTCTCTTGATGTTCGCTTTAATATTTCTTTGTTGTGCTGTGTTGGTTGTTTTCTGGTCTTCGACCGCAATAAATGATAAAAAAAATTTAACTGTTTTAGAGTAAACGGATGCTTTGTACTTTCCTTTGCAATTCTTTGTATAAATTAATGACACTTTTGGGTTTTATCCCTTTATCTTTGGGCTTTTCAGGGAGCTGAATAAAACCACTATTCCTCCCTTTTGAAAGGTGAGAGGCAAATTTCAAGAGAACATCATAGAGGGTAAATTAGAAAGGGGCATTAGCCCAGGAACTCATCCTTATCAAACTAGGTTCTAGGCTGGTGGTAGTGGCAACTAACAAAGGGAGGTGAATGTTCACTTTGCCTTTAACATAACAGCTCCCTTTTCCTGGGTAAAGTGCCAGAAACCCCAATGGATCTCCTCAGATCTGCCCCTGATATTTAGCAGGCACAGAACTGAGGAGGCTCATATTGGCCTTTCCAGCTAGGGAGGGGTACCCCAATCTCCTTCTGGCCCACCCTGTTCTGTGCCATCCCTTCCTTCCCCTGCAGTGGAGTAATAGTTACAGAGGCCTCTTCGTGGTAAGAGAATGTTTATCCCCTTACCTCAAAGCTGTATTGCCCTGACCCTGATGTTGGAATGTTGGTTAGGATTGTGCCCTTAGGAAGATCGAAGGAACCAGCGATTGACCCTCAGCAAGGCTAGAAATATCTCCAACAATTACCAAGAGTGGAAGTGTGTCATAAATAATAATAATAATACATTTATTTATATACCGCCTTTCTTAAGATCACTAGATTTCTCTAATGATTGAACTCAAGGCGGTTTACATAGGCAGACTTTCTCACAAACCCAAAGGTTTTTACAATTTACAGAATGTTCTATCTTCCAAGAACAACACTCCTACAGATCTTTCTTTCTGGATCTCGCCTTCTTTCTTTAGCCACCCGTCTGCCGTCTGCTGGCTGATGAGGCTTCCCTGCTGCCACCAGAGATGCAGCTGATTTCAGCACACTCCTCCTCCCACGAGGCAGCTGAAACTCAGCTTGTAATCAGCCGCAGTTTCCAAGGTCTGCTGCTCACAGAGACTTCCGGCAGTCCCGAGCTCACGACCTTGAGATCTTCAGGTGTTATCTTCGGGCAAACAGAGGCATTAACCCTCTCGGCTAAATCTTCTGCCCAATCCAAATGACACTTGGATTCCAGCCACGCCTAAAGAAGAGTATTAGTTGAGAGGATGACTTGCTCCCCAAGTTCCAGCTAAGGAGAGAAGGAAGAGGTGTTTTGATCTTTGCCTCCATATGCTAGCCATGTACTCTTCATTTGTTTCACATCCCTTATTGACAGCTTACTTTTCTTTTTCCAGAGTTTGTTTCCTTTGTTGTTTGCTTCTCTTGGACAAGACCTTCATTTGCTCCATTCCATTCTCTTTTTTTATCGTCTCCTTGACTCCAGTTGTGAGCTAAGCTGGCATCATCCTGGACCTGTGGTGGGATGGGTAGAAAGCCCAAGAGAATGTCCCAATTTCATGTTGTCCCAGGTCTGCATCTTCTTCACCTACTGAGTAAGGTGAAGGAACAGGTGCTTAACCACTCAATCGTTTGCTGTTTATCACTGGTATGATCAAACCATGCAATTCTTCCATAACTAGCAGGTGCACTACTAATCAACGGAAGGAACATAGATGTATATGCTTGGATGGGAATCATGCATCAGGCCTTGCTTTTGGGAAGGATGCTTGCTCTTCTCAGCCTTTTCTATTGGGAGACCTTATGCTTGCTAAACCTGTCCTACTGGGTTACTGATCAAGAGCCTACTCTGTATGGCTGAGCCCCTGGGGCGTTACATAATGTGTCCATCATGCTTCCTTTCTCCTATCTGTTCCTGTAATAGCCATGTTTAGGGGCCAGCATAGCCCCTAGATGCCACTGAATGCCTTGGCCATCATTATTTGAACAAGTATCTTCACCTGAATGAAAACCTGTACAAGGAGGTCAACCAGACACTAGAGGTCACAACAGAAGCCCTGGCTCGAGCATTGCTGATCTCATTGGGTTCATCTCAAAATGAGCAGTTTCCATATCTCAGTAATCTTTGACTTACAGGAACAGGAAACTGTGATACGATAAAAACAAACGATTCCCTGCACAATGGAAACAAAAGCCTGGTGTGTGTGTGTGTGTGTGTGTGTGTGTGTGTGTGTGTGTGTGTGTGTTTGTGTGTGTGTGTTTTCACATAATTTCCTACTGGGGGTGTAAGCAAAAAACCTAAAAACTGTGCAGTATGCTATTAATAAGTGTGTGATTAAACAGGAGTGATTCTAGGGCTGTCGGGTACCTGAACTGAAAGGCTGCTGACATGCTCTTGGTGGCAGAGCAGATTGCCTGGGCAGCTTCATCAGAGGTCCATAAGATACCAATCCTTTGATTCGCCACTTTTGTCCAGGTCAGAGGGGAGAGGAGAAGAAACAGGAATATCTGAACAGAAACCTAATAGTTTCTGTTCCCTTGTTTTGTTCCCTTCTGTTTCTGTTCCTGTTCACTGCAGGAAAACCAGCAGTGTTTTATGAAATATATCTGGCCCACCAAAGAATTTTACCCAGCCTCTGCATGTGTTGAGGAAGCTTACTGGATTTGAAAGACAGCAGCCCTGTTCAGGTGTTCAAAGTCAAGGGCACCGGTTAGCCATACCCCTATGCAATCATACTCCATGGCCATGAACCCTCTTCTCTCTGTGCTCAGCATGTGAACTCACAAGTTTCTTCGCAGGCTTGATCCAGGCAGAAAGTTTAGGAAGATTCTTTTGAGCAACAAATAGTTACATTTGTAATTATTATTTATTTAATTAATTTTAATTTCTGCCCAAGGGCACCCAAGGCGGCTTACAACATTAAAAGCAACACAATAAGCTACAATATACACAAATTAAAACAATGTTAAGACAATATTAAAAACAGTTAAAATTTAAAAAAATTGAAAAACAGCAAGCCCCGTGGATCCCACAACTTAAAATGTAAGGATAGAATGTAAAAAATGCCAGCCTGCCTGTCAACAGTTAAAGGCTTGTTTGAATAAAAAAGTCTTTAGCCCCCACCAGAATGTTGCCAAAGAGGGAGCAGTTCTTAGTTCTAAGGGGAGGGTATTCCAAAATTGGGGGGCCACCACCAAGAAGGTCCTATTCCTGGCCGCCATCACCTCTCCTGGTGGTGGCACAGTCAAGAGGGGGGCCCCAAATGACCTAAGAGTATGGGTAGGATTATATGGAAGGATCACTTCCCATCACTTCCTGGCAAATAGAAGGGGAAGAAATGGAAGCAGTGACAGCCTTTATTTTCCTGGGCTCCAAGATCACCGCAGATGGTGACTGCAGCCATGAAATTAAAAGACGCTTACTTCTTGGGAGAAAAGCTATGGCGAACCTAGACAACTTAATCAAAAGCCGAGACATCACCCTGCCAACAAAGGTTCGCATAGTCAAAGCGATGGTTTTCCCAGTAGCAATGTATGGCTGTGAGAGCTGGACCACAAGAAAGGCAGAGCGCCGAAGAATAGATGCTTTCGAATTATGGTGTTGGAGAAGACTCTTGAGAGTCCCCTGGACTGCAAGGAGAACCAATCGGTCAATCCTCCAGGAAGTCAAGCCTGATTGCTCCCTGGAAGGACAAATCCTGAAGCTGAAGCTCAAGTACTTTGGCCACCTCATGAGGAGAGAGGACTCTTTAGAAAAGACCCTCATGCTGGGAAAGATGGAAGGCAAAAGGAGAAGGGGGTGGCAGAGGATGAGATGGTTAGATAGTGTCACCGAAGCAATGAGCATGAAATTGGGCGAACTCCGGAAGCTAGTGGAGGACAGGGAGGCCTGGCGTGCTGTGGTCCATGGGGTCGCGAAGAGTCGGACACGACTTAGCGACTGAACAACAACAATATGGAAGGAGGCGGTCCCTCAAATACCCCGGACCCGAGCCGTAAGGGCTTTAAAAGTCAAAACTAGCACTTTGAATCAGGCCCGGAAAGGAACTGGCAGCCAGTGCAGCCGCTGAAGCAATGGCCTGACAGAGTCGAACCGATGAGCCCCAGCAACCACACGAACAGCCTCATTCTGCACTAATTGCAATTTCCAGACCGTCTTTAGAGGCAGCCCCATGTAGAGCGCATTGCAGTAATCTAATCTGGATGTCACTAGGGCGTGGGTCACCGTGGTTAGGTCTGCACAGCTCAGGTATGGTCACAGCTGGCGAATCTGTCGAAGCTGAGCAAAGGCTCCCCTGGCCACCACCGCCACCTGGGATTCCAGGAGCAACTGTGGATCCAGGAGGACCCCCAAACTGCAGACCTGCTCCTTCAGAGGGAGTGCAACCCCATTCAGAGCAGGACGATAGTCCAATACCTGAGTTGTGGCTTTCCGGACCAGGAGCACCTCTGTCTTATCCGGATTTAATTTCAGCTTGTTCACCCACATTCAGGCCCCAGCTGCCTCCAGGCAATGATCCAGGACCTCAACTGCCCCCTCAGAATCAGGGGGGAAAGGAGAGATAGAGCTGGGTGTCATCAGCGTATTGATGGCACCCCACCCCAAACCCCCGGATGACCTCTCCCAGCAGCTTCATATAGATGTTAATTAGTATGGGGAATAAGATGGAACCTTGCAGCACCCCAAACTTAAGAGGTGGGGGTGCCGAACAAGCATCCCCCAGCACCACTTTCTGGGATCTGTCAGCCAGGAATGAGCGGAACCACTGCAGAACAGTGTCTCCAAGCCCCAACTCAGCCAGCCGACCCAGAAGGACACCATGGTCGATGGTGTCGAAAGCTGCCGAGAGGTCCAGCAGGACTAACAGGGACGCACTCCCCCTGTCCATTCCCCGGCGTAGGTCATCTACCAAGGCAACTGTTCCACCAAATTCCATGCCGGGCCTCCCCAAGGGCCCAAATGCCCACACTAGGCTAACAAGTTTCACCACAGAGCAGCCTCAGAGATAGGCAAGAGGGAGGGGGTTCATTCACCCACTGGGCCTCCTCTCTTCCAGCAGCTTTGCTTGGGATCACCAGCTGGCCAGCCTCCTCCAGACTGCCCTCATCACTGGCTTAGCTCCAAACTACTCTTAGTCTAGGGGACGTGGTGGTGCAGCAGGTTAAACCACTGCTGCTGGGCTTTCCGACCGGAAGGTTGGGAGTTCAAGACTGCGTGATGGAGTGAGCTCCCGTTGCTTGTCCCAGCTCCTGCCAACCTAGCAGTTCGAAAGCACCTAAAAGTAAGTAGATAAATAGGGACCACTTCGGTGGGAAGGTAACAGTGTTCCATGCGCTACGGCGTATAGTCATGCTGGCCACATGACCACGGAAGCTTGTCCTCGGACAAAACACCAGCTGTACAGGCTTTGAAACGGAGATGAGCTCTGCCCCCTACAGTCAGACCATTTGGTTGTGGGGAAACCTTTACCTTTTTTACTCTTAGTCTAACACCAACAAACCCCACCACCAAACAATAGGCTTGCCCAAGCCACAACTGCCTCCTCCAATTGGTGGCTCCAGGGGCGTGGCAGACATACAACAATTCTTCACAATGAGCTTACCTTACCCAGTCTAGCAATCCATCCGTTCATCCATCAGTCCTTCAGGCAGGCAGTCCAGCCAGCATTCCATTAGTCAATCAGCAGTCAGTCCAGCCAGCACGCCATCCATCCAATACCTACCTGGTGCCCTCCTCCAGCACCTTACCAGGTGCCTTTCTCCAGCATCTTCCCAGGTTTATACTGAGGCCAGCCAATCAGTGTCTGTTGCTAGGCAGGCTCTAGCATCAGTCACACCCATCTGCACCTGTGCTGGCCTCCCTTCATAGCTTCAGCCTACAGCTGTGCATTCAGTTGTGTATATCTTTCCCTTTTTCCCTTGCTTTTTGCTTCCCTTCTTTCCTCAGCTATTTGTAAAGCCTCTTCAGATAGCCTTCTTGCATTTCTTTCTCTTTGGGATGGTTCTAGTTGCTGCTTCCTGTACAATGTTACACACCTCCATCCAAAGTTTTTCAGGCACTCTGTCTACCAAATCTAAGCCCCTAAATCTATTTGTCACCTCCACTGTATATTCATATGGGATCTAATTTAGGTCATACGTGGAGGGCCTAGTGGTTTTCCCTACTTTTTTAAGTTTAAGCCTGAATTTTGCAATAAGAAGCTCATATCTGAGCCGCAGTCAGCTCCAGGTCTTGTTTTTGCTGCCTGTATAGAACTTCTCCATCTTTGGCTGCACAGAATGTAATCAATCTGATTTCGGTGTAGACCATCTGGTGAAGTCCACGTGTACAGTTGCCGTTTGTGTTGCTGGAAAAGGGTGTTTGCTATGACTAATGTGTTCTCCTGACAAAACTCTTATCAGTCTTTGCCCTGCTTCATTTTGTACTCCAAGACCAAACTTGCCTGTTATTCCTATTATCTCTTGACTGCCTACTTTAGCATTCCAATCCCCTATGATGAGAAGGACATCTTTTTGGGGGGTTAATTCTAGAAGCTGTTCTAGGTCTTCATAGAAACGGTCAACTTCTTCCTCATCAGCATCAGTGGTTGGGGCGTAGACTTGGATTACTGTGATGTTGAAAGGTTTGCCTTGGATCCGTATTGAAATCATTCTATCATTCCCCTCTTAAAGGCATCCAGACCAGATTCCATCACCACCTCCTGTGGCAAAGAGTTCCACAGATTAACTACCCACTGGGTAGTGAGGAAGCTTGACTGTTTCAGCCCGCAGCAACCCATCAAAGGGGATAAATACAGTGCAACCTCAGTATCCGCTGGGGTTCTGTTCCAGAACCACCACCCCTTGATATCGGGATCACCATTTAAATGCCTTGAAAAAGAAAAAAAGTACCAAAATTGCAGTTCTTAGCTTTGCGTGGTCAAATAGTGCAGTTTGACCCCTTGAGGCTAAATGTAGCTCAAAAGATGCACTTCTGGGTCTCCCAGCATGGCTATATACTGCATTCAGTCATTAGAGGTGCTAAAGGGAATGAAATTATTACATAACAGTACATTACATTCAGCACCTCTAGTGGCTGAATGCGGCATACACCCACTCCACACATTTA
This sequence comes from Lerista edwardsae, assembly GCA_029204185.1. Lineage (NCBI taxonomy): Eukaryota > Metazoa > Chordata > Lepidosauria > Squamata > Scincidae > Lerista > Lerista edwardsae. Next base: position 8,914,150 of record JAJKFI010000027.1, on the reverse strand, counting down.
TTGTATTCAGTCGAACTCTTCAGCACATTGATTCTCTGTGAATTTATTATGTGTTTATTTTCTGGCCCATGACACTATGTCAGATATATAATGCAGCCCTCATGCCAAAAAGTTTAGAGACCCCTGCCTTAGACCCATTCAGATCTTCTGGGGAGTACACTTCTTATTTTTCATTTATTCCTATTCTCTGCTTCTTGTTTTTTTACAAGTTATTCAAAGTTACCTTCACAAAAGGCCCTGCTCTCTTGCTCCACAACTGCTAAGTTTACTCAAGGGCTTTGTCAAACGCTTTTGAAAGTCTAAATATAAAATACAAACTAGATCACATATATCCACACACCTGTTGATTTTCAAATAATTCAGGGCACAATCCTAACCTGGAGTTAGGCTGGCACAGTTAGGCCAGAAAAGTCTGGCTGGCACAAGGGACACTGTAAAGTATGTTCTGACAACTCTCATAGTCAGAGGCCAGCACACAGATGTACGCCATCCTCCTTGACTCCGAGAGTGGCCCAAATGCTTGTGCAGCCAAACTTTGCACGCCTAGCTTTGCCAATCTAACTCCAGGTTAGGATTGCCCCCTCAAGAAAATTAGAAATGCAAGACTTACCTTAGCAGAAACCATGCTGATTCTCCTTTAGCAAGTCTCATTCTCCTTTATGTTCTCCACCAAGCTTACCTTATACAGATAAGCTAACTGGTGTATAATTTCCTGGGTCTTTTAAAAAAATATTGATGTCGCTTTTGCTACCTTCCAGTTCTAAGAAAGGAGACTGATTGAAAGCAGTGGCATATCTAGAGGGGAGTCACAGCACTACATTTTGCAAGCAGTCGCTCCCCATCCTCTTTGAGGCCATTCAGAGCCAACATAGCCTCCATTTTGCTCTAGCTGCTGGAAATGGTTCCGAAGAGGAGGGGGAGTAAAAACAACAACAACAGCTGCTTGCAAAACTTGGTGCTGTCATACCCTTCTAGGTATGCCTCTGATTGAAAGGCCTATTTATTTATTTATTTATTTATTTATTTATTTATTTATTTATTTATTTATTTATTAGAAGATCAGACATTTCATATTTGAGTTCCTTAAAAATTCTGCACCCAGTGATTTGTTAATTTTGAATTTGTCAATATGCTCTAGAGAATGTTTGCCATTCCAATTTCACTTAGAGGACAATCCTATTCAGGACGAGGCTGGAACTGGCTGCTATGCAACCCGGGGCAAGAGGAATCTATTCCCCTTCTCTTGTGTAATGCAGCAGCTACCCATATCTGCACTGCTAAAATCGGCAGTGCAGATCCAAACAGCCGGGGTTAGGGGTTAGGATCTGGCCTAAGTGCCAGATCCTGGCTCAACTTCACTCCTTGGGCCAGTCCACCCACAGGCCCAACTAACCCCACCTTCCCCCTGCTCCATTCTGCCTCCGCTCGCCTTCCTCCCGCCCCCCCAAACCTGCAAGCCAGCCAAATGTGGCTGGCACTTTCCCGCTTACCTGGGGTGATGTGGACTGGATCAGTGGTGTCATTCAAATGATTTAGGAACAGGAACTCACTTTTGAGTTCAAATTCAAATGTTGAAAAAACAAACAAACAAAAACCCGGAAGTAGCCACGGAGCCCATTAGGATCCAGAACGCCCATTCTGGTCCATTCCCCCTGAATGACATCACTGCCTTTAACCCTCTGAGTGCCGGCCAACCAAGAAGAAAAGCTCTTTGCAGAGGAATTGGGAGGGGGGAGAGTGAAGTGGGCGGAGTCAGCCCTAATTTTAACTAGTGGAACTGAGTTCCCCCGCGTTCCCCCTGCATGACATCACTGGACTGGATGTGGCCACCATGGGCCATTGCGCTTCCTTGCACTGGCCCAGCTGACTCCTGGATTGGCGCAAGAATGCCTTATGGTACATTTGCGACACTGCTATGCTGGCGTATGTTTGGATTACTCTGCTAGTTCTTCAGACTCCTTCTCTGTGAAGGTCAGTTCTTTTGTATATACTCTTTGTATAGGTTCAGCTTGTCTCAAAATGCTTCCTTCTGACAAGGATTTCATTGGCAGTTCCCATTCACATCACACTTCCATCCAAGTTGAAATATGAGAGAAAAATATGTTTCTAACTGCGTATACCTTTCTGGAGAAAAATATGGGCAATGGTTTAAAAATGTGCAGCAGTCAGATGAATCTTTTCACAAGGGATGCAAAAAATGCAGGAAGACTAAAATGTTATTGTAAATTCATCTTCCTGAGTGACCATCAATCAGTTAAAAAAAAAAAGCCTGATACACTGGGCACACCAACAGCAGGTGAGGACATAAAAACTGCTTTAAGTGGTAAGTGCACAATCACATGTGATCTGACATGATGGAATAGGGACAAATTGCAGGGCACGGCCATGTTAGTCTGTTGCCTGAAAAATGACAAAGAGCCTTGTGGCATATCATTAAAGACAAATAAACTCAGAACGCAATCATTACCTGGAGTTAGGCTGGCACAGTTAGGCCAGCAACGTTTGGCTGGCACAAGGGCCACCATAAAGCGCGTTTGGACAACTCCCGGAGTCAGGGAGGATGGTGCACGTCTGTGTGTTGGCCGAGAATGGTCCAAACATACTTTACCGTGTCCCTTGTTCCAGCCAAACTTTGCTGGCTTAACTGGGCTGGCCTAACTCTAGGTTAGGATTGCACTCTCACTGTGGCTCACTGTGGCCTATACAACAAAATTGTGCTGGGATTTTAGGGTATTTAAAAAAAACTTATTATTAGGGTTTTTACCTACAGTTATTGGGCAACTGTAGGTAGATATTTGAGTAGATAACTCTAACATGTAACCCTGGCACTCTGGGGTTCCTACTCATTGGGGGTTACCCAGCAGAACATATAGGCCAAAAGCATAGGAAACAGTTTCCTCTTTAGAATGGGGGTATGCAAAAAGAACTAATCCAGCATGAACACTTGCCTTGTTGAGCCAAAGACGCTGTAAACCCGACAGAAAGGCAAGGGAATAGAAGTAGGCGGTCATACAAGTATTTTGGCACAGGAAAAGTGCATAGCAGGGTTTTGGTCAACTTCAGGACTAAGCCACAGTCTGAACCTGGAAAAAAAACATTGCTCAAACATCTGATGCTTAGGTGATTTGCTGCCACCTAATGGTAATGTTATAAAATAACAGTACTTTGCTTGGCTCTGTGCTGGGTATGTGTGAAATTGTGTAGTCAGGTCACATGCATTTTACTTGCACAAATTCAAGTGATTTTCACCTTATGCACTGACTTCAGAACCTATCTCTTTCATAAGATGCACCGTGACTGTATCTTAAGAACATAACTTCCTAGATATAATTATTGAAATGCATATACAGACAGAAGTAATATACAGTATCCCTTAGGTATAATAGTCTTTCATTATTAACCTTTGTTCTATTTTGGGTAAGCTTTTATTTTATGTCCATTCATAAGAGCCTAATAGGCGAAAGCCAAAGTGCAGCTGAAAAACAGATACAGCTGGACCAACAGACATAGAATAGATTTAGAATTGCTGAAGGATGAGCAAAGCAACTGCATGGACAGCCAGTGAAGACAGCAGGGCTAATAACTGGCCAAGAAAGGGAGGAAACCAGAGACAGGCCTAGTTATGTTTGCCATATTGGCAGCTATCATGGCTGATAGAAGAGGTGTTCATGGCTTGAGCTGCAGTGGGGCAGGGAGTAGTCATAATTGTAGCCTAAGCATATAGATATCTGCTTTAAACACCATATCAAAGTGGCTATCAAAGTATAACATCATCATCATCATCATCATCATCATAAATTAATAAAATGGCAAAAAAGCATCATAAGCAGCAGAGGCACATACACAATTAGTGGAAAATAATTTTTTTGAAATAAATATCAACAAAGAATTTTGTGGCACCTGAAAGTCGGTTTGTTGTGTGTGTTCCAACAGAGTAATGCACCCACTCCTTGAAATCAAAAGGTTTTCACCTTCTGCTTAAAAACTGCATGAGAGGGAGCCACTTGATTGGGGGACTGAGGCGGACTGCTCATAGGGCGACACATGGCCGCTGCCTGGGCTGCCATTTGTGGAGGAGCACCAGGATTGCTGCCATGGGTGGCCCTCCCTCCCTCCCTCCCTCCCTCGCATTTGGAATCACTCTTAAATGGAGCAATTCTGGGTGTTGGGAGCCTGGTGTGGTGGCACAGGGAGCAGGGTGGCAGTGCTAGGGACATGGTGAGATCCCACCCCAGGCACTGTCAGAGCCCAGGACAGCTTTGCTGGAGGGCCCCTGACCTCAGCCTGATTCCGAGTGGCCCCAGCCCATATCTCTGGGGTCCTCAGTGCACTCCCCCATCACAGCGCTACCTTTATCCTTTCTATATGACACCCAGGACCATTCCTTGGATAGTGCTCTGGGCAAGGAATACCTTAACCCCCTTCCCCAAATTGTGCAAATCTGAAAAAAAAAACCCAGTTTGTGTAACTTGTGCATGACTGTAAAATCCAGCAGCTGGGTCTTTTAAGGCTCGGAGAAGCATGCAAGCAGATCGTTAATTTTATGTCCCATCCTCCAACATGTGTTTCCTTTTCACTGCATCCTCTTCTAATGTAACGTTTTTCTCACTAAAAAGAAAAGTGTAGGTATGCCTAGCACCTAGGTGCTAAGCGAAGCACCTGAAATACCCTACCTACCCTGTTCCACCCACCACCTACCCACTCCCAATCGCCACTGTGGCAATTTAATCTGGCCACTGTGTGACACTGTTGTGTGACTTCTGGCAAAATCCAAACACTTCTGCCTGGGTCCTTCTGGCTCGATTGGCAGAACATGCCTTCCCCCAGCTGAAAAGTGATGTAGGCTTGGACTGTAAGAAAGTCAGCATGAGAGGAGTGCATGTGAATGTCTGATGGCTGTTATAACTTGGTATTTTGGAGATCAAATTTTGATGGAATAAAGGACTGATATGAAGGATAGTTTTGCTATTAAAGGACATACAACAGAGACAACAAATCATCCTATTGGTCCAAATTAGGGTTATAAAACAATTTTTATTAGGTAGGTACAGCATCATTAAAAAAAAAAACACAAACCACCTCAGCATGACCACAAATAAAATATCACCACAACATGAATTTTCCAGCCTTATATTGCTATACTCTATAACAGGAAAATGAAGCAGACAGGCAAGCTCTAACTGTCTGCAGAGCACTTCAAGCTGCTTTCTGTCTTGGCCCTCCATGCATCTTCTCTAGTGCAGGGAACATGCCGCTCCTGCATCACAAAGCGCAGCAGGATTCTAGACATTCACGTACTGTAGACCAGTACAGAGTTCAAGGGGCATGTCCAGGATAGGTGTCTAATAATCATACGTTGTCGTCATGATCTGGCAATAAGAGGTCTACAGGAAAATGAACGAGCAGGGTTTTGCACCTGTGTGCAGGTGGTACAAAACCTGGGCAGACAAGGCAACTATTGTTACTGAGAAATGTTATAAGAAGGAGCAAAGGAGGAAGCACGAACATCTGGCCCCTGAATCTATGACATCTACAACAAAGGCTGGAACCTGAACAGCATGTGGTCCTTATACAAGAAATACCAGCCAAGTCTAAGAGTGCAATCCTGCAGTTAGGCCAGCACAGTTAGGCTAGCAAAGTTTGACCAGCACAAGGGCCACCGTAAAGCACATTTGGACCACTATTGGAGTCAGGGAGGATGGCGCACATCTGTGTGCTGTCCTCTCTGACTCCGAGAATGGTCCAATCATACTTTACAGTGTCCCTTAGCCCAGCCAAACTTTGCTGGCCTAACTTGTTCCGGCCTAGCTCCAGCTTAGGATTGCGCTCTAAGCTTTTGTTTAGACTCCTCTGAATCTCTCAAAGTATATCTCAGCCTGGGTTCTATGACAATAGTGTGAATGCTGTTATTCCATCACCATTGTTGGCAAGTTCATGTGAGGCACCTTCTGGACTTAGCGTATATTTCCACAGCATCACTCCTTGGTACCAGCAGTTTCAGTCATAATTCCGGATGTCATATTGAGCTTCATGCATCATGGTAAATTTTTAACATGATTGTACATTAAGAACAACACAACACCCAATCCCTTTAAGGCATTGTAAAGCCTGCACTCAGAAGAATGCTAATTTGTGTTGCATAATGCATCACTTCTGAATAATCAACAATCAGGCATAAGCATACACAGAAAAAAGAGAGAAAAGGAAAAAAGCTCAAAGCTGACTTGAGGGAAAAACAATCTAAAACTGCAATCTAAAAATGTACTCACTGATCCACTAAGATGTGCTTCTGAGTAAATTTGCATTGCACTGTACATCATGCAATAGGTTACTTCCACTTTCTCATCCTTGAAATCAGACTTAAAAGATATGAGTTCTAAAGCAGGAGAAAAGCAGGATCGCTTTGGTGTCACAAATTCAAAATATTTCCTTTGAAAATGCATCTATGTGTGATTGCGATTATACAGTACACCCTTGGTTGTCAAACTCCTTGGGGGTTTGAAACCAAGGTAAGTGTGTGGGGAGGGGGGCAGGCAAAGGCAGCAGCACAATCCCCAGGACATTTTAATGCTTTTGTTAGGCAATATGAGGCCCGGGGAACGGAACCTCCCCGGATTCTGAGGCACAGCTGTACATTACAGCAACTGTCACGTGGTAAGGGTTGCTGCCAGTGGTGTCATTCTATAATGAAGTGCCGGAACGCAGGCGGGACTTACCCCTTGATTGACAGGGGCCCTGCGACGCGTCGCCGCCTGCTGTTCCGCCGCAGAGGGCTTCTTCCGGGTGGCGCGCCCCTCCGTGGCTCTCCGCAGCACCCAGCGCGCCACCCAGGCAAGCGGGCACCCCCTCCGAAGCCAGGGGTGCCCGCGCGGGGCTTGGAACAGTGGCGACGCGTCAGAACCGCGCAGCCAATCACGCGGTAAGTCCCGCCCACCGTTCCGGCACTTCATTATAGAATGACACCACTGGTTGCTGCAGTTACTTGGAACACATGAACACACAGGGCAAGCCTTAAGCCTATGTCGTCCCATTGGGCCCCATGCTTTGGAGAGTCCTGCACCAGCGCAGAAAGCATAGTCTCCTGCTGCAGCCAGGATCTCTGTGGACTGCAAGTCAGTGGGAGAGCAGAGCAGCTTTACCTTGGGCCCTCCCACCTTCCCCTGCCTCCACAATGGACCTCTTGGAAGCAGTTGCCAGTGTCATTATATCCCCACCAACCATTTTACAGGTGCCATGCGTTGCATTTGGCACCACAAGCACTTTTCTTGGTGAGTGGAGGCCCCTGCAGGGAGGGTGGGGGGCCATGGGAATGCCCCACATTGGGCCCCTCTGCTCCTGGATCCGGCCCAACATATGATGTACAACTACTGCAGATCACTCCCTCATATTATCATGTACATGCTTCATTATAAGTGAAGCTAGTGCTCATGTGAACTGAGCAGATTTCTCTGCAAAATGGCCAGCTAAGGATAACAGAGGGCCTGCTATTTTTCCAGGCAGCAGCAGTTAAGTCATGGTGTTTAACTAAGGGCCAAGGCAATCACACCACAAGAAAGGTACACTGAAAGATACTTGCATCTCCTGAGCCTTTCATTTGAAACATGACGCAAGCACATCCACCATAAAGACAAGAAAGCGATGAGACACCTGCTCTAAGTTTATGGACTTGATGTATAGGAAGTGCTTGCAACACCAAAAACACTACATGAATGAATGCGAAGAATGATTGAATGAAGAGTGATTGAAGAATGGCTTTGTCTAGGATTCAATTTCTGATGCAAACTCCATCCTCAAAAGGAAAAATATATGCAGCTCTACGCTGCCAGTTACTCATATATGATGAGCTAGAACAATTACAGGGAAAGACTTTGCATCATTCCCTCCAAAATAGCACACAGCGGTGAGGGTAGGGAACCATTTTCTCACTTTGAATGAGAACTGGATGGAATACAAAGACTTCTAAGCTGGAGTTTAGTTCATGTCAGGGCTGGATTCAGAAGATCCAGGTATATCCCTGTGACACCCCCCATCCCCACCCCCGGCCCAACAAAGGCTATTGTCTCTTCACTGCCACCATTCCTACTCGGTGCAGTACATACAAGAAGGATACAGACAGCTTAATATAAGAACATTCTCAATCTGCATTCCCTGCCTTTTCCAAGTCAGGGACCCCATACGGGTGTCTTAAGGGCTCCTAAAATCAAAGAGCTTGAATTGATTCATATAACATCCCAGCAGAATGAATCCTACTTTTTAACCACAAAAATTTTCAAGAGCTACATAGGTATGATTCATAACATTCCAATATTTTAAATCCCAAGTTGCTCTAGAATTTACTAAAGATCCTGAATCCTGATCCTGAATTTAGCATGAAATGCTCTGAGATTTCCATATGGTGGGTTGACAGTTGTGTGTTCACACTTGAGTAGAATCAAAAGGGATACGGAACACCTGGACTTCTAGGACTGAACTCTGACTCTAATTGCCATTAGGAGAAGGAGCACCACATTGAACTGTGAGGGCAGTTTTGAGAGGTGGGTTTACAGGCTTTGCAGGGTTTCTGTATGCAGGCGATTTGTAAAAAGCATTGTTATGATGAATGGGCAGCTTGGAATGCAGCAGCACTGATTCCCCAGGCTGCAGTAAGGAGGGGCACATCTGATCAGCCATCAACAGGGTCAGGAAAACAGTCATCCACATCTTCCAGGGGTTCACTGTCAACCATAACCTCTCGAAACTCTGTTCCAGCCTCTGCTTCTGCATTAGGCCCTGGTTCTACCTGAGGCTCCACTGCAGGACTTGGATCCGTCTTGGACTCTGATCTAAAACTCTGGCAGCTCTCTGGACCTTTAAGAGAGTAAGTTAGAAAGTGCTATAAGATATATCATGTCTTAGCCAAAACTTTATACAGGCCTTTGTCTTTCCTTGCCATTAGTGGCTGTAATCAAAGCTAACCAGTGGCGTCACTAGGGTGTGTGTCACCCGGTACGAGAGAACAGCGTGTCACCCCCACAATGGAGCCCTACCGTACCAGACCATACAGAATAAGTTACAATGACAGGGAAGGTATACAACATTTATTTTCGCTTTAAGATCCAGATGTGCTGAATCAACTTGCTTTATTTGTATCGCAAATAGTTAAAACAAATTTAAATCGAACTCAATAGTTATATTAGCTATTGTCTAATGGAAGGAGTAATTTTTGCTATCCGTGATGTTAACCTGGGCCAATGGAGTTATTGATTGTATTGTATAATACGTAGACCAAATTATCTTGTATTTTAGCTTATTCAATTTGTATCTAAGACTTAAGATTTTTAATGTTTTCTTCTTTTTTGTATGCCGTTAGGTCTAATAAATAAATAAAATAAGTTATAATATTATATGTACCACCTAAATGCAGTGGCATCAGTAGGATTTATTTTAATTTATACCAATAAAGATCACCGAACAAATTGGTAACAAATTGGCAAAAAATCAGTGGCCCACTTGATGGTGTTTGCACAACTAAATAGAGTTCTAGCGTTAGCTCTGATACATGGATATGAGAACTGAAACATCAACAGTATTCAACAGTATTTATATACTGCTTTTCAACACAAAGTTCACAAGTTTACAGGCTAATAATAAAGTTAAATGACAAGTTAACTTATTAGATATTATCATTAGAAATTATTACTATTAATAATAATAATAATAGATATTATTAGTTACATAAAAATAAAAATAAAACAAAACATACTAACACCTTTTAAGTTCCCTGATGTATCAAAACAACATCTCATTGGCTCTCAGAAAAAGCAATTTCATTGGTCAGTTTTGAGTTAAGACAATCCACTTTTTGTTACAGAAGGCATCTATGTTTTGGTTTCTTGGTTTTTTTGGCTATAACTTTTGATAGAACACAGATTCTTCAACACAGTTTGTTGTATTGCATTCTGCTGTACATTCCAAATCATATGGTGTATAACATTATGGTATTATGTACCAAGATTGCACAGTTTTGGGGGTAGTGGTTTCATCCCCCCTGTGTGCTTCGCCCAGTATGGCCCACACACCCCACACCCCCACACCCCCACGAAGCTAACATTAAAACAAGTTAACCTCATCTCTCTAGATTCAATCAAGTTTACATCTGCTTAGGGACTGTTTACACAACACAAACCTTTCAAGGAAGCCATTTGAAGCAACTTTGGTACAGCAACTGCTTCACCCGACCATCCTAATGTGCACAATATCTTTTAACGTCATGAAGAAACTCTCCATACAATACAAGCCATCCATTTGGTGAACATATTATAACTGCTATGCAGGGGAGCAGCCATCACACAAAAGCTATTTCAAGAAGCTTTCTTGTAGCAGTTAAAACATGCCAAGTGGCACTATTCAAAGGTCACCCGAAAATAATGAACAATACATTTTGTTCATCTGTTCTTCCATATGTATCTTTGCTATTGAGAAATAATTGCATAGAACTCTGTATCTACCAGGATTGGGGGTGCTGGCAACAAGGGCATCAGTAGGTTCACAGTGGTCTCCATTAGGAGGGCTCTTTGGTCCTTCACTGGAAATAGCAGACAGCGTTACCCCCTCATCCTTCTCATCTTCTGTAGGAAAACATAGCAAGAGCTTAAAAGGAGCATATCACATGTATCCTTCCCTTCTTAATATGAGCCAGGTGGAGTTTGTCAGCCAACTGCCTGCCTTTCCAACTACTCAAGGCCACCAACAAAATCCACAAGCAATGGCATATAGATTCCCTTCAAAAAATGTGATGCAAATTGAAAAAAATATTTATACCCTAAAAGGCTTACATTCTAAGATTAGATCCAGTGGAGGGAGAGAAAGCAATACAAGTAAACAGGAGAAGAGAAATATAGGATGTTCTGTATAATAATGGCTAGGGATGGGGTTTTTTGTTGTTGTTGAAAACCGCTTTTTGGGCTTTAACAACCACCTTTCGGCAGTTAAAATATCTGAATATAGTGTTTTACATATCTCCATTTTGGTGTTTAAGATATTTTCCAGAAATTAAATTAGACTACTTTTCCAATTAGAAATAATACTGTGGCTGCATCTGCTGACACTATATCACTTATATATCCACCTAGTACACTTTTAAAGCATTTAAAATTAATAAAAATGAGAACTTGGATTCAGAATGTAGAATAAAAACACATAACACCACAATTTGCTATTTTAATCAAGAAATTTTGGGGGAAAAAATCACCAAAAAAGCACACCCTTAATAATAGATCAAAGCAACTGAATAATTCCAGTCAGAAATGGGCAGGGCCTTCAGTTTTCCCTCTGGAATTATTTTCCCACCTGGATTCTGCTGAATGTCAACAGCATATGCCCAACCGTATTTGGAAGTGTGGAGGCCTTTTCTGGAAACAAATTTGCCAGAATTCAGTGCATTCCAGAGGCTTCATCAAGCCTGCAGAGGAAAGCAAGGCATAAAGATGCTATCTTGCTTTGTTGTTGCTGAAGGCCTCAGGTCTTTCACAGTGAAATTACTTATGGTGAAACGTTGGCAACTGTGATAAGAACTATCAGAATCCAGCAAGTTCCTGGATCCCTTCCTCTGTTTTGGCACTCAGGAGTAGTGAAAGGCTAAGTCTTATCAGGTAGACTTGATGAGAAATTTGATAAACAGACCAGCTTGCTATTTTGCTATCTTAAAAAGATTCACGCCAGCAAACAGCCACTGAAAAATGGACTATGCCAGCCATTTTCAACCACTGCCGTGGCAAATTGGTGTGCCATGAGTGTTCCACAGGTGTGCAATGGGAATTTTGGAGGTCATTTGTTAGTAGGGCCAATGGGGACTGTGAGCCACCAATTTTTGAATTGTCAAAAAACTGATGGTGTCCTGTGACCATTTTAGTACCTTCACAGTGTGCCATTAGGTGAAAAAGATTGAAAATTGCTGCACTATGCTGTGGTGGAACAAATTGTATGATGTAAGAGATTGAAAAATTACATTATCAGAGGCACGGTGAAGAAATGGACAAAACTGGCGAAGTGACCAGGAAGTCACTGTAAAATGACTGTAAAATGTAGAAGTGATCTGTAAAATGGAGAGATAATACTTTTGCAAAAGTGAAGTAAGGAATAAAATCTAAAACTTAAGGTTGGATACAATGCAGGGCTACCTCCCTGGACTTGAGGCAATGCACCAAATCTTGCCATAATCATAATCCTTATTATTATTAATTAAAGGTAAAGGTTTCCCCACGACCGAATGGTCTAGTCGTGACCGACTGTAGGGGGCAGTGCTCATCTCCGTTTCAAAGCCTGTAGAGCCGGCGTTTTTGTCCGATCATGTGGCCAGCATGACTCTACGCCGTAGCGCACGGAACGCCGTTCCCTTCCCACCAAAGTGAAGTGGTCCCTATTTATCTACTTGCATTTTAGGTGCTTTCGAACTGCTAGGTTGGCAGGAGCTGGGACAAGCAACGGGAGCTCACTCCGTCACGCAGTCTCAAACTCCCAACCTTGCGGTCAAAAGCCCAGCAACAGCAGATTAACTCGCTGCGCCACCACGTCCCTTACTTATTAATAAATACATGTATATGCTACAAAAAATAAAGCAGTTTATATAGCTAAATAGATGAATTATTTTGCAAAATATATTATTTTGATGCTTTATTTTGATTTAATGCAGAATAGGAGTCCGTTAACTCTTATTAATGACGTCTTAGAGTTCAGCTGCCATTGCCAGTTCTTTTGACTCCTGTATTCAAAAAGGAGAAGGGGAACACCTCCCCCCCCCCAAAAAAGCACAGAGGAGACAGGAACACCCACTATTCTCCCATTTTCCACATTTCTGCTCAATTCCCTTCTTCCTTTTGATGTCAACAAGAAGGAAAAAGGGGGGAAGAGGCAAGTGCCAAGCCACTGCCTTAGGTGACTTTCTAGGTGACCTCACAAGAACTGGCCTTCGTTAGTCAAAAGTAAAGATAAAAGTGACTGCCTTCTGCCTCGCTGCAGAAACTATGTCGTTGCCACACAGAAATCCCGACTCACCTGCAGGCACTGGAATGAAATTGTGTCTGGTTTTCATGCAGCAGCATGTGATCAGTGAGGCAATAATAGCCAGAAGGATAGCAGCCCCTCCACAGGCAGCCAGGAGTAATATGAACAGAGGGTGCTTTAGCAGATCTGTTGAAAGAAACAGCTTGTTGTTAAACTGTTAAAAGTGGGGGCACCCATGTTTGTCATCCTAATCATAGAACGAACACTGATGGAAGGAAATGGCAGCCCAATCCTAAGCTGCACTGGAGCAGGCAGGCCAGCAGGCCTGCACTGCATCCAGTGCAGCTTGGGAGGCTCCAGCCTCCCCTAAGGGTTTCTCGGATCTGCGCCCATGAAATCGCAGGTGCTGGTCCAAGGAAGCTGTGTGGCCTGAATTGGGGCTGCGTGGCCTGGGAATGAGGCCTTGGATGTGGCCTAACAGCTGCATCCCAAACCCACCCCCCTCCCCAGGCCCACTCGCAGGCCCACCCATCTTCTGCCCGCACTTCAAACGGTGCACTTCAAATGTCGGACCCAAGGTGAAAAAAGCAGCCTTCTGAGGCTCAGGCAGGCCGTGCATGACCTCCCAGAGGCCTTTTGGGTTTTGCCAAAAATCTGGTGTCTTTCTAAGGCCTTCTAAGGCCCGGGGAGGGTGTTAATAATTTTGTGCCCCTGGGTGCCTGTTCTGCCGAATTCCCTGCCGGGCCTCCCCAAGAGCCCTGATGTCCACACTAGGCTAACTAGTTTCCCCTCCAGAGTGGCCTCAGAGATAGGCAAGAGGGAGGGGGTTCAGTCACACACTGGGCCTCTTCTCCTCCAGCAGCTTTGTTTGGGATCACCCACCAGCTGGCCAGCCTCCTCCAGACTGCCCTCATCACTGGCTTAGCTCCAAACTACCCTAAGTCTAGCACCAACCAACTCCACCACCAAACAATCGGCAGTCAGCTTGCCTAAGCCACAACTGCCTCCTCCACTTGGTGGCTCCAGGGGCATGGCAACCATATGTTCCCAATGGTCTCCCAAAACAACCTTACCTTAGCCAGTTCCTCAGTCCTTCAGGCAGTCATCCAGCACTCCATCAGGCCAGCACCTACCTCGTGCTCCCATCCAGCCCCTTCCCAGGTGCCCTCCTCCAGCACCTTCCCAGGTGCTTTACTGTAGCTCCTGCCTCCAGCTTTATACTGAGGCCAGCCAATCAGTGGGCTGGCTTTAATTCATCAGCCACACCCATCTGCACCTGTGCTAATCTCCCTTCATAGCCAGAGAGCTCATCAGCCTGCAGCTGTGTTCCTGCTGCAGGAGTTCTGGGATTAACCTTATAACCCCTGGTTTATCTGGACAAGGGCCATTGCTGATACCATTATCTCCCTGGGGTATCTCCTGCCTTTTCCAATACAATGCCAGATGGTTTAGCTAGGCTACTGCACAGAACATGAAGGCTTAATTACTAATAAATTGTAGAGCCAATATAGGCCACGTGTCCTATGGAACGTAGCATGCTTTTCTTGCAGACATACAACAATGTGACCTACATTGGCTCTACATTTGCCAAAAAAACAGTGTAAATCTGGTTTCTAGTATTAAAACACGTACAGAGGTCGGGGAAGCGAAGGGAGGTTTCGTTAGTTGTTTAGTATTTTTGGTCACACAGATACATTTGGACATGTACGCACATTTCAAAACCTTACAACACAGCAAGACCTCTATTTGCTGATTCTTGCAACGACAGCTACATCTCTCTACATTTGCAGTTGGAATGAATGCACAGTCATTGAACCATAAACAGCAACACCATGCACGACTGCTTGCAGCTAGCAGTCTGTGAGCAATCCATTGACTGCAATTCATTCAAAACATTCACTAAGTAATGGATGGCAAAGAAATGAAATTAGATTGTTGTTTGTTCAATCAGTGTGGTCCAGGGTGGAAATGTGAAACAGTAGAATACATTGCCCACATTAAAGCGTATTTACCCAGTTCACATTTATGTAAATGAGGCCAGGTGGGAGATTTTATGGTAAGCTGCTAATATTATTGTGCTAAGTATATCTAGGCAAGACTTCCAAGATTGGGAGTGCAATCCTATACTAATCCCTACATAGCAGGGCTGTATCCTAAAGCACATTAGGAGGCAGCAGCAGCAACGTGCAGGACAAGGGGAGATTTTCCCCTTGCACCTGCGTAAGCCCCGGTCACCCCTATGGGCCTGCTTGGATCTGCACCTGCAGCTTTGCTTTAGGATATGGCACTACAGCCATCCTGTGTCACAACCGCCATCTCTGCTCACTGTGCCGCCCATTTGCTACCATGGGTATTTTTGCGCAAAAGTCTTTTGCCTTTT
>JAJKFI010000027.1:8852277-8884313 GCA_029204185.1 Lerista edwardsae | reverse complement strand
TAATAATAATAATAATAATAATAATAATAATAATAATAATAATAATATTAAAATATATGGAGATTGTAGATGCAATTGCAAATATTTTACTGCAGCTTCACATACAGCATATATGCTTTAGTTGATGATGCCAGAATTGAAGGTTATGTATATTTGCAATGACAGTAATATCCCCCACCCTCAGAGTAGCATCAGTGGTTCTCAAACTTTTTAGACCAGGACCCACTTTTTGGAATAGCAGTCTTGTCAAGACCCACAGGAAGTAATGCCATTAACCTGGAAGTGATGTCATAACCGGAATCAACTATCACTGTGTTATCACTGTGACACAATAAAATGACACTCCTGGAATGTAAACTGGCATTCTTGGACTGCAGCAATTGCACAACCATGAAATATCTGACAGAAAGCAAGATTAGGACAAAATATTATGTAAGAGCACCGAACAAAAAAACAAAATTTAAAAATCTCACTTCACACTTCAAACTCTCAACACTTACAAAAGGAATATAGCAAAGTAAGGCCTGCAGCTTCCAAGATGGCTGCTCCCAGGTTTCCGTGACCCACCTGATATCAGGTCGCATCCCACCAAGTGGGTCCCAACCCACAGTTTGAGAAACACTGTCCTAACTCATTGGATTTAACTGGTAGGTCCAACGTGACAATTGAAATTCTATTGGATCCCCCTCCCTTCCCAAAACCTAGCAACTATTTCTCTAAAACCTGCAGGACTAGCTGAAGGTCAGGACAACTCTATTTTGTCTCTACCACATACAGACAGAGAGGGGGAAAAGTCCTCACCATGATCTAAGATGTGACAAAAATAGCCTTCCGTGAGAAAGGCAGTGATCTGAATCTCCAGACATCTGCAGGCCAGTAGAGAGAGAAGCTATTTGCAATTAGAAAGTCACCCATGGGTGCACTTCTCCTTTATATTTTAGGCCAGCCACTGAGCAACTGCATCTCTGCATATGCTAATAGCTTATTTCTCTCCCCCACCCTCACAAAATGCTTCAGAGTGGGAACTGAAAACTGGGTAACATTCAAGAAGGTTGATATTCTGGGGGGGGGGGAAGAAGCAGAAGAAAGCGATGAGAAAAGCTTCTTAGGATATGCATTTTTTTCTTGATATTTCTCAAAGCAGGGTCAAAATTGTTTCATACAACTGGCCAAATGATAATCACTTCCAGCCCTCATCAGGCACCATGAATGTTATTATGCAGGAACTGACATCATGAAGCAGGGGATGACCAGAAATAAGCATTACGTAGGAACTCAGCCAGAAATGACAGAAGAGAAAATGTGCAAATCTTGATATTTTCAAGATATGATAAAGCTCAAGAGGTGATAATTGGCCTCTCCCAGCAGCAGCAGCAGCACCAGCTGCTAAACATCAAATGGACCTATTATATGGGCAGCACTGCTGAAAGGGTGGCCGGCATTATAATTGAGCTCTCCCAGTACTGCCCTTACAGCAGTGCTGCTTCTGCCAATAGGTTCAAAGCTCAGCAGCTTATGATCATGCTGGCAGAGCCCAATTACCATAGGGGCTGGCTAAAGAGCTTCCACAGGGTATAGCTAGCCTGTAGGCCTGATGTTTACACCCATCGTGGATGGTTAACCAATCAGTGTCCTAACTGCATTTTATCTGTCTTGCAAGCTTTAAATTGTCCAAGCTTTGCTTCCAATCCTTCTCAAGTGAGGACCTCCTGTTTCCAAACGGTACTGCTCTCCATCCTGGTGCTAGTCACCCCCTACCAGGCATGACTTTCCTATGTCCAATACTTTTCTTCCCCGGTTCCAATCTACCTCCTCTCTGCAGGCTCTCCCCAACAACGCAGTATTGTTCCACTCTCACCTTCTCCAGCACGGTCTGTTTCTACTATCTATTCTGAGAGAAATCAGAATAGAATGTAGATCTATTCAGAGAATGTAGGCTGGACGATGGAGGGTAGGCAGTGGTGGAAGCCTGCAGTGCTGTCCCTGTGCAGCTCTGTGGTCCATTTGCTCACTCACCCAGAGACCCCACTTGCTCTTCCTCTCTGAATTTCTAATTAGTATTAGATATCTCCTCTGTAAGAAATCAAACGAAACAGGTTTCCAGGCAGCAGCAATTTTTTGATGTGAGAGCAACATCATGGAGTGGCTACTAAAGTGTCAGCATATTATTGGAGACCCAGATTCAAATCCTCACTTGGCCATCAGACTTGGGAGTCCAGCTTTAGGCCAGACCTTCTCTCTCATTTTAACCCATCTCACAGGATTACAGTGAGAATATAATGAAGCGTGGGGGGGGGGGTTGTATGTTCCTTTGAGGAAGGGTAGGATTAAAAACAACAACATTTAAGGTAATGAATAATTCCGGTCAAGACAAAACAAAAATAACCCAGTGTACAATTTATTAAGAAAATCTTAATTTCAAATTAAAGGAAAATAAAAGAAACATAAAATAATGTTCTACAAATACACTGATTTAAAATATTAAATAACATACATCAGATTGAACAACGTAATATTTGCAGAAGTTATTGCCTCCCCATCCTCCACATCATTCTTGGTGCATGTCTGAGATTATCTGTGTTGGTGGATCAGGCCCGGGAAGGAGGGGTGGGAAATGGAGTGCACTGTGTTGTGGATCCCACCCTCTTCCCAGGCCTGATCCATCCACCCCACCTGTCGCTGCCCTTCCTTCGCCGCTGCACCTTGCATGCGCTGGCCCCACCAGTGTGCCTAACCTTCATGCTGTTGCAAAGTGCTCTTAGCAATGGCATGAAGCAGTGGTGTCATTCAAATGATTTAGGAACAGGAACTCATTTTTGATTGGCACTTGTCGGGAACCCGGAACCAGCCACGGAGCCCATTAGGATCCTGAACGCCCGTTCTGGTCCATTCCCCCTGAATGACATCACTGGCATGAAGGCCTGGCATGACAGCAGAATGCACATTCCACAAGTGCATCACTTAGATGGCAAATTTAAAATCAGCAATCACTTTTTTATATATATACAAGCTGCTATATAGACTGCATCTTCTGTTGTTTGAGACAAAAGGCGAAACGTAATTGTCTTCTCAGGTGATTTCATCTTCTCTTTTTCCAACTTATACAGGAACCACATTAGTAGCAGAAATACACTTTCCTTCTTTAGTTCCATTTCAATGTCATTTTCACAGAAGGCCCACAATTTCTGGAAAAATACAGCTGTCACCATCATCCACTGAAGCACAATCCTCACTTTTTGGTGGAAGAACAGAGGCACTGCAATCGTTGACATCCACAAACAACAGTTATGATAAAGATTTTTCTTTCCCTGGATTAAAAAGAAATATATACAAAGTGCACCTATAAGATACGTCTAACCTGAAAGGGTACTCATATATTACACATTACAGACCATTTCCAGCAATGACCTAAACATTGTAATGCTCCATTGGCATATCACCTTTGTGTTTGCTGTTCCCCCATATTCAGCCCCCCCCCCAATTCACATCAGCAATGTGTGGAACTTCTGCATCACAAGGGATGGGGTAGATAAATTTTGGAAAAATCGCTTTGCACACAGTGAAATGATCTTCCAGGTTTATGCAATTTTTGCAAATTTGAGGTAAAGCACAGAATTCAGTTATCTTACTTTTGAAAAAGTGGGTGATGGATTTTGTTGGTGGAATGTACTTTTTGGATATAATTGAAGGACTACAAATAGATAACAATGACAGTTTGTTTCACCACATGGTTTAACCTTCCTGGAAACTGAGTATCTGATAAAGATTGTGATAGAGTTGCAATTCTTGGACCAAGGTAAATTACTGTTCCAAATCTCATTTTCTAGGGCTACAATCCTAAATATACTTGGGGTGCAATCCTAACTTGCACAGGAGTAGGCAGGTTGGTAGGCCTAACGCAAGTTAGGAGGCAGCTGTAGCTCCCCACAAGGCAAGGGATATTGTCCCCTCACCCCAAGGTAAGCCCCAGCCAGTCCAACAGGGCTCCTTGGATCTGTGCCTGCTATTTAGCAGGCACAAGCCCGGTGAGCCCACAATGACCCGGATCAGGGCCACACGGCCCAGGGATGGGGCTTGGATCCAACATAACTGCTGGATCCTGGCTCTTCCCCCCTCCTCAGGCCACCCTGCCCGTGGTAACGCCCTCCACCCTGTTCCCCCCTCCCCCCACCCTGAAAAGCTGGTGGTGGATTCCATCACTGGATCCTGAACCCCATCATCACCATGGGCTGCTCCAGGGTCCATCAGCAAAATAGCCCTTCCCCCAAGGAAACTCCTGCAGCTCCTGCAGGATGCAACAATAGCCATTTTGGTACCGCTATTTCTCCGGGAGTCTGTGTTCTGCCAAAAACTCCCTGCTGGGCCTCACCGAGGGCCCCAATGACCACACTAGGCTAACTAGGTTCCCCTCCAGAGCAGCCTCAGAGATAGGCAAGAGGGAGGGGATTCATTCACCCACTGGGCCTCCTCTCGTCCAGCAGCTTTGCTTGGAATCACCGGCCAGCCTCCTCCAGACTGTCCTCATCACTGGCTTAGCTCAAAATATCCTAAGTCTAACTTGGCACCACAATACCCCACCACCAAAAATAGGCAGTCAGCTTGCCCAAGCCACAACTGCCTCCTCCCCTCGGTGGATCCAGGGGCATGGCAGCAACACAATTCTCCAACCAAGGCACCACAGGAACCCACTCACAGTTCCAATAACCAAGTATCCAGTCAGTCCACCCAACAGTCCTTCAGTCAGTCAGTCCATCCAGCAAGCCATCAGTCAGTCTATCCACAACCACTTTCCTTCCTTGCTACACCTGCCCGGTGCTACATCTGCCTGATGCTCCTCCTCTAGCACCTACTTGGTGCTTCTGTCCTGCACCTACCTGGTGCTAATCACTCTTCCTTTAATAATCCATCCAGCATCTACCCAGTGCTACCTTACTGCAGCTCCTGCCTCCAACTTTATACTGAGGCAGGCCAATCAGTGTCTGTTGCTGGGCACGCTCTAGCTCATCAGCCACACTCATCTGTACCTGTGCTAATCCCTTCCTAGCCAGAGCCCTCATCAGCCTGCAGCTGTGTTCCTGTTGCAGGCAAAGATCTTGGGAGTTAACTCTGTAATCCCTGGCTGATTTGGACAAGGGGCCACTGCTGATACCATTCCCTATCTCCTCGGGGTATCTCCTGCCTTTTCCAATACAGTCAGGCAGCTCAAGATTGGGCTGTTCGGCTAGAAAAAATGCTTTATGTTTATAGATTGTACCTAGCAGTACACCTTCCTCTGTAAGTTGCCTTACAACCAGAAGACACGAAAAAACCTCAGTGTGTCTTTCCTGTCTGTAATGTGGTTCAGCTTTTATTTGGCCTTAGCTTTATTTGCTTCCTTGCTTACCTTGAAATGTGGAGATATTTACAGACATGGGACACTCAATACTAGAACCTGCTGCTGCTGCTGCTGCTGCTGCTGTGGTCTCTTCATGGTTCCTAATTAAAGACCATTGACCTTCTTCTGTGGTTTCTACAGCCGGTGGTCTGTGTAACGCTGGACTTCCACGATCTTTTATAAAGCCAACAAAACATGCACACAGAAAGTGAATGCTAAGCTAGCAAGGGCTGAACAAATCAGTCTGTACAGACATATAGATAAGAATGTTTGCATTATGAAAGATTTTTTGAAACCTTGCATCTAGCCCACCAATGTCTTGATAACTTGAGTTCTCCTAACATTATTACTCCAGAAGTGCTCTGATTATCTGAGAGGGGCTATCCTTCTATTTGTTCGCTGTTTCTAACATATGACAACCAAGACACAAATCTAACAATTATGGAAGGTAAGATGAAGGCACTTTGGGCAATGGATAGCATTCATTGGTTCTGATACATACCTTGGGTCTTTATGAAAGAAAGACAGGTTAGAAACTGACATAAGAGTAACCGTTTTAGAAAATATAATTTTCTAAACACAAAACCATTGTAGCAAATTCTTCTGGCATTAGAACACATTAGAACACACAGGATAAACCGGGATCATAAGACAGCAAACTCAACATGATATGGGAAATACAAAAAATGATTTCCAACTTGTTTTAATTTAATGCAATTGGAGTGGCAGAGTAATTTACTCTTTCCCCATCAGACAATCCTTCCCCCAGGTGCTTTTCTTCTCACAGGGGAAAATATATATGAATACAATATCCTTTCATCTACAGAGAGCAAATATGCTTTTGGGTGCAATTTCTGTTAAAAAAAATGACTCCAGGGAAAAAATTAAATACACCCTTTTCATTGCTCCAGAGCGCAATCCTAACATGGAGTTAGGCCAGCACAGTTAGGCCAGCACAAGAGCCACTGTAAAGCATGTTTGGACTACTTGCAGAGTCAGGGAGGATGACACACATTTCTGTGCTGGCTTTTCTGATTCTGAGGACGCAATCCTAACCTGGAGTTAGGCCAGCCCACGTTAAGCCAGCAAAGTTTGGCCACAAAGGCCACCGTGAAGAGTGTTTGGACCACTCTTGGAATTAGGGAGGATAGTGCATGTCTGTGTGCTAACCTCTGACTCCGAGAGTGGTCCAAACATACTTTATGGTATTCCTTGTGCCAGCCAAACTTTGCTGGGGCTCCTATTATCCAGTTACCCACAGATACATGGTATTTGAAATCATGGATACCAAATCAGTGGATAGCGGGGCATGCCTGTAACTTCTTTTGAGTAGAATTCTCTCCCAGTCCCTAAATTCCTTCTCTCAGAAGATGATCTATGGCACTGCATGATTTCCCTCTTCCTATTTTAAAAACAACTCACATGAATAGACTGCTCACTGAACTATTACATGCACTCAGCAGCAACAGCAGAAGAAAATGTATAAATCATCCCACAAAGAAAAACAAACTAAACTTGGCAAAGATACATGGCACTACGTAAAATCAAGCTTGGCAAAGAAGTTCTGATAGCAGTCTGTGCTTTCTTATTGTTTTTCTTTAACTGGCATATAAAAGTTAAAAACAACTGTAAGTAACTGGCATGTGAACTAGGAAAAGACTGAGGGCACAATTCTAACCTGGAGTTAGGCCGGAACAGTTAGGCCAGCAAACCTTGGCTGGCACAAGGCCACAGTAAAGTGCCTTTGGAGTCAGGGAGGATCGTGCACATCTGTGTGCTGGCCTCTGTGACTCCGAGAGTGGTCCAAATATACATTATGGTGTCCCTTGTGCTGGCCTAACTGTGCCAGCCTAACTGTGCTGGCCTAACTCCAGATTAGGATTGCACTCTGAGCTGGTTCCAATGCTATGAAGCCAGTGGTGAGGATCAATTAAGTCATGGCTGAGATCCTTTGTTCCCATCAGCTGATACCAAAAAGTACAGGGCCGCAAAAACTTGCTCAAAGGAAAACGGCAAACTGTTCGGTGGGACCTTACACCTAACAAATTTACAGCAGCATAAACTTTCATTGACTAGAGCTATATCACTACTTCAGATGTGTGATATGAAATCCTCAGTAGACAGGTAAACACACACAAGTGCATACATGGAATTAGACAGAAAATAGTGTTTAAAACAGCAGAGTGAAGTGGAAAAGGAAATGCAATAAATCTGATCTCATAGCAAACTTAAAAGTTTACAAGATACGCATGAAGACCATTGGTGATCTTTACCGCCCAGCAATGCTAATTAATGCTATAATCCAGTGGTTCCCAATCTTTTTAGCATCGAAACCATTCTTCACTTTGCCAGCCACTCAAGCCTTTGTGGCTATAACGGTGGTTGGGCAGTGGTGCTTCCCCCAAATAGCAGGCTGTTTAACTTTAGATGCACATAGCCTAATCTGCCCTGTCAGTTTTGTGAACCACCAAAAATTGGGTTGCAACCCACTAGTGGGCCACAGATCCACACTTTGGGAACAGCTGCATAATACCATTTTTTAAAATCTGTCTCTTCTTGTGATGGTACTGATTTCGCTTTTCTTTTTTTCATACTTGCATGTGTGTGCTCTCAGCTGCACATGTGGTGGCGCAGCGGGTTAAACCACGGCTGCTGGGCTTTCTGACCAGAAGGTTGGGAGTTCAAGACTGCGTGACGGAGTAAGCTCCCGTTGCTTGTCCCAGCTCCTGCCAACCTAGCAGTTCGAAAGCACCTAAATGCAAGTAGATAAATAGGGACCACTTCGGTGGGAAGGTAACGGCGTTCCATGCGCTATGGCGTAGAGTCATGCTGGCCACATGACCACAGAAGCTGGTCCTTGGACAAAACGCTGGCTCTACAGGCTTTGAAATGGAGATGAGCACTGCCTCCTACAGTCAATCACGACTAGACCATTCAGTCATGGGGAAACCTTTACCTTTATGTATAACATACACACACACATCCACCTACTGATAATTTCACTGCATGCATCTAATGAAGAGTACTGTAATCGTAAAAAGCTTGTGCTGAAATAATTCAAATAACCCTTAAGGTGCTTCAAGATTCTTTGCTGCTTTTACTGCTGCAGGCTAATCTGAACATCCCTCTGGATGTTGGAGTTGGGGGCAATGTTTGCAGCTGTTGCAATTGTTCTGTGTCTGCACCAGAAGCCACACTGCAACCAAAGTGACTATGTATTAAAAATATCCTGTGGTTCTCTCATCAATGTTCCGTTTCTTTGCAACTGCCTTTCTGCCTGATAGTTCCTGCCGTCTGTGGCGTGAAAACTAGCAGAGCACTGGCAACATGTGTGCTAATTATGCAACTGCTATACATCTTGCAGAGCATTGTTGGAAGTCAAAGCACTAGGAAGAATGCTCCAAAACCAGCAAAATAAATGTGGGCTTCCCAAAACATTTTTTAATGTAGGAAAGAACAAAGGGACATGCAGAGCTGTAATGTTCTACCCCAGCGCCTGGGGCAGTGATGTCACGACTCTGCCCATTTGTGCCCCCAGGGCAGTGATGTCACAGGTTCTCCCAGAGGAGGGGTGGGTGCAGGAGGTGTCAGCGCCTCCTCCCTCAGGGAGAACCTGGAGTAGACTGCTTATGCGCAAAAGCAGTCTCCCCTGGCATCTCCCCGAAGGAGGGGCACGTGCGATCTCACCAGCGCCTCTTCCGTTGTAACGGAGAAGGCTGCTTCTGCGCTAAAAACGCAAAAGCAGTCTCCCCTGGCATCTCCCTGGAGGAGGGGGCGCGTGTGACCTGAAGCGTCGGAGACCTGACGCTTGCGGTGTGAAGGCAGTCACCTCCGTAATGAGGGTGGAGCCTGGAGCCAATCCTGTGCCCCCATTATCCCAGTGCCTGGAGCCCCTCAGACTAAGGGATTGTTTGTTTCCCGAAACCTTTATTGGCCTGGAGCAGATGCCCCTCAGACTCCACCCATGTTACGGTTCTGGGGACATGATTCC
The DNA here is from genome assembly GCA_029204185.1 of Lerista edwardsae. Lineage (NCBI taxonomy): Eukaryota > Metazoa > Chordata > Lepidosauria > Squamata > Scincidae > Lerista > Lerista edwardsae. The sequence goes on along the minus strand of JAJKFI010000027.1, from coordinate 8,874,948 downwards.
TGAGAAAAAGAAGACAAGGTAAAGAATAAGGAAATATAGAACAAGGCAAAATGAATGTCCCTGAGAGCACAATCCTAACCACCTTTCCAGCACTGACATAGCTATGCCAATGGGGCAAGTTCTGCATTCTGCAGTGGAATAGCAGTCATGGAAGTCTCCTCCATGGTGATAAAAGGAATAAATACTCACCCTGGTCTTGTTTGCGCCTATATATTACTGCATATTCCACCCGGTTCCTTCCAGTTTCCCAGTGAACTTAATCCAAGTAAAATAAAATAAAAAGTTTGTGAAAGATTCTTAGGAAAAGGCAATAAACGTTACACAGCTACTGTGGAAATGCTCCACAATCCCAACCCCACCTTTATCACAGACAAAGGCAACCATATAAGCGGTTTCCTGAGAGCATCCATATTTCCATTTCGTTCTGTGCCTTCTTTTCGTGGAGCAGGGGACAGATTAGTCACCTCCTTCCTATCCATCACAGGCTGCAAAAAGATATGAAGAAGCATGTATTGTCTGTCAACAGTCTCATGTCTTCCTTGGTGCTACAGACTTTTTGCCCACTCCACTGATCAGTAATTGGGGACTGGCAGGGGGTGGTTGGATCTGAGATAATGAAAATAAGAGATGACGAGCAAAATTGTTTCTGAGCAACATCTGGCAGATACTGCTCATGATTCTGATGACATTTCTGGCAGTATAACACTGTGGGCACAATCCTAACCAACTTTCCAGCATTGACATAGCTGTGCCAATGGGGCATGCTCTGAGTTCTGCAGTGGAGTAGTAGTCACAGAGGCCTCCTCAAGGTAAGGGAATGTTTGTTCCCTTGCCTCAGAGCTGCATTGCCCTAACCCCAGTGCTGGAAAGTTGGTTAGGTCCAGTGATGTCATTCAGGGGGAACGGACCAGAACGGGTGTTCCGGATCCTAACAGGCTCCGTGGCTGGTTCTGGATTCCCAACAAGTGCCAATCAAAAGTGAGTTCCTGTTCCTAAATCATTTGAATGACACCACTGGTTAGGTCCTAACCTGGAGTTAGGCCAGCAAAGTTTGGCCGGCTCAAGGCACACGGTAAAGCATATTTGGACCATGCTCAGAGTCCGGGAGGATGTGACAGCCTCTCCGACTCCGAGAGTGATCCAAATATACTTTACAGTGTTCCTTGTGCCAGTCAAACTTTGCTGGCCTATTTGTGCCGGCCTAACGTCTGGTTAGGATTGCACTCTGTGTCCCTGTGGAATCTGGCCTTTCTGTATACATATGTTAAAGAGGCCTCCAGTGTCCTTTGGTGCCTCCTGTTTGTTGTGCACACCAGGGTTGGCCCATCCATGAGGCAAACTGAAATCTCAGGTAGTAGATCGTTGAGGGAACCCCTGCCTCCAATGGCCTGCCCACGTGCAGTCTTTCTCCTCCTTCCCCTACTCCCTGGATTTGAAAAGACAGACAAGAATGGAGCGGAAGGGAACATGGAGGACTACGGTGTCATTTAAATCCAGGGTCCTGACAGGAGAGCAGTAGAGGTGGCTGGTATGCTGCTGATTATGAGGGCAGTGGTACTTGGTGTGCCACCTCAAGTAGCAGGAGGTCTTGGTAGAGAGGCGGGGCTTGCCAACATGGATGGTCATGCTTCTTCCACTGGGGAAGAAGGGACCATACTCTTGCCTTTTATCTGAAGCCCGATGGGGCATTCAGCCTGTGGTTTTCAGGAAAGGAAACCCAGGGCATAGGCATTTTCCAGCTAAATCCTGGGAATGGCAATCTCAGGAGGAACGCTGGGAGCCTGGAGCATAAGGGTGAGAAGATCCTGCACCATTAACGTGGACTGCAGGCTAATGTTGTTTGCCTCGTTAGAAAAGATCACGGATGGCGTCGAGAATGTTTCCATCTGGATTTGTAATCAAGCCTCTGTTGCAAATCTTGGCACAGAGAAAGCAGAGAGCAGGAGGAGGAGAAGAATGGATGATAATTTGGACAAATAAATAATAGACTGAGAGATTGGAGTCGTTTTAATTGCTTTTGGCGAGAGAGATGGCCGCCAGAATCTCAGAGGGGTGAAGGAGGAAAAAGCCTGAAAAACATCAAAGACCCCAGCTGGAGTGCAAAAAGAAAGTGCAAAAGTATTTGACAAGATAAATTTAAATTAATACAAAACCAACCGACTTTCATCTATTTGTGATTTAAAAAAAGAAAAGGAAAGTATGTTATATATATTTTTTACCCCCTTTAAAATGGAGTCTGTGGAATGCAGCTTGAAGAACAAAGCATTGGAACTCATTGCCAAAGTATTTGTATGGAATTTTACAGATGGAAGTTTATGGCTATGAGAATTTTTTAAGGAGATAACTCCCTCTTCACAATGAACTTAAGATTATGATGAAACAATTAGAAGATCAGAAGGAAAAGAAAACTTAAAAGGTTTAAATTGGACTATTTTATATCATTGAAATTTATTTGGATTTATAATTTATAATCTCTTTGGACTAACCAGTAACTATTTGTGATAAAAAAAGAAGAGGAAACTATTTTATTTTATTTTTACCCCCCCCCCTTAAAGTGGAGTCTGTGGAATGCAGCTTGAAGAATACAGTATCGGACTTCACTGCCAAAAAAATTGTATTGAACTTTGAGAGGGAAGATTATGGCTGTGAGAAAATAACCCTCTCTTCACAATGAACTTAAGATTTATGATGAAAGAATTAGAAGACCAGAAGGAAAAGAAAACTTAAAACTTTAAATTGGACTATTTTAAATTACTGAAATGTAGGTGGATTTTTAAGAAAAATGTTTAATGTGAAGGCGAGGAATCTGAATTATAGGGGTAAAACATATACTGATAAAATATAATGGACGGTTTTTAGAATAGGGGTAACAGAATTAATAGTAAGAAATTAGAATTATTTGATACTTAAGACACTATAAGAAAGTAAGATCAGATGTTTAAAATGAGGATCAGTTGGTGGAAGAGATGAAATATCAAATAGATTAATCTTTTTCTTAGCATAAAGTTTTAATTCTTTTCAGTTTTGAGTTTTAAAGTTAGTTTAATGCTTGGTTAGAAATGTGTGCACCGTATGGATAGAGAATGTTAGAACTTCAACTGGGACAAGATTAATTATGCAGTTTGAATGTTTGAATCGAAGAATGTTTAAAGGGGCTATTTAGATTATTTGAGTGAGGGGGGATGTTCTAATTACAGATAGATAAAGTTAAGATTTATAACTAAGCGATATGTTAGGATCCCCTACGACCTTGGATTAATTTGAATGCCCAGACATACTTTTAAGGTATAGGCTGATGGAATGTATGAATTTAAGATTATATAAATGTGATATTTGGATCGATTTAATGAAGGGAGGGGTGTCTTTATTCTAGATATAAAGTTAAGATTTATAACAAAGCGATATTTAAAGACTACCCTTCAACTTAAATGATAAGATATTATAACCAAGTGATTGATACTAGTGATTGACTAGTGATTGATAACCCAAGGAGAAGATTCTGCATTTTTACCTATTTTTTTTTTCTTTGGAATGTTGAAGTTTAGAACAGGGGTGTTACACTAATAGCATGTATTAGGTTTGAAAGTAAAAGATAGATAGTAGTTTTCTCCTCTGCTGCATTTTATATCACTTATTATAATAGCAAATGCAATCCTTTCCTTCTTGTCTTGTTTTTTTTCTTTTCTCTAGTGGTAATATTTGCTATGCTTTGCCTGCTCAGTGAGAAAGAATGTACTATGATAACATTTAGTCAAAACAAGGCAGAAAAAAAAAGGGGGGCCAATGAGAATCCGGAATAGCGCAAGATAAGAATTGACGTCAATAATAATATTTTTTTGCTGAAACTTTTTGGCTCCAAATAATTTTAAAGATTGAATTACACTGACAGACAATGGATTATTAAGACTACTAATATAGATTAATAAATTAATTTTGATGGATACATTTATTTAACAATATATGAGGCTTGGCTTAACAGTATTATATTATTAATAATTGTTGAAGAAATGTATTGTAGGTAAAGTAGATTTCAATATATGCATGTAATCTCTCCATGACCTTATGTGTATACCTGTGTTACTATCCCCTCCCCTTTCGTATTAATATTTTCCTTTTCCCATTACTGTATAGTAGAAAATAAAATCATTTTGGGGGAAAAAGTAGCAGGAGGTCTTGGGCTAGCTGCAGTGGCGTTTCTAGAGGGATGGCAAAGCTCTAAGTTTTGCAAGAAGCCTTACCTTGCAGTGGAAATCACTCCTCTCCTGCACCGTTTTAGCCAATCCTCACAGGGAACAGCAACATCTTGGCGTTGCTTACTGGCTACAGCAGCAAGGGAGAGGAGGGATTTACATGACAGGGTAAGGCTTCTTGCAGCACTTAGAGCTTTGCCATCCCTGTAGAAACGCCTCTGGCTAGCTGTAGCAGCCACTGTGCAAGCCAAGAGGAAAGGAGGTATCTGACAGAAAAGATGTGGGCTTAAGTTCTTTGTCTCTGACCCCACACAGCCCCTCCTAGCCAACAGGAGCAATAGAAACGAAAATACTTCAGCAGTTATGCCCAATATTAAGATGTGCTTCACGTGGTGCCAAATCAGTAACAAATTTCTCTCACTGACAGATATCAGAATTCCCAGGTTGTCGTACACTGTATTGACCCATCAGCGGTGTGTTCCTGAAGAACGTGCTGCCAGGGGGGCACATCCAGCAGGCTGCCAACTCCCAAACATAATTGCGTTGACATCATGTCACTGTAATTACTTCTGCCCCCACCCTGTTGTGTTTTTTTGTAAATACAAAATGAAGCCGGAAGCCAGGTTTGTTCGTATTTACGGCAGGGTGGTCGTGGCTGGAGCAGCTCTGCCCACCCACTTGTTCATTCGCCTGACCGACCCCACAAATCATGGGGACAAGTGGGTGACCTCCTGCCCATCCTCATGATTCATGGGGGCAGGTGGGCAGGTCGGCAAGCAGGCAGGCGGGTGGAGCTGCTCCAGCCCGCCACCTGCCCCTTAAATGTGAGTGGCATTGCTTGCATTTAAGGGGCAGGTGTCTGGAGCAGCTCAGCCCACCCCCAAATGAAGCCATAGCTGGCTTAAAGCAGTGGGCAGCTGGCTGGAGCAAAACACAGGGCATACGCTGCCTCCGGTACTCACACCTTTCTCCCATCCCAAACAGCATATGGCAAACAGCATGTGGGTGGGGAGCATGTACTGCATTACCACCCCTGCCCAAACCCAGGGCAGCCCAGTGCCCAGGGCTTTTGCCCCCTTTCCCTCCCCATGTCCTCTACTGCCCATTAGTACTGTTTATTCTGACTAATGGAAATTCTGTAGGCAGGGCCTGAAGATGGGGTCTGTCTCAGCACTTGTAGCTTTTCCTAAAGAACTGGAAACAGAACATTTGCTCTGTTATTGAGCTTCGCTCTCAGGCCAGTGCCCAGTTATGGTGTTGACTTTCTTGAGGGTGGTGCAAGGGTTAATAGGCTACCTCAGAATGCCAGGTGCAGGAGAGGGCAGAGAGATACAAGTATCTGGTTGTCTTGCATGCTCCCTGAAGCATCTGGTGGGCCACTGAGAGATACAGGAAGCTGGACTAGGTGGGCCCTTGGCCTGATCCAGCAAGGATGTTCTTAAAGTCATGCACTGGGTCTCTGCCCACCCCCTGATGGTGCATTAGATACTACTATTACTACTACTACCTCTGCCACAACTCAAGGGCTCAGGGGTCAATTTGCCCCAGTCACTTGGGTCACCTGGCCCAGTTGCCCTTGGCCCACGCCCAACTTGGCTGACTCATAATACTACCCCCTGATTAAGACCATGTTCTGTGTCAGCTCAGTCCTTTCTGTTGCTATATTGGCTAGCAATCTGAACACACACTGAAAAGTCCAGGGTGCATGGGAACGTCCATCATGAGATGAATGGAAAAAAGTACGTTACAAAGGTAAAAGAGAGAAGTTCTGTTAATCAACCAACACAAAGCTTTTTGCAAGATGTTCCCATTATGATAACTAACAAAAGAAAAATTACCTGTCCGACGTTTCCTTTTTCCAAAATGATATATAGATGATACCACTACAATAAGAAATATTGCACCACAAACTCCTTTTAAAATGAAAAAGGAGTAATTTGTTTTGGAATGATAGGAATGATTTGTTTTCCTTGTTGGCTCTGGCTCCAATTCTGGTTTTGGATCTAAAATAAGAATGTAATTTTGAAAATAATTACCTATTTAAAATTATTCCCAGTATGCTTTACAAAGTGTTCTGTTAGCACTCTCAGTGGCACAGCAAGATGTATAAAATATTAATATTAGCCTGTCAAAGGATTAAATGATTTCAATTAAATTCCTTACTTCTAACACATTCATCAATTAATCCAATGAAAGAAATTGTTACATTAATTTCACAGAGTGATAAATTGAGGATATATAAAAATCACAGAAAAGTGATGCATTCAGTGGCGTTCCTACAAGGGGAGCAAAATGATAACTTTTGCAGGAGTCTGAGCTCCTGTGTAAAGTGGTCATTTGCGGTGGGAGGGCAATCCTCTGAGGCAGCTCTCTGAGCAGCTAATGGCTAAAATTAAATCATAATATAAATGTTCCAATGCAATTTTGCTGAATACTATTGTACACAGACAGATTTCACAAATATTTTGATACTTATAGGAATAACCCCCACTTCCTAAGAAATGTGACGGCCCTTTTGATACTTACGAGTCAACACCAGTTGAACTGTTTGACTACCCAGATTTTTTCCATCCTTACTAAACAGTTCTGCTGTGTAATTCCCAATATCCTCCATCAATGTGGGACACAAGCTCAGGCTACCATTGCTAAAGATGTGGCATCTTTTGTTGCTTTCTGTACAGGCTGAAGCATTCTGGTGTTTCATTTTTCCTATTAAGATTTGGCCTTTCTTCCAAGTGACATCATGAATGTAGATTTTTGACTTCCTAGTCTCCAGATCAAGATGCACGCAATCACCCAGGTTTTGGCTGATGAGAGTATATTTTTGTGTTGTTTCTAATAATAGAGGGAAAAATGTGTTGGACGGACAATTAATTTAAATCCTCCAAGATATATGCATTTAACAGACCTGAAATGAATCTGAAGAATACTAGTTCATAAAACAGATACTTCATGAAGTTTAAATATTTAAATTTCAAGTGTGCTTTTTGAATTCCAGCTGTGAAACACTAAACACAGGAGCAATTTCAAGTCTCAAGATTTCAACCTGGGTGATCACATTCATTTCCTCTCTGAAAGTCACAGAAGTTTAACACTTTTTTGAAATGGAATACAACAGCTGAAAGTTTAATTTCAACATTGTTATCTCAGATTCAGGCAGGATTAAATCCCAGGCATATTCACATACAATTATTCAATTTATGAATAACTATGCCTTTTTCTCCTGGGCAACAGCATTACACCAGTGCCTCAGGGGCTTCAAAGGAACTGGGAGAGGCAGGGGGAAGACAGTGCAGAATGGCCACACACTGCCCTTCTGAGTCTAGTAACCACCCACTTGTTGCTTCTTGGTAGTCACTACAGCATGCCAGCCAACTCAATCCATTCTCAGCTTACTCTAAGCTCCTTTTGAAGTGATTAGAAATGGCTGAAATCATTTTTCGATGCAATGTTGCCTCAATGCAAGGGTGGGGAACATTTACACCCATAGTGCTGGTTTGTACACATCCAATACCCATAAAGTCTCCTAGTAGTTATAGACAAGAACGTGCTCTAGGGTTGCCTACTACAGTGCACAAAAAGTCAAATGGGAAGCAAGTTCTCTGCAGCATTTGGCTGCATTGTGAAGACATTTGACCCCGTCCCTACTACCAATGAAAAATATGGAGAAAAATATGTGCATGGTAGAATTCTCTCCTGCTGCAAGCCAATGCACTGTTACCTGACAATAAGCTCCACTGAATTGAATGGGACTTACTTTTGAATAGACATGCGTAAGACTGCACTGTTCACCACGTATTGTGGATGCTGTAGAAAACCACTTTTCCATTTGGCTATGTGTTCACTGTGGTAACCCCAAATAGTTTCTGATAGCCAACCACCATTCCTACAGCGTACTGAGCTACCGTTTTATATCTGCCATAAAGAACAATTGTGAACTTTTTAAATAGGCATTTCATAGAATCATAGAGTTGAACATGACCAAAAAGCCAGAGTCCAACTCCTTGTCACAAGTCAGGACCACAAGGAGACTTGCCACAAGTCTCCACCACCAGTTTCCCACACATCACCCCAGACTGTGGTCTACTACAAGAGGAAAGCAGACATAAATAGGATGCCCAGATACCTGTCATCATGTTTTTTCCTCTCCAGCTGGTATCAGCAGAGGGCTGGTTCTTCTGGGGGAAAGCAACAGATTCGTCCAGAGTCTCATGTACAGCTCCACCATCACCACAGACTGAAAGTATAACAAACCATGCTGATAAAAAAAGGTTCATACTTTATAGGTTTTTGCCCCATAGCAAAAGATAATTTTTAAAAAACCAGAAGTAAATTTCAGCCTTTTACAAACATTCATGTTTTTTTTAGTGTCTGTGCTAGGGCTGAATCCTATCCAATTTTCCAGTGCTGGTACAGAGATGTTCAAAGAGCATGCACTGCATCTTCCAGTGGGGGGAAGAATCATGAACACCTCATCAATGTCAATTGCGTCAGGGCTGCATTGCAGCTGCATTGGTGCTGGAAGGTTGGATAGGATTGCGCCCTTAGTGTGGATTGGCCAGATGCCCCAGCCTTGGGCTATTTATTCATTGGGTTATTTAACTGATTCACCAGTTTCCTGATTTTAATATATTTTGATAAACTGTCTAGCTATTACAGACCTTACACCAAACCTAGATTTTTATCTATCTCTGATGCAAATATTTTAAGATCCGCAGATTAACAGGAACCCTAACTCTAACCTTATCCAGTTTCTAATTTTATAAACATTTCTGAATTTAAATAATTAATAGTAGGCATGTCTTTTTAAAAAACCTTGTTTTTATGTTTATTTATTTGTTTATTTCATGTTTATTTCATTGTTTCATGAAATAAACAATAAAATGTTTACTTCATGTTCTTACCATGATACAAATACCATTTACAAATTACTATGCCTTATTTGTCTGCATGACCTTATTATTACAGTGTGGTATTTTCTGCTGACCAACCTTGCAAATACATTTGAACCCTATTACCATTATGCACTATATAAGCAGTTGCCAGTATAAACAGAATACAGTGCATTGAAATAGCTGAAGTATTATAACACACCAGATCAATTCAATCCACAAACCAGTATACACACTTACTCTTGAATCTACATTCAGTATGATGAAACAATAACAACTTAAATCCAAGCATCCTTGATTTTCTGAATCACAATTACTATCAGTCTCATTGTACAAATGTGCATGGTATTGCCACAGATTTCTATGAGACAGTTACCCAGAGGTAATTTATCTACATCCAAACCCAAAAGAAACTTACCTCTAAGAATAAGTGCTGACCTGATAGTAAAAATTAGAAAATGCTGGAGAGAAAATATTTCAAAATTCATTTTTCTATGTTACAGATTAGGTACTATATACTTGTATATTTTATCTTTCAGAATCCCCCTACATTATCAGAATTTCCATAACACTGCCTAGAAATGATAAAAGTTTCTTCTTTACAGGTGCAAGAAAGAGTTCTGAAAATTGGGGTGGGAAAATAAATTCTCCAAAGCAGGGATAGGGCTGCTTCAACCACTGTGACAAACAGTCATGACAGTCATGACAAACATACAAGAGTATCTGCCTTTACTGTGCTGGCACAAGATGCTAAAGGAATGCTATAGCAATGACCTTTTAAGGCAAGTTCATGCTAGAGCAAAAATAGAGACCTAGGTAAGAGCCTGAGAGATGACGGAAACCTGTTCATGCGGCAGGCCAAAGGACCTGCCTTAGGCACTGAAACTCGGGTATATGTTTTTACTAATATTTTATTACTACTGTATTGACAACATCCAAAGTCAAGCATGCTTAAAAACCATTTTCTATCAATGATGCGTTACAGCAATCTCCAGTGCATCATTAGTAGAATCTACTGGGTTACTCATTGCTAGGAATTATCAGACAGGTAATCACATTTTTCTCGGCGTGAAGGGCATAGAGGGGCATCCAAGAGCAGTCCATTCTCCGTAGAAGATAATTTAAAAATACAATAAAAACACGATTTAACAGTTAAAAACAGTAGTTAAAAACAGTAATTAAAATAATTAAAATTTAAAATTTAAACAACCAGCCCCGTGTATCCTAAAAAATATATAAAATCCAGCCAGCCTGTCAATGTTAAAAGCTTGTTGGAATAAAAAGGTCTTCAGCCCCCACCATAATATTGCCAAAGAGGGAGCAGTTCTTAGTTCTAAGGGGAGGGTATTCCAAAGTTGGGGGGGCCACCACCAAGAAGGCCCTATTCCGGGCCGCCATCCCTCTCACCTCTCCTGGTGGCGGCACAGTCAAAAGGGCCCCCCCCAGATGACCTCAGAGCATGGGTAGGATTGTATGGAAGGAGGCGGTCCCTCAAATACCCCGGACCCAAGCCGTAAAGGGCTTTAAAGGTCAAAACTAGCACTTTGAATCGGGCCCAGAAGGGAACCAGCAGCCAGTGAAGTTGCCGAAGCAACGGCTCGACAGAGTCAAACTGATGTGCCCCAGCAACCACACGAGCCACCGCATTCTGTACTAGTTGTAATTTCCGGACCATCTTCAGAGGCAGCCCCATGTAGAGCGCATTGCAATAATCTAATCTAGATGTCACTAGGGCATGGGTCACTGTGGCCAGGTCCGCGCAGCTCAGGTATGGTCGCAGCTGGCGAATCAGCCGAAGCTGAGCAAAGGCTCCCCTGGCCACCGCTGCCACCTGGGAGTCCAGGTGTAGCTGTGAATCCAGGAGAACCCCAAAGCTGCGAACCTGCTCCTTCAGAGGGAGTGCAACCCCATTCAGAGCAGGGCGATAGTCCAATACCCAGGCTGTGGATTTCCAAACCAAAAGCACCTCTGTCTTATCCGGATTTAATTTCAGCTTGTTCACCCACATCCAGCCCCCAAGTGCCTCCAGACAATGATCCAGGACTTCAACTGCCTCCTCAGAATCAGGGGGAAAGGAGAGATAAAGTTGGGTGTCATCAGTGTATTGATGGCACCCCACCCCAAACCCCTGGATGACCTCTCCCAGCGGTTTCATATAATGTTAAATAGCATGGGGGATAAGATGGAACCTTGCGGCACCCCAAACTTAAGAGGTTGGGGTGCCGAACAAACATCCCCCAGCACCACCTTCTGGGATCTGTCAGCCAGGAAGGAGTGGAACCACTTCAAAATAGTGCCTCCAAGCCCCAATCTGGCCAGCTGACCCAAAAGGACACCATGGTCGATGGCATCAAAAACCGTCAAGAGGTCCAGCAGGACCAACAGGGACGCACTCCCCCTGTCCATTCCCCAGCAAAGGTCATCCACTAAGGCGACCAAGGCAGTCTCCGTCCCGAACCCCGGCCTGAAGCCAGATTGGAATGGGTCCAGATAATCCATTTCCTCCAGTACCCTCTGAAGCTGGGATGCCACCACCCGCTCAATCACCTTGCCCAGAAATGGGATATTCGAAACTGGCCGAAAGTTGTTTAAATTAGTGGGATCCAGGGAGGGTTTCTTCAGGAGGGGGCGAACCATCGCCTGCTTCAAAGCAGGTGGGAGCACCCCCTCCCTCAGAGATGAGTTCACCACCCTCCCCGTCCACTCGGCCAGCCCTTCCCAGGCAGCTCTAATTAGCCATGCTGGGCAAGGGTCGAGCGGGCAAGCAGCAGTTCTCACACTCCGGAGAATCCTGTCCACATCCTCAGGTTCTACAAGCTGGAAAGAATCCCAAATGGTAGGATAGACAGGTTCCCCAGGGACATCACTAGATATGCCCACAGCGGCGTCCAAGTCATGCCGAATCTGATCATCTTGTCTGCAAAATGTTTTGTGAACTCGTCACAGCGAGCCTCCATGTGCTCCTGTAGGGGGGGGCCAGATGTAGAAGGCTACGGACCACACGAAAGAGCTCAGCTGGATGGTTCTCTGCAGAAGCGACGGTGGCAGAGAAGTGAGCCCTCTTAGCTGCCACCACCGCCCTAGAATAAGATCTTAACTGGGCCCTAGCCCGAGTACGGTCAGATTCGGCATAATTCGGGGTGTCATCTTTTCCTGGTAGGGTTCCTATGCCTTCAACAGAAGCATGACAAGCAGAAACATGAAACTAAAGATCCCACCCACACCCCGTGGAGATGCAGTTATGAGAAAGTTGTCAACCACTCGAGTCCTGCCAGGGAAATAAAAGGAAACCCTGATCCAATATATTTTAGGCTATGGACAGTGGCGTCTCTACAGGGCGGGCAGAGCTCTGAGTTTTGCAAGGAGCCTTACCCTGTCATGTAAATCCCTCCTCTCCCTTGCTGCTGTAGCCAGTAAGCAACGCCAAGATGTTGTTTTTCCCTGTGAGGCTTGGCTAAAACGGTGCAGGAAAGGAGTTATTTCCACTGCAAAGTAAGGCTTCTTGCAAAACCTAGAGCTCTGCCCTCCCTGTAGAGATGCCACTGGCTATGGAAGAGCATCAGTGTGGGGCTGGGGGGAATAGACATCTTATGAGTTCTATAATTAAAGCATAAATTATGTTGTTGTTGTTCAGTCGCTAAGTCGTGTCCGACTCTTCGTGACCCCATGGACCACAGTGCGCCAGGCCCCACTGTCTTCCACTAGCTTCCGGAGTTTGCCCAATGTCATGTTCATCGCTTCGGTGACACTATCTAACCATCTCATCCTCTGCCGCCCCCTTCTCCTTTTGCCTTCAGTCTTTCAAGCATGAGGGTCTTTTCTAAAGAGTCCTTCCTTCTCATGAAGTGGCCAAAGTATTTGAGCTTCAGCTTCGTGCCTTTCCCCAAATCATTTCAGCCCATAATATAATGCTTTAGCCTGTAACTGACTGGGGGCGGGAGGGAGAGAATTCACAAGAGGGCAGCAAAGGTGTCATTGCCATGTTCTTGTTTATTAATTCCTCTTCGTTGACAGCTAGTGTGTCATAGTGATTATAGACACAGCAGTGAATCAGGACTTCCCCTGCTTCATCCATGAATTCAGCCCTAGGTGAGTTAGGGGAGAAGGTGCAAAGGAGGACTGCAGTTACATAAACTTGTAACCATTAATGTGCCAAACAAGGAGGGAGACCAAAGTTCAAAGCCACACTACATGACCATGGGCCATCCACTATCTCTCAGTTCTTGTGGATTAGAAAGTGGAAATAATCATGATGGCCTTCTGGAGGTTGGATGGGTTACCAATGTAATAATAATGCAAAAAAGATAATTTCTGCAAATGTAGCTTGTCATACAGAGGTGAAAAAAACCAAATTTACAAAAACTGCCCTCTTCTGTGCAATGAAGGTATAGAAGCCCAGTCTCCTTGACCCTAAAAAGAGACAGAAGCAGGAAGCTACCTACAATTAGGGCACAATCCTAACCAACTTTCCAGCCCCTGGGTAAGGGCAGTGCTGCTCTGAGGTAAGCAATCAATCATTCTCTTACCTTCAGGAGGACTCTGTGACTACTACTTAGTTGCAGGATGCAGAACAAGCCCCATTAGCACAGCTAGGTCAGAGCTGGAAAGTTGGTTAGGATTGCACCCTTAAACATTTAAACGAGGAAAAAACCCATATTGAAAGCCATAATGAGTCTTCCTGGATCTGAAAGGGTTGAAGGCAATTGATGTGGTTCAGCTGTACAGCACAGGCAGGCGGGCCCATAATTTCAGTGTTGACACCAGAAAAAAAAAACAAACCATCAGGAAGATGGCAAACTTAAGATGGCATAAATAAGGCAAACTGGAGTTTGGAAGGAAGAAATGTGATTTTTGTCCCCTGCGTTAATGGACCAGTTCAGATTACACTTTTTCTCTCCGAAAGAGAAAGCGCGCATTTCACACGAACACTTCCATCTTCAAGGAGCTGCTTTTTATAGCTCGACAGAAGGTAATCACCGGGGTCCAGGTTGGAAAAGGGGGGGGGAAGAGCGAGCGACTTGCAGCACCTGCCCCTCCCCGCCTAAGCGCGCTCTTCTCCGCAGGCACAGGCTCGCAAGCAGGCGAGAATGACGTTTTCTCCCAGGTCACGTATCTTGGCGAATGGGTCTTAAAGTGCGTGATGGGGTGGGGGCTGGGGGGTCCCTACGCCGCCATCCTCTACGGATTTTCCCTCTCCCATTCGCGCCTTCCGCGACATGAGAACCGCCCGCTGCCTCTTTGCTCCTCCCAGGAAGCGTCCTTTGCCCTTCTGCGTAGGAAGCGGCGCTCAGTCTATGGGGACTTCAGGAAAACAGAGGAGGGCGCGTTTCCTTGCTGGTCAATCAAGGCGGGCTTTTAATCAAGCAACCTCCGCCCCCGGGGTGGGGATGCCACTTTGTGTGTGGTCGCTGCAAGAGCCTGAGCGAGTGCGCGGGCCACTCCGGGGTGGAAGCGAGAGAACTGCTTTGGGCATCGCGACAGGTGCGGCTGCTGACGGCAATGGTCTCAGTCCGCTTATATTGCATTTGAAAAGGTACTTTAAAGCCACGGAGAGGGTTCCACACTTACCATATAATCGCCTCCCATATAACCCCTGATTTATCTTGAGGCTCAGTGAACTTTTTCCACCCTTACTCGATTCACTTCCCTACCCGTAAGACGAACATGAGCGCCACGGTTATTCTGCAGCCTTGCTTGCCTGTTTGCCCTGGATTTGCTACAGGTTCCAAAGGACAGTACGTAGTAGCAGTAACAAGTGCTAGAGAGAGGCTATCCTATCATGTTCCCCAGGGTCTGTCTGTCTCTACTATCCATTGTAAGCTACCTTGTGGCGCTTTGAAATCAAAAGGCACAATATCCATCTATGAAATGATAATCGCTACTAAATTGCTAATTACTTTATTACAGAATACAATAGGAAAAGATGGTTTTTGAGATCTCTGAGGCAATTAATAGTTTAAGTACACTTTTTACAAACTTTTTTACAGTTGGTCTTCATCAGCAAAACTCCAGGAAGGCAGTGTTGTTCCCCTGTGATAGTGAATTGACATGCGGCAATGAGTGTGCTTAATTTAGGCTGCACTCCTAAGTACACTCCCCTGGGAATAAGCCCCACTAAATACATTGGGGCTTACTTCTGATTAGCCTTCCACTGTTAAGGTCTGAATCCAAGAGAAAAACTTTCTGTTGGTTTCTAAAGGTTTTCAAGTATCCAGTGGTGTTTCTAGAGGGGGCAAAGCATTAAGGAGCTCAGGCTCCTTCAAAACTTAGTGTCGTCGTCCCCAGAACACCACTGTAAGCATCAGTAAAAATGAAGATGGGAACTGGAGTCTAGGCAAGACATTGGAAAGGACTTAGCACAGAGAAAGTCATGGAAAAAAGAAACAGTAATGTTATCCAATAATATCTTCAATAATAAACAACTGGGGTCCGATTCCCTTCCTATACAACAATTTAAGAAAGTATGTGTACGTTGTGCCTAAAAAGTATTTCATTAGTAATTAAAAAGTCTTGGAGAATCCTGCTTAGAATTTTTTTTTAAATCCCAGCCTAGGTACACAGTATATAGCTGGGCCCCTCCAAGTTCAAGATCTGCACAAGCTCTACTGAGGTTAACAGAGCATCCACCACTGGAACCACATAAAAACTTTATTTTATTTTTAAAAATTATGTTTGACTATTTCTGACTTCAAAGGGTTAGGTGACTTACAGGAAAGCCAAACCATGAAACAAATAAAAATAAATACATAATTAAGAAGCACAGAACCAGTTTTACCTCCTTCCCGTTCCCTCAAAACCACCCTGGAAAATGACAATTTTTGCTTATCTCTGTTGGAATGGAGTGGATTGGACCCAAGAAGGTTAGATGGACTGGAGTCGGCATACCTGTTAAATTGATAGGAATCGAGTGAAGCCAGGGGGCGGGCTTAGCGGCCATGTTTGTGTGCCCCAAACAATCTTTATTCCAAGCATTTCAGATTGCTTTTCGCGTGATGTTTAGCACTTAATAATTTACTCCTGAAGTAAAAACTTACCAAACTAATAACGTGTGATCGTGTAGAAACATCATTGGTAACCTAATTATGAGTTAATATGCAATTCCAAGGTTTAATTCCGCGTAATTATATTACTGAACACACCGGACGAAATGCCGCTTGCTGTCCATTCAAACTCGGATTGCACTGTTTTGACAGACTTATTTTTTGAAATCTACACAAGCAGGAATAACGTGTGAACGGGAAGGAAAGAAAAAAAGGGGAGGGTGGGCAAAAATCAGATAAATATATAGGAAAATTACATTAAAATCTCTTCATGACACAAGTAGTTGTCAATATGAGAGGAATTCTTTTTTACTTCTAGGCTATTAAGAGTATTTTTTAAAACTTCTACACTCACCCCCCCACCCTAAAACAAATTCTGTTAATGTTCAGAATTTCGAAAATAGTATAGTGGAAAATGGAAGGCGGGAAAAAACGTGTAAACGGGAAGGGGGGGAAAGGAGGGGGGAAATATTACATACCGATGTAATGTGAATACATGAACCTTTCCGTGGAAATTAAATCCCATTTTTCATAAAGCGATTCGCACACCCGTATGCAGAACACGCAGGCATGATTAAAAAAGTTGATATTAACTTTTACACACGTGCAGGAAGATTTTTATTCATGAATTCGCGGCAATCCTCATTGGCGGGAAAGATCTGAGTCAGCCATATTTGTGTGCCCCGGAAGCTTCAAGAAAATCACAACATGCCGACTCCAGTCCATCTAACCTCCTTGATTGGACCAAACACAACTTGCTTGCATTCTGCAAGTCTGCTTGGGAGTGAAAGAGGAGAACAGAATGACCAGCTAGGTCTTTGCATTCTGCAAACACCTGGGAACGCAGGTACATGTTCAGCACAGGTAAATAATATGCGTAAGGTAAAGGTTATGTTTTCCCCACGACCGAATGGTCTAGTTGTGACCAACTCTAGGGGGTGTGCTTGTCTCCGTTTCTAAGTCAAAGAGCCGGCATTTGTCAAAGGTCAGTTTCCATGGTCATGTGGCCAGCATGACTATACGCCGAAGTACATGGAATACCATTTCCTTCCCACCAAAGTGGTACCTATTTATCTACCGTATTTCCCCAAGTATAAGACACACCTTTTTCCCAAAAAACCAGGGCTAAAAATTGGGTGCATCTTATTCAGGGGGTTGCCGGGTAGTGCTGCGTTCTCCGTGCTCCCGCTTGCCTTAAAGAGCCGGTGGGACCGCGGAGAAGAGAGGGCAGCGCTCCCGCCGGCTCTTTAAGGCAAGCGGGAGCACAGAGAAAGCAGCGCTGCGTTCTTCGTGCTCCCGCTTGCCTTAAGAGCCAAGAGCCGGCGGGAGGCTGGCGGCTCTTAAGGCAAGTGGGAGCACGGAGAACGCAGCATTCTCTGTGCTCCCGCTTGCCTTAAAGAGCAGCCGGCCCCAAAAATGTATTTTTCAAATTTCTGGCCCCAAAATTAAGGTGCGTCTTTACTTTGGTGCGCCTTATACTTGGGGAAATACGGTACTTGCACTTTCATGTGCTTTCAGACTGCTAGGTTGGCAGGAGCTGGGACAGGCGACGAGAGTTCACTCCGTCACGTGGTCTCAAACTGCCAACCTTCCGGTCAGCAAGCTCAACATAAAGCTATAGTTAAAAAGTCAATGTATATACTATTCCATAGTTGCTGCTGCATTCTAGACCAATATTTTTTTAAAAAAATTGTTTTAAAAGGTTGCTCCATGCAGAATGCATTAATTATAATAGTCTAGAAATATCAAAGGATGTGTGAAAGCAACATGGTCAGCACTTCCCAGGAGAGGACACAGATGGCAGCCATCAGGAAGCAGGTGAACAACTCTGCTTATAATGACACAGAAGCATCATTATAATAATCCAGAAGCATCTTCTTAAATGGGGATGCAATTCCTTCTAGGTCAGAAGAATCCCCTAATCCATAGTCACCAGTTCTTCACTATAACCTGGATAGATTTTGACTTTCATTGCTTGTATGCATTCATTCAGGAGAACTTTCTTGTGCAGGTAAAATGAAAAGGAGGAGAGTTGTGTGTCATCAGCACACTAATGAGACCTCAACCTAAATCCCCTGATAAAGGAAAAGCTTAGTAACAAACTAGCAAAATTATCTGTGCTCCAGTACAAGATGGAATGCAAGCATACTCCATGATGCTCTTGGATCCACAAAAGTTAGTCTATCCATTTCTAACTCAGACTCCCCTCATACAGTATGTACTGCATTCCTTGCCATTGAACCAAACGGGAAACCAATTTACAGTTGAACTCCATGGGGCACCTGCACAGCTTTGGACTGGGCGCTGCATCTCCTTTCTACTGCGTCTATAAAGACTTAGTAGATCTTCCGGTACGCTCCTCAAATGCATATCCTTCAAAGTCCATATTTTCGTTCTTCAAATAACGTGATTTTCAGGGTACAGCATTTTTCAGGTCCATTGGCAAATCACGTACTTGTGATAGTATGTGTAATTTTGAAATTCAACCATGTATTTTCCAAGGTGCTAAGGGGAAGGAAAATGATCTTTTCTCTCCCTTTTCCTGTTTTTATGGGTCTAGTTATTGTATTAGACCCATCGTCTAATGTTACTGTTTACATCACATAAAAGGGTCTCACAAACACTAGTTTGTGAGACCCTTTACGTGATGTAAGCAGTAACATTAGACATCATATACATCCTTTATTTCTCCCCTATGTATCCTGATTCTATAAGCTGTAGTAATTTATTTTGCAGATGCCTATCCCATCTTTCAGTCTCACTGGAACTCACTGGAGACAGTTTGCAACAGGTGGCAATATTAGTAAAACAAATGCCCAACATATGCACACACAGCCCAGCAGCCGTTTGTCCTCTGGCTGATAGCAAAGGGATGTCTTCAGTTCTGCAGCCCAAAGGCAACTAGCAGTTAGGGCAGAGTGTTGTGTCTGGCAGCTTTGCACTGCTGCTTCTCCAGCTGATGATTGAGACCAGGTTGATATTCCCCTTCCTATGATGTCCTTTCTGAAAGAGAGTAGCCCTTAGTCCTGCTGCCAATTTAAAAAGGTCGGAGTGTTCTGGTTTTCATATAGGCCCTGAGGTAGCGCTGCATGACTGAAGCTTATTGGGTTGCTGAGTAAGGGATCTTAAGTCACTCTGACCAACTCTCCTAGCTTCTCCATGAAGTTTCTGAGCAACAAATGCCAGAAAGAAGAACATGTAATTGCCTTTTACAATCCTGCTCTAGAAAGCAATAAAAGGATCTTGATATAGCCTATTCTGACCAATGTATTTGCTCAGATGTAAGTGCTACTGATTTCACTGGGATTTACTTCCAAGTAAGTAAGTCTACTTAAATTTAGCAACTTAAAATTGTTTCCCCATGGCAATAGCAGTAACGTAAGCATATGACAGATGACCACAAGGTGGTGCTGTTAGACCAGTAATCGCATAAACCATGTCTTCCAAAAGTATGTACAGTATTCTAAAATCATGTGCTATTATTAAAGGTTATAAAGGGATCAAAAAGCCACTCACGCTCAGAGACCATAATAAGGCCAACATACCTGTGCTGAAATATTGATAAACATCATTTTCAAATCCCATCTTTTTCTTGTGAATCTTCTTGAAACGTTTTAAGCAACCTTAAATCCTGTTCTAAGGCAATACAAAATTCAAAGCTCTCAAAGAAGAGATGCACCATACTATTTTGTAATGCTAACTACCTGCAAAGTGTCATGATCTACCATATTCATCCCGCCCTACAGTAAGAGTCAGCAGCTTATGACTGAACAAAATCATGTGGCAGAAACAGAGAGCAAGAAGAGGTTGCAGAGATGGGACCAACAGTGAACTCCTAGGCTGTGAGGGGATTTCTCAGGAAGTGGCCTGAATAGCCCAGAGTTGTGGAAGGGGAAGAATAAACAAATTATTTGTAAACTAATTATTTGTAGATCCTGCCTTCCATAAGGGAACTCCCAAATACTGTCCTATTCAGGTACAGAAAGGTACCAGCCAGATGGACTTAGGCTAAGACAGTGTGGCAGCAACAATATAGAACATACCAGTGAGAAAGGTGGCATCACAACAGAGCGCATCTCTTTTTAATGAATGACTATGCCAAAACTGAAAGCACCAACCCCAGGGCTTCTTTGTGCTTCTTCTAGCCACTTCCACCAAAGAGTAATGTACAATCCCAGGCTGGCCTGAACAAGATTAACAGCTCAGTCCTATATTTTTTGCCTGTAAACCGCTATGTGAATTTTCTCTTGAAAAGCAGTATATAAATATTGATTGAATCCTATCAAAACCCACTTAGCCCAAGAGCATGCCTTGCATCTTGATAGGGGGGCGGAGTTCTGAAGGAGTGCTCTGGCAGGTAGTAGTAGTAGTAGTAATAATACAGGTACCAGTAATATTACCCCCCAGAGCAGTCCTCCAGACTGCCTTTCTTGGTCATTGGATTGCTCCTTTGACTTTAATGCAAAGTGGTTCACATAGGCAGGCTTTCTCTAAATCCCCATGGGTTTTTACAAATAACAAAGAGATTCTAATCTTTCAAGAATTATCGGATTATCTGGACCCATTCCAATCTGGCTTCAGGCCGGGGTTCGGGACGGAGACTGCCTTGGTCGCCTTGGTGGATGACCTGCGCCGGGGGATGGATGGGGGAAGTGCGACCCTGTTAGTCCTGCTGGACCTCTCGGCGGCTTTCGACACCATCGACCATGGTGTCCTTCTGGGTCGATTGGCTGGGTTGGGGCTTGGAGGCACTGTTTTGAAGTGGTTCCGCTCCTTCCTGGCTGACAGATCCCAGAAGGTGGTGCTGGGGGACTCTTGTTCGGCACCCCGACCTCTTAGGTTTGGGGTGCCGCAAGGTTCCATCTTATCCCCCATGCTGTTTAACATCTACATGAAACCGCTGGGAGAGGTCATCCGGGGGTTCGGAGTGGGGTGCCATCAATATGCTGATGACACCCAACTATAAGGCCTATGGTTTGATGTTTTTGAGGTTTTAGTAATTACTCTGCTGTGTAAAAGTTATTGTTTTTTTATTTACCTTTTAATTGTTTTGTAATTGTCATGGCTCTTAGCCAAACAAACAAATAAACTTGACTTGACTCTCCTTTCCCCCTGATTCTGAGGAGGCGGTTGAGGTCCTGGATCGCTGTCTGGAGGCAGTTGGGGGCTGGATGCGGGCGAACAAGCTGAAATTAAATCCGGATAAGACAGAGGTGCTTTTGGTTCGGAAATCCACGGCTCGGGTATTGGACTATCGTCCTGCTCTGAATGGGGTCGCACTTCCTCTGAAGGAGCAGGTTCGCAGCTTGGGGGTTCTCCTGGATTCACAGCTACACCTGGAGTCCCAGGTGGCGGCGGTGGCCAGGGGAGCCTTTGCTCAGCTTTGGCTGATCCGCCAGCTGCGGCCGTACCTGAGCTGTGCGGACCTGGCCACAGTGACCCATGCCCTAGTGACATCTAGATTAGATTATTGCAATGCGCTCTACGTGGGGCTGCCTTTGAAGACGGTCCGGAAATTACAACTAGTACAGAACGCGGCGGCTCGGGTGGTTGCTGGGGCACGTCGGTTTGACTCTGTCGAGCCGCTGCTTCGGCGACTACACTGGCTGCTGGTTCTGTTCCGGGCCCAATTCAAAGTGCTAGTTTTGACTTTTAAAGCCCTTTACGGCTCGGGTCCGGGGTATTTGAGGGACCGCCTCCTTCTATATAATCCAACCCGTACTCTTAGATCATCTGGGGGGGCCCTTCTGACTGTGCCGCCACCAGGAGAAGTAAGAGGGGTGGCGGCCAGGAAGAGGGCCTTCTCGGTGGTGGCCCCCCAACTCTGGAACACCCTTCCCCTCGAATTGAGAACTGCTCCCTCTCTGTTTACATTTCGGCGGGGGCTGAAGACCTTTTTATTCCAAAAAGCTTTTAATTGTTGACAGGTTGGCTGGCTGGTTATTATGATCCACGGGGCTTGTGTTTTATTTTATTTTTTAATTGCTTTTAAATTGTTTGTGTTTTTTAATCTTGATTGTTTATTGTTTAATACTGTTTTTAATTGTTTTTAATGTTAACTGTTATACTTTATTTTTATCCTTTTTAATATTGTAAGCCGCCTTGGACATCTGCCTCGGCAGAGGAAAGGCGGGGTAGAAATTTCTTAAATAAATAAATAAATAAGAACAACTACATTCAGATGGATCTTTCACAGTCTGGTCTTCCTTGCTGGCCGCATGGGTGCCTCCCACGCTGGCTGATAAATGGCTTCTTTGCTCTCACTGAAGAAACAGCTGGCCCAGCACAACTGCTGTCCCACAGAAGGCAGCTTGAGCTCATCAGTCACTATCTCAAGGTCTTGCCACTTCCAATGATCTCAAACTGGCAACCTGGTGATCTTATCTTTGGGCTTAAAGGGGCTATACCCTCTGGACCAGACCTCCTGACCAGACATTTGCTCCTGTTCCCCAAGGTATGCCATTGCCCAAATGGGTCTACTCAGCCCTGTGCCAGCAATTTTGCCAGCAAGTCCAAGTGGACCCAAGAAGGGAGATTGAGCTGGGAAGG
>JAJKFI010000027.1:8832965-8852267 GCA_029204185.1 Lerista edwardsae | reverse complement strand
CAGGACATTGGTGGCACAGCTGCCACTGATACTGCCCCCTTCCCAGCCTCAAGCCACCTTCCCCCCCCCCCACTGGCTTACCAGTGCTGGGGCTCATTAGAATGCTGCTGGCATGCAGCCACAGCCAATGAGGCTCAGTTTTCCAATGAGTCTCGGCCCTGTTAAGTCAGTGTGGGGGAAGGGTGGGAAGTTGGAGCAGACTGAGGCTGCAGCAGCCCCAATGTGTGAAATGGCATTTTGCCTTTGCAACAGCTATAAAGCATCCTTTAGACCAGCCTCCTAACAAGTCTTCCCATGCATATCTTCGTAGTACTGCACGTCATGTGCCATTTCAAGTAAAGTCTATTGTGTCTTCTGAGCCCTTAGGAGTGCTCTCAACTATGCTGTCAAAAGCTATTTTTCTTGATAAAAACTGCTGTCGGAGCATGAAGGAAACAAAAACGTATCGTGAGCTTTTGTAGGCAATAGTGCACTTCATCAGATGCACGTGGTCCATTGGCACAGGGCCACGATCTTGTCCCCCTGGTCCTGTTGTGATGAAAGGATTTAAATTTCACAGTGGAAATGAAAACTATCATTCAGCTAGTTATCACACTTGGAATAAACCCGCACTTCACATTTATGTTATTATCCCAAGTAAATCAGGAAAATCTGCCTTGTTTCTTTAACTTGAAACCAAACCAAACAATTCTTTAGAGCTGCTATTCATTCTCTCTCTTTGGGCCTGGTCTCCGCGCTTCGTGGCAGGCCTCAGGCTACTAAGCTTTTGTAGAAGAGCAAAATGTGGACAGCCAGAATGAAGTAACTTTCAAAGCTTGTGTTTCACTCAACATATTTATTGTTCAGATACTTTGTTGCCTCATTATTTGGCCTCAGTCAGCAACGGGTAACATTGGTCCCTGTTGAAGTATTAAAAGCAATGGCTATTCTTTTCTTTTGCACCCTGGTTTTCCCCATTCTGGCTCTGTTGTTATCTACTGGTTGGCTTTTTAAAACATAGTAATTATTGTCCAGAGAGTACAGTCAGCAGAACCTGAGCTTGAGCTCTGCTTACATAGGCCCAATCAGCAGTCCCAGCTGAAGCCTTTTATGGCTATAGTCAACTGTAAGGCAACGCTGACACATCATATCAGACAACAGTGAAATAACATGGCACGTTCTCATTACAGCAAAATCTACTGAGTTTCACTTTCAAAACAAAACATTAATCTCACTGGCAGCTCCCATTACTGAATGGCCAGGATGTTGTTTTGTCCTAATTAAAAACAAACTTCAAAATATTTTTTTTCAATACTTCGTCCTCCTTCAGTGCAATCCCCCAGGTTTCAGTTGGAGTCATTTCCAAAAGGTTTTCTTGTGCAATTTTTCTTGACAATGTTTCTCACTCTGAAGCAACTTCTAAGTGTTAATGTGAAGTCTGCATTTCTCTCTGCCTTGGAAAGAATGAGCAAATGGTGAAAGGTTCTGAGCTGTCTGTGACAGCTCGAGATATGTTGGGGTGCTGGTGGACAATTCAATGAAGGTATCGACCCCGTGTGCGGCAGCAATTAAGAAGGCCAATTCCATGTTTGGGGTCATTAAAAAAGGAGTTGAGAATAAAACAGCCAATATTATCATGTCATTGTACAAATCGATGGTAAGGCCACACCTGGAATATTGTATACAGTCTCTGGTCACCGCACCTCAAAAAGGACATAGTGGAGCTGGAAAAGGTGCAGAAGAGAGCGACAGAAATTATTACGGGGCTGGGGCACCTCCCTTATGAAGAAAGACTGCAGCATTTGGGGCTCTTTAGCCTAGAAAAAAGGCGCCTGAGGGGGGACATGATTGAGACATACAAAATTATGCATGGAAGGGATAGAGTTGATAGAGGGATGTTCTTTTCCCTCTCTCAAAACACCAGAACCAGGGGGCATCTGCTAAAACTGAGGGTTGGGAGGAAGTACTTTTTTACCCAGCGGGTAGTTAATCTGTGGAACTCTCTGCCACAGGAGGTGGTGATGGCATCTGGTCTAGATGCCTTTAAGAGGGGATTGTATGGATTTCTGGAAGAAAAGTCCATTGTGGGCTATAGGCCATGATGGATTGTGCAACCTCCTTACATTAGTAGTAGGCTATTTCAGAGTACCGGGTGCAAGGGAGTGGCAACAGGATGCAAGCATCTTGTTGTCTCATGCCTCCCTGGGGCACCTGGTGGACCGCTGTGAGATACAGGAAGCTGGACTAGATGGGCCTTTGGCCTGAACCAGCAGGGCTCTTCTTATGTCCGTAAGCCTGTGGCAAATTCCCTGCCACATACAGAATGCAAAGCAGTACGGATGAGTTGGATGGGATATTGGGAAAGGAATATATATTATACAAGGAAATAACTCCTCCAATACTGCAGGTACAGAGAAGACTCAGGATAAAGATATGGAGATGCTACCCTTGCAGAGAAAAATCAGATGATGTACTCGGCAAAAGAAACCTTCTCTAGGTTTCACTTCCTGGTGGAATGAACTGTTCCTTTCCAAAGGGTTAATTGGTGGAGTGCCACTGGGTGGAACAAGCCTCCACATACAATCTCCATTGCCATGATGACACAGACAAGAGTCTGAATATCTAGATCTGGTGGCTGCACACATTTCTTGAAGCCTGCCTGGCTCAGCACTATGTTTTCCGCTTGTGTTTTCCCAATCCATTAACACAACAAACATCACACCACAAGGGACATCCTTGTTGGAAACTCATTCTGCAAAAAAGGAGAGAAAAAGAGAAAGGCAAAAGTTGTAAGCATAAATGGCATCAATCATAACATAAACAGAAAATGCAACTTTGGCAGGGAATGGAACAAATGTGGATCCTCGGCATCTGCTTTCAGGTTACAAGGTCAGACTTAACCATCCAGGAGGTTTCCCCTACTAACCACTAATCATGCCTTTTCATCTCCCCCAGCCCACAATCTTAATACAAAAAGCTAATTCATGTGACCTATTTACAGCCTGCTTGTTCCTGGTTCAAAACAAGCCCATGGTAAATATTCAGTTAAGTGCTTTAACACAAGCACATACTGCCATTTTATAACCCACTACACAACCCACTGCAGGAAGGTTTTTTGTGGATACAATCATATGTTCTGTGGAATAATCGTAACTAATTGTTCAGAACACTGGTTGACCACAGAGCCTGCACTGAAACCAAGAAAGGTCATTGTGAATACAAGTGCTATAAGAACTGGTCTAAATTGCAGGACGCTGCTTGATCTTTTCTGTCTCTATCAGCCCTGCATCAACCAAGGCAACCTGCTTATGAACGTAATTGCACCTACTGACATTTTCCTTTTCTATTCCATACTGTTTTTAGTTCACACAGCACATCGTGGACAGAAAACCTGTGAAATGGACTTCCTCTTGCTTAGCAATCACTGGACTATTTTCTGACCAGCCATAACTAGCAATCATATTTGCAACACTAGGAAATCTTGTTAAGTCATTGTAAGGTAAAGGTAAAGATTTCCCCACGACCAAATGGTCTAGTCGTAACCGACTGTAGGGGGTGGTGCTCATCTCCGTTTCAAAGCCTGTAGAGCCGGCGTTTTGTCCGATCATGTGGCCAGCATGACTCTACGCCGTAGCGCACGGAACACCGTTACCTTCCCACCGAAGTGGTCCCTATTTATCTACTTGCATTTAGGTGCTTTCAAACTGCTAGGTTGGCAGGAGCTGGGACAAGCAACGGGAGCTCACTCCGTCACGCAGTCTCAAACTCCCAACCTTGTGGTCGAAAGCCCAACAACAGCGGATTAACTCGCTGCGCCACCACGTAAGTCATTGTAACTGATGTGCTAATCGCAGAGCGCTAATAAACTTTTACGATGGCCCTTATGCCGGCCAAACTTTGCTGGTCTAACTATGCTGGCCTAACACCATGTTAGGATTACACCTGGAAGCAGTGACCTTGTGTTGCCCTATCAGCCCAGACCCTAAATAGCATTGCCCTGCCTGGTGATCCCTGCTCAGCCCAGTTGGAGCAGGACTGTCAGACATGGCCTCACTGTTTTCTTGGGTTCCTTTTTCCTCTTCTTATCCAAGGCGTTAAGATTTGATGGTTCCCTGCTTCTGTACGAAGGGCCCCGGTTCAGCTCCCTTTCGCTGTACGGTGGCAGAGTGTCTTCTCCCTCCTCCTGCTGGGGAGGTTGCTGCTGCTGCTGCTGCTGCTTCTGCTGCTGCTGTTGTCCTGCATTGTAAGTCGATGATGGTGACCAAGCATAGTATGTTCCACCTCTTTGGCTGGATTGAGAGCTGAGTTTTGAAGGCGTCTCATTGTGCTCACCACTCTCATCATAGCTTCGTGATTTCCTTTCAAGGGCACTACTGAGGTAGGAGTGGTCATACTTCTGACTCCCTCCAGGTGTCCGACACACAAGCCTAGGAACGCGCTTCTCTTCCTGGGCCCGTCTCCTTGGTGGGCTGTACGTCCAGCCTCGATTGGAATCTGTCAGCGGCTCATGGTTTCCTCTGCGCTTGCTATAATAGTCATCTGAGGCGATGTCTGAGTGACGCATTGATCCTCCGCGTGGTCCTTGTGATCCTGATCTCTCAAAACGGTGGGATTCCTGATTGCCCTCTGTTCGACGGACACGCTGGCTGTACGACTCGGCAAAGGCTGCAAGTTCATCCATGGAGACAGCTGGCATTCCCATGGAGAAGCTCTTCCTTGAGAGCATTTCCGACTTGCATCGCTGCTGGCTGTAGAAGATTGGGGTAGGGGGAGGTTGTTATATAAAATTAGACCAGACTTGTAACTTTCCACTTGCATGGCCACCCAGTAATCGTCCTCAGAAAAGCATCTCGAGTGGCACATACTAGCAGCTCCTTGCACTGTTCTAGCATCGGAAGCAGAACCCAAGTGAATGAGATCAGAAAACTGATTCTCAGCAGTGACAGCCCCAATTCTATACCAGATACGATATACCAGATACCACCTACATGCTACAGTAGGTGTGTTCCAGAGTATTGCACTCTGACCTCCAATTCAAATCCTCCAATTCAAATCCTGACTTACAGAGCAATCCTAACCTGTGCTGGAACAGCCAGGCCACACAGCATGTACTGTATCCAACACAGGTTAGGAGCAGACTGAAGGTCACCTTGGGGTAAGGGGATATTTTTCCACTTCCCCCGTTTAACACTCCAGCCTACCCTAAGGGGCTACTCAGATCTGCACCTGCTATTTAGCATGCATTGCCACTGCCTACTCCACCACCCCTCCTAGGCCCAATCCTCCCCCCTGTTCTGCCCAGAAATGCTTCCGCCCCACCTGTGGAATGCCCTCCTACCCCTCCGTAATTGATGGCCAAGAGCAAGAGAGGCAAAATGTCTCGTAGAGAAGTGGGTAGCACCCCAATGGGGAGGTGCAACATTCTCTCCCCCCCCCCATTCTTTTTATTGAACCTTTCCTTATGGATAATAAACTTTTAGTTTTCTGAGTAGTAATGCCACAGGAACTCTGTTGCCACACTCATGACCTTCCAGAACCTCTAGACACCAAACTGCCCCCTGGGACAAGGAGGGGAGATGACACATCCACTTCAAGCCTTGTTTGGCTTCTTCAATTTATCCAAGAAACCCATCACTCTAATCAAACTTTCAAAACTTTCAGCCGAAGGATCAAACTACACATTAGATTAAAATTCATAATTTGGCATAGCATATTTACTTTTTCACTGTAAATACCAGGCACATGGTGGGATTTGGATCAGGATCAATGGGGGTGGGAATGGAGAAGCTTTTTTTTTTCTTTATACTTATGGCATAGTCCTAATGAATATTCCACCCCTCTCAAAGCTGCTTTTGGCAAAAAAAAAAATGTCTTTCAGCATTTTTGGTTTTCTTGATTTTCTACGCCTGAATAGCGAGACAGAGAGAAGTCAAATGGGAAGAAGTGAACACCAACACTCCTAGGACCAAACTGCATAGACATAGTCTGACCCTGCAAATTTTGCTCATTGTAAATAGCAGCTTACAGATGGGTATTTCATCAGGACTGTGGGTGCGGGGGGAATAGTTTCAATCCTCCCAGCTGGCCATTGTCCCGATTGCCCCCATCATACAACTGCTGTTTACAACGAACTTTTGATCCCAAGAGTGTTAGGCAACAGCTGGTGTTGATTTATTCCCATTCTCCTACTCTCTTCCTTGCCATTCAGGGTGCAATCTAGCCTGGACTTAGGCCGGCACAGTTAGGCCAGAATAAGGGACACCATAAAGTATGTTTGGACCACTCTCAGAGTCAGAGAGGCCAGCACACAGACATGCACCATCCTCCCTGATTCTGACAGTGGTCCAAATACTCTTTATGGTGGCCCTTGTGCCGGCCAAACTTTGTCGGCCTAACTGTGCCAGCCTAACTCCAGGTTAGGATTGTGCTCAGAATCACAGAAAATCAGAAAAGAAAAAAAAAAAGCTGGAACACATCCTTCCTCTTTCCCAACTCCCAGGCACTGCACTCACCTGAGCCGGAAGCTGCCTCTGTCTTCTCTGTAATCAGAGCATATTTGTGGTCTGGATGTGCCACTTCCACTGACAACCCCTGCCCAGTAGTTTGCATCACCATCCAAGTCTCCGAGTTGGGGAAGAGGCTTCCGGTGCACCTGCCGGAGAGACTGACGAAAGTTGTGGTTGTCCTCGTGCAAGGAGCTGAGCTCTGACATGGTGTTATTGTCTAGGGGAAAGGAAGGAAGGAAGGAAGAGAAGTGATGGAAACTTTTAATGACAGTGGTGGGCAATTGCGTCTATTCACTTGGATAGTGGCCCAGCCCTTCTGAATAGAAAACCTGATGTTCTGTTCCTTTGATCTGTTCCTTATCTGAAATATGTGATTGACTGGTTATCAAAAATAACACTAGCCTTGTTTTGTTGCACCTCTTTGCAAGCTGAGATGTGCTGGCTATGTTGAAAAGGCTCTGATATAACAACACAGTTTACACTGAATAGTAGTTCTGACCTAAGTAGCTGTTGATCTATGAAGGTACATTAATCAAGGAACAAATGTACTTAAAAAAAAAAAGATCTGGATCAAAAATACTTGCATGACTAGTTCAATGTGCCCCACCCTTTGTGTTTACTGGAATTGTGGTCCTCAAACATGGCAAACATCTTTTGAAAGCAAGGACTGTTTGATGAGCATTTTTTTATTTGAGAAGATGGCGTTCTACTCAGAAGGTATAAGTAAAAAAATTCAACTGGCCAAACCCACTCCTCTAAGGTAGCTCTCTGCATATCAGCTCAAAGAGCAGGGATGAAAAATCATTAATCGGATGAAAAAGCATTACCACACTCGGTTTTTTCCCCAATACCCTTCTAAGGAGGCAATACATTATGGGAGAATCACTTCTTGATGTGTTAAAATGGTTTGCTCCCAGCCTCACTCTTTCTGGTGTGGGTCTGTATGATTAACCAAAGTCAGCTTTTTAAAATGACTTGATCTTTCCCTCCCATCACCCCCATTGCCTATCCCACTGCATGAAGTGACATTTGGATCCAAGGCATTCCAATCTGGAGGGAGCCTTTTTATAGTATTTCTTGTGGGTGGAAATGGCAGCATGTTCAGTGATGACTGTTTTAGAACACTGTGTAATTTGTAAGTTTTTTCGCAGAGCTGTGATTAAAGTCATTCCTTGAGTCTGTCTGTCAATTGATTGAGGCAGCCTGCATGTCTGAAGCTGCCAGGACCTACTGGCACTTACGGATTGAATCTTTTGAATATGTAGGCTAAAAATAGAGGGCAGCAATTTAAAAAGAAAAAAATGATCGGTATTTACCATATTTGAATGGACTGGATGAGTCAGTGATTTGTACTAACTCACCCTGCTGAGCCGTTTTTCTGGCTTATTTCATTGGAAATGATAGGTAAGTACAAACATACATAATTTGAGTAGTGAGCCCTTTGTGGAAGTGCATTTATTGGATTGTTTTTAGATGTACGATTTTTCCTAGCAGAACTGGTTTCTTCTGAGCTTGATCTAGGCCCCAAGGTCAATTGTGCACACTTCTGGAGGGACACTTGTGCACACTTCAGTTGTACATACTTCTGTTGTCTTGTAAACAACAACAAGACTAGTGTTGTTTAGTCTCACAACACTAAAGGCTAGGGTGAAAAATTGAAACCTAGCTTTCTCCCCAACATGGTAGTGCAGTATTTATGTGTAGCAATCTTTTTTCTGTGGGGGACCATTCCATCACATGAGCAGTATGAAGTGGGATAGCTCAAATACAGATTTACTACTTCACGGTGTAGTTCAGCAGTTCACACTGGGTTCTTCTGAAAACCATATCTGGCAACTATGTATGGGCACTGCAAACACCATTACTAAAAAGTTAGCTCAGGGAAGGGGTTCCATTTCAATTTCCATTCTATTTTGGATAAAGCAACTTGGGGGGGGGGTTTTGCTAGAAATAGCTGGACAAGGCCTTTTCTCACATCTCTCTCGCATCCGCCTGGCTGGATCAAACTGAGCCAATTCCTTCTCAACGTAGTACAGCACCTTCATAGAATCTCTGTCTTTGTCAGCCTGGATTCGATAGCCTTTGCGCACTGTTGGGAGAAAAAGT
Organism: Lerista edwardsae; assembly: GCA_029204185.1. Classification (NCBI taxonomy): domain Eukaryota; kingdom Metazoa; phylum Chordata; class Lepidosauria; order Squamata; family Scincidae; genus Lerista; species Lerista edwardsae. The sequence goes on along the minus strand of JAJKFI010000027.1, from coordinate 8,843,676 downwards.
AAACGAAAAAGTTCATTTCAAGAAAAAAAAATGTTTAATACTCCAGGCTCATTTTTTATGCATAACCTCAGAAACTCTTAACGCCAGCTTTGTGCCTGTGAAGTAGCTATTGCACCTTCAGAATCACTGGATGGTTTTAGAAAAGTCACAAATACCTTTTCTAGGATAAGAAACTAAAAATGCATCTTCCTCAAGGGCTGGTTGCTAACCAGTGGACAAACTTTCCTTCCTGTCATGTTCATGCGTCTTCTGTAGCTGCTCTTATTTTTGCAGGCAGGAAGCATCAATATTTTAATCCAAATACAGGAAATTATTGCAATTGCTTTGGGTAGATATACATGACCAGTTTCTATACCCATAGTCAGGGCCATATTATCCGAGTAGGCTGAAGCCTAGGGGCCCCACAGTGACTAGGGCCCATCAAGGTGGCATGTCTGGGTGTTAGCCTAATGGTTTGGTCTCCAGATTCGACCCCTGGGGTCTCCCATCCAGACCCCCAGCCTTTCAACCAGCAAGAGACTACAGAAAGCCTGGCCTTGCAAAGGCAAGGATTTCAGAGCTCTACCACATGGGGCAAGCCCCATCTCCCAGGAGTGAGCTGGGCTGAATCCATATGAAACAGGATCCATATGAAATAGCAGAATCCATATGAAACAGGATCCATATGAAATAGCAGAATGCATATGAAATAGGGTTAAAAGAATTCCACAGGATAGCAGTCAGATTATAGCAAGCATGAAACAAGTCCCACATTCACGACCCAGTTCCACATGAGCCAATAAAATCAGTTTTCTGAGAGTCAACAAAAATGTAAACCAGAGATCTACAATCAGATCTATTAAATGAGGAGTGAGTATTAGGTGGAGATGGGCTTACTTGTTCAATGTGTCAAACTTGGGTGGACGTGGTAAATGCAGGTGGGCCCCGTATCTGCAGATCCAGTACCCCCAGATTCAGCCTGCATGCTAGAGGGAGACTAACTGAATGTTAACATGAAGTGTTCCCTGTTAACGTTCAGTTAACCTCCTGCAGGCTCATTGTCTGCACTTCACTCTTCAGGTCAGCAAGAATGTAGCTTTGTTTAAGGAAGAAACACCAACACTTCCAGCGCTACTAAACAAAAACTATAGTAATGGGCACGGGGCAGGGGCTGCTATTTGAATAGCGTTCCCCATACCTATGGTTTCTTAATGGGGGGGGGGTAGAATGGAATTCCTGCAGATACGAGGGTCACCAGTACAGAATAAAAATAAATACAATAACTTTAAATATTAATAATCTTGTGTACAGATGCTGCGTCAGCATCCATGGGAGATACACTGACATATCTCAAAGATAGAATTCTGCTGCACATAAGCAGAATGGTCGTAACAAAATGCAAACAAAATAGTCTTAACAAAAAATTTAGACGGAAACTGTTGCCACCGTTTTTTGAAACCTCCCTGCCACTTTGATCCAATACAAGTTCTGAGATGGACCACTGTGACCAGTGAGGGCACTCCACACACTGGCCTGGACAAAGGAAAGACACATTCACAAACACAACAACGTGCAATGACACAATTGTTTTTTGCAATTAGAATGAAACATGGAAAGTCCTGGACTCCCCCCCCCCCCCCCCCCCGCCTCTTTCATGCATGTGGGAACAAGATTTAATACTTCCACTTTCTGTTTTGAATAAGTGACAGTTTCCTATTGCATTCAAACATGGTTTGTTGTATCAAATGAACTAGGATAAAACTGTGCCTGTGCAATCCTTCTTTTCTCTCCTCCTTTGTGTAGGAGCTCAAGGATTGCCACAGCTCGTTCCAACGATAACAACCAGGATTTATTGTCATGACTGAACTGAACCAAAGCAAGTACCTTTAAACAAAGCAAGTACCTTTAAACAGGTACAGCAAAGCAAGTACCTTTACATAACAGCAGTGAATGTCTGCTTCAAACACACCATGTTTCTAAAGTATCAACAATGTGAATTTAAAAAAAAATGTAGTGTATATTCTTATGTGTTCCTTTACTAGGAACTGTGCTGAAAATCCATGCAACTAATCAATTGACCAAAGTGACCTTTCAGCTCCTAGTGACCTTGCAGAAAATGGAACGGGTGATATATGCACATCATTGCATTCAGTCTCTGGAGATTCTTTTGGGAAGTATATGAGATAGATACCTGTGAGATTTGGGTAACTTGTAGAATTATTGAAACTGTCAAAATACTCATTTGGTACAATAATAGTCATGCTTGCTTTTGCTACTGTAGGTGTGAAGTAGAAAAATATTTCTTTATCCAGCTTTATAGAAATGGAGATATTAGCATAAGAATGAATTTAGGTCTGTTAACAGACTGTAAATCCATTAAGGATGACATTAAGAGCGCAATCCTAACCTAGAGTTAGGCCAGCACAAGTTAGGCCAGCAAAGTTTGGCCGGCACAAGGGCCACTGTAAAGCCCGTTCGGACCACTCTTGGAGTCAGGAAGGATGGCATATGTCTGTGTGCTGGCCTCTCTGACTCCGAGGGTGGTTCACACATACTTTACAGTGTCCCTTGTGACAGCCAAACTTTGCTGGCCTAACTTGTGCCAGCCTAACTTCAGGTTAGGATTGCACTCTAAAATTGAATCAAAATTAATGGTACTCACTCCCAAGTTAATATGATTGGAATGGACAGCCTAATCCTAACTGCCTGAGCAGCTGAAATGAGCGCAGCTGTATCCAGCACAGGAAGCAAGACTTTTTGAGGTCTCCCCAAAGTAAGGGGACCAGAGAAAGCACCAACAGCCACTATGGAGCTACTCGGGCCCGCACCAACAAAATCACTGGTGCAGGCTTGAGCAGCCCCATGTTGCTAGGTAGGGCCCTGCAGAGGAAATAGGACCCAGAGGAAGCATTTGCATCACATGGCATTGCTTTGCCTGGTCCAACCGCACCAAAAGAAGAGGTGACTGGGGAAGCAGTATTCTGGCAGAAAGGTGCAGTTGTGTGTGGATCCTACCATTTGTAAGGGGGCAAGTTGGACAAAGAGGGCGCAGTGATACCAGGAGACAGCAGCAACTGCAGAGGCATCTCCCTCACTATAGGAATGACCATGGGGTGAGCTGTGGCTGTCCCTGGAAGATGTGGTACTTGCAAAAAAAAAAAAAAGTTGGCAAGCTCTGCTTTACAGAGGAGGAACAATTACCACACACATTTCAGTCCAGATACCTCCTAGCTTTCACACACAAAGAAACAAAAGCAAAATGAAGTACAAACTGTGAATTCCTCTTCCCAGTAAGCAGGATTACAGCTCACTTAAAAATGAGCCAAGCGAGCATATCAAAAGTGGTCTGCTCATATTTTAATTCTCAAGGGCAGCTTTTCTATTTCCTGTATTAGCTTGAAGTCCTAGTCAAGAATATCTATTCCACCTGAAGCCGATGCACCCTGCCATACGGTTATAAGACATTAATCCAAGGTCAAAGCCCTAATCATAGTTACTTGGTACATACAACTGAAATCAATGTAACTCATTTCTGAATAAACAGGACTAGAATACAGAAAATGAAACTACAGATCATTTGTTAAATGGATGCCCATATACAAGCGACACATCTGAATTATGTTTGATACCTTCCTTGCACCTCCTCTCTTTGCCTAGTTTCGCAGTATCTGTTATTTCAATGAGATCCATAACTAAGGGCCCAATCCTATCCAATGTTCCAGCACCAATGCAGCTCTAATACAGCCTCAAAGTAAGCGAACAACTGTTCCTTTACCTTGGGGAAGCCTCCATGACTTCCCTACCAGCACAGAATACAGCACAGGCAATGAAGTTTGTTAGAATATGAGCTAGCATTAAGCAAGCCCTGAATTTCCCAGGACCACAATGTATGTTCACAGCAGCAACTGCTGTGCAGTGACATTTAAAGTATTGTGGACACACAGCGTAAGTTTGTGGTCCCAAACGTCCTGTTGACTGTGAAGTTTTTTCATCGAATACAATTCTGCTGTGGGTCAACTTCTGATTTCACACTCCTAAATGCTCCAGATCGCTCATTAACAATGAAAAGATGCTTCAACAGTTCTCATTAGTTCATCTGTTCTTTTTCTGAGTGGAGGAGAGCAGAAATGCACAGATTGTTTGAAGCCTGACTTTTCTGACAATCCAACAAAAGATCTATACACCAGGACAAAGCAAGAAAAGTTCTTTTTCAGAAATGTCATCACAATATGGTGCTTTAGTAAAAGTCAGATGTGACTATTACTGATCAGATTCCTTATTCCAAATGCCACCTGCAGATTCAAGAAGCAGAAGTACAAGTACAAGCTTGGTAAAGGGCAAACATTTCTGCTACAAAATATCTAATTAAAAAATGGATTGATGGAATTCCCATATATTGAACACCATTAAATTTACCTGTAGCAAAGACAAGAGTAGACAGAAGTGTCTTAGGTTGTACTTTATACAATCATGCGAATTTAGATGTTTCAACAGCCCAGATCAGAAAATGCAAAATGTGCTTATTTCAGGGAAGGAAAAAAAATATACAGTTTTTTAAAAGGTAATTGAGACAAGAGACAGAGAAATACAGAAATCTCCAAAAGACCTCAAAGACAGTTTAGCTCAGCAGTCAAGTAACAAATATCTAACCAAGAAATCACAGAATACTGTCTGTAGTGGCTATTTCTGTGATCTCAGGAACTCCAAATTGAATTTCCATGCTGCTATGACAACTGCTATGACAATTTCCTTGTTATGCATTATATTGCTCAGGTGAGTTCTATCCACCTGAACTGGAGAGAGAGAGAGAGAGAGAATAAATGGCTGATTGCATTGTATGATTTAACTCAAAATAGGCTTCCTTCCTAACAGGCATTTCCAGGTTTTATGCATATTCTGTACACTCAGCACTCACATGGGCACTTAGCAAATTCCTAGGCCAATCCTTGAGAGGCCAAATGCACACAAGGGATTAGTGTGGTCAGCCAAAAGATCACAGTCCTCATGGATATATTGTGGAGTGGATACATTATGATTTTATCACCCAAAAGCAACCTTTTCAGAGCTCAAAATAGTTTTTCAGTTCCTCTGTGTGTGTTTTTCAGTATTGCCACCTTCACCTCTTGTTTTGCACTAAATTGCACACATAGTGCAGGAATTGGTTACAACCTAAATCAGCCTGATTTAAGACAACTTTCAGGATAATGCCATAATATGTAGAAATAAATGCCCCTCAAAAAACAAGTCAGGACCACCAACAGCACAGGCACGTACAGCCATTGGTACCTGATGTTCTGTACAAAGCAAACACCTCTTCCAAATCTTACAATCACCCGGATGGAAGATACTACATGATTTCTGCATGCAAAGATTAGCCCTACACTGTGAAAAAATTTTTTATAATTTTTCTCCTGCCCTGCTTCTACTGAGGGCTGATGAGCCTAACACAAAGATACAGGACATTTTCAGATTACCGCTTTGTCCTCCTGCGCTGGATTCACTTGGTGCCAAAGGAGGAAGGTGTGATTTCTCCATCAGGACAGTATGAGATGGGACACTACCCACAGGGACAGTGGGAATGTAATAAGGTCCAGGAATTGATGTAACTGCCTGAGGGTATCCAGCCTTGGCAGCCTTTCCTGCTTCATACACTAAAAAGAAAGAAGGAAAGAAAGAAATGAAATGAATAATGAAGCATTAGCCCTTCAACTCAGGTGTTCCACGGTGATCACTGTGCAGATGCTCTTGCTTTTAGAGACTGGTGTTTAATAACAGAAATTGAAGAGCCAGCTGATTATTTTAAGGGCTTTTCTATACCAGGTTTGTTTATTCACATTATACTGAACCCATTTGAAACTAATGATCTCACAGGAAGGTGTCAGATTTGCTTCCATACTCCAGATCAGCTACCTTAGTTTATATTTCCCCACATGCAAAATCAAACTGGATTCAGGAAGGTTTTCAAGCAGGAGCAAAATAACTGAGGGATTAATGTCATTATTTTAAAGGGGCATTAATTAAGAACTAAACCACTAAGGGAGCAAACCCAAAGCCTAAATAGAATTTCAGGGAAATTACCCTGCAGCCTAATTTGCAAAGAGCATTCATCACAAAGCAGACTCTGTTCAATTTCTGTTTTAGCTTTATAATTGTTCACCTTTAATACCATTGGCAGCCTCGAGCTTGTATTAAAAAAACGCCTGCTACTGGTTGGTTAGAGATTCCAGCTTGTATCACAATGGAACTTTGCTACTCACAGTAATAGTGGGTGCAAATTTTGTAGTGAGTGTTTACATGACTGATTTGTTCTCAGTCATACAGTCCATATATACAGATACATACAGTCATGTTCATAAGTCGTACCAATCTAGCAACATCTGTGTGCTGAAGAAGGCTCTTATGAATGCACCCAATGAAGATTTACATCTAGCTGCACACTCATATCCTCAAAGCTATGGTCACTGCCCCAATAAACTGCCTGGATCCATCCTACAATCTGAAGCAGCTTGCAACAAAATATTCCAAGTCAATCATCCATTCAAATAGCTAAAAGTTATCAAATTAAAAAAAGTAAAAACTGTGAGAACAGCACAAACAGATCACGGCGGGATCACAGAGTTCTCATCATAGCCATCAAGGGTCTCAACAAGACCTCTGAGTCCTACAAGAAAGAACACACACAAACCTCTCTGGAGGTTTGAGAGGTCTCGTAACAACCCTGACTTCATTCACAGACCAGAAGTTATTGCACACAACTAGTTGCACATGACTACAGCTGGACTGAGGCTTGAGTAGTTTGCAGTCACCCCATCACAATGAGATCCATGGGAAACTCAGATTTCTGAATGATCACTCACATTTATTTAGTGTCCCAGTTTCCAGGGCAGTGATAAGCCTGATTGTAATTGGTATGGTGCTTCACTGCTGACAATTGTCTTCGGCTGGCCAGTGAAGGGCATAGAAGAAGACATGTTATTTTTACTAGGAACGTAGCAAGGAGGACAGTTTGTCTAACTGACAGACTGTTTTAACAATTTGGTCCATATTGCAAGCAGACACTCACATGCCCGTGGACAGCAGCAGGTATCTGGGCAGCAGGGGCAGCGAACATAGCAGCAGCAGCTATGAGGGCAACACTGGCACCAGCAGATTCCAACCAGGAGGAAGAAGAGGAATGTCCCCAGGATGACCAAGCCCACGAACACCCACTCTAGAAAGAGACACAAATAACATGTACAGCTTTATGATGCACTTTTGCCAATTACATTGCAATCCTATGCACTTTGAAAGCAAGTCCTACTGTGTTGAATGAGGTTTACGCCCTAGTATAGTGTGTTTGAGATTTCAGGCTCAATCAATTAAATATAAAAAATATAAATAAAACCATTAAAATTCAGAGTGCAATCTTAAACTGGAGTTATACTGGCCCAGTTAGGCCAGCAAAGTTTGGCTGGCACACGGGCCACCATAAAGCACATTTGGACCACTCTAGGAGTCAGGGAGGATGGTGCATATCTGACTCCAAGAGTGGTCCAAACATATTTTACAGTGTCCCTTGTGCCGGCCAAATTTTGCTGGCCAAACTGTGCTGGCCTAACTCCAGGTTAGGATTGCACCCTTAATGATATAAGTAATAAGGATAAGTAATAAGGATAATGATAAGTAATAAGGATAAAGAAATGTGCATATTAAACTCCAACCTAGGTGTTGCTTGGCGGTATTGAAGAAGATGCAAGATAACTTAAAATTTAAAGCAAACCCAACATTTTAAAAAAGCTACACATAATATTTAACAGCAAAGACCACTTTTGATTTTTCCCCCCATTCCCTATTATATTAGTCCAGTAGAACCACGATATGGTTTTAAAAAGGTTACCCATGTAATTAGAGCCCTTCTAACTAAATGTTTCTCACATGAATTAAATCTGGTTAAATTCTGAATTAAACTGAGAAATCTCATTCCTGGTATCGTTTAAGACCAGAAATATTTAGAGGATCCTAGCAGGAATTACATGGGAAGGACAGAAAATGATGTTCAGATCACATATGATTCTGTCTGTAAGGAAATAGGATATGTGAGCGTTGAAATCCCTGTTTTACCAGCATCTTCAGAGCTGAGGATTTCATTGCTGCCATGGCAACCACAGACCTGTCTCATAGCCCAATCCTGTTGAATTACCATGCTGGCGGAACACATGTTCTGCTAGCATACACTGTTGCAAAAGCTCCATTAAGCAGTTGCGGACCCAGCCAATGGGCTGCCTAGGGACAGAGGATGAGGCACTGTTTCCCCGCCCCCATGTGCCATTTCACTCCGCCCTCCTGCCACTCCAGGCTCCATTTCGGAGCCGTACGAAATGGGGTAGGGTACATTCCGTACATTTCGGTAGGGGTCAGCGGGAGGGCCGAAGACGCTCACCTCTCAGCAAGGCAAGGCACCTCATTGCCACCCTCCTTCTGCCCCAGGAGCACCACACCCACGGCTCCCCCCCCCAGACATAATGGTAGGTCCATGATTGCCATTAAGCAGTTTGTGACAATAATTCTAGCCAAAGCGCCATCCCCTTATCCCAGGTAAAGCCCCAGCAGCTGCAATCGGGTTGGTGTAAATCCAAGCTCCTCCTCAACCAGGGTCGTTCCAAACGCAGGAAGGGAGAATAAGATATGGCGGCAGCCAAAGCCACCATTCCTGCCCACCCAGGTCTGATTTGTGCCCTCCCCACCCAACTCACCTCATAATGCCTCTCTTCAACCCTGTTGGGGGGAGCCCTCTCCCTGCCCCCCCCCCAGCCAGCAACAGTACACATGCCCATCCCACCAGTGGTAACCAATTTAGGATTGGGCTGCTAATGTTCTCACAAGTTTTTTATTATTTAATCAAAAGGGGTTGGGGGTGGCATTACTGAGCAGGGAGCTTGTGATAAATCTACCAGTTTTAACTTTGGGAAGAAAGATCAGTCTCTTCTAATATGCTGCTCTCTCCAAACAGTAGGGATCTCGAACACAAGATATAATACCGGAGAAGGGGACATGGCAGGGGGATAGAACAATATGAAGAACGTACTTTGCAATGTCAAATGGTAAACGTAACAGTACTATATAACCTTATGTATATTAGCTCTTATGGTATCCCCGTGGGACAGAGAAGGCTTCATTATTCCCATTTTGCTAATAGCAAAACAGAACAGATTTCTTAGTCTTAAATATTTGGACAGGCCTGAAAAAATAGCACAGCAAGTCTAGTCTTAAGATAAAGCTGTAAATTTATTTTTCATAAGCAGCAATTGTAAACCTATAGCAGTAAAAGAAAATAAATGAAGCCAAGCTCTAGAGCCCATTCATGTTATCAACCAAGCCACCAGGACAAAAAGAGATTCCAAGAAATAAGTTGTTACTCCTACCAAAAATATTCAGTACATATGTTCTCATATTAGTTTCTTTGTAACTAGTCATGTTTTTTCTGATATTTACATCCATACCCATTTTCAGCAGACCTAAGGACACTTGTGGCCCAGTCCTATCCAGCAGCCACGCTGGCAGCGTTATGCACTTTCTGGCTGTTGGCAAGCAGCTGAGTCTGCACAATGACAGTCTGGGGATGCATGGCTGCTGCAGGTAAGGCCATGTAGCGGGTCAGAGAAACGAGAGACGGAAATGGGGCAAGGGGTTGAGCAGAATGGGGAGTATATGGGGCAGGAAAAAGCGCAGATTAGGCCCAGGAAGGAGACAGGTTTGGTGGCAGCAGCACCTGCCAAATCCTAACCCCTAATCCCGAATCCTAATCCCTGTACCTAATCTGGCTTCATGGATCAATGCAGACTTGTGCCAGCAATATTGCTGGCACAGGTCTGAGTTTACCCACTTGGCCAAAGGGAGCTTATCCCAAAGGAAGAGAACAACTATTTCCTTACCTCATAGAGAGTTCCCAAGGCTAAAACTCCCCCATGGGATTCAGCAGATCCCACACTGGCACTGCTGCATCACCATGCGGGGAATTAGGTAGGATTGAGCTAATGATAATGTATATTTCAAGGAAGGCATGTCTGAAATGAATGGGGAAATGTCCTTTGTTCTTAACCTCCAATCCCTCTCCAAAAATATGCATGTTGTAGAGTAGAAATCACCCAGCCAGGGGAAAAAGCAGCTGATAATAAGCCGAGAGAGGAAAGGCAGGGCCAGGGCCAGGGCCAGTACAGGGCCAGCCTGGTAGGCAGAAAGGGAATGATGAAAGGAACTTAAAGAGAGGTCAAGCAGGAGGCTAGAAGACCAGGTTGGAAGGCTGGCCGGGAGGGTGAAAAATGAACAGAAGAGATTAAGGGAAGCTGAAGAGGGAATGAAGTGCAGAAATGGATCACGGAGGGAACCTGGACTGACCTGGACTGACAGAGGGGAGAACAAGCAAAGGAACGGTTGGTCAGGGGCGTCAGTGGGAGCTAACCTGAGAGATCTCCTAGCTTGGGTTAGGCCAGGGGGTATCTTCACAAGTGCAGCTGGCGTTGCCCTGCTAGAGACCTTGGGGAGACCATGAGCCACCAGACACCTTATCCCAGACTATTATTGAGGCAGAGACCCTCCTCCTGACTGGTGGCTTCAAGGTTATTGCATAAGGAAGTGAAGTGATCTGCAGTTAAATACGAAGTGAATTTTATACAGTGAACTTTAACAGTGAACTCTCTCTCTCTCTCTCTCTCTCTCTCTCTCTCTCTCTCTCTCTCTCTCTCTCTCTCTCTCT
>JAJKFI010000027.1:8799768-8822198 GCA_029204185.1 Lerista edwardsae | reverse complement strand
TCAACTTGCAAATTTTAACCTAGTGTTCTAAATCATATCCCAACAAAGCAGGTAGACAATCAACCCAGAGAGCGAACTGAAACTGTCACACTTACTGAACAATGTCTGCAGGTAATCTGGTGGGATAGCAGTGACGTATGAGAAACGGGAGCAGCTGGCCAGTGAGCTCTGTGTAAATATGTCCATCTCAGATCTGACTGGGTGCTGGAACTGTGTGGAACCTGCTCTTTCTCCTAGGCAACTCAGGGAGTGGGAAGACGTTTCACTTTCGGTTTTGAGCATGGCCTGTGTATCAGCTCAGCTACTGCAAGCCTACCACATAACCTGCAGAATCGTGTGTGACCACAGGGTGGCAGCAGACCTCTAGTCCAATGCAATCCCCTTGGTCTGGACGTTCTAGCCCCCCTCCCCAAAAAACCGGGGGCTGTAGGGGGGTCTCACCCCCGCAGTGTTTGTTGCCAGGCCACAAGGTATGTGCGTGCCGAGTTTCGTACCGATTGGTGAAGGCGCTGAGGAGCCTATTCAGAACATACAAACACACCCACAAACATACCCACAAACCCGGCCACGTCCATTTTTATATATATAGATTCTCCCAGTTGTGAGAGATCCTTCTGGAGCTCTTCACAATACTTTGTAGTCTTCACCATCCGGAAGAGTTTAGTGTCATTTGCAAATTTGGCCACCTCACTGCTTATGCCTGTCTCCAGGTCATTTATGAATAAGTTAAAAAGCACTGGTCCCAGGGCAGATCCCTGGGGCACACTGCTCTTCACCTCTCTCCACTGTGAAAACATTACACAGTCCTTTCAAAAATCTGTATCAGCTGGGTGGATTGTAACTGTAGGACCTCCTGCTCCCATGTAGACCCCACCTTATTCACTGAGACCATCACCTGAGACCCTGCTTTGGGTGCTCAGTTTGCTGGAGCATAGTTCATAGTGCTACAGATTCATCTTCATATTTTTTGTACCTACTATACTACTAATGTTGTGTAAGCATCATTCATACAGCTTAAAGTGGCAATAAATTAACACTGCTTTGAGCACCAGAAAAGTGGTATAGAAATGTTTTAAATAAATAAATATAATAAATAAGTATAATTTTATTATTTTTTTCCTTATCTTTTTTCTCTATTCTGGGGTTTGTTTGTTTTGTTTTTTGTTTTTTGCTTTATCACCAATAAAGGGTGAAAAAATGTTTTTGCTGCAGCAGCTGTTGACTAGTAGGAGTAGTTGATTTTGGTTACTTATTGATTGTTTTATCTGACTGTAATTTTAGTTATATGGCATTGCTATTTTTGCTGTGTACCACCATGTGTTCTTCAGGACAAGGGTAGTATAAAAACTTGCAAATGTAAATAAAGACATAAGGTAAAATAAACTCCAGTTCACAGTGAATGCTCCTACAAACACACAATGTATGTATGGGACTATAAGGTGTTTATTTTAGAAAATTGCACTCTGCATACCTGGATCCATAAATTTTTGCATGCAATTGTCCAGCCAGTTTTAGGGCACCTTACCTGCCACCTGCTCCAGCACTGCAGCATTGACTCAAGTGCTTCCGTTGACGCTGCATGCCTTGCCGGGGGGGTGCATATGCTTTACAGCACATGCGCAACAGCGTTGGGCTGATGCAAGCACCTTGCATCGGCCCTAGGAGACACTTGGATTGCGCTATTAGAACGATTACAGGCTAAGTGTAATACACAAACAGCATGGGCTGATGCATGTTTACTCAGAAGTAAGCCCCATGGTGATAAGTGTGTTTAGCATTGTAGTATATATGCAGTCCCCTGGACTGCAAGGAGATCCAATCGGTCAATCTCCAGGAAGTCAAGCCTGATTGCTCCCTGGAAGGACAAATCCTGAAGCTGAAGCTCCAATACTTTGGCCACCTCATGAGAAGAGAGGACTCTTTAGAAAAGACCCTCATGCTGGGAAAGATCGAAGGCAAAAGGAGAAGGGGCGGCAGAGGATGAGATGGTTAGAGAGTGTCACCGAAGCAATGAACATGAAATTGGGCGAACTCCAGAAGCTAGTGGAGGACAGGAAGGCCTGGCGTGCTGTGGTCCATGGGGTCACAAAGAGTCGGACACGACTTAGCGACTGAACAACAAAATATCCAAATGATACAACTGAGTCTAGGATAATGGCAGAAATTGCTTTCTGCATTTTCATTTGAACTGAGATAACATATTTAATTCCAATAAAAAGTCTAAGGGATCACTCTACTTTACGACTATCAGTTTTGTAAAAAAAAAAAACCTCATTCCTAATTCCAGGTGCTGCTTATAATATTATTTGGTACTGTCTTAAGGTACCAGAAGCCACCAAGGTTGGGCTGACCCAAGTTATTATCAACACAATAATGTAGAAGAGTCAACACGTCCCTTATTGTGTCAAGCTATTCCTTTCTGTGAAGAGCTCTGATGTTGTTTCCATGTCAACTAGAAGCAGGCAGCATGGGCTTAATGTAGAATCTATGGCTGTTACCTAGTCCAAGTTACATAAGAACATAAGAAGAGCCCTGTCCAATCCCCTCTTAAAGGCATCCAGACCAGATGCCATCACCACCTCCTGTGGCAAAGAGTTCCACAGATTAACTACCCGCTGGGTAAAAAAGTACTTCTTTTTATCTGTTTTAACTCTCCCAACCCTCAGTTTTAGCGGATGCCCCCTGGTTCTGGTGTTTTGAGAGAGGGAAAAGAACATCCCTTTATCGACTCTATCCCTTCCATGCATAATTTTGTATGTCTCAATCATGCCCCCCCTCAGGCGCCTTTTTTCTAGGCTGAAGAGCCCCAAATGCTGCAGTCTTTCTTCATAAGGGAGATGCCCCAGCCCCGTAATCATTTTTGTCGCTCTCTTCTGCACCTTTTCCAGCTCCACTATGTCCTTTTTGAGATGCGGTGACCAGAACTGGACACAATATTCCAGGTGCGGCCTTACCATCGATTTGTACAATGGCATGATAATATTGGCTGTTTTATTCTCAACCCCTTTTTTAATGACCCCAAGCATAGAATTGGCCTTCTTAATTGCTGCTGCACACTGGGTCGATACCTTCATTGAATTGTCCACCAACACCCCAAGATCTCTCTCCTGAGCTGTCACAGACAGCTCAGAACCCATTAGCCTATAGGTGAAGTTTTTGTTTTTTTCTTAAGTTTCTTTTTCTTTGGTTAAATTCTTAGAAGGATTGGGCTATATATAGACAACCAAGTCTGGGCCATTATGGATTCCCTTTGTCATATTTAATTAAGAAATGTATTTATAAAACTAAACACACCATCCTAACATGGAGTTAGGATGGCACAAGAAACTTGTGCCGGTCCAGGAGTGTTGCAAACGTACCATAAAGCACATTTGGACCACTCTTGGAGTCAGGAAGGCCAGCGTACATCAGTGCATTGGCCTCCTTGACTCAGAGAATGTTGCACACATGCTTTACAACATGTTTGCAACACTCCTGGGTTGGCACATGTCACTTGTGCCAGCCTAATTCCAGGTTAGGATTACAACCTAAAGCACATACCATGTAGAGGCAATACAGTATATACCCCACGTAGCAGAGATTTCTGTATCAGTATTTTTGTACTGGCCAGGGAGTGTCACAAACATGCCGTAAGGCCCATCTCCAAAAACTCGAGAGTAGGCCATGCCTGTGGAAGGCTATGAGCCGGCCTGCTCCTGCTGCATCCAAACTGGCGGGAGGTCACTTGCACCAGCCTGAGGAAGCCAGCATGGAGAGTTGGGAAGGATGGTGAGAAGACATAACAGAGGTGGATCAGGTGGGCAGAAGGGCAGACCAGGCCCAGAAAGGGGGTGGGACCGGAATGGGAGACTTAGGCTGGATCTTAACCCCCCTCCCAAGCCTGAGTGTTACACCATGCAGCTGATGCAGACCTGAGTAGCCCTATTGGGGTGGCTGCCATGCAACACAGTAATGGAAAATAATTCCCTTTACTCCGAGTTGCACTGAATCCACCTTCTACCCTGAGCTGCATATAGCGCCCGCCAGCCTGCCTAGCACAGGATAAGGTTAGGCTGTCCACCCTTAAAATCAACCCATCTCAATGATAGTTTTTCAATTGAAAGGCCAAAATTTTATCTAGTTGCAGCCAACCTGCTTCAGAATTCTAGCCACAGAACAAAAATTCTGTCTCACGCCCCCCCCCCATCACCTTCTGCATTAAGCCACTCTTGGACTAAGAACTACTGAAACCAAATTTCCTAGCTTCTCCCTTTGCTTAAGAAAAAGTATTTATAAACAGCTCCGCAATACTGTTGCTTCAGGAAAAGTGCCTCTGTGTCTCCTAAATATGACTGACTACCACTGACTCAACAATAAACCTACAGTACTCCAAATTCTAGCAGAGCTGTTGCTACCTGTAACAACTCATCAAAGCAGCCTTTTAGCTGCCTTTAACACCATCAATCTTGAGTGGCTTTTGGAGCTACTGTGGAAGGCGTAATCTGATTATTCAGATAATGTGTTTTCATGCTTTTTTTCTTCGGATATATCAGCATGCCAGCAGAGTTTCCTTCTATTTCTTCAGGCTTAACTACCCGTTACATGTAAGTAACAAAGGCCAACAGCTCGTTTTCCCAAGGAAAAGCAGTTTTGGAAGGAGGTCTTGGCATTAGAAATACACCTATTAGAAATACAGTGGGGGTTAGTGATTGGTGGGCAACTTGATGTGCACAATTTCTTTCAGGAAAACAGACATTTCATTGCACTTTTAATAATTTTTATTTCACAATCGCTTGAGTTTCCCACACTTGGTGAGAAGTTACAGATAATATTCTATGGACTCTAGCATCCTTTGAAGGAGAGATCACTGGAGGCTTACATTATCTTCGTAATATTTGCTTTATTTACAAACATACAGGTTGAGCTTTGGATACAACAGGCCCCCAGAGAAGCACATCACTGCCACATCCCAGAAGATGCTGCTAGCTCCTAGCTGTTTCTTGGCTGCAATTTCAGGATCACTTTGTCTCAGTCAGTACTGAGCTATTTCTAGATGTGTCTTTTTACACTGACTACATAAGGAGGAGAGGAATAGTCCTCTCAAATGCAGAATACATGTTGTCTTACCAGCTTTCATGTCTCCCTTCTGGTGAATCAATGCCTCTTTCAGAGACATCATCAGTATGACATCCAATGACCTATCTGACAAAAGTGTTGGCCCACTGGTAGCCATTATCAAATGCATGTAGCATTTACACTGGGGGTGATGCAAGGGGAATAGGCTACCTTAGAATGCCAGATGCAGGGGAGTGGCAGCGAGATACAAATATTGTCTTGCATGCTCCCTGAGGCATCTGGTGGGACACTGACAGATACAGGAAACTGGACTAGATGGGCCCTTGGCCTGATCCAGCAAGTTTTTCTTTTGTTCTTATGTACTTCCACCCTACATCCCTTTTAATGATAAATTTCCATGAAGGAAGATTGAAGAGCACACCCACTGTTACACATATCTGTACAATGAGCATGCAAAAACTGTTACTCAAAACAAATTCCAAATTTAAAAAACTCTGCCTGTTTCTCCATGTACTGTCAGTTAGAATTTTATACTCACAGGTTCCACATGAGTATTAAAAATGCTTTGTTTATATCACTTAGGGTGAAATCCAAGCCTGGATTGGGCTGGCACAAGTACTACCCCCCCCCCATAAAGCGACATTACAGGGGAAAGGCTAGTGCATGGACATGCACTGACCTCCGTGAGCCAGGACCCAGGCCCAGCAGCACAAAGGTAAGGCCAGTCAAGCTCAGGCAGCAAGCTCAGGTCTTGTGGTGTTGGGGAGGGCAGGGGGAGGTGGGGTGGCAAAACGGGGCAGGGGAAGGTGGGGGATGGGCAGACCCATGGACAGACCGGCCCAGGGAGGGAATGGAGATAGATCAGGCACTTGGGCTGGATCCTAAAGCCCACCTGATGTGGGCTGCTCAGAGTTGCACCAGCTATTTCGCTGGCTCAGCTCCAAGTAATCCCATTCAGGCCACTGCAAATTACCCAAGAGGAAGGGGAGTGTATTCCCCTTGCCCCGGGATGCGCCACAGCCAGTCCCAACCAACCAGTATGGTTGCCAGATACTGGTTGCCAGTATCCAACCAGGCTGGATATAGGGCAGAGCCGTCAGCCTACTTACTAGGGTTGGATTGCGCTCTCAGATGATCACTATTAAAGAGAAGTTCAACCATGGTTAATGCTGTGCCATGGTAAGTAAAGGGTCTAAAAGAGCAGGGTCTTGGATTTGTTGGGAAAAGGGATCTAAATCAAGCTGAGTCATATGGCAGAAGATTCTTTCTCCAGTTGCTCCCTACCAATCCCTGATAGTTTGCTGCTAACAAACAAGAATGGAAGCAGCAAAATGGTTTCAAAAAAACATACTTTGCTAAAGTGCACAAACCTGTGCATTTCTGTTGACAACACAGGTCCTAGCTTTGGGAACAGGGAGTCCTACAGCTCTTTCGTTTGCATGAATATGTGAGACCTCATGGCATGGTGGACTCCTCTGCACAGTTAGTCACAGCTCAGAGAGAGAAGTCTCCATGTTTAAAATATCAGAAAGCGAGATGGCAGAGCGGGAAGGAAGCCAGGTAAGGACCCATCCCCACAGGTCAAAGAGGACAAGGGTGAATGTCTGAGAAATGTAGCCTCTGAGAGCACAATCCTATGTACTTGCTCAGCTGTAAATAAAGCACATTTGTGACACCCGGAGAGTAGGCTGCGCCAGTGGGAAAGCTTGTGCCACCCTGCCAACACTGCATTCCAAGCCCCCAGCCTCTGTGGCAAACAAGTAAGGTACCAAATGGCACAGGGATGTGGGGAGGGTGGCAGAGGGGCATTTCAGGGCATGAGGAGGGTGGAACAAGGGCAGATCAAGCCTGAACATAGGGCTGCTCAGACTCTGAGTAGCCCCACAGGGCAAGCTGGGATATTAGGAGAACTCCAGCCTGCCCCTGAGCTACACTGGGTACAGAGGACTCCATTAGTCCTACTGTGTCAACAAAGTTTAGGATTGGGCTGTGAGTCATCTGCCTCCTGGACAATATACCAATGTTTTTATTTAGATCAAAGGTCTTCAACTTTTTTTCATGCCACAATCCCAAAATAAAAAAGTATGAGACTGGCAACTCACGCAGTACAGTTTTCAGAGAATGTACTAGAGCAGTGTTATTCAAATTGTGGATCAGGACCCACTTGGTGGGTCGCAACCTGATGTCAGATGGGTCGCAGAAAGCTGGGAGCAGCCATATTGGACACTTCAGACCTTACTCTTACTGTATTACCCCCACACTCCCAATAAAGACAGCAGACCGTTGTTGGAGTAGAAGAGGGCCACTTTATTGAATGACAAACATAGACTGGCAACAAGGACTGCCCAACAATAACATGGGAGGCAAGGGGGCGAAAGGAGGGGGTGAATGTGACCCCACCCTCCTTCGCCCCTTTAGGTGCGGAGTGCTATCTCGGGGCGATAACCCTACCGGTCATCCCCCCGCTGTAACCTCATTGGGCGAACCAAACAACTCCGGTCAGTCCCAGCTCTTAAGCTGGCTGACCGTCCTAGTTGCCCCTTTTAGGGACCAAGGCAGCTGGCACCTCCGTGCCAGTCAGTGGGCTTCTCCCAGCCTCTCCAAGAGCCGAGCTGGCATCACTGGAGCTGCCGAGATCCCCCCATGACCTTGCTGCCCTGGCATGGACACCGTGAGCTGCCTGATATTGCTTGCCCTTACCCCGCACCTTTCATGCCAGTGGCCAAGGTTGACCCTAAGTCCCAACCACCCGCTAGCCGGCCTTGTACCAGTCTGGGGTAGGCGAAAAAACTGCTCCTCCACAGCCAATCAGGGGAACAGCAAAAAATTCCTACCTGGCCCTCGAAGAGCGACCAGCTAAACTCAGACTAGTAACTGGGAGGGCGGGCGGGTTTCGCCGTCCAGGATCGCTCTGGCAAGGCAGCGCGAGACACGCTCGTGCTGCACACTTGCCACCCTCCCGTTGGTCCCCTTCCAGCCCATGGCTGCTTGCCACGGCCTGCTGGTCCCCTGGGAGGTGGGGCCAAAGGGACCGTTAGCGTGCGAAGGCGCCAACGGCCATTCCTGTTGTGAGTCTTGACAGTTTGAATTTTCAAGTGAGGTTTTTTTTTTAAATTTTGTTTTCAGTTCACTGCTATTCCATAATATTTTGTCCTAATCTTGTTTCATGGTTGTGCAATTGCTGAAGTCCAAGAATGCCAGTTTGCATTTCAGGAGTGTCATTTTATTATGTCACACTGACGGCACTTCCTGCTTCATCATGTCACTTCCGGCTATGACATCACTTCCAGGTTAGTGACATCACTTCCGGTAGGTCCCAACACGAATGCCATTCTAAAAAGTGGGCCTCAGTCTAAAACCACTGTACTAGAGTGATCAGGAGTGTGCAAAGGCTGGGAGGGAAAAGTACCTGCACTTCCGGAGGGCTATTTTGAGGACCTCCCTGCCGGGAACGAGACAGTGAGGCAACAGTGTGCAGTACTCTCCTTGCTCTCAAGACCCTTTCTCTAAACAGGCTGAGTAAGTATGCTAGGAGCCCAGCCTGCCTTAAGAAAAGGCCAGGTGCACAAAGAGAGGGACACACGGAACAATGACAACAACAAAACATTAAAAGGTGGGAGCAGAAAGTAAGGGCATTGCTTCAGGCACCACCTCAACTTGTGCCAAGGCTGCAGCAATTGTAAAAAAAAAAGAAAAGAAAACCTGAATGTTGCAAGTATTGGTGTTTTCCACATATTTCAGTGTACAGTATCTTTATCAAGGGAATTGGCAACCTGTACCAGGAATTTGGATTATAAAATAAAATGTCACATATGCATTACAGCATGCACTCAATCAAGTGTATGAATGTCATTAAAAAAAACCCCAGAAGACATTTGATTGTTTGTATATTGTAATGTGTATGCAATGATTTGTTTTATATTTTGATTGCTGGTACAGATTGCTGCTTTTCAAAAATACTCCTGAAATGTGTTGGGAAGGAACACCAACCTTTGCAACAGTCTCCCTAGAACATCCTATGAAAACAGCCTGGATTGCCAAGGAGTCTGTTACACCCTCCACTCCCACAGAAAAGTTAATAATTGGATTCCAGAAGAACAAAGCAAAACTTCAGACCCAACACCCTCCCAACGACTGTATATTTTTTCTAACCTCATGGATTTCTTCTCTCCCTCCCCACTTCCCACCACTTCTCCCCTATTGTGAATTCAATCCGTATAGGAATTCTCTAAACTCTCTTCAGTGGCCAGTTCAATGAAAAGCAAGGCAGAGGCCATACCTAAATGTAAATGACTTGTATACCAAACTTCTCAATAATCAGTTACTAAACAGCTGTGCTTTTGGCATCTTGATTTTTTTTCCTCGAGCTGAATTAATTCAATGATAACCCCTCTTCCTACTGCTGCGTAATTCTCCCCCTTCACAGAACCTCCCCCTGATCCTAGTTTTAATACCGGCTGTTAAGTAGGCTGCTGAAAAACACTACAGCTGACCCAGCCACTCTTGTTCATAACAGTGGTTACCACAGCAACGGTAGGGGGAGGTAACACATAGGCTTGTCATGAATGCTCGCTAATTGAAGGCCAACTTTACTCCCACAGGGATGAGCAACAAGTGAACCAAAAATATATAACAAGAGGGGACAAAAGAACATATACTGGGTGGAGAAGAAAGGAAGAGGTCTGAATACCTCTTGGAGATTTTTAGTTTTGTTTTTTAAAAGAGAAGGCAGCTAGTTCAAGGCAGTTCAAGGCAGCTATGACAAGATTATAGTCCCTGTAGGACTATATGCAGGAAAAAATAGAAATTCAAGGGGAAGGCTAGACAAATGCAACCAGATTCTTCAAGACAGAACTGAAAGAACTTGATTTTACCCATCTCCACGAGGCAACTAGGAAGTATGTTCAGCCAGCTGTTCGTGTTTTCTACTCAACCAGCATAATGGTTCTGCTCAAACAGCACAACCCATTAAACTGAGATTGAGATTAAGCACTCAATCTCCCAGCAAGCAGAAGCTTTGATGGCAAAGCTTCCAAGGGATAATTTCCACTGGGAAAATACATGGGTGAAAGCAGTGATATAATCTGGTAATGAAGAACGGGAACTCTGGGCGGGACTTACGCGTGATTGGCAGCCCGTCGGTTCCGTTCCACACTGCCCTGGCCTCGGGGGGGGGGCTGTCCCCAGTTGGCGCGCCCCACCGCTGCTCGCCCAGGCACCCGGCGCGTCCCCCACCCGTCCCCCACCCGGGGCCAGGGCAGCCGCGGAACGGAACGGATGGGCAGCCAATCACGCGTAAGTCCCGCCCAGCGTTCCCGTTCTTCATTACCAGATGACATCATTGGGTGAAAGGATGGGTGAAAGGATGGGCAGCCCAATCCTAAACTGCCCAGCCCCCGTAGGAGCAGTGGTGCCAAAATGGCTACTGCTGCATCCAATGGCGCCGCAGCAGCCGTCTGAGGCTTCTTGAGGGAAGGAAACATTTGTCCACTTCCCCTGGGTAAGGATGCTGGCCCGACAGCTGTGTAGCTGGTGCAAAGTTTAGCACCTCCATGTTGGGTTGCACAGCTCAACATGGTGGATAAGGTATGGTGATGGAGGCCACCGCCGGTTCCACACCTACTTGGGCCCAGTGCACCTCTCCCCCACCCCCAAAGAGCTCACTGCTGGTGGCGGTGTGACTTAACATAGGGCAGCTCCTTGCTGAGTCTTCCTGGCACTGGGGCCTGGTACTGGCCCAGTGGTGGTGGTACAGTAAGCTCATACTGTGGCACTAGAAGTGTCTTACAGTACTTTTGTGACACCAGAGCTGGTAGTATGCACAAACTACCTGCGCTGAGGGCAATAGGATGGGCTCTAAGCCTCTTTCCCCTTTACCACAAGCCAGATTGGGGGATCCCACTGCTGCTTTGAGTTAAAAAAAAGGAAGAATCTCTAAGCATAAGATTCACCCACCCATGCATTTAAAGAAATGTCCAGGCTGGATGGACTGTGGTGACAGTCCACAAGAGGACTGTACCAGCCTGGCAACAAAGATGGGCAAAGGTCCTGCATGGTAGGGAAAATGGTGGTGAAGTCGCCAAATAAGTCCCCAAGGGCCAATGTGAAGTCGCCAAATAAGTCCCCAAGGGCCAATGATGGGATATTTTCCCATCCAACCTGGTCCCATACAGTTAAAGATATGGGTACTTATAGCGTGCTAGCGCGCGCACGCACACACACACGCACACACACGCACGCACACACGCACACACAGAGGCTGGCCCATCCTCTCGTGTCTCCATGAGCTTTCTTAGGGCGCATTCCTAACCTGGAGTTAGGCCAGCACAGTTAGGCCAGCAAAGTTTGGCCGGCACAAGGGCCATCGTAAAGTGTGTTTGGATCACTCTCAGAGTCAGGGAGGATGGCACACATCTGTGTGATGACCTCTCTGACTCCAAGAATGGTCCAAACATACTTTATGGGGTCCCCTGTGCTGGCCAAACTTTGCTGGCTTAGCTCTGCCGGCCTACAGTTTAGGATTGCGCCCTTAATTGCACAGAAAGGGGCTAATGCAAACTGCCCATCTGCATGCACTGCTAATTCTATGTCAAAAGGAGAATTTGCAGGGGCATAGAAAAGAGGTTCTCAAACACCCTCTCTCACACACCCTCTCTACCAAAAAATCTGCATGCACAGATTAAGGAAACTGGCCTGGATGCGAGAGGGGAGGCTAGGGTATGTGTGCACTTTGGCTGGCATAAGTCTGAAGAGTCTGTACTTCAGTACAAGTAGCTGAAGAGTTAAATCACACTACAAAAGAAGGAGCTAAACCTTTCCTCAGGGCTGCATCTTTTAAGGCTAACTACCTCAGGTTAAATGATAATCCGAACAAACCTTCATTCCTGCGCAGTAGTGTATTGGAAAAGGCAGGAGATACCCCGAGGAGATAGGGAATGGTATCAGCAATGCCCCCTTGTCCCAGATAAGCCAGGGATTATAGGGTTAACCCCCAAGGTCTTTGCAAGCCTGGGGAGCACAGCTGTAGGCTGATGAGGTGCAGATGGATGTGGCTGATGGTAAAGCCTGCCCACTGATTGGCGGGCCTCAGTACAAAGTTGGAGGCAGGAGTGTAGGAGAGGAATCTGGGTTGGTGCTGGAAGGGAGGATCTGAGTAGGTGCTGGAGGAGGGCACCTGGGAAGGTGCTAGATGGGAGCACCAAATAGGTGCTGGACTGATGGAGTGCTGGATGACTGCCTGACTGCCTGAAGGACTGATGGACGGATGGATTGCTAGACTGGCTAAGGTAAGCTCATTGTGGGGAACTGTTGTATGGCTGCCATGCCCCTGGAGCCACTAAGTGGCGGAGGCAGTTGTGGCTTGGGCAAGCTGACTGTCTATTGTTTGGTGGTGGGGTTTGTTGGTGGTAGGGTAGTTTGGAGCTAAGCCAGTGATGAGGGCAGTCTGGAGGAGGCTGACCAGCTGGTGATCCCAAGCAAAGCTGCTGGAAGAGAGGAGGCCCAGTGGGTGAATGAACCCCCTCCCTCTTGCCTATCTCTGAGGCCGCTCTGTGGGGAAACTAGTTAGCCTAGTGTGGACATTGGGGCCCTTGGGGAGACCCAGCAGGGAATTTGGCAGAACAAGTAGTAAGAAAGGACATTTATTCTGCCTTTTCACCTATTCCCGTAATTGTACACTGGGAATAGATCTCAGTCTGACACTCAGCCGAGGTGCCAAACTCAATTCAAAATCAAAAGCAGAAGATTGCAGACTAGCAAGAAACTGGCAAGCGAAAATTGCATATTAAACTACACAGATAACAGAACATCCATCTTTGCTTCCTGTTTGTTATTGCTTTGTCTCGCTGAAAAGGGAGCTACAGACATTTGATAAATGGACTGAGAGCGAAGCATGGTTTTCAGTGTCTTCTCCATAAACACCACTTTATCAGTGAGGGCTAAAACCCTCCTGCTCTCAAGTGTCAATGACTCACAGCAGCTTTCTTCCTGCTAGGCTGACTAGATGGCCCAGTTTATTAAGACAGTCCCAGATGGTTATATCCAAATGGAAAGTTTGTCCTTGTTTCAACAAAAAAATATCTAGGACGTGCTGTCATTGTCGTTATTCCCGCTACACTGCTGATTATACCTTTTATACAAGTATATACAGCAGCTGCCTCTCAGCCATTTCCCTAAAATGCACCTGCTGCCTCTCAGTAGCAAGCGGAAGTTCCAACCATGTAAATTATCAAGTAGTAACAACTGTAGCAAGATCTACCAAAAAATTTACTGAAGATGATTTAACTTTGAATACAGGAGTGTAAGAACTGAGAAAGGAAGGTGGAGACAGGAAATAAATGAAGGGTAGGATGAGTTGACTAAGAAGCTTGGGATGGAGAGAAGGACAAAAGAGAGCTAAGAACGGGGTAAGGATAAAGATAAGGTTTCCCCACGACCGAATGGTCTAGTCGTGACTGACTGTAGGGGGCAGTGCTCATCTCCGTTTCTAAGCCTGTAGAGCCAGTGTTTGTCCAAGGACAAGCTTCCGTGGTCATGTGGCCAGCATGACTATACGCTGTACTGCACAGAACGCCGTTACCTTCCCACCAAAGTGGTACCTATTTATCTACTCGCATTTTTTACGTGCTTTCAAACTGCTAGGTTGGCAGGAGCCGGGACAAGCAACAGGAGCTCACTCCGTCATGTGGTCTTGAACTCCCAAACTTCTGGTCAAAAAGCCCAGCAGCAGCAGTTTAACCCACAGCGCCACCACATCCCCTACAGGATAAAGATAGGGCCACTAAAATTATTACACACAAAGCTAATAAATGATAAAACAGGCTATGGAACCAGGTCAATGAAATAGGGCAATGTTTCTCTAATTGTGGATAGTGACCCACCAGTGGGTTGTAGGCCTGCTGTGGCCAGGAAACCACAACCAGAACAATTGGCATGCAACCTGGAAGTCATTTTCAAGTTGTACCAGTACAAGACCCGCTTAATTAGCCATGTCACATTGCAACACACTGGACTTCGCACTTCCTCATCCAAAGGATCAGGTCGCAACCCACTGGTGGGTTGCAACGAACAGTTTGAGAATTGCATCACAATGTGGCCAATAATGCGGTCATACGTCATATTGCCCTGCAGTGGACCTGGTACCAACCATGGACACCGAGGTGAGTGGCAAAAGCAAGGAGTTGGGGAACCACTGAAACAGGTAATCTAAACGATGGTTACAATAACATGATTCGAAGTGTGGAAAAATAATACATGTGTAAATGTAAATATAGTAAAGCAGTGGTTTTCAAACTGGGGCATCACAACGCCCCAGTTTGAAGAGCCCTGCCTGTTTCCCCTTAAGGGGAGGGGGCTGGGGAATGGCAGCGACACTATCGCTATGATCACGTCACTTCTGGGCATAGATTGGGGCTGGAGGGACTTACCTGTGCCTGCCTCAGTGTCCGGTAGGGTTGGGGAGCCCTGAGGACCCCTCTGCATGGCTCCCTGTGTGTTAAAAAGGTTTTTTAAAAACCTATCGCAACTCACTTCCTGGTTGCGATTGCAAAACCAGAAATGCGTCGCAATCTTTTTTTAACTTTTAACGTGCAGGGAGCCCTGCAGAGGGGCCCCAGTGCTCTAATGGACACTGGGCAAGTACTAGTAAGTCCCCTCAGCCCCAATCTATGCCCAGAAGCAACAGGATCATAGCGATCTCATCACTGCCATTCCCTAGCTTCTGCAAGCACTTACAGCAGTTCTTGAACTCCCGGAGAGTTTGAGAACCGCTGCAGTAAAAGACACACAGCATCATGGAATAGGAATTTACAAAAACATTATTTTAGAGGTCTAGGATTATGGTAATCTGACTCCATTGCCTTATATTACAGAAATTCATCGTGGAGAACATAAAGGAAGAGGAAACAATTCTGTTTCTAGCAGTGGAAGCACATGTCTCTTTGGCCAAACTGTGGGACTATCTCAGCCTTGGCTTTTAGAAACCATCCAGTAGCAGCATCAACATGCACAGGAGAAGAAATATGGCTCTTGTTAATCAGAGGGGCATCCAGGAAGCCACTGGGAGATTTATTGGGGGAGTGTGGCCATGTAATGAATTCCTCCTTGCTGGCTCTGCTAGAAATAAACTTTTCTTTTCTTCTCATCCCTCCCTTTTTTGCTTTGTCAATCAAGAAAGAAATAGCAGCAGCCATTCGCAAAGATCAAAGTTTTAGCAGGCAACAGAGACTGCCAAGAAATCTGTTACCATAGAAACCTTAGTAACTGAGGCCTCTGAATTGTGCTGGTGTCCTTTGTTAGCTGCGTGTGGCTGAGGCCGGCAAGGAAGAAAGAATGACGGGAAAAGCTTTTGGCAACAAGTTGCATTCCCCCCCCCCAAAAAATGAACAGAGTCAGAGGTAGAACTGGACAGAGTAATGGGTTAAGAGGTAGTCAATAAGTCCACGTGAGTTTGCAGCAGAAAGACTGATGGGAAAAAAACCTATGCTGGAGTGAATGACAGAGGACAAATGATAGCCCCCTTCTTTAAAAAAAGGCATTCACAGAAAGGATTTCATTTTGCCCTTTTAACATCACAACATTCACTTGCAAATTTGACAAGAATCCCAGAACTGAAGCCCACTGCAGGGCCTGAACCTTCAGTGTATCACAACAAGCAGAGGTTCAGCCTGTGTGTCACTATGACTTTGCCAAAATAAAAAATAAAAAAATGGTGTGAAGCCAGACCTGTCAGAGTTTCTTGATCTACTCTGGCCCATTGAAGGCTAAAATGGGTGAGACAATTTGTGAGGCAC
The DNA here is from genome assembly GCA_029204185.1 of Lerista edwardsae. Classification (NCBI taxonomy): domain Eukaryota; kingdom Metazoa; phylum Chordata; class Lepidosauria; order Squamata; family Scincidae; genus Lerista; species Lerista edwardsae. The sequence goes on along the minus strand of JAJKFI010000027.1, from coordinate 8,806,353 downwards.
ATGATCACTGTTCCAATGACTTTTCATTTATACTGAAATACAGCCAGGGAGAGAGCTATGCTATGCATCTGATTGGAGCAGCAATGGGGGAGTGCGAGCACTTTATTTCCTCACAATTTTCTACCAACATCAGAATGGGGGGGAAAGGAACTATTTTTCTACCCATGGAAGAAAAGAGGTTTCCCTTCCACAGATAAAAATGCAGCTTGGGTTGGAAACGTTGACTGGAAAAAATGTGTAGGGAAAAGAGTTAAGCACACAGAGTAGCAAATTACAGCCCCTCTCAGCTGCATTTCAGTTTAACGCCTCATCTAGTTTGGCTCTGATATTCATGCAGCAACAAGGTCTGATTCAGACCCTGCTCCCTATCAGGCTTGTCTCCCTTCATCCATCTATGCCCTCTCCTATGCAGCATCAGATATGGCGCTGCTGAGTCGGCCTTGCCATTCCGGCGCTGCGTAGGATTGCGCCCTCAGAACAAGCTGCCAAGGGATGCTGAAGAGGAGTTTTTCAGGTATGTTTCAAGTAAGAGGAATATGAAGGAAATCGCTCAATTTCTATTTTACCTCTCTTCTCATTCATAAGGAACAGCTGTGCAGCCTTACTAAAGCAGTATGAACAGTGAAGAGTCTGGATTGCAGGTCAAGATTGATAAGGACCTAGTCAGCGAATACTAATATATTTTACATGAACTCATATGGAGCTGAATGAGGGTGCAATCTTAACCAACTCTCCAGCACTGACATAGCTGTGCCAATGGGGCATGTGCTGCAGCCTGCAGTTGGGGGTGGGGGGAGTCATGAAGGCCTCCTCAAGGTAAGGGTGTGTTTATTCCCTTACCTTGCAACTACTTTGCCCTTAACCCCAGTGCTGGAAAGTTGGTTAGGATTGTACCCTGAATTGCATTCTAGGTTCTTAAAAAAACTTGCTTGCATAGGTTGGGAGGCTGCTGGAGCATCCACCAGGCAAGGGTGGCATGTTTGTCCCCTTGTCCAGGGTAGGCACCAGACATGTCATGTAGCAGGTACGCGGGGGTACACACGCACCCATTCCTAGGATTAGGGCTGGCCCTGCCCATTCGCCCGCCCACTTGTTGACTCCGTCGGCACTCCGCTCCGCCCCCTGCAACGTTTGAATTGCCTGCACATTTGAGTTGCCTGCACATTCTCAGAGCCGGGCAAGCAGGGAGGCAGGCAGTGGAGTGAGGGAGATCGACGGCGGCAGCAGCGTGAGCAGGTAGGCTGCCTGGGGCGCCCTCCCAAAGAGGCGTGGCAGTTCCTGGGGGGGGGGAGAATCGGTAGCCCGTGGACTCCCGGGCCTTCTCCCGGGCCGCCGCGCGGCCTACTGCTCCTCCTCCTGCGCAGCGGTTCCTGGGGGCGGTTCCTGGGTTCCGTCTATGACCTCACTTCCGGTGGGCGGGCTCCGACACAAGTGCCAATCAAAAGTGAGTACCTGTTGCTAAATCATTTAGATGCCATTACTGGTAGGCACCAAATGTCCCTATGGGGCTGCTTGGATCTGTGCTTGCTATTTAACAGGTGCAAGTCTGAGCAGGCCACAGGACTTATTTGTGAGAGGTCCTATTTTGGCTACAATCCTATCAACATGCAAGACGAGTTTAGAAATGGAGGAAATGATTCAACAGATAAGAGACAAAACAAAGTTTTGTATTTAGGGGAAAAAAACCCATTAAATAGACAAGTGTAGGATGAGGAATTCCTTACTTGGCAGAGGCAAATGTGAAAAGAATGTTTGTCAATCACACGCTGAACATGAGTCAGCAGTGTGATGCAGCTGCAAAAAAGCTGGTCAATTTTAGGTTGCGTCATAGAACCGTTGTTTCCAAGTCACAAGACGTAATAGTTCTATTTTATTCTCCATTAGTCACACTTCATCTAGAGTACTGTGACATGTTCAGGGCACTGCACGTCAAGAAGAATGGGGACAAATTGGAATAATTTAGAGGAGAGCAATGAAAATGATCAAGGCGCTGGAAAACAAGTCCTGTGGGGGAAAAGGTTTAAGGAACCAGGGTCACAATCCTAACCAACCTTCCAGCACTGGGGTAAGAGCAATGCAGCTTCAAGGGAACAAACACTCCCTTACCTTGAGGAGGCCTCTGTGACTGCCCCCTAGCTGCAGGATGTAGCACATGCCCCACTGGCATAGCAATGTCAGTACTGGAAAGTTGGTTAAGATTGTGCCCTAGGTATGTTTAGCCTGGAACAGAGAAGATCAAGAAGGGGGCATTTATTTACTTTAAAAGTTTATACAGTATGTCATTTTTATACCCCAACAAAAGATTCATCATGAGGCTTGACAAGGTAACAGTCTTCAAATTTCTGAAGGACTGTCACATAACACACAGAAAGGAGTTCTGTGTTTTCTCTGCTACCTCAAAGGAAGGACAAGTTACAAGTAGATAGATTTCAGTTAAATGTTTAGAGAAACTTCTCAATGGTAAGAGTAACTCTACAACCAATTGCCAGGGGAAGGCCCCCTCTCTTAACCTGGACAGTCATCTGTTGGCTTGCTCTAGTTCTGGATTTCCTGCATCAAATAGGGGGTTGGACTGGATGGCCTTCAAGGCCCCATCCAACTCTATGATTCTTTTCAATTTCCAAGTTCACAGTTTTAAAAAATAGCAACCTCGAAAAAAAGCAAAGAATTGTTGTGAAATGCACCTGTCAAGCAGCAGGAGGGAATTAAATCCATTCGGTTGGATCACCTACTATTTAATGATTTTCAAGAAACTTGAAAATAAAATAAAACAAAACAAAAACTACACGATGGGCACTGTCTTAAATATACCTAGATAGGAGTAAATCTCATTGAATAGAACTTACTTCTACTTACTTACTTCTAACTTACTTCTGAGTAGACATGCACTATTAGAGTGCAATCCTAAACTGCGCGGGAATAGCAAGGCCGGCAGGCCCACACTAAATCTAGTGCAGCTTCCGAGTACTGGAGAGCCTCCCTGGGGCAAGGGCACATTCATGCCCGTGCACCAGGGAAGGCTCCAGCCTCCTCCTCCTCGGATCTGCGCCTGCTGACACGCCTACCGTACTGCTGGCAGGAGTTCGGCTGGTGCAGGAGCAGCACTGCAGTGCAGCACCCTTGAAACGACACAGCTGCTAGCGTCGGCCCAACAGCACTAGCGCCGACCTCAGGGTTCCGGTTGGCACCCCCACATCGGCGCTAGTAACGTTGGGCCAACAAAAGCACATTGAAATATGGCCCAAGGGGCATTACAAGATTGCACTCTTAATCAGATCTGGCCAAGAGTAGCTCTGTACCTAAGGTGCTGCATAATTTATAGGCAGTCTCTAATCCTGTCACTGTTCTAGTTTTGCTTCCCCCTTTGAGAGAATCAGCTTCCCATCTGAACAACAGAAAACAAAAGCATCTCACTGTGATTCTCCTAGGACTGCAGATATTCCATTTATATTCAACATTTCCCTACAATCCATTGACAGTGGGGCAGGACCTAATTGTTCCACAATATCATCAACAAATGAGAGTTTATAGATGCCCGTTTCCTGCTTCAAATTATGTATTGTGCCTTGAAAGATACAAATGCTAAGAACTGGCAAGGAAATATCACTGGGTGTGTTAATGGTAACTGTTAAACACAACAAAATAAGAGCCCTGATTAATCAGAGTAAGGTTTGACTGATCTAGCATCCTATTCCCAAGAGCAGCCCTGTTGTTTACCTCTCCCCCACCCCACTTTGGCTCCAACAATTAGGATTTAGAGAAATATTATCTCTGAGGTTTAGCTAATATAGCAAATACCTATTAATGGACCTGCCTCCCATGATTTTTTCTAATCTAAGAGCTATGGATGGGCCTATGTAAGAGTGAACTGCAGTTATTTCCTTCATGGGTGGCATCCACACTGTACCCAGTGGCTGATCTCATGGACCATGAACTGCCAAGCAAGCATGGTAACATACATATAAGGGGACTGTGCTAGTGTGTGGACCCCTTATCTTTCTGTGCAGTGTTGCAACAGCCATGATGTTGTCTCTGAATGCTCAGCAACGATGTCATGCACCATCACTGAACTTCCAAGTTGCTGAGTTCCGTGCTGTCTAGAGCTCAGCTTTGAGCTGCGTGGCCACACAGCTAATGGGGGAACAGTGATGGTAACTAGAGGTGTAACAGCAGTTACTAACTCTGTCCCCATATTGAGCTAGGCTGAGAGATAGCATGGATAGCACAGTAGACCATGACAATGCAAGTAAAATTCCCAGGAATGGGACTCAGGAATGGGAATCAGTCACATCTAACTGATATTTGGTCTTCTTTTTAGCAGATCTCAAGTATTGGCCACCCACACACAATGTAACTTATGGCCAATCCTACTCAGCCACTGCATTAGAAGAACACACATTTTGCTGTATCACACTGTTGTAAAAGCACAGTAAAGTGCTTTGTGACAGAGCTTCTACCCGGCACACCAGTGGGAAGGCTGAAGCTTTCCTGCACATGCTGGCAGAGCAAAGGATGCCCAATGGACCAGGTATGTCTAGCACAGGGGTGAGGGGAGGGATAGGGAGGGGTTGAATGGCGAGGTAGGGTGGAACTGCGCAGGCAGATTGGTCCTGGAAGAGGTGAATAGGTGGCACCAATGCACACATTATCCCAACCCCATTCCTTGGCCTATTCCATCTGCACAGATCAACCCAGACCTTTGTCAGTGATATTGCTGGCACAGATCCAAGTTGACCCATTGCAGATGCTGGGGCTTATCCCAGGGCAAGGGGACAAATATCCTCTTATCCTAAGGAGTCCTACAGCAGCCTAAAATCCCTGGCGGAATGCAGCAAAAACCATGTCAGCACTGCTAAATCACTGCATGTGGATTTATTTAGGATTGTGCTGTTGTTTTGCAGTGTCCCTTGTGGATTGGTGACACTGGTTAGGACAGCTCTTGGCCAATGCTTAGGGTGCCTTCTGACCTACATGATTCACAGAAACTGTTGGCAGTGATAGAGAAGGAAGCAGATTTGCTGCTGCAGGAGTGGGGGCTCTCCCACATGGTTGAGTTGAGATGGAATTCCCTGTCCTTCCTCATCTGCCTGGAAAAATTTTTTAGTCTACAAAGGAGTCTACAAAGTTACTCTCTTCCAAATACAGGAGACGTCTCAATGCCCATTAGTGAAGAGGGGGGTTTGTACCATATCATAAACAACAATAGAAAAATTAATAAAAAGTGCAAAAATATCTAGAAAAAACAGTTGTTAGGAATCAGCGCAATCCTAAACTCCGCGCAGCATCAATGCAATGGGGTTGCGCTGATGCTGCGCCCTTAGAGCCGACGCGGGAATGCCAATCGGCACCCTCGCGTCGGAGCTAAGGCAACAGGACCGGCGATGCAGGCAGTGCGGGCCCTGCTGCACCCACGCTGAGCCTCTCTCGCCGACTGAAGCCGGTCGATGTGAGGGAGGCTCCATGCCAAAGCGGCACGGGGATTGGAAGGAGGGAGGGAGGCAGGGGCGGGACCTGGGCATGACATGGGCAGGTTTAGGAGGTGGCCATACGGCCACATCCTAAGCCTGTCAGGGGGGCCACGCGGCCCCGATTTGGGCCGCACTGTCTCCTTGGATCTGCGCTCACTCTTTAGCGGGTGTAGATCCGAGGAGCACATGGGGAGGCTGGAGCCTCCCCTATGGTAAGGGAGCGTACACTCCCCTGCCGCAGGGAGGCTCCAGCCTCCACCTACCCAGCTCCGGATAGGGCGCTGACTGGCCGGTGCTCCTACCCCAGTGCTGGGTAGGATTGCACCCTGAAGCTGATTATAAGAGCAGCAACAATAAGAGCACAATCCTAACCTGGAGTTAGGATGGCACAGTTAGATCAGCAAAGTTTGGCCAGCACAAGGGTGTTTGGACCACTCTGGGCGCAATCCTACACTATGCTGGCCTAGTAATACTGACATAGCCATATCCCAAGGCACGTGAGGAGGCAGCAGCAGCAACGTGAAAGACAAGGGGAGGTTTTCCCCTTGCACCCACATATGCCCCAGTCCCCCCTATGGGTCTGCTCGGATCTGCACCTGCTATTTTGCAGGCGCAGAGGAATGTGGACAGGAGCGGCCGAAACAGGGCTGCCCTGGTTGGGAACAGGCATTAGGATTTGGCTCTATGGCCGTCTTGCGTCACAACCTCCATCTCCGCCCACTGTGCCACCCAGTTATGCCCCGGAACGCCTCTGGAACGCCCTCACAGAGGCCCTGCGCCGACCAAGTTATGCCGGCGCACGACTGGCGCACAGCCAGCGCAGCTGACGGTTGTGATGGCGCCCCAGTACCGGCGCTGTGCTCTTGCGCTGGCCGAGCGCCATAGCGCTGACCAAAGACATCACGCTTTACGGCAAGTTCACGACAGTGTTCAGCCGGTGCAAGAACGCAGCACCGGCGCAAAGGGGGGTATAGGATTGCGCTGGTCGAGTCAGGGAGGATGGCTCATGTCTATGTGCTGGCCTCTCTGATCCCACGAGTGGTCCAAGTGTCCCTTTACTGTGTCCCTTATTGTTGGGATATATTTTAGAGCACTATATTTAATTTGCAAGTTGAAA
>JAJKFI010000027.1:8741507-8785770 GCA_029204185.1 Lerista edwardsae | reverse complement strand
ATCTGCTAACAGTGCCATTCTGCTGTCTACACTGGACAAACAGGCAAGTCTCAAGGCAAAAGAATAAACACACACAAATCTGACATCAGGAATGGCAACAAGTGATCTTCCAGGACACTCTGCTGATGATAACTCCAAAAGCAGAAGAATTTCTGGCCATTCTAAAGCAGAAGAATTTCAAGGGAAGACTGCAGCATGAGAATAGATGAATTAGAATTTATATCTTTTCCCCAATCTGTTTCTGGCTTGAACCTGAGCAATGTGTTCCTATCACCTTGCAGAGTTGATTCATTGAACATTGCTAGTGCGACACTATCACCAACTGTGCTGTTGCTAGGGAAGCTGGAAAGGAGAGGTGAGGCAAGGTAAGAGTGAGGGAGGAGAATCAAACAGGATGAGCTGAGAATGAAAGTCAGAGGACCCAGAACTCAATCCGGCCCCAGGGCCCAACAAACTCTGGCACCAATCCTGTCTCTTGGTTGTTTATCACTCAAATGGAATCCTAGTTTAAATTGTTGCTTAATATAATAGCATATTTCTTGATATTTCAAATATTTACATCCTGGCTTATGCACAGATTCCATAAAAGGTTAAAAATCTCTGCCAAAAACACAAAAATTGCAAATAAAATTGTCAATACACTGCAATTTTAAAAATGGGAGCAGTAAAGCTTGGGAGAAAAAACTATAGTTGCTCAACACGTATAATAGCTGGAATATTATAATAGCTGGAATATAGCCTGTCAACTAAACATTTCTCTAGGCAGGAACAGTGACATCAAGAGACAAGGAGGAAATTGTTCAGTCATTAGCCATCAGTGGAAATAAGCAGTAGTTTAAAGCTAAGAAATAAAATAGTGCAGTGGTTCTCAAATGTTTTAGCACCAGGACCCACTTTTTAGAATTACAATCTGTCTGGGACTCACCAGAAGTGATGTCATGGCTAGAAGTGCCATCACTATGATACCAGAGCCTGCTGCTTTCCTGAGAATGCAGCAATAAGTTGGGTTATTTTTCAGCCATTTTCCAAAGGCAAAGGGAAGCAGAAAGAAAAAAGCTTATTTACAATCGTGACACAAGCAAAACAATCACACCGCCATCACCCTTTCCAATATTCCATTTTCCCATATTTTCAGCATGGCTGCTCTAGGTGCTTTGCGACCCACCTGAAATTGGCTCATGATGACTCACTAGTGGGTCCCGACCCACAGTTTGGGAACCACTGAAATAGTGATATCCTACCCTGGCATAGTCTTCTTCCAAGGAATATTTATGGGAATGCTCTGGATTGGATCTAGGAGGATTTCCTCCTACAGACTGGGGGTTGGACCAGATGACCTTGTAAATCACTTCCAACTCTATGATTGTATGAATTAATTGTTTGACTGTATAAATTGTGGCAGCACTATCTCCCTTTCTCACAGGACAACATTTCATTATGTAAAAAGGTGCTGGTTTGAAGCTACTGAGTAATTTTCACAAATAGCATTAGAAACAAACTGGCAATAGGAGCAATATAAATTTAACAATCTCCACATGAGCACGCAAAGTCCATATAAGATGCCCTGAAAGGCATCTATGGAACCGCTAATGCATATACAACTTTATGTAAGTGAGCCCTCTGTTCCCAAAATATTTACAAGTCTCATAAGGTAACCGAAGGAACAAGCTAACAATTCAGAAAAAGGAAAGTGAGATTCCTCATGGTGAGAAGGCAAGACAAATTGCTTGAAGAGACTGGATGGATTTGAAATAAAGAAAGCAAGACTAATTTGAATATTTGTATTCACAGACTATATCGGGAATACAGAAGTACGGCATAACTTAATATAGAAGGGGAGGAATTGGTATAACTACAGAGGATAGAAAACTTGAGTGAAGATTTAGAATGAAGTCAACTCATGTAATGACAAGCTCTTTGCAGACCAGCTTTTTACACTGATGGCTCCCACTTGTACTACCTGAATTCCTGGGGTGAACAAATACATAATAGAAGCTTCAAGACATGATAATTGTAATAATCACAAAAGAAACCTGACTGTGTGAATCCACTCAGAACAGATGACGATAATAGGGATTAGCTTTAGAAGAAAAAGGTGTTTTTGGTTTTGGCAAAGGCAGTTTCTGTGCATTGGTGATAAGCAAAATACAGTAGGTTTGAGGGACAGGAACAAGAGAGTAGATGTAAACAGCAGGGTATTTGTGGCCTTTGGCTGTGTTTTTGACTTATTAATGAGGCCTTACAGGGTGATGCCTCGGTATCCGCTGGAGTTCCACTCTGGACCTCCTGCCCCCGCCTGCCCATGGATACCTGAAAACATGAATACTAGGGAAGCCTTTTTAAAGATAGGGGAACATAAGTGGTTTTGCTGCAACAAGGTAAAAAAAAGAGATTTGTTTAATGTTCCCCTGTCATTCCACAGGGAGTTAGGCAGGCACAGTTAGGCCAGCAAAGTTTGGCCAGCAAAAGGGCCACCATAAAGCACATTTGGACCACTCTCGGAGTCAGAGATGGATGGCACATGTTTGTGTGCTGGTCCCTTTGACTCTGAGAGTGGTCCAAACATATTAGGATTGCACTCTAACTGAAGTTTTGAAACTGTATGGGACAGTCAATGTATTAGCCTTCACTTAATCCACTATTCACTCCAAACACAGATGCAAAATTTCCTTCACCACCTAATTATTATGCAAAAGAAAAATAACCCTGGGTGTCGTCAGCATGCAGATGACATCTTGCCCCAAATCCCTAGTATAGACAATTCGTCCCAACATTTCATATCAGTGGCAGGAGTGTAGGAAGAGGCATAACAGAATCGGAAAGAAAATCAAAGCACAAATATCAACATACAAAATAACACACACACACACACACACACACACAAACCAAACCACCTCTGGAACCGGTCTCCAATCTTAATTTATTTAATACATTGTTTGATTGGATTTTAAAGATTTATGGCCACCTTGAAGGTTAAAAACTTTGCGAGACGGCTAACAACAATAATTTAAAATACCATAAAACAACAATATAAAACAGCAACTCTAAAATTGCCCACACGTAAAGATAACAGCGTAGACTTAAATAAAATCCACTAAATAAAAAACCACTTAACCACTTGCAGATTTCCACTGGGAGCAAGTTCCAGAACTTTAGCACTAACAGAGAACTCCCTATTGTCAGTGTTCATCAATTTAATTTGTGCCAACCGAGGGTAGGACAGCAGAGTTTGCAAGGGTGATCTTGTGCTTGGTCAGACTCGTATGCACACAGGAGAAGGGAACTATGGTTGATGTGATCAACCATACTGAGAGTTTCAGAAGAATAGGTAGGGTCAAACTCGCCTTGTTCCTTGCCCAGCATAAGTTATCTATCAGGTTGATTAATGCAATTTCAATTCCAAAACTTGACTTCAAGACAGAATACCCTCCAAAAGGGAGGCTTGCAGCTTGCAGGGTCATCACCTGGCACATTCTAAGGAGGAAAAAAATGGAAAGCAATGCTAAGGCTACGGCTGACCACAGAGATACAGCAAAAAATATAAAAGGAAAAACAAGTTATAAGTCTCATCAAGAACATTATCAGCACTTCTGGTAGTTCTGCTGCCTGCAGGAGCACAGTGAACAATGTTTTTTATCAAAGTAAAGAGGAAATCCTTGCTACTGCTAGTATCAAGGGTAAGTGCCCACAGGCAACTAACGATTTCTGCAGGCAGGTAGCATTTTGGATGTTTAATGACAAGGCTGCTTTCATAGTTCATAGTTACATCTGTTTTTTCTCAGAGGGGTTTAAGGATAGTAGCCTGTAGGATGTGGCGCTAGAGAGTTGTCTCTACCTCCCTACACAATGTGTTTGACACAGCACTATTCATATTAGCTTTGTGGACAACAGTGACTAGTCTTTGTGGACAAAATTGAGTCTGCGGATGGCATTAGAATGGCATCCAGAATGGCTTCAATCAGGGGCGTCAAACATAAGGCCCGCAGGCCAGACCTGGGCTCCGGAAGCTCTGGATCTGGCCTACGTGACACTTGATGTAGCTGTGGCGCTCCGCAAGGCCAAGGACAGGAGGCCTCAAACACTGCTCCAAGGTCTCAAAGAATCTCACAAAAAGGAAGGACGACGAGGTTGCTTTGAGGAGAAAAGGCTGGAGAATGGACTTGTGGAGGGAAAGAGGCACTTTCTTAGCAGGTGATGCAACATTGGTTGTCAGGGCAGCCTTGCTGCTCAATATTACAGTACCCGTGGAATGGAATTGGGTGTGTAATTTGGAACATGCAACCTGCTGCTAGAGTTGCTGCTGTGAACTGGCTGTACACTTCGGAGAGCCCTGGCAGAGGGGGCTACCTGGGAACCAAGAGACTGGCAAACTGCCTGGCCGTAGGTGTGAGAACAACATGGGTGAGAGGGAACAATGTGGGCTGCAAAATGAGGGGAAAAGGAAGTAAGTAAGAAGCAGTGATTGTCAGATGAGATGGACCCTGGCCCATTCTCTTCCTTTTGGCCTTCTTGACAGAAGTCAAGTTTCATATCATCATAATCTCTTCCTCCCCCATCTTTATGACAAGTTTCTTCTGCAGGAGTCAAGTGTGGTGTCAGAGAAGCATTTCCTGTGTTGCATTTTTAAGACCTCAGGCTCCCTCAGCTAGTGGTGTTTGTGGGGGAAGCATGGAAAGTCTTCATCAGTAACACCACCCCAGTGGTGTCATTCAAATGAATTTGGAACAGGAACTCACTTTTGATTGGCACTTGTCAGGAACCCAGAACCAGCCACGGAGCCCGTTAGGATCCGGAACACCCGTTCTGGTCCGTTCCCCCTGAATGACGTCACTTTCTTTGCCCCCCTAGGAATCCGGAGTCGCTCCCTTTAACCCTCTGAGTGCCGACCAACCAAGAAGAAAAGCTCTTTGCAGAGGAATTGGGAGGGGGGAGGAGGGAGAGTGAAGTGGGCGGAGTCAACCCTAATTTTAACTAGTGGAACTGAGTTCCCCCACGTTCCCCCTGCATGACATCACTGCACCACCCCCAAAATGTTGGCTGATGTAATGCTCCAGGCAAGGTTTATCAAAGAAGTAGGGGTATCAGAGAAAGGGATGTTCATCTCCAGTAGTGCTATCCAGCCGGTATGCTGGGCGGGACTTACGTTTGATCGGCAGTCCGACTGTTGCATCACGCTGCGTTCTGCCACTTTCCTGCCCACCAGGGCAGGCGGGAAAGCGGCGGAACGCGGCGTGACGCAACAGGCGGCCTGCCGATCAAACGTAAGTCCTGCCCAGCATACCGGCTGGATAGCACTACTGTTCATCTCCCTCTCACACAACGACATGACAGTCATTAAAATTGACTGGTGGGAGAGTTAGAAAAGGCAGAAGGAAAGATTTCTTCTCCCAGTATGTAATTAATCTGTGGAAGTCTTTTTCAAAAAATGTTTTGATGGCACCTGACCTTGATACTCTTTAAAGGAGATTAGACAGATTTATGGAGGAAAAGCACATCTTGGGTATGCAACCTCCAGATTTAGCAGCAGATTATCTCTGGAACCCAGAGATCCAGAGCCTGACTGCAAGATGCAAGTGGCAATAGCATACTGGTGTCTTGAGTGCTCCAAGAGGCATCTGGTGGGCTACAGAGATACAGGAAGCTAGACTAGATTGCCCCTTGGTCTGATTCAGCAGGGTCCTTCTCATGTTCTTATGATCCCAAGGGATGGCTTTAAAGGGGATAAAGACAAATCCACAGAGCACAAGTCCACCAGTGCAGTCTATAGTCCATAGTCATGACAGCTATATAAACTACACCCTGGGTTCAGCAATATGTCTCTGAATACTGATTGCACAGGAGCAACAGCAGGAGATAAGTATGGCTTTCTTTCCTGCTTGTAGCTTCCTGATGCGGCTTCGTTACTCTTGCTACAATAACTGCCTTGCAAACTTCTCTGTTAAAAGCAACATGTAAAATATTCCTAAGGACAATAATAACTGGTAGCCCATGGTGAGAAGCAGGATGATGGACTAGATGGGTCATTGGTCTGATCCAGCAGGGCTGCTCTTAAGAGAAATGGAAAAATATGTCCCTCTTGACTACCCTTGTCCAGAAAAGAAAGGCAAAAGGCCTTTGCCAAGTTTTGCCCATCCATTAATCCCATTTTCCTAAAATGGTTCATGTTTACCAGGATGCTGTGATTGAACAGTTCTGACAATGGTTCCCAGGCTTTACTAGTGGCCACCAGAAGGCAGGAGGCGTTTTTTCTTTCTTTGCATGTGCAAAGTGACTTCCAGCATTACACTGTATCCCAGAGAATCCCTCAGTCTGGCTTCCTATGGCTCCTCCCACAAAGCCACATACAGTACACAACTTCAAAACTGTAACACAGTGGTATTCAAATTTTTTAGACCAGGTCCCACTTTTTATAATGGCACTCGTGTTGGAACCCATCAGAAGTGATGCCATTAACCTGGAAGTGATTTTGTGGCAGGAAGTGACCTCATCAAACAGAAAGTGCTATTATTGTAACATAATAAAGTGACACTCCTGAAATGCAAATTGGCATTCTTGGACTGCAGCAATTGTACAACTATGAAACATACTGACAGAAGGCAAGATTAGGGCAAAATATGTCGTAAAAGCATTGAACTAAAAACAAAATTTAAAAAAACCCTCACTTGAAAATTCAAACTGTTAACAATCACAAAAAGAATATAACAAGAATAAGGTCTGTCGTTCCAAGATGGCTGCTTCCAGCTTTCTGTGACACACCTGACATCAGGTCGCAACCCACCAAGTGGGTCCCAACACACAGTTTGAATAACACTGCCATAACAGCTGCAACTCCCTGGATCCACTCTAGGTAGCAACACCTTTTCTGAACCTTGTTACAATAATTCTTGCAGAATAGCTAATCCAAAAGGGGATCCCGGGGATTCCTCCTCCATCATTCATAATTGACAGAGAACTAACTGAGGGCAGCCTCACACATGGCAATAATCCTCTATGAGCACACAAAAACAACAGTGTACATTTACATATACCATCAAGTGTGAAAGTCATGCAGGTGTCTGTCTTACTTCATATATTCATATTTGCAAGCAACTGCACACGCTTGTACATGCAACAATTTTGCATGGCCAAATAATGGATCCAGAAATGTGTCAGAAGCAAAGTTAGATGATATAGAAACAGATTTCCAGAAATAGCAATGCTACAAATTCTTCTCTTTGAGGAAGTCCTTCTGACCATCAAAAAAAGACAAACTACCCAGACATGAACAAACAGGACGAAAAGGAAGTAGAGTATTGTATACTTGTCCTTGAGCAGGCAAAACTGCTGATCCTGTCAGTAAACTGTGCCATTTCCACTACAATGGCCTTTTTTGCATATGTTACCTCTCCCTACCTGTGCTCTGGGGGCTGCCCCTTCATTTTTCAACTTATTATTAGAAAGGTCTGTATTAATGGTCAGCAAGTTTTGGTATTAACTTGAGGAGTCAAAGAGGAAGTCAAAGAACCCACAAAAGTATCACCGTCATGACTTGTGCGAGCAGCTGGACACCATACAGAAGTGGGATAAACTGACAAGACAGCCCTACATCTACCCCCCAAACCTGCCTTTTGCACTAAGCAATGAAATATATGAGATTGGTTTTTTATTTTGCTATTTATATGAACAATGAATAATAACTAATAGCTTGTTTAGCTACATAGCTTTATATAGTATATTAATTTTTCACTAACAAAACAACACTGATTCCTGCTAGGCTCCCAGCTGAGTTCCTGAGAATTCTGTGCAATACCACTGAGAGCATCTGTGGTAACTAGAGCACATCAGGCCAGCTACTCTCACTACCTGCTTCAGTGCCCTGCTCCCTGGCCTCCCAAAGCTCATGCTGTGTAGGGTCAAGTGGAAAAGAAGAGCTAGTAGAGGAGTCCAGGTGGGATTTGGCATTTGCAGCCTACGAATGGGCCAACTGAACCGCCGTGGCTCTGGGCAGGTAAGTTCAGCCCAAACTGGTGGGCAACCTGCTCAGTATCAAAACTACGGAAGGGTGGGGGATAAACAGGATTCTCAATGGAGGGGATGGAGGAAAGCAAGTCAGACTGCTGCCTGAAAGAAAGTAACATTTGCCTCCATATCCCAGCTAAGGATTGAGGCCAAGTTGAACTGCAAGTGCTTGGGAGGACCCAAAGAAATGGTTCCATGTTCTAGAGACCTGACCTGTTAAAAAAGAAAAAAAAACCTTCCTACAAGCCACGGTGCCGAGGAGATGCTGTCCAGGGCCTTCCGGTTTCCTCAGGACTCATAGCTTTGCGGAGAATAGTGAAGGAAAGGGAGCACCAGAATTTGAGGGTTAATTGAGCTTGAGTGGTGATGATTAGATGCCCTCCACCACCATCCCAACACACAGAGAAATGCTAATGAGGGCACTTGGTACCAGTACAGTAGTCTGGAAATCTCTTTTGCTTGGTATTGTGGGGCACTTACTGCACATCAGCTGCCCTTTTACCCTTTAAGCACTTTGTTACACGTACAACCCAGCTGTGGAATAAGGGTGGATCATTTCATCCACTCCACAAACTCTGCTATGGTATGTTTATTGAGGTGGAAATACTTATCTGCATTCTGATTGTGAGGTCAGAACTGGGGAATAGTTATAATTACTGGCTCTAAATTGTCATGATGCTTGTATCGGGTACTCACAGACAATTTCTTGTCTGGAGGTCCACAAAAATCCGGAGCCAGCCTTGCTATTGCCTCCACCATACATTTTCAAAAGATCCTTCTCTGTATTCAACCAACTCCAAATTATTCCAGGGCAAACAACGTAATTCCTCCCTGCACACCGTCTTTATCGTTCTCTGCAACGCAGACCCCAGTCTGAGCCTGTTGTCTGCTTCTGAATCATACAAGAGGGAAAAGTGGGGTTGGGTTGGGAGAAGGAGGGAAGCTAAAGTAAAGATGAATTTCTGGGTTACGAGGCTGCGGCTCTTAAGGTCTTATCAGCCTTACCGAGTAAGGAAGTAGGAATCTCAAGCAAGCGTGCTTCTTTATGCATTTGCTCTGCATGTTTTTTGATGTCTCCCACTCATAGTTTGAACTCGTACCACAACGCTGAGAAAACTCTCCCTCACTCACACACACACACACACACACACAGAGAGAGAGAGACAAAAACAGGAAGCTCCCTCTGGGATCTAAAAAGTTATTCCCCACCATGAAACTGGAACGCAAACCCTTACCTGTTGTTACCCATAGGAGAACAGTCCACCCCAATAAGCCCCCATCCATCTTCTTGGTCTGTCCGCGCAGAAGAGGGAAGAGCGGGGGGAAAAACCAGAGCCAGGAAAAGAAATAAGGTTCCCCGCTACGAATCGACTGGCACCTAAAGTGCTCTCTTTCCCGTTATCTGCGGGTCTCCACCACAAAACACAGAGTCTGAATAGCGAGTTCTGAATGGGAGCTACCACTCTGCGAGGGGGAAAAGAAAGAAGGGCACAGCTCTTCTCCGGTTATTCTGCTCTCTGTTATCTACTTCTCGATCTCACGCAAGGGGAAAAAATCCGTAGCCAGCTGTACTCCTCAGTCCAAGCACAGATTTAAAGCAAGCTTAAAGCTCCTACGTTTTTAACTCCTTTCCTCCCCCTGACACCAGAAGTCCGCGGCTACAGGAGTTTCTTAATCACATGGCTGTCCATTGAAGCTATCCAGGAACAGGAGAGAGTTCATCACTGGACTACTTAGTATTAAGGACTAACTGGAGTGACTGAAAGACTAATAAGAGAAAGCAGTCTGACTGTGAGACAGACCAGCATGGAGTTAAGACGCTATGAACCTAAAAAAGGAAGAATCCATGTGATCCTAGGATCTTTTTAGTTTTACTGTGTTGGATCACACGAACGTTTGGTAACATAGGATTTTTACAAGTATGCAGAGAGAATCCCGCGTTATACAAATAAAATTCAAGAGAGACATGTGGATGTACACATAAGTGTTATATATAGGCAGGGCTGTAGCAGTCTGGTCAAACACCAAAATTCTGCAACTGCATAAGAATAAAAAATAGCTTACCCATTAGTCCTCTCCTGGTGCAAATACCTCTAAGGGCACAATCCTACTCTATGAGTGTTTCAAATGTGCTGTAAAGTGTGTTTGGACTACTTTCGGAGTCCAGGAAGATGGTGCAAGTCCATGTGCCAGCCTCCCTCACTCAGAGAGTGTTGCAAATGCACGGTATTGTGTGTCCGAACTCCAGATCTGGATTGTTCCCTTAAACATTTAGACTATACAGAGGACAACTGCATGTGACAAGCTGGCCAAACATCATTTGTTAAAACTCATTTTAAACTTTAAATATTGTTTTGCTGTATAGCAATATCAATTTTATGTTATACTCACATCCCAGTGAAGTTAATTACAAATTCCACTGGCTTAGGCTACAATCTCATAACTACTTTCCCAGGAGTCAGACTCATTAAATTTTATGAGATTTACTTCTGAGTAAACATATAATTGCATTGTAACTATAATATTCAGCAAAACTAATTGGCATCCATAAAAAATAGAGGTTCATATGCTCTTTAGTTGTTTTAAAAGTGAGCAATTATCTGAGCAATTGTCAAGCCTCAAAAATATTTACACAGAACGTCTCCCCGTCTTTAATTTAAATGATAGAAATAAACTACAAAACAGTGATTACAGCAGTGACTTCAACCTGAATTAATTGAGGAGGTTTTCTGGAATCCACATGTATTATCACAAATAATTGGGAAGTGTTACATAGAGAATTCACCCATAACATTTTGCCTTTGTTCAATTTCCTGCCCTAATTCAGAAATTCCTACTGTCCGCATTCCCACCCCCACCCTCACCCCCACTTTGCTGGCAGAATAGAGATCAATCCACAAAGCCTTCCATGAAAAATGACCATGAATTTTTCCACTGACGGTCCAGATCCAAATGATTTTGAGTTCTAATCCCAATTTGACTTCAAATTTCCATTTCAGCCAACCTTTTGAGCTCAGTTTCAAATTCTCATCTGTAAAATGTAGGCAACTGTTTGAAATGTTAAGCTTTTGTAGAATCCGTGTAGTGAATCAGGGAATCAGGTAGTAGAGCTCAGGGATTGCACTTTCTATGCCAAGAAAGAAGCTTACAAGGAGAAGACCTGGTTAACCTGGTGCTCTATAACATGACAGTGGCAGGAAGGAATTTGCACTTACAGCCCAATCCTATCCTTTCCCGCCCCCCTCCCCCCGCAACCATGCCATCATGTGGGGAGAGTAGATCGGGAGGCTTGGGAGAGGTAAGTGAAAATATTTTCCCTTACCTGCCCTTAAGCCTCTGGACTGGCAATTGGTCTCCTCAGACCTGTGCCAGCTTCTTGGCTGCTGCGAGTCCAAGGCAAGAAAGGGCTGGATGCTATAGGAGGGGATAGAATCTGGTTGACGTTGCTCACTCTGAGTGCCACCCTCTCCTGTCTGTCAAATCCTATGCCCCTCCTTCCCCTGATCCGCCCTCACCCCACCTCATTCCGCTCTTCATGCTCCATGTGCCATTGCCACCCGTGAGGCCAGTCCAGCGTCAGCAGTTCATTTCTTATGGCCGTAAAGTGCATTCTGCTGTCAGAACACTAGTTCCAGCGGCAGTGGCCCACTTAGGGATTGGGCCATTAGTCAGCTGAGGAAGAATCATGTGACCTGAGAGCCAATGGAATCCCAGCTGGCTCTATATCAGAAGTAATCTGGACTTGGTTCCCTTTAGTCTGAGCTTCTCATCAATAGATGGTGCCAAAGAAATTATCCCCAATTATTTGCCTGCTGTGAGCTAGATCACCAGCCCAACTTTGAACATGCACTATAACCAAATCCTTGTTTTCCCACATATTAACTGGACTTTAGCCTGTTTGATTGCTGTTAGCTCAGATGCCACTGAGCCCTGACAGTATATCAAATAGGTAGCAAGGATGGGGGAAAAAAGAAGCAACAGATATGTGTGGACTGATGGTTAAGCTGCTGGTACTGCCTGAACCTAAGCAGGAGAATCCTGTTTTGGGATGGGAGACGGAATGCCAGGCTGTGATAAGCTGAAGTACATGTTATGGCAGAATGGAGTTGCTGTGGAGCTGATTAGCCAGTGTAGTGTTGGAATGTGTGAGAAGGCCATCTGGCAAGAGAATGGAGCGTGACCTTGGGGACCTGTCCAGACTTGACACAATTGCCGGCAGAAGCTCGATGGCGTGCAAGCAGAGGAGAGAACCACACTGTGAAGGCTACATCTGGGACCGAGGAGTCGGTGAATCACAGAACACTGTACATTGTAAAAACTCCATTGAAAAATGGTGATTTAGAGTAGCCTGCCCAAGTAAAACACCTTGGGCATTTGCTTTGGCATGGGAAAGGCAGGTATATATTCTTAAAATAAATAAATACAACCAGTTTAGGAGTTAATTTCAAAACAGGCATAATAACAATGAAATCCTTTAATAGAGGATTTTGTTGTTGTTGTTGTTCAGTCGCTAAGTCGTGTCCGACTCTTCGCGACCCCATGGACCACAGCACGCCAGGCCTCCCTGTCCTCCACTAGCTTCCGGAGTTCACCCAATTTCATGTTCATCGCTTCGGTGACACTATCTAACCATCTCATCCTCTGCCGCCCCCTTCTCCTTTTGCCTTCAATCTTTCCCAGCATGAGGGTCTTTTCTAAAGAGTCCTCTCTTCTCATCAGGTGGCCAAAGTATTGGAGCTTCAGCTTCAGCATTTGTCCTTCCAGGGAGCAATCAGGCTTGACTTCCTGTAGGATGGACCGATTGGACCTCTTTGCAGTCCAGGGGACTCTCAAGAGTCTTCTCCAGCACCATAATTCGAAAGCATCTATTCTTCGGCGCTCTGCCTTTCTTATGGTCCAGCTCTCACAGCCATACATAGCTACTGGGAAAACCATAGCTTTGACTATGCGAACCTTTGTTGGCAGGGTGATGTCTCGGCTTTTGATTAAGTTGTCTAAGTTCGCCATAGCTTTCCTCCCAAGAAGTAAACGTCTTTTAATTTCATGGCTGCAGTCACCATCTGCGGTGATCTTGGAGCCCAGGAAGATAAAGTCTGTCACTGCTTCCATTTCTTCCCCTTCTATTTGCCAGGAAGTGATGGGAGTGGTGGCCATGATCTTAGTTTTTTTAATGTTGAGCTTCAAGCCAATTTTGGCACTTTCCTCTTTCACCCTCATCAGCAGGTTCTTTAAGTCTTCCTCACTTTCTGCCATTAGAGTGGTGTCGTCTGCATATCTGAGGTTGTTGATATTTCTCCCAGCGATCTTGATTCCAGCTTGTGAGTCATCCAGCCCTGCCTTCCTCATGATGTACTCTGCATATAAGTTAAATAAGCAGGGTGACAGGATACAGCCTTGTCGTACTCCTTTCCCAATTTGAAACCAGTCGGTTGTTCCATGTCCAGTTCTAACTGTTGCTTCCTGGCCCACGTACAGGTTTCTCAGAAGACAGATAAGGTGGTCTGGTACTCCCATCTCTTCAAGAACTTGCCACAGTTTGTTGTGATCCACACAATCAAAGGCTTTAGCATAGTCAATGAAGCAGAGGTAGATGTTTTTCTGGAACTCTCTGGCTTTCTCCATGATCCATCGAATGTTGGCAATTTGATCTCTAGTTCCTCTGCCTCTTCGGAAACCAGCTTGTACATCTGGTAGTTCTCGATTCACATACTGCTGAAGCCGAGCTTGTAGGATTTTGAGCATGACCTTGCTAGCATGTGAAATGAGTGCAATGGTGCGGTAGTTTGAACAATCTTTGGCATTGCCCTTCTTTGGGATTGGAATGTAAACTGATCTTTTCCAGTCTTGTGGCCACTGCTGGGTTTTCCAAATTTGCTGGCATATGGAGTGCAGCACTTTGACAGCATCATCTTTTAAGATTTTCAGTAATTCCACTGGAATGCTGTCACCTCCACTAGCTTTGTTGTTAGTGAGGCTTTCTAAAGCCCACTTGACTTCACACTCCAGGATGTCAGGTTCAAGCTCAGTGACCGCACCATTGTGGTTATCAGGAACATTGAGATCGGCCTTATAGAGTTCCTCTGTGTATTCTTGCCACCTCTTCTTAATCTCATCTGCTTCTGTTAGGTCCTTGCCGTTTTTGTCCTTTATTGTGCCTACC
The DNA here is from genome assembly GCA_029204185.1 of Lerista edwardsae. Taxonomy (NCBI): domain Eukaryota; kingdom Metazoa; phylum Chordata; class Lepidosauria; order Squamata; family Scincidae; genus Lerista; species Lerista edwardsae. The sequence goes on along the minus strand of JAJKFI010000027.1, from coordinate 8,771,612 downwards.
TTAGCATGAAATTGTCCTTTGACATCTCCAATTTTCTTGAAAAGATCTCTAGTCTTTCCCATTCTATTGTTTTCCTCTATTTCTTTGCATTGCTCATTGAGGAAGGCCTTCCTATCTCTCCTTGCTGTTCTCTGGAAATCTGCATTCAGTTGGGTATATCTGTCCCTTTCTCCCTTGCTTTTGGCTTCCCTTCTTTCCTCAGCTATTTTTAAAGCCTCTTCAGATAGCCACTTTGCCTTCTTGCATTTCTTTCTCTTTGGGATGGTTTTAGTTGCTGCTTCCTGTACAATGTTACAGACCTCCGTCCAAAGTTCTTCAGGCACTCTGTCTACCAAATCTAAGCCTCTAAATCTGTTTGTCACCTCCACTGTATATTCGTTTGGGATCTGATTTAGGTCATACATGGAGGGCCTAGTGCTTTTCCCTACTTTTTTAAGTTTAAGCCTGAATTTTGCAATAAGAAGCTCATGATCTGAGCCACAGTCAGCTCCAGGTCTTGTTTTTACTGCCTGTATAGAGCTTCTCCACCTTTGGCTGCAAAGAATGTAATCAATCTGATTTCGATGTAGACCATCTGGTGAAGTCCATGTGTACAGTCGCCGTTTGTGTTGCTGGAAAAGGGTATTTGCTATGACTAATGTGTTCTCCTGACAAAACTCTATCAGTCTTTGCCCTGCTTCATTCTGTACTCCAAGACCAAACTTGCCTGTTACTCCTATTACCTCTTGACTGCCTACTTTAGCATTCCAATCCCCTATGATGAGAAGGACATCTTTTTTGGGTGTTAATTCTAGAAGCTGTTCTAGGTCTTCATAGAAACGGTCAACTTCTTCCTCTTCAGCACCAGTGGTTGGGGCGTAGACTTGGATTACTGTGATGTTGAAAGGTTTGCCTTGGATCCGAATTGAAATCATTCTATCACTTTTGAGATTATACCCCAGTACTGCTGTTCTCACTCTCTTGTTCACTATGAAGGCTACTCCATTTCTTCTAAGGGATTCCTGCCCACAGTAGCAGATATAATGGTCATCTGAATTAAATTCTCCCATTCCTGTCCATTTTAGTTCACTAACTCCCATGATGTCGATGTTCAGCCTTGACATCTCACGTTTGACTACATCTAACTTACCTTGATTCATAGATCTGACGTTCCAGGTTCCTATGCAGTATTGCTCTTTGCAGCATCGCACTTTCCTTTCACTTCCAGACACATCCACAGCTGAGCTTCCTTCCGGTTTTGGCCCAGCTACTTCACTCTTTCTGGAGCTACTAGTACTCGTGTTCTGCTCTTCCCCAGTAGCATAATGGACACCTTCCGACCTGAGGGTCTCATCTTCCAGTGTCATATCGTTTAGCCTTTTAGTTTTGTAATCCATGAGGTTTTCTTGGCAAGAGTACTGGAGTGGGTTGCCATTTCCTTCTCCAGCGGATCACGTTTAGTCAGAACTCTCTACTATGACCTGTCCATCTTGGGTAACCCTACATGGCATAGCTCACAGCTTCATTGAGCTACTCAAGCCCCTTCGCCACGACAAGGCAGTGATCCATGAAAGGGAATAGAGGATTTATTGATATAATAATCTCAGCACAATCCATCAGGTACTATTGAGTTCTGCAGCATCCTTTCAGTCCAAAGGGACTTGAATTACACTGAGTGGGTTGCACCCTTCAAATAAATATAATTGTTAAAAATATAGTGTATAGTATATAATGCTATACTTAGCAGTAATATTTCCATCCCCCTGTGATGGGGCTACTTGGCAATTTTGCATTCAGTATTCACACCCCCTCCATTTTCTTAGGAAAGGCATAAATAAGGCAAATTTTCTCTTTTCTGAACAAGAATGGAGTTCTGCTGATTTACACCAGCTGAGAACTGCCTTCCAATTTTATACATAAAATATGATCTAGGAAGTTTTGAACAGAATAACATAATTCCAACAGCACAAAGTTGGGAATAAAATATTTCTTTTACTTTTTTCTGATTTTCTTCAATAATGAAATCCAAAACAGAGTCCCAAATCACAAACCTGATGATGCATTTCCAAATGATAAACATTATTCTCGCTTAAGGTCCTGACATGAGTACTTGGTTAATGTTTGCTGCATTTGTGTTTCCTTCAAACCTGATTAGCAGATTTGACAGAAATCACCTTTGCTGTAGTCAGATTTTTGACGCATTGCTAAAAAAGGGAATTCTCAATATGCAAAACTGGTATTGTTCTGTGTGCAAGGCTGATTTATTTTCACTTTGAAATATCCCCATATTCTTATTTTATTACTGGAGAGGCTTCAATCAGTTCTGCGCAATAATGAATTCTCTCTGTAGCTCAGGCCACAGAGCACTGCAGAACAGACCTTTGACCTGCTTCTCTCCTTTTCTTTCTGCTGGCTGTCCAACTTAATTTGAAAACCAGAGTTGCATAGCCTTTCCTAGCATTATGTATAAGGAATTTACAGGGGGGAGGCCAAAATTGTGCATGGGATGGATAGAGTGGACAGAAGGAAGCTCATTTTGCACAATACCAAAACCAGCGGTCATCCACTTAAATTGACTGGAGTGTCAGAACAGACAAAAGAATATTTCTGTCCCTGATGCATAAATAACATGTAGAACTCCTTGCCACTTGACCACTTGACTGAAGTACCTTTTAAAGAGTACTAGAGAGATTTATGGAGGAAAAGTTCATCACATGTTACAAGTCATGATGCAAACACTGGGTTTTTTAAAGGTTGACTGTCTCTGAATGTCAGATGCAAGGAGGGATCCTGTTAAAACCCAGAGATTGCATACAGTCTGGTGGGCCACTGTGAGAAACTGAACGAGACAGGCACTTGGCCTTATCCAGCAAGGCTCTTTGTATGTTTTTATGTCCTCCTGATATTGAGTTCCCAGATAGTTTTGTGTTAATTTCACGTTTAGGACAGGAATTGGAGCCTTGATCAGTCTCTTAGCAGACCCATTCAATAATAAACAGGTAGGCCATCTTTATCCATGGGTTCAGAACCTACAAATTTGACTCAGTGCTGGTTCTGAACCCATTCTGGAGGGCCTCTCCTGACCCAGGAATTGTATCAAGGTGTACAAAGTTGCTTTGGAACCCCTGCCCAAAGGGGAATGGAAGGGCAAAACAGAGCAGGGGTGGTGATGTGGTGGGCAGAATGAACACAAGGAGGGGGAAAAACAGAATGGGGGAGGGTGGCAACAGCTGGAAAGTCTTTGTAGTTCAGGTCTACCAGACTTCCAGATGTGGAGCCCAAGCCTACCCACATGCATGACTAAATGCAATAATAGTGTACAAAAAATTAAACACTCTCCTAAATATATAGAAAATCATTACAGAAAAGTAGCATCATTATACAGTATTAACGCTCTCACTGGAATGGAAAGTGCCCTATGTATACCAAAAGTGCCTGGGTGTGATTGGAAAATGTAAGATCCCAAGAAATTTCTGGGACTCCACCATTGGCTCATGGACCCCTTTTTGACATTTGGCATGGGAACAAATTACCTCCTGTACAGTGGTGGGGGATTCAGGGGGTTCGCCCAGGTTCTATAGAACCGGTTGTTAAATGGCTGGGCCACGCCCACTTGCTTACCTTGGCTGGCTTTGGGTTTTTTTTGGCTCCGGCTATGATGTCACAGAACCGGTTGTTAATTTATTTGAATCCCACCACTGCTCCTGTACCCCCCCTCTCATGGGCCCCTCTCAAGGAGCTTCTGGTCACATCCAGAGGTCCTCTGATGAATCACCTGCAGATTCCATTATCCATGAGTTTTGATATCCACAGGGGGTCCGAGAACGGATTCCCTGCAGATACTGAGGTCCAACTGTATATGTCTCCCCTATGTTTTACTTCCTGAAATTGTTGGGAATGGATCACTGCAACACCACAATGTTGCAGGTTGCTTTCCTATGGCCCTTCCCGTAGGGACCTTCAATGATACAGCAGAACTGCAGATCCTTTCCTCTGGCACATCTCTGTGTGCCAGAGCAGGCTGCACACAATCCTTCAATGTCTCTCCAATACACTCAAGGCAGCTTAAACAATATTTTTCTTAACTTGGGGAGTGGTCACTAGCTCAGCATTTGAGATGTATTTCCTAGAGTGATATATTTAATATTATTTTGTTTTCTACTGAAGATAAATACACGTTATTGTAAAACCCTCATATCAGTTACACACTTTTAATGATGCAAATATAATTCAAGATAGGGTTTGCATAGTTCGAAAGCAGCCCTGTATTGTATAAGCTACAGGGTTTAACTTTCAATTACTTTGGCTCCATCCCAATCACCAGTTCCTGTTGTTCTCTGACTTTGGGATTTGTTATTGGCTGATAAAGACTTTTTGGCATAGCCTGTTAGTCCCAGAGAATAACACATTCCATCTAGATACACAGATATTTTTTATCTATCCAACAGAAGTTGGCCCTTGAAATGTGTGACTCAACTGCTTGTGATATCCTACACTGAATTTTGAAAGAACACCACACAGAGTTTCATAAGGAAAAGCTAGATTATTTGCAAATGATTTTGTGAATCTTTTCAAAGTAGCTTTACACTTTTAGTAACAATCACATAAGAGCCCAAAAGAACAGTGTAATTTGAGTGGTGCTGCAGAATACAAAAACTACTCCATGCTCATGTTCGCTTTCCCTTAATTTTCAAGGGCTAGTCGGTTTAACAGCTATTTCTTCCAGCTGTATGCATGTTCAGTCACTTTTTTAAAACATACTTCTGAAACATAAAATCTTTAAATTGACATTCTGTATCTGAATAATCTAGTTGCCATGTAGACTGTATCTCTGGATAGTACAATTATAGTGCAATTCGTTTCCTAAATTTCCTGCATGACAGGAAACAAGAAGATGGCAAAGTATTCAATAATAGAATATCATTTATAAACGATTAGAAACTATGGCACAGGGTGATCCTGGACTTGCATTGACTCTCCACTTCCACGTATATAAACATGGCAAAAACAGTTGCAGGAGTACTTGTCCCTGCTGCAAAATGCATTCTCCAGCTAGAGCTACATAATAATAGCAGGATATATGTGCCTTTACTTTATAGTCTCGCCTTCCAGTTTACTTAGAAATTCACAGTTTCCTTGTGTTCATTTCCACATCTTTTTGGCACTCTGCTTTTACCTTGTAGCAATTTCCATAGAAACTGCCATTTTACCAGCCTTCTGAAATGTGAGGCAGCAATCAACAAATAGACATTGCTAAATTGCTTCGTTACATTCACTAAAGGCCAGAATGTCACCAAATGTACCATTTAATACTGCAGCAACTTCATATTGTTCAGTCAGTTTTTTAAGACTGCAATGCACTATAAAAGCTTTCCTCTCTGCTAGTTCTCTATTTTGGAATCTTTCTTTTATCATTAGCACCTTCACAGCATTGCTGTTGAAGCGCTTATTTACAGTGCCTTGGCAAAGCACATTTTTGTACCTAGCTGAATCTAGTCAATTTATATTGTACAATCTTTTCTTTCCATGAAGCTCAGAAGAGTGGGTACAATCTATTTGTATGTGTTCATTACATGTGCCTGCACACATTATTTTTTCAATGATGTTAGCTTGCTATAGCTTTGCGTAAGGACAAGCTACAGTAGTGACTATCTTGCAGTCATGAAAACAGTGGCACACCAGGAACTACTTTGAGAAGATCAAAGGATCAGGCTATATGCCAGAAAACATGGTATTTATGCTAATGCTATCTTATCAGAAGACAAGATTCAGATTATTTTAAGGCCACAGTCCCATCATGCACACTGAATTCAGTGCAGCTGGCTTTTCAGCAAACCACAAACATTTGCTTTTCAGCAAACCACAAACCACAAACATGTTCCCATTTATCTTTTTACACCTGGTTTTATTATTATTTCTACGACACCAACAATGCATATGGGACATACAGAGAAACATAATTTCAAAAGTAGTACAAAGCTAGTCTGTTACAACAAACAAACAAACAAACAAACAAACACACAAACAACAGTGGCATTTTGGCATTTTGAAAAAATTTTTTTTATTATATCACTGAATTTTCATGGATTATAGTCCACTTCATCAAATGCATGAACTTCACAATGAAGAAAATGTACTTTGTTCATCTAACAGCCCAATCCTACTGGGAGCGCAATCCTATACCTGTGTTGCACTGGCGCTACACTCTTGCACCGGCCCAACACTGTCACAAACGTGCCGTCGTGCACATCAGCGTCAGCAGTATGGTGCTGGACCAGCGCAAGCAACAGTGCAGACACTCAAACTCCAGCAACGTGACTATCAGCAACACCGGCCTTGTGCCAGTCAAGCATCAGCGGCGCTTGGTTGGTACAGGGCCTCACTGAGGGCATTCCAAACGCTTGCCAGGGGCGTAACTGAGTGGTGCAGTGGGTGGTGATGGTGACGGTGACACAGGACGGCCGTATTGCCAAATTCTAAAGCCCATCCCCAGCCAGGTCCGCTCCTGCTCACGTTGCCCTGAGCCTGCAAAACAGCAGGTGCAGATCCAAGCAGCCCCATAGGGATCTGAGGCTTACGCAGCTGTAAGGAGAAACTCTCCCCTTGGCCTGCACTTTGCTGCTGCTGTCTCCTACGGGCTTTAGGATACAGCCCTGCTATGTCGGCCTTACTTAGGGCTGTGGGTCTCTGCATCACTGAAACCAGCGTTCTGGTGGCAACGTGTGCTTTACAGCGGTCACAAAGAGAATCCCACCATTCAGCACAGCTAGACTCCCACTGCAAACAGCGAGTGGCTGCAGCTGCAGGCCATCAGCCTGTGGAAGAAAGCCAGTGCCAATAAATCGGCATGTGCGGGCAGTGAGTGGATGTTGTGAGAACTGGGAGGGGAAGGGGAGGAATAGGGCGGAGACCGGAGGAGGTAGGGAAGTGTGTCAAGGCCAGGATGGTGGTGATATCAGCAGCAGTGGCTCCACCAATATCCTAGTAGTCCCCTTTTCCAGCCTAAATCCACCTGCCCAGATCTCTTGGACTTGTACCAGCAAAATAGCTGATGAAGATCCAAGTAGACTCATCAGGGCAGTAGAGGCTTGCCCTGGATAAGGGAACAAATGTGGGATCTGAAACTCTCCCCAGGAGCAGAACACACCCCATTGGTGTAGGGTGTAATAATGTGAACTGCTGTCCATGAAAACATATGCTACAATACATTTGTTAGGGAGCAATCCTAATCAACTTTCCAGCACTGACACAGCAGTGCCAATGGGGCATGTACTGCATCCTGCAGTTGGGGGGCAGTCACAGAGGCCTCCTCAAAGTGAGGGAATGTTTGTTCCCTTACCTCAGAGCTGTATTACTCTTACCCCAGTGCTGGAAAATTGGTTAGGATTGCACTGTCACTCTGTAAGATGCCACATGACACTTGATTGTTATAAATATAACAATTTATCACAATTTTGGGGTATGAAGATTACCTCATACCTCAGGTTAACATTTCAGCTAACAATTTTCTCCTGCAAACTGGGCCAGTGTGCTTGCAAAGTTTTTAAAAAAATATTCAAAAACTTTTTGCAACCCACCAAAAGTCGGCTCATAGCCCACAGTTTCAGAATCACTAGCCTAAATCATTGCTAGATTCAGAGCCATCTAAGACTTAATGTACAAATCACACAAAGAGAGGTAGGCTGACAGCCCAATCCTGAGCTACTCAGGTCCCGTCGGAGAAGCAGTAGCAAAATGGCCACTGTTGCACCCTGCGGGATCTGTAGCCGCCACCAGTGTCTCCTCAGGGGTAGGGGATGAATGTCCCCCTCCCCTGATGAAAGTCGCGGACTCTGCAATGGGATGCCTCAAGTCTCCATCAGCTATTTGCCAGGCAGCCCATGTTGGTGAGGCAGGGCTTAGGATCCAGTAGTGGAAGCCACCGCCAGGTCCCACCCCCATGTGGGCCAAATCCTCCTCTCCCTCACCCGTTCCACCCTCTCCCTGCCCCGACTCCTTACCAGTTGCCAGCACTGCTGGAGCACCTGCAGCCCTTCTTCTGGTGCTGAGGCCAAGCACTAACTAACACCAGCCCAGCATCAATGTTCCCTCTTTCCACTGTGTCACAAATACGCTGTATGGCATGTTCAAAACGCTTTTCGTGGTTGGTAGAATTGGGCCCTAACAGCGGCATCATGCTACCGGTACGCTGGGCGGGAGGAACGGGTAAGCGGCAGCCCACCCATTGCGTGACGCTCCGTTTTGCTGTCTTCCCCGCCCCCGCACTACCTCTGGTCTGGTCTATGTATATGCTATTTCAGGAGCACAGATAGGCAGAGATTGTCCTGCAGCAGAAAATGAAAATGCAATAGCTCCTGCACGCAGGTATGCCTGTGTGCACTCATCGTGGCTTTTCAAAAGCACAGTCTTACATATTAATTATCGCACAATTTGTGCTAAAACAAGTTTCAGATATATCTGAGGAAGCCTGGTCAGACTGTCAGTTTCCATGGGGAAAAGCTGTTGCAGGGCATTTAGTAGGAAAATGATTTGTTAGTGGGAAAAAAAATAGCTGACATAGTCTAGCACAGTAGTGTGAGACCCAATAATCTGCTTTGGAGTTTTTCCCCACCTTCTTTCCTCAGAGCCCAATTTCCCCTGAAGATGCTGTTAGACTGGTTTCCCCATCCGCCTCCAGGGTGCTTGTAAATGTTATCTTCCACTAACACCTCCACCTCCAGTGCTTTCTGCTTTTCATTTTTAAATTATCTGAGTCACACTAACCTTAATTTCTTCCACAAAAAAAGAATGTGGTGTGCAGTACATCTATCATGGAGGAGTCTCAACTACTGTCAAGATCAATTTTATGCTCAAGGTACACAAAAACATCTCCAAAAAACGACCATGAGGCAGCAAAATACAGAATGCATTAGTAGCTATTAAGATGCATACATACATATTTATACACAGAGACATCACATATAGATATCTGTAAAGCATGTAACTTTTTATATTATGGGCAATTGTCTTATAGCCCAATCCTATTGTAGCATTGTTGGCACAATGTGCAGCAGCTTTTGCACATTTGCAATGACTTCTGAGTATGACGTACTGGCAAGAAGACCTGCACAGTCCCACCAGTGCCAAATCCACGTTGACAGCCACCAGCACTGTTAAGTCTAGTGCCAAGGGGCAGAGGGGCAGGGGCAGGGTAGAATGGAGGCGGGGAGGGTTATTTTGTGGCAGGGGAAGGCGGGGACAGGGTGGTTCAGGTCCAGGAGGAACAGGAATCAGCAGACGAGGTCTCTCTCTGCCGTATCCTAACTCTCCCCCGCCCCATCCTGGGTCTGAAAGCAATCCTAACCTGTGCTGGAAACATTAGGACTCAACAGCGGCTCAGAACAGAGCAAGATAATATTTTCCCCTTGCCTAGGGGTAAGCTCCAGCCACCCCATGGGGCTGCTCAGATCTGCACCAGCAAAATAGCAGACAAGTCCACATGCCCAGGAGTGGCCAGAATTGGGCCCGCCCAGCTGGGGTTCGGATACTGCCTAATGGCCATGTCCTGTCTCCGCCCATGGTACCACCCTGTTACACCTCCCACCCACCTCTAGCACGTCCTCAGCATGGCCCTGTACCAGAAGAGCTAAACCGACACTTTCTTGCTCTGGCCCAGAGACCAAATCTGGCACAGATGAGCCTTACAGCATATTTGCAACAGCACTGGTCCGGCGCAAGAGCGCTGCACCAGAGAAACACCAGGTTAGGATTGTGCACTAAATGTTGCTAATTTAACGGCTACAGGATGCAATCCTGGACTGGAATAGGTAGGCTGACATACCTGCCCCATATACAGCCCGGGGCTGGGAGGTGCTGCTGAGCTACCTGGGAAAGGGGAACATGCAGGCATGCCCCAGTATCCACTGAGGTTCCATTTTGGACCCTGCCATGGATACCTGAAACCACTGAAACCTTTTTAAAGATAGTGGAATGTCAGTTATTTTGCTGCAACAAGGTTAAAAAAAGAGATTTATTTAATGTCCCCATATCATTTTAATAGGTATCCCAGTATCCATGGATAACTGAAACCATGGATACTGAATCAGTGGATACTGGGGCACCACTGTATTCCCCTTCCCCCAGGTAATGTGCAGTTGCCAGGAAGGTGCGCAACTGAAATCGACCGCGCAACATCAAGCAGCTGAATTGGGGCCGACGGAGACAGGGAGGACTCCACCCCCCACCCTAGGCTACCCATGGGCCAACCCATTCCCCACCTTCCCCTGCCCTGTTTCACCCTTCCCCCCACACTGTTCCACCTCCTCCCAGAGCCCTGTGCCACCCTCCCAGAGCCCCTGTGCCAGCCTGTGAACTGGCCTATCTCCTTACAAACTGTCGCAAACGTGCTTTATGGAATATTTGCAACAGCTGGAGAGCAGTACAAAGGCCGGTTAGGATTGCTCAGCTTGTGAGAAAGAAATCCTAGAACTCCAATTAAGTGTAAATTTTCAAAATTTTTATCAAAAAATAGTGTGCTAGTGATAAGTTAACTAGCTGTAAATCACACTAGCTGGGATACAGAACTGAGAGTGATTTCATTTTAAAGCCGTTTTCATGAGGTTTCATATAATATACAATGGGTTTATATCTCTATATCTCAACTGGTGTCAAATTTACAGATAGTTAAATATAATTGGCATACAATTTTTTGATAAAAATTTTGAAAATTTAGACAAATACTTTTTCTCTGTGAGTTAAAAAAACTAAAAAATATATTCAATTATTACATAGGGTCTTTAAATATGACAAATCTTATCAAACTCTATGAGGTAGAAAAATATTATGTGTAATGATTTTAATTGTGGAGTGAGATGGAAGGGACACTTTACACGCACCTGGAAAACGTAGCACTTCCTCCCCCAAACGCCACTGAAGTCTTTTTTTGAACGTTCTTGTAGACATACAGTATGGTGACTTTGAGATCAGCAGCAGAAGTTTCCAAGAAAATAAAATGCTATCCTTTTGGTTTCTGACTGTTGTCATTTTTCATGTCAGATTTGGCTTTAAATTAAAGCCTTAATGCTGACATTTTTGTCTTCCGCTTACAGCACTAAATGCTCCAGACCTTATCCTGGATTTCAGAACGCAATATCGTTTCTTTATTCTATACAGGTACAACCATCTCCCACAACACTACATTATAATTATATTGTTACAGAAATTATAGGGCCATCCAGTCTCAGACTAATGACCTAAAATACACTTCTGAACCTCTCGAACTCAGGTACTCAACCCGCTACACCCTCAAAAGTATCCCCGCACCGCAAATTCAAACACAAGGGAAACCAATTTCCGTGGGCTTTTCTGCCGTTTTAATACAGGGCTAGTATAGGCCCTTCCTTTAGAATGTATGGAAACGCATTGACTCCTTAGCGGCCATGACAGTATGTCCAAAACATTGCTCATTCCAAGCATTTCCAATGGGTTTTCGCATGATGTTTAGGGCTGAATCGTTTACTCCTGAAGTAAAAACTTACCAAAATAACAACGTGTGATCGTGGAGAAACATCAGTGGTAACCATATTATGAGTTAATATGCAATTCCAAGGTTTAATTCCGCGTAATTATATTACATTAAAATCTCTTCATAACACAAGTAGTTGTCAATAGGAGAGTAATTCTTTTTTTACTTCTAGGCTATTAAGAGTATTTTTTTAAACTTCTACACTCACCCCCCCCCCATAAAATTAACTTTCACACGCGCGCCGAGCGAGCGAGAGAGCCCTTCCGGCGGCAAACCTCGTCGTTCGCGGAAATGATTCAGTCAGCCATTTTAGAAAATCCACGGCTTTAAGTCTGTGACGTCATGGCATATCCAGCTATCCAACAATATTGTTTTAATACCGCTTAAGCCCCGCCTCCCTCTGTCGCGCGCACATTCCGCCTCGTGGTGGCGCCGGATGCCCAAGGTCGTCGTGTGATTGGTCCTTTCAACTTTAAGAGGCGGATGGAGCAGGGTGTCTAACCTCTTAGAGTGGCTTGTTGGGGGACTTCGTCGCGTACACGAGCTTCTTCCACAAGGCGGACGGAATGCCGAACCGCAAAAGCGCGCGCAACGCTTATTTTTTCTTTGCGTTGGAGATGCTGCCGGAACTGAAGCGGCGTGGCCTGAACGTGACCGGTGTGGCCGACGCCATCCCTCATTGCTCCAGCGACTGGGCGGTGAGGGAGCTGGTGGAGCGGATTTCTCCCCAGGAGAGTGGTGGGAGGGCTAAAAGCAAATGAGGCCAGTTGCCCCAGTCGACCTCGTCAACTAACGACAATCCTTTTAGCCCTGATTTTTCACAGATAAGGGGGTATTTACAGTTGATAAGCCAAAGAGCTTAAAGTGCGTGGAAATTCTCTCTTGCCGCCTGTTCAGCCTGCCGTTTTGATTGTTTAACCTGCCCGTTTGTTTGTTTGTTTTGTTTGTTTAGCCTTCTCCTTAGAGAGTTGTGAATTTTTCTGTAAGAAACACCCCTGAAATTATGTGTTTCTTTTCCTGCCTTTTGAGACTTGTGGCTGAAAGAGCTATCTGCAATAAGAAATGATAACTTCCCCTAGTTGGCACTACAAAGTTTTAGAAACGGTGTAGGTCTTGAAATAACTTGAATAATCCCTTTTTCAAATTGAGTCGAGTTAGTCCTGTGCACGTCTATGGATCGCCTATCTCTTAAATTGTTGCAATCCATCTGTTTTTTCTCATCTATTGCATGGTGTTGAGCTGCAACTCTTGGTTGCTGACCAACAAGAAAAAAGGTGGTTTTTGTTTTTCACTTCTAACCAATTTTAGGTATGCCAATATGTTATCACTCTGTTTGGCCTGCTGGCAAGAAGTTTAAAAAAAAACTTGCGTAGAGTTATAATTCTGCAGTTGTTAATTAGGATGCAAACCTTGTTGAATTTAATAGGGTTTACATCTCAAATGCACAGAGTTGAACTGTAGGCCAGTGCAATCTAATGCATGTCTACTCTAGCGTAATCCCCACTAATATGATTTGCTCTCAGGTAAGTATTGGATTGTAGATTTAATAGTCACAAATTAGATTGCATTGACTTGAGTAAATATTTTGATTGTGCTTGGAATCATTGGGGCTGAAAAATATCTTGGTCATGCTAAGTATTTTATTTAGTGGGAGGAGATACCTTCTTGTGTTGGAATGAAAGGGTGAATGAAAATCCTATAACACTTTTTTTACTTCAAGATGCTAACTGCAGAGCAAAAAGAAAAGTATGCAGAAAGGGCTCAGCAGTGGAAAGCAAAGAAATCTGAAGTGGTGGCAAAGAAGGTAAATAGAAGAATGAATCCATCATTTGGAGTAAAAATACTTTCTTGGATGTTATGTACTGCCCAATTTCAAGAGCCTCTGGCAAGTTAGAGAACTGTGTAGTAGAGTGTTACCTCATTGCCAGCAAAATTCCTATGAGTAACAGGGATGTAAAGTTGCAATTTTTTAGAAGTTTATGCATTTGAGGGCAAAGGCATACTTTGAGGATCAGTTGCAACACTTGTGTCCAACAATCAGTGTAATGTGTTCTTCAGGATTTTGTCATGGACTTGCTAGGGGCTTTTTTACAGTTCTTTAATTATGAGTCCCTTACTCAGTAGGGATCCTGCAGTAAGGCTTAATGAACACTGGTCCAGGAACTACAAGAATGGTAGCGTTCATTGTACAGAAGCCTGGGTTCTGTACTAATGGTGCATTGTGCATCCTTGCAGCAATTGAAAAAAAGCTGTATTGAAGTTTCTGGTGGTACTAGTACACAATGAGATATTTGAATAGTTGCATCACAGGGTAGTCTTGCAGTGCAATACTGTGCATATTTACTCAAAAGTAAATATTGCTGTGGGTCTTATTCCTGGGTAAGTGTAAGCTGATGAGAGCCTTTTTCTAGGGGGAAAAAGCAGCTGTAGGGCAGGCATCTAGATCCTTGCTGCCCTCTCCCCACATGTATGTTTATAGAATAAAAAGCAAGCGTATCAGGTTTGAGTACATGTTCAATTTAGTCTTCAGATGGGAGAGATTGTGCTAGAGTGTATTCCTTGATTCAGAACACAGTAGAGTGATGAATTGTCTAACTTTTTCTTAGGCAGCCAGCCAGGTCTTGGCCTCATCTCCCAAGCAAATTCAGGAAAGAGTTCCTGTTGCACACCTCACCAGGACCTCAGGGAAGAGTTATGAAGGTAAAAATGTATTAGTCTCCTAGATGTCTTAAGCATTTCACCCTGCATGTATTCATCCTGAAACTGATGGTGAAAAGATTATGAAAAGAAGTTTGAGCCAAGAAAGAGTTTGAGAAACGCATGGCTAGCAACATAAAGGGGAATAATATGTTAGAAGCAGGAAACCTGCCAGAGAGGCGGTTGGCCCGCTGGATAGTGAAGGAGGGAAAGAGGAGATAAAAGAGGTACTGAGCAGGGAGCTGAACTAGATGACTTCTAAGCTCCCATTAAAGAACTTAATACTTTACGACTGGATCAGTCCTTAAATAATTTTTGGTCAAGATTGTTGTAAGAATAAACTTGATTGGTTTAAAATCTTTTTCAGCTGTACTTGAAACAACATTCTACTTCCTGAATATCTTCAGCCACGGAGGACTGCCCCCTCATTGCCATCAGCGCTACCTCCCTTGTGAAATTGGATGTGTCAGATATTCACTTAAGGATGGAATAACTGCTGTTTTTCATCATTTCATAGATCCTGGTGAGCTTTTGGGAAGGAAGGGAAAGACATCCCCTCACTCGTAGCGGAAATGATGGGCAGCCCAGTCCTATGCTTGGTGGTGGCCCCTGGAGGAACAGTGGTGCCAAAATGGTGACTGCTGCATCCTGAGGCCACAGGTGTCTCCTTGGGGTAAAGGAACGTTTCTCCCTTACTCTAAGTAATGCCATTGTTAAGTGGATGCAGACATGTGTCGGCCTGCCCATCTTGCACAGGAGGCTAGGATTTGGCGACAGATGCTACTGCCATCCCCGCATCCCCTCATGCGCCAGATCCTCCACCCCTCCCCATTTCTCCCCGCCTCCCAGGCAGGGCTTACTGCTGGCCGGCATTGTTGGAGCACCAGCTGGCCATTCTGCCTGTGCTGATGCACAGCGCCAACTGGCACAGCCCCAGTGCAGGCAGTAGTTAGTCTCCAAGTGCTGTAAACTGTTACATCTTGCCCCCCTTACTGGTAGGGAGGAGCACACGGAGGCTCGCTGTGACGAGTTCGCTAGACATTTTGCAGACAAGGTCGATCAGATCCGGCATGACTTGGATGCTGCTGTGGGCAGATCTAGTGATGTCCCCGGGGAACCTGTCTATCCTATCATTTGGGATTCTTTTCAGTTTGTAGAGCCTGAGGATGTGGACAGGATTCTCTGGAGTGTGAGACCTGCTGCTTGCCCGCTCGACCCTTGCCCGGCATGGCTAATTAGAGCTGCCCGGGGAGGGCTGACCGAGTGGACGGGGAGGGTAGTGAATGCATCTCTGAAGGAGGGGGTGCTCCCGCCTGCTTTGAAGCGGGCGGTGGTTCGCCCCCTCCTGAAGAAGCCCTCCCTGGATCCCTCAAATTTAAACAACTTTCGGCCAGTATCCAATATCCCATTTCTGGGCAAGGTGATTGAGCGGGTGGTGGCATCCCAGCTTCAGAGGGTTCTGGAGGAAACGGATTATCTGGACCCATTCCAATCTGGCTTCAGGCCGGGGTTCGGAACGGAGACTGCCTTGGTCGCCTTGGTGGATGACCTGCGCCGGGGGATGGACGGGGGAAGTGCGACCCTGTTAGTCCTGCTGGACCTCTCGGCGGCTTTCGACACCATCGACCATGGTGTCCTTCTGGGTCGGCTGGCCGGGTTGGGGCTTGGAGGCACTGTTTTGAAGTGGTTCCGCTCCTTCCTGGCTGACAGATCCCAGAAGGTGGTGCTGGGGGACTCTTGTTCGGCACCCTGACCTCTTAGGTTCGGGGTGCCGCAAGGTTCCATCTTATCCCCCATGCTGTTTAACATCTACATGAAACCGCTGGGAGAGGTCATCAGGGGGTTCGGAGTGGGGTGCCATCAATATGCTGATGACACCCAACTTTATCTCTCCTTTCCCCCTGATTCTGAGGAGGCGGTTGAGGTCCTGGATCGCTGTCTGGAGGCAGTTGGGGGCTGGATGCGGGCGAACAAGCTGAAATTAAATCCGGATAAGACAGAGGTGCTTTTGGTTCGGAAATCCACAGCTCGGGTATTGGACTATCGTCCTGCTCTGAATGGGGTCGCACTTCCTCTGAAGGAGCAGGTTCGCAGCTTGGGGGTTCTCCTGGATTCACAGCTACACCTGGAGTCCCAGGTGGCGGCGGTGGCCAGGGGAGCCTTTGCTCAGCTTCGGCTGATCTGCCAGCTGCGGCCGTACCTGAGCTGTGCGGACCTGGCCACAGTGACCCATGCCCTAGTGACATCAAGATTAGATTATTGCAATGCGCTCTACGTGGGGCTGCCTTTGGAGACGGTCTGGAAATTACAACTAGTACAGAACGCGGCGGCTCGGGTGGTTGCTGGGGCACGTCGGTTTGACTCTGTCGAGCCGCTGCTTCGGCGACTACACTGGCTGCTGGTTCTGTTCCGGGCCCAATTCAAAGTGCTAGTTTTGACTTTTAAAGCCCTTTATGGCTCGGGTCCGGGGTATTTGAGGGACCGCCTCCTTCTATATAATCCAACCCGTACTCTTAGATCATCTGGGGGGGCCCTTCTGACTGTGCCGCCACCAGGAGAAGTAAGAGGAGTGGCGGCCAGGAAGAGGGCCTTCTCGGTGGTGGCCCCCCAACTCTGGAACACCCTTCCCCTCGAATTGAGAACTGCTCCCTCTCTGTTTACATTTCGGCGGGGGCTGAAGACCTTTTTATTCCAAAAAGCTTTTAATTGCTGACAGGTTGGCTGGCTGGTTATTATGATCCACGGGGCTTGTGTCTTATTTTATTTTTTAATTGTTTTTAAATTGTTTGTATTTTTTAATCTTGATTGTTTATTGTTTAATACTGTTTTTAACTGTTTTTAATGTTAACTGTTATACTTTATTTTTATCCTTTTTAATATTGTAAGCCGCCTTGGACATCTGCCTTGGCAGAGGAAAGGCGGGGTAGAAATTTCTTAAATAAATAAATAAAATAAATAAACATGCTTTATGGAACATTTACAACACCTGGAGCTGGCAGTACAAGCATACCACGAGTGATACAGCCCTTAGGGTTGGGCTCTCATGTCTTAACAAAAGCAAATGTTCTTAATTTCTTGCACTATTTAAAACATTCAGCTCTTGTTTTTATTGACTATTCTAGTGGTTCTCAAACTTTTTAGCACCTGAATGCACTTTTAAGAAAGGCAATCTGTTCAGGACCCACCAGAAATGATATCATGGCTGGAAGTGCTATCATTGTGATGCCAGAACCTGCTGCTTTGCTGATAATGCAACAATGAGTTGGGTTATTTCTCAGCCCTTTTCCAATAGCAAAGTGAATCATAAAGAAAAAGCCTATTTACAATCTTGACACAAGCAAAACAACCACACACTAATTTCCATCTTCCCATATTTTCAATATGGCTGCCCATAGTGCTTCACAACCCACCTGAATTTGGCTCACAATCCACTGGTGGGTCCTAACCCACACTTTGGGAATCTCTGGACTAGTCCTTTCTAAATCAAGTCTGTGGGTTGGATGTGATCATTTTAAGGCAATAAGATTATTGAGACTCAAAAAAAGAATACAGCATGACGTTGCATGATAAAGCTTGGATTTCTTTTTGATCTTCCACAGGAGAAGTACCACGGGGCTTTCGATTTCATTGTCAGGCTGCAAGTAGGTATTGGGTAAGGAGGGTGGAATCTGATCCTTGTCAGTTGGGCTTCTTTTGGGATTCTTGGAATCCTGAATAATTCAATTTATGAGAACTGCGTCTGATTTCCTGAGGTGTTTTTACTTTTGTCCTAAACTTTTAACATTGTAAGATGCCTTGAGTAACATGTTGACCAAATAGTTTTAAGCAGACTGTGGGTTGATTAATTAAACAGTAATGAAGGAAAAAGCCTATTTAAATCATTGATCTAAATGAACATTTCTTTTGATTTGGCTACTTTCTAAATAAAAATACATCCTAGTTGGTTGCTATAGCAAACTGATTTGCTTTTGTTTGCAAGATCTAACTGTCAGAGTAAAGAGTCCTCTTCACACTGCTTTACACTTTATATTCTTTCCTTTTATTCCTCCAAAGGGATTTCTTCAAAACGAGGTGACTCTTCCTACCTGCAATCATAGGTAGCAAGTTTTGTAGATGGGTGCTGGTTGGAGTAGAAACTAGAATTTGCTTCTTTCCCATGTTCTTTTGGGACTGTCCCTTTTATCATTGAATTGCTGTGCCCACACTCCAATGTAGCAATGAGGCAGATTGGTGAGAAATGCCCATTTTCTGATTAGCAGATTGTTGTAGAATACTTCCTCTGAGTCAATTACAGAAATTGGGAAGCTACTGAATGTAGCAAAAGTAAAGGCACAGCCCTTGATCAGTCTGTGGTTGGTTTGTCTGTCCCTAGCTCCCAATATGAAGTCATAATAAGTACATGAATGATTGGCAAATGCATTTTCCTTTGTTCTCTTTTGAAAGGCTACTGCTTTATAAAGAGAATTGTAAGTACAGCCTACAGAGATTTTAGGTTTGTGTTGTATTCAAACTTCATTTTAAACTGTTTCAAAAGAGAAACTAATTGTGTTTGAAAAAGGTACATCCCACTTTTCCAAAGCAAATGCCCAAGGCAGCTTATAATTCCCCAATAAATGTACAATGTGTAATGATGAATGAAATTTAAAAACACAGTAGAGTCGGGGAGGGGGACACTATTTGGTCCAGAAAAGTAGCTAAGCCATAGCATTATTACAGAGGGCAGACATCAACCCTTTATCCAGAGGAAATGGATGTGTTTTGAACCCTTGCCATAAAGCCATAAGGGAGCAGGTAGTTCTTAATAGCTGATAGTTGTTGCAGGAAGTGGGGTGTTGATTTTCAATCCCTATTATCTTACAATGCTTTTGGTTGAAGCTTTCTGTCTAGATTCTGGTCTTACCTGTTTCCTGTTATACAATATTGGGCATATATAGCTATTTGTCTCATGACGAATAGGGATCACCTTGCAGTAAAGACATAGAACTTTTCTGTGCATAATTTATAAATATTTTGCTGCCACAAGCTAAACCATATTATTGAGCATTATAGATCATATGATTAAATTAAATACAGGTCCTTGGCTCCAACGGACACAGTAGTGGCTGTTGTACTGTGACTCCAGCAGCCTACATCGGATTGGGCTTTCCATTTAAGAACCAAACTAAAATATGTGTTCTATAGGCATACTTTCAAGTGGAAGTACCCCCATTAAGCCTGAGTAGCAATTCTGTATATACTCTATAGGACAATCTCACGGATAAGTTGAGAGCAAGTTTTAAGCCTAAAATAATAGAATTTGCTATGACCTATGAATAAATAAAGGGTAAAACTTGGGGCGGGGATATGAAATTATTTGAAAATGACTTTCCAGTAATTGTTCTGATGGCAGGAACACAGCCAACTAAAACAGCCATTTCACTTCCTTCTGAGGTAGCACAGAAATGTAGGCATTCTCCAAACCAAAAGGAAGACGAATGTGCTTGTAGGAGTTGTAGGCTTTGTGTGGCATATTGTACAGCATTATCATAGCAGCAGCCTTCATAATGACCACAGTTCCATAAGCATCTTCACCTCTCTGTTTGGAGAAGAAGTAAAATGGCTGCTGGATTTTTGCTTGCTGTCTGTTAGTGCCGGAGAACAATTACTGGTAAGTAAAATTGTTCCTTTCTACCCCTTGCTTTCTGCTTCTTAGCAGCTCAGCTACTGTTAGAAGCTTCAGCCATATTGACGCATGGATAAGTTGATCCATGTTTTCAGGGTCAATTCTCAGGCATAAATTTTTACTTATACTTGAGTACATAGTGTAGTTTGAACCTGAGCACATGAGAGGGGAGCTTCATATTTTCAGTCATATTTTCCTGAAAATAACCCTGCTAAGTGGGGATTTGCTCCTGGAGCAATTTCATTTTGGGAATAAATTACTGGTACTACTTTAGCAGGAGAGTGGGGGGAGAGGAGAAGTGCATGGTTGTAGGATGACCCTCTCACTCTAATTTTAACTGGGATTATTACCCCATATAGCTGTTAAAGAAAAAGGTAGTAGTACCTTCCTCTGAAGCACACCCTTGGAGCACATGTTTAGTGTTATGTATTTATGTAGCTTGACTGTAAGAATAACACATTTCCACAACCTTTTTATACTATGTAGATGTTTGATCATAGCGTAATGTCTGCAAAGTGTAACTAGCTATACTTTGAGGTATGACTGAGGTATTTTGTTTAAAAGACAGTAGACTGAGATGCTTAAATATTCTTTCTACCAGGTGATGCTTCACACAGGATTCCTCTTTCTGGCTTTGAACTTGCAACTTCAAATCATTCTGTGTTAGATGAACTCTATGTATTTATCCAACCACGCTGGGGCACCAGGCCACCTGTGTATTGTAAGGTACAGTGTAGCATTTTCAGACTTGAAATTGCCTCATTTTTTTCAGGAGTGTCTGCATATATTTTGAAACGGATGACGTTTTCAGTTAGCAACTTTCCTGACCATGTAGCAAATAAAAATTGCTTTCAGCTATCTTGTCTCAACTGGGAAATTAGAGTGGTGATCTAAATGCAAGAGCCACAGTAGTGCAGCTCATAGAAACTGCATGAAATACTCCTTCCCAATCTCTAAGTCACTTATGAGACTAAATGAGAGCCTTGTTCTTTATCCGTCATAAGCTGTAAAAGTCTCAACAAAGGTCCAACATATTTTCTCAGCTTTGAAGTATTCAAAAAATAGGGGAGAAATTATTTGGACTAGGCTATGAACCAACAAGTGTCTCATTAAACTTCAGAGCTCTGAAACCTTTGAGGTATTTTTGGTACAGTACTGCATCTGGATCAGGCCAGTATTGGAAATTCATTGAGACAAATGGGCAAGTAGTCTGTAGATATCATTGCATGATTCCTCTCCGCCAAAAGCATATTGTGTAAAAAGGTAACTGGCTACACCACCTTGTTTCCTCCCTCCCCCAGTAAGCCACTGCCTCTTTGTGTCCATGATATTTCAGTTCAGATATTTGTCTTTGCTTCTTTGACATAGTTTCCTTGAATCATTGCTTCTTTACCAGCCCCTGTGGTATATCAGCTGCATTGTCAGCCCATTGCACCCTGCCCATGAGGATGGAACCAAGAGGCTGTGGCTGACAACCTTCTTCAAAAGGTATCAGGAAGGGGCCACTTGTAAAGAGTGATGGCAGCTGATCACTTCTTCCCAGTTGAGTCCCAGACATGTGTACACCAGGAATCTTGTTCTGGTCAAAATGAAATGGGATATCAAAAAATTCTTGTGTTCAGACATATCTAGGATCTGTGGCTAGCTTATAATTGCAGTGTAGCTTGTAAAGAAGAGAGCTTACACTTTGTCTTGTGTACATGAATTTCTTAGCACAGGAAATAATAATAATAATACATGTATTTATATACCGCCTTTCTTAAGATCACTAGATTTCTCTAGTGATTACAACTCAAGGCGGTTTACATAGGCAGACTTTTCATAAACCCGAAGGTTTTTACAATTTACAGAAAATGTTCTGTCTTTCAAGAACTACACACATTCAGATCTTCCTTTCTGGATTTTAGCCTTCTTTCTTTAGCCACCCGTCTGTCTTCTGCTGGCTGATGCTGCCCTGCTCACACCAGAGACGCAGCTGATCTTCAGCACACTCCTCCTCCCACGAGGCAGCTGAAGCTCAGCTTCTAATCAGCCGCAGCTGCAAGGTCTGCCGCTCTCAGAGACTTCCTGCAGTCCCGAGCTCACGACCTTGAGATCTTCAGGTGTTATCTTCGGGCAAACGGAGGCATTAACCCTCTCGGCTAAATCTTCTGCCGATTTATATGTATAGTATAGTTATACTTTTGCGTTCCTTTGCTTCTAACTTCAGATCTTTTTGCACTCTGCCAATTTTTCTTTAATTAGCCTTTTACTGTACTTTGAAAAGACACTGCCTGTCTAGTTAATCATCTGTTTGCTGCCTCACTTTCCAATATATTGCTGAGTTATATTATTATTATTATTATTATTATTATTATTATTAGTATTATTATTATTATTAGTATAATTATTATTATTATTATTATTATATTACAAGTACTGTTAGCCAACCAAGATCAATGGGCATCTTTCTTCCTGAAATAGCGCTGACACTGAAGGACACCTGACTAGATAACTCTAGGCTGGATAGAAGGTTTGAGGTGGTCTGTCAAATCTTCCTCTGGTGGCAGCAAATCTACACTTAGTCTGGACTCAGACAGCTGGTTCTGGTTACTGTGATGTGTTTCAGTCTCCCCTTCAGGAATCTTGGAGCGAACTCTCATTCGCTGGGAGTGAGTTGCACAGAGAGTGAGCCTGTCTCCCTATTGCCACAGAGCCAAATAGTATTTACTTTCAAAATTAGTTGTACCTCTGTGAAAAGTGACATTGCATTATTATTTGTAAAGATAAGTTGGTTCTCTGTCCCTATGAAACCTCTTTGCATAGGGGAATCTATTCCATCTAAATGAATTATAGTACACAACAGGCTTTCAACTATTACTCCACTGGAACAAACCCAACTACAACTTCTATAGAATTCTCCTGTTTTGATTGAATTCTGTTATTTACTCCTCCAGCTCACACTATCTTTTTCTTAGTTTGGAGATATTGCTAGATGTTGTCAAGGAAAGATTTTAAATTAATATAGCACAGTTAGATTAGTTCAAGTAAAACTGACTTTGCGCAAGGAGATTTAAGAGAGACCTCATTCTGTTACTTTGACTATATAGTGAATCCTTTTTTCTTGCAGTCTAATGATCTGTTTAGGGTCCACTGGTGTCTCAATCACATGGCTAAGGAATCAGGTGAGAAACTTTTCTTTATAGTAACAAAAATGTGTGCTTATGGATTTTTATACACTTAATGTTCTTAAACATCTCTCTAATAGACACAGTAAATCAACTGGAGCTTTTAAGTGTAGAAGACCTTGTAATGGAGCTTTATCATCAGAAGCTTCAGAAAGAGCCTTCTAAGACATGGCTGTGCAACACATTGGATGCCTCGATGTGGGATTACTCCAGTAACACTAGGTAATGTATATAGCCCTCCACCCCTACTGCCCTGAAAAAAATCATAAGAATTACGACACATATTCAACATACAATGCCTTGCCTATTTGATTGAATTATGGAGGAGGAGTTTGGCAAGTATTGGTTCTTTCAACCAGTAGTTTGAAAAAGCCAGTAGTATGCTTGGCAGGATTTTAAAGCAGTTTTGCTGCCTTAATTTCAGGAAGGAATGAGACTTGGAGCAACATTTGATTAAAGCCATGAAAGCTTTTTTAGTCAAAACTAGACAAGGGCTCAAATAGTCAGATTAGAAGAATAACTTGGAAAAAGTTTCTTCAGCAGACATTAGAATGCCAACAAAGATAACTAGTCTTGCCTCACAGAGGGAATTTCTGTAGCATGGATATTGCAGTGGAGAAGGCCCCTTTGTGTTGCTGCAAGATGATCCTCTGGAGGCAAAAGAATATGGGAGGACTTCTCCAAAAGCTCATGGCAGATTAGGGAGGAGAGTCCTTTAGATAGACATGGTGGTGGTGGCGCAGTGGGTTAATTCACTGTTGCTGGGCTTTCCAACCGGAAGGTTGGGAGTTCAAGACTGCGTGATGGAGTGAGCTCCTGTTGCTTGTCCCAGCTCCTGCCAACCTAGCAGTTCGAAAGCACCTAAATGCAAGTAGATAAATAGGGACCACTTTGGTGGGAAGGGAATGGCGTTCTGTGCACTATGGTGTAGAGTCATGCCGGCCACATGACCACGGAAGCTTGTCCTCGGACAAAACGCCGGCTCTACAGGCTTTGAAACGGAGATGAGCACTGCCCCCTACAATTGGTCATGACTAGACCATTCGGTTGTGGGGAAACCTTTACCTTTAGATAACTTAGAATCTGAGTAAGAAGTGACATTTAAAACAGTCTAGTCCTTCCCCCTACTTGAAGCAGGAGAATCTGCTCTAGTGTCACTCATTTCTAGTGTCCACTGCTCTAGTGTCACTCATTTCGTACAGTGTTCTGAGTAGCATTCATGGTGCCTGCTGAGGGCCAGATGTGACATCATTACGCAGCAAGTTACATCATTAAGCAGATGATGGCCAAGAAATAGATGTTGTTCTTGCATAGAAACTCATTAGCTGCAAATTTCAGAAGAAAAAAATGTGCAAATCTTGTTCATAATGGAGGATGGAGAAAATTGCTGCTTTGTTCTTTCCTGTCCAGAAAGTAGAACTAAAACTTTGTTTTAACCAGTTTGTGGCGGGAGCATGGTTTGGTTATACTGCAAAACTATTCAGGGCTATATGTGGCCCATGCTTGTATTAGAAAGCTATCTGGGAGCCCCTCTGAGATTTATGGAGAAAAGGTGGCATACAAAGGTATCGGGTATTATTTTGGTTAAAAAAAACTCTGGCAGAATAATATCCCTAATTATAAACTTCTCATTATTTCAGTGAAGATTGGGCTTTGTTCTGTGTTTGCCAGTGAGGGCTGCTTATGTTTCCTACAGCAACACTCAGGACATAATATATAAAGCATGTACATGTGTGAAAATTCTGACATGATAAATGTCATTGCCACTTACACCCAAACTTCCCTGAGCAGGCCAAATACTGTGACTGTTGCAAAGTGTGGAGGTGTCTTAAACTGTCTGATATATTAATCTTGTAATCCACAAACCATTGTAGAAATCTTGGCAAGGCTTGCCCTCATAGACAGCAAGTGCTTTTGTAATTTCTAAGCTACAGGCCTTAACCTAAAGGTAGAACACATGGGGTAGGGCAGATTGGATCATATTGCAGGAATTTGTGAGTGATTTTACTGCCTCGCCTGGAATTTACCGTGCTAGAGCAAACATTGAAAAATCTGTCTGTTAAATCATGAACAGTTCTTGTCAGTTTCTTGAAGAAATTTTTTCTGTTATAGTGATAAAAGGAATTGGCTGAAATGACTTACATTTCTAGAACAAACTTCAGAACTAAGATGTTTTGTTTGGAATTCTAAATATATGGTGAAAGTATGGTTTATGCTTATATTAGGTGCAAGTGGCATGAAGAAAATGATGTACTGTTCTGTGCTCTTGCTACTTGCAAGAAAATTGCGTAAGTATTATGAAATACAGTGAGCATTTTAAAATACGTTTGAACCTGAGAAAAGAAACTGTTGGATTGAATATTAGCTTTGTTTCACATGATGTCTGGGGTCTCTTTTGTATTGCTTATAATGTATATAAATGTGCTTATAATGATAAGAATATACTTCTGTATATTTTCAAATGAGTGTGCCTTTGGCACATCACTATTGTAGGAAAAATAGTGATTTTTTAAAAGCCCATAGAAGGTATTTTGATGCAGTGATTGTGGCTATGGATTATTAAATATTCTTCAAATGGATGAGCTTAGTAACTCAGATACAATACAATAAATTTCTGCTCAGTTCAGTGTTAAGTATCAGTCACTGGGCAGGTCTCTGGTGAAACCTTCAGTTTTGTAATGATATAAATTTGTCTCATCTAAAGCCTGTTTGTTTTTGTTGAGGTAGGCCTCACACTCACGCATCACTGGGTCCTTCTTTTGACCCTCATGAGGTGGCTAATCAAGGCATGAGAGAACCATGTTCCATCTTCGCCATGAAAACAACTTAAATGATCCTCCTATTATAGGCAGCTCTTTAGGGCCTGCCCATCTTCTGCCACACTTCACCTATTAATGAAGAGTACCTTGTTTTAGTAGGCCTACATTTGTGTGTTCCTGACTGAGACAGAAAGCCTTCTCAGTCTTTCAGGACACCTATATGTTGTTTCCTTAACCAGGCTACTATTTTCTCCATGCTTTTTTCTCTGATGTGGGTCATTCTTTCTGTGACTTTTTGTGCAGTTGGGTACCTCGCCCTCTATCTATATTGTCAGTGTTTTTTATTGTGGTTCTTGGATCCGTCTCTTCTTGACAGGTGAAAAATATGATGCAGTTTGTCTCTTCTGTTTAATAGATACTGCATCAGCAATTCCCTGGCTAACATGTATGACATTCCACTAACGGAATCTCACTTACCGCTGTGTGACAAGGATGCTCAAAACATGGTGAACCCCAAGATGGTGGTACTGAATGCTGGACGTTTTCAGGTAAACCTTTAACAAATCCTGCAGTCTCTTGATAACTACTAACCTTACTGGGGTTTGGATTGCAAATATGTATGTTGGTTGGATTACTCAATGAGCAAGATCTTCATAACAGTGGTTGAGTTAACTATGAAAATTGCTTCTGTAGCTCTTAACAAATTTTAATGTAACTAATTTTCAAACATTCTACAAACAATTTAATAGGTATATATTATTCATTTAGAGGCAGAAAGGCGGCTAGCAATTATATCAAATTTGCTTTAATACTTTAGAATATCTTGAAAACCAGGTGAATAAGTAGGTGAAAGGAGAATTCATTAAACTGTTCAGTCTGTGTGAGTGGCTTTATCTCTTTGCATTGCAGAAAGGGAAGGCTGAGTGCACTGGAAATGATAGGTACTTCAGATCGCTTAATCAGGATCAAGGTCCCATCCCTTTTACTGGTGAGTAGAGGTGCAATTTGGAAAATTAGAATGCCTTCTATGAATATATGCCTTCTATGAATCTGATGTAAAAAGGCCTCTTTGAGTGTTAGCATTCTCTCATGCAGGTTTAGGATTGCTTCCATCCTCCTTCAGAGGATGTTTAACCAAAACCTCTGTTTCAGCTCATTCTTTCCTGAAGTGCTGATGGGGGGAGCCTCCTGGGAGGGTGGTGGGAGGCATATCAGGGCGGGGGTGGACCTGTAGGCAGCCTGGCCCAAGGAGGGGATGTACAAGAATGAGTTAGTTTTTGCTTGGGAAGACTGGCAGGGGTTTTTATTTCTCTCACAGGAAAGGACTAGGCAAAGTATTTATTAGGTTCTGTAATGAGTAGAAAAGCCACTTAATGATACAATAAACTCCATTTCTTCAGTGGGTGGAAGGCATTGACATTCTGCCAACAGGCTGAGGTCAGATTAAAATTCCCAGTTTCCATAAGAAGCAAGTATTTAACTTGTTACAGTACCTAATGTGGAGACACACAATTTCAGGTAACCATTTGAAGCAATTTGGGCAGATTAAGAAACCTTGAATTCTTGGAATGGCTTTGTTATAGTTCTGTGCATTTGTTCATATGGGGGGAGGAATTTTCTTACACCTTGTTCAGCCGCCAACTGACATCTGGGGGAAGTGACAGATTACCTTGAGTTCAGAATTCCCTTTACAGATTATATGGGTGACCTATTTTGAAATATTTTCAAGAGGATATATTGTTAGAATAAACCTATCCTGTGCATTCAAAATGCTGTGCCAACTAGCTTTAATCTTCTATTGGGTGTAGCTGTGAATGTAGGCAATAGATGCCCTATTGGGGCTACTTCACCTGTTTTCATGTGTGTGACTTTGTGTACAGTATAAATGTGGAAAGGTGTACAATATGCCCTGTTTAAGATAGAACATTTGTAGAATATCCTGGTGACTGACACAAACTTCATAGCAAGAGTATCACTTTCTAGTGTTAATTTTCAAAGCAATTGTGAGGGAGGTTGGACTGAATGCATCATACCTGACCTTGTAGCTGAGTAAGAACACACATTTTTCCATATATGAATTTGAGTCAAGATCATGTAGTGGTTCTGGAGCTGAAATTTGATCTGGAAGATCAGGTCAACTCCCTTCTAAGCCAGGAAGCTTCCTGGCTGACGGACCAAACACAATCTTTCTGCTTCACCTACCTCACAGGGTGCTTGTGAGGGTGAAATGAAGGAACTATGTGCACCATCTTGAGCTCCATGGAGAAAGGACAATGTGAAAAATAAATTTTGGTTGGATGTGGGAAACCCAGCACAATACTCACTGTAGTACATTGGCCAGAGGGAACAGCTAATCTTACGCTTAAAGGCTCTACCCATGACTGTACAACTACATAAGATGTGCTTTTTTGGCAGTACCAATAGTGATGTGCTGACATTAGTTTTATTCTTTGACTTCAGAAAACCAGCATGAATTTTAAGAGTTATATTGCTTTTAACTATATGTGCTGTAACCAATGGTGCAGCTGTCCATGGTTTCTTTGACCACAGCTACATCAGGAGACTGCATAGCGATTTGGGAGGAAAGACGGTTTTGTGGTTCTACTTCCCTTGCAGGTAGAAGGGTACCACGTCACCACAGGTATAATAGTTTCTTGATGCTTGCATACGAGTCTTACATTCTTGAGGCTTGTGCATGATCTTCACAAGGTTGCATGCTAACACATACAGTATTTAATTCTGTTCGTTTAGGTGAACGTCCTTCAGGAGTGAAGACAGTGTTTGACACTAGCACTAGATGTGGAAGAGGAATTGCACGTTTCCCTGAAGGCATCCCCAAGTAGTCCAGCAGTTTTCAGTGCTTCAGAATAGTTCTATGTGTCCGTTCTAAAGATGATAGAATGGATCATTTCATAATCATTTCCCTTATCTGATGTTCCTTAATGTTTGTCATTTATATAAGTAAAATTATAATGGTTCACAAACCTGTGTGCAGCACCCTTAGGCATGGCTGCAAACTCGAAGGGGCACTGCAGCTTTTTTTCTTACTGGCTTTCTCAGGCACTGCCATCTTGAATCACACAAGGCGCTGTGACCGTGGTAAGTTTGGAAACCGCTGCTCTACAGGAAGCTTAAGAATTTACAGAAAAGACTAGAAACAAAAATTGCATAACTCTAGAGTACATAATAGTTTCTCAGTGTGTAGAATGTTTAAAAGAAATGTGTAGGGCAATCTTCTGAATGTCTTGAATTTGAAGTCTAAATTATGCTTGGTTCTCTGAATAATGTAATATTTATATCTTTTCGTGCCCTTCAAAGTAAATTGCTATTCCTTTAGTAAAAGGTATCTTTAGTTGCAATTGTTTTAGACAATTTAACCCTAAAGTGGAGCTAGGTTTATTTAGAAAGCCTTGAAGTTAACCAGATACAGTATAAGTGAAATAAAATCTGCAACTTCATGTAACATACAATCAGGTAAACACAATTATACCCCATAAACTTCTAAAATCATCAGGTACTACAACAACGATTAAAGTTATTTAAATCCTTAAATTTATCTTTGAGTTTATGCTACAGAAATCATCAGAATACTGTATCAATGTATGTTAATCATGATAGGCTAGGCTTGTGTTCTATACATCACTTGTTCCATTGTGGATTGATGTGCTCTGCTTGAATTTCTTGGCTTCTAAATGCAGTATTTCAGTTATGTAGGGAACAGGAATAGCCGCCACCACCCCAAAAAAAAGCTTGACTTGCCTAAATTAAATGGAACAACACTTAGATGTGTGATGGAGTTGCTTGAAGGCCAGGTATGCACCATTTTTGCATTAGACACCTGGTGCTGTTCTACGATGCAATTTGGGGCCCTTACTTGGTGATATGTTTCATTGAACTCAGTGGTACTTTGGGTAGACATCCAATTGTGTAAAGTTGGGTGTGTAAGGATCCGTAATATATCATACTAGCATTCATGTTAACACCTTTCTTGTTTGAGATTGTATCATTCTATAAGGTTGTGGTTCTCAAATATTACAATTGCTTTATTAGCTGTGGAGCAGTGCAGTTCTAATGTATTAAACCTTGTTGAATGTAAGTGAATGTTTACCAGTACATTAGCACAATAAATGTGGCATTTTGTTTTTCCCTAATACCTTAGAACAGACTCTGGCTTTGTCCCTATCAACACCAATTCTAGTTCATCAGATGTCTGTTAAGGGTAGCAAAATTTTGGACATCCATTGTAAGGAAGCCTGCTTGTCTGTAGCAGACAAAGTGGAACAGTGTACTCCTTTCCTCCTTTCTTTCCTCCTTTCTTTCCTCCTTTCTTTCCTCCTT
>JAJKFI010000027.1:8712499-8741497 GCA_029204185.1 Lerista edwardsae | reverse complement strand
CTTTCCTCCTTTCTTTCCTCCTTTCTTTCCTCCTTTCTTTCCTCCTTTCTTTCCTCCTTTCTTTCCTCCTTTCTTTCTTTCTTCCATCCACCTCCAGAGAGAGCAGTACTGGCAGGGATCTGTTGTACAATGACCATGGTAGGCCTGAAAGCTCCCTAGCAATAAGATCATATACCTACCTGATGCAATACTGTCTAATCCAGGCCCTACATTACTCAAAACTTCCAAAATACTGACATCACTGGCTGATGCAATCTTATTCACCCCCTCCCAACCCAACAATCACAGCTGCAAACAATCCTCTGATTGTGCTGCCCTGCTTCTCAACTCTGAAAATGCAATAGTCTATCGGATGGCTGGTCTGAGAGCCTTGAGTAAGCCCTTCCCCCTTGACACAGCATACTACACCTTTCCCAGACACATAAAATGGAGGCAAGCCTAACCTGATAATTTCTTTTCACACTTGTTTTGCTGCGTTGCACAAATGAAACTGCTACATTAGAGCAAGACAGAATAGTTGTTTCCAGCCTGGACAAGTGGCAACTTACAACTGAAGAGGGATGGCTTCTGTCAAGCATTACTTGACTTTCAATGAGAGGGATGCCCATATTCCAGTGTGTATTTTGGTGCAACCAGAAGTATGACTTTGTTTACTTTTACTGATACCACCACATAGCCATAGCCACCACATAACGTTGTTGGCTCATGGCATTTACACATTTACTGATTTGCTGGGATCACAGTGAAACAGAGAAGCAGCACTGCTTAGTTCTGAAAGTGGTACTGAAGCAGCAGATTGGGGAGACAATGGCAGCAAACAGGTGTGTGAAGAACAGCCCAGAGAACTGAAATATCCCTTGTACACCTCAGAAGTATACTAAAGTGAGGCAGTAGAGCACCCTTTGGGCAACGTACTTCATCCATTCCTGAACTGAGCCCAGAGTGGATGCTGGGGGTGAATTAAGCTCTTGGTAATTCATTTCAAACATTCATCTTTTGTTGACAGACTCACACAGAAAATAATAGGAAATCACATTAACAGAGAGGGTGGTGATTGTTCACTAGCTTCTCTTCTATTAGGTGCATTGGGCATTAAGTGGAAAAAGTTTCCAGATAGCCCTAAACCCTAGTTACTTCTCTACAAGGCAATTGCTGGTTCTGTTGTGCTTGTGAGGAAGGAGGGCTTGAGTCTCAGCCTGGACAGCACCAGCCGGTAGAAGCAGCAACATTGACTCTCTGGCTTTCTCTTTGTTTAGTGAAGGTACCACTAAAAAAAATGTGGGTGTATGGTATAGATTATGCTGATGTGTGCAATTAGCAGTAGCAGAATATGTACAGAATGTTATCTGTGCACCTGAAAGCAATCATGGGTCAGTGTCTGTCAATGAGTGTTTTATTTCTAGCTGAAGCATATACGTATGTGACAAGCACTGACATCCGAAGGGAGATTTTTATCTGCAGCTGTGACAGCTGGAGATGTATTGAGACAGGATTGAAGAGAAAACAGAGCGTACTCATTATTTAAACCTTAGATTCACTGGTATTGTCCTGCGTGGTATAGTCCCCTACATGGAAGAATCTCCAGCATCTTAAACCATCCAAGCAGCTATTTGTAAGGAAGTTGCTTTGTAAACCTTAGAGAACAAAGAGTGCTATTATTAACCTAACCTTATATTATCGCTGTTCCTTCACTTTGCTTTAGCTCTGACTTCAGCCCTGGCAAGCTGTTGTAATTGCCACTTTCAAGCTTTTTCCCACCCCCTGGACTGCAGGTGAAAGCAGGTTTGGAGAAATTGTCTTCCCAATTTTCGTGTATTGGGACAGGATGGAGTACTAATTTTGCTGGTCAGCTGATGGTTCTTTTGTATGTCAGTCAGAATTCTCTGTGTCTTCCAGAGAGGGCAAACATGCCAGTATTGCAGCTACTGTAGAACTCACTACTGAGGACAAACTGCCCCTAGTTGAACCTATCTAATGACTGGCTAGTTGAGGTAAACATTTGAAAATTCTACCGATGATGGTTCAGGATGTTTTGTTCAGATTATAGTCTGCCAGTAAAGGAAACCATCTCCCCTGCTATTTTAAGAACTAAGGAGAGTCTCAGGAGCAAGAAAACATGTACGTCCAGTTTTAGAGAATGTTTGATCTTGATTATCCCAGGAGGGGTGTGTGTGTGCGCGCGCAATAGAAAAGCACTCTAAGGCTGCAGTGCTATATGCATTGTGTATATGTAGCAGTGGTTTTCAAACCAGGACCCACTTTTTAGAATGGCACTTGGGTCGGGACGAACTGGAAGTGATGTCATTAATCTGGAAGTTATGTCATAGCTGGAAATGACATCATCAAGCAGGAAGTTTCTGCCTGCCCTTCTTTCAAACACAACATGAATGGATGGCCCAACACAAGGGAGTTGCCAATTTTCAGACCTTCAGATGCGGGGCAAAAGAACAGACTATGAAAAATACTGGGTAGTGAAGCCAATATATGCAAATGTATTTTTAACATGGAATTAGATTTAAATGTTTTGATGCAAATGCAGCCTATGTTGGTAACTGAGAATAACAGATAGTGGGAGCATAGGAGTGTGTGCCTATAGCCAAGTTAAAGTTGAGAAATTTAGACTTTTCTAGCACAGGGAAATGCCTAGGGTTCAGGTTTGTTGTGTAACTTGGAAAAAAAGTGTGTAGAGTGAAGAAGCTATGAGTTGCCTTTCTTAACTCTTGTGTCCTGATATCCAGAATAGCCAGACAATTGATTTTTTTTTAAGAACCAAAATTATTATAAAACTTTGTTGAATAGGTATTGTATTACATGCATGGATTGTGTCAGAAGGAACACCAACCTTGTAAGACTGAATAAATGCATTTCATCTTGTTCCGTCTTTTCAGTTTTGCTGCCTCGTGCTATTGTTCACCTTTTGTTTGGAGCAGCTGCTTCTGTGTGTCTGGCACATCCGTTCTTCAATAGCCTCTGAAGTTGTTTGTTCTTTTGTCAGTTTTGTTAGCAACAAAGGAATGTTTGAAAGAAGCAGCTCACGTGCAGTGAATTCTCAAGGGTCCTATGAGAACGGCACCCATTTGAAAATGCAACCAACACAAAACCCTTGCATATTAAGTTCAGGAAGTTTAAAGCTTTCAGTCTTGCACACTGACAGCACAATCCTATGCATATCTATTTAGAAGTAGGTCCCATTGTGTTCCCAGGAAAGTGTGTACAAGATTGCTCACTTTCTGACTAGTTTGGTACACTTTCTGTTTGAAAGGGGAAGACTTTGGACCTTTAATTTTGTGCTTTCTGAACTAGAACTAATGGCCAAACTGCATGTTATATCAAGCCATTATGAGAACTGATACATAATTTTTTTTTTGTACTAAATAGCTGTGGAATTTCCTCCTCCAGCCAATCCATGAGTCAGGAGCTGCTCACCTCTGTTCATCCCACTAGGCTCTATTGCTTCTCCTCTGGAAAGTGTGGAGGAGACTGAAGAGTTGGGGCATCCCTGATATTATAATCCTGCACCTCTCCCCCACACTTCTTCACTGGAGCAGAAATCATCACCAGCTAAAGTGGGAGTGGCGTTTAGCATGGCTGCCACAGGTGCCAAGAAGTCTTGAGCCTGCCCTGCACCCACTCCTGACTGAAGACGGCAGTTCCAGTATAAATTTGAGAAATGCTGATGAGCGACTCAGTGATCTGTAGCAATCCCTTCTGGATTTAACTGCACCTTTTGCTCTGGTTCCACCCTTGTATGTATGGCAGATTATGGTGACAATATAATGGTACTGTCTGTGTTGCTGCTGTCTTGGCATCAGAAGCTTTCCCTGTGTTGTATCTAACTTGCATTAAAAGGCACAGACTCCTTGCTCTCTGTTGATGACTCCTGAGGTCCAGCAGTGAAGAGATGCTCTTCAAAGCCTTTCTAAAACTCCTTTGGAGCTCATAGTCAGTTTACCTCAAGTGTTAGAATAGCTATATTCAAAATATCCTACAGTTCTCAGGATTTTAAAAACAACCAGACTCTTGAGTTTTTGGGCATGGCTGCAATTAGGCATTCATATTGTGAACATGTAGACTTGAGATGAGGATATTGGAAAGGATCAGCCTTCTTCAGTCTAACCACTCTTTGCTCTAGCTTGAATGCCATTATGGTCAATGAAGCTTAGAACAGCTTTGAAGGATTTCTTTTTAATTAAAGCATTTTAAAAAAGTAGCACAGTACTTTTCAAAGGGAAAAAAGCTGTTAATAACAATGCATAGAAAGCTTTTCAACTAGATGCAATTAGGACTCTTTCCAGATTTTTCCAAAATGAATTTCAGAGTGAAGAATAATTGTGTTTGTACTGATGCACTGCCAATATCATGAAATAGCCGGCAAGTAAATCAACAGCACCACATGTTGAAGTAAAAATATCTGAAATGGGGGAAGGGTAGTCTTTCCTGCCTACTGCTTTTTTTCCTTGCTTTCTTAAACTTAAATGAGTGTTTATGTTAGCATGCTAGTTAAGTGACAAGCTATTTTAAAACACTGACAGCATGTTACAAGGAGAGATGAGGCATGTTGTAACTACTATCCAATTGGTTCTCATTGTACTGGTAATATTCTGCAACAGTGGCGTGCTTTGGGGAGGGGCCTGGAGCGGCAGCAGAGCAGCTGCTGCTTGCCCGCTTGCTCAAGTTGCCACACGTGCAAAGGTGAGCAGCATTCGGCCTGCCTGCCCCTGTATTGCACCAGATTGCTCCAAAATGGAGTGTGGCAGGACAGGGGTGGCATGGTAGGGGTGGCACCAGAAGCGAGAAGCCAGCTTTGGGGCAGCAGTCATCGACCCAGCTGCAATGGCAGAGGAAAGAAAAGCATCTTTCCAACAAGGCATTATTATGATTTAAAATATGATACCCCCACAACAGAAGCATTAGGGATAACTTCTGGATCCTATAGAGTGCCTGAAGGATCTGTTCTGGGACCAGTGTTGCTTTTCAGCTTGTTCATAAAGGACCTGGAAGCAGGAATAAGCAGCAAGGTTGCCAGGTTTTCAGATTACGCTAAACTTTTCTGGTGGTGAAGACCAAAAGGGATTGTGAAGACCTCCAGAAGGGTCTCTCCAAACTGGGGGAATGGGCAGCAAAATGGCAGAAGCGTTGCAATGGAGACAAAGTGATGCACATTGGTGCAAAAAACCAAAACTTCACATACAGGTTAATGGGTTCTGAACTGTGCAATGGATCAGGAGAGAGATCTTGGGGTGCTAGTGAACAGCTGAATGAAGTGTTGACCCAGTGTGCGTCAGCAGTGAAGAAGGCCAAGTCCATGCTTGGGATAATTAGAAAGGCGGTTGAGAATAAAATGGCAAATATGCCATTGTACAAGTCGATGGTAAAGCCTCTCTCACAACACTAGAACCAAGGGACATCCACTAAAATTGAGTGTTGGGAGAACAGATAAAACCAGCTGGTACTTAACCTGTGGAACTCCTTGCCACAGGAGATGGTGATGACGCCTGGCCTAGGTAAAGGGGATTGGACAGATTTATGGACAAAACGTCTATTGCAGGCTACAGGTCATGATGGGTGGTATAATCTCCTAATTTTAGAAGTAGGCTACCTCAGAATTCCAGTTGCAGGGGAGTGGAAACAAAATGCAAGTGTCTTGTGTGCTCCCTGAGGCATCTGGTGGGTCACTGAGATACAGGAAGGTGGACTAGGTGGGTCTTTGGCCTGATCCAGCAGGGCTCTTATTTTCTTAAGTACCTAACAAATTGGCAAGAAGCATGTAATTATTACATTTCTAACTTGTTATCTGAAAAGCCTTTGATTTCATATTTTTTCCACATACCTCCATGGTCCACTTAATGAAACAAACTAAATAACCTAGGTCAGTGGTTCCCAATCCTTTTAGCATTAGTACCCATGCACATGCACTCAAAAGTTTAACTTTATCAGCCACTCAAGCCTTTGTGGTTATAGTGGTGATTGGGCAGCATCACCACCCCCACAAGTAGGGGGATTTTTAACCCTTGATGCAAATAGCACTAGTTGTCTTGTCAGTTTCATGACACACCAGAAACTGGGTTGTGATGGGCCACATACCCAGTTTAAGAGCCCGTTGCCCTAGGAGGATGTGCGTTTTCCAAATGAGTGTAGTAGATATTTTCAAAGTAAAATTAATACACTGGTTAACGTGCACAAGTAAAATGCATTTTGTTCTTTGTAGCCTGATGTTATGTTTATATTATATAATGTAGTTATGTTTGAAAACATAACATTACAATCCTATGCACACTTACTTGAAAGTAAGGCCCACTGAACATGGTGGAACTTCCTTCTAAATTACCATGTATAGGATCAAGCTGTAAAGCAGCCATTCTCAAAACGTTTTTTTGGCTACAGCCCCTTAGGAGGTCATCTCAGGTTCCAGGGCTCCCCTTATCAAACAAGGATACAACACGAACAGATAAACACAAAATCATTTATTATTGAACACCAAAAAACCTTGGACATTTAAATGTGCCAGGGCTCCCTAGGGGGCCATCTGCCTCCCGTTGAGAATGGCTGCGTAAAGCATGGTTTAGTGTCACGTAAAGGAACTTAAAGGAGCAGTGGGCTTGCAGATTCCCACTCTTCTCTAAATGTGAGATGATGATACAGAAGGTGCAGCTTCCTACTACTGTGATTTCATTCCAGCTAGAATTGGTACGATACCTTGGCTTGTTCTAGCTCTAGTTCATTAACAAGACAGTTCAATGTGCAACGGTGGGTTATGTTAAATGTGAAAGCAAAAAGCTTTTACTCTCCTGTTATTGCTCGTACTTATTTTATTTAGAGAATTAATTGATTCAAGGATGGCTTCAGGAGGTGCGGGGAGAGGAAGCCCATGCCAATCTGAACCCCCTCC
Organism: Lerista edwardsae; assembly: GCA_029204185.1. Lineage (NCBI taxonomy): Eukaryota > Metazoa > Chordata > Lepidosauria > Squamata > Scincidae > Lerista > Lerista edwardsae. The sequence goes on along the minus strand of JAJKFI010000027.1, from coordinate 8,734,608 downwards.
CTGTACAAACACCAAGAAGGGATCTTCGATGCAGTACGAACGTTGGCAAAAAAAAACTCATATGAGTGAGAAGGGATCAACTTTGTTATTTAAAATATAGTTCAATTAAATCAAAGACTACAATAACATATTAAAAGAGAGCTTCAGCAAAATGTTTTAATAAAAAAACCAATAATCACTAGCAAAACATTCCTGCACATATACGAATTCATGTACATTCAGGGTCAGTGACAGGCTATTTTGCACCCTAGGCAAAGCTAACTACTTGCAACCCTTCCCCACAATGTATAAGATTAAAAATCGTTCATTTTCACAGTTTGTCAGTTGCCGTATTTATCTTCATAAAAAAAACCAACCTCTATATAAAACTGTGCCTCTCATAGGTCATTACTGCACCGCTTTGAGGGTTACACCCTAGGCAGCTGCCTAGTTGGCCTAATGTTGCCCTGTGTACCCAATAGGCTTAATGAGGTTGGGGGAAGAAACCAGAAGGCGGGGCAGCCAAGACACCGGGGAGCAGGTTCTCTTGTCCCTCTCAGAAGGAATGGAAGTTTTTTTTAAATAATTGACAAGACACCCCACACTCCTGGCCAGGGGCTCACATTCCCCAATAATGACCCTCCCTCAACCTCCCACAGCACACCCGTGAACCATTCACAGCACACCAATGTGCCACCGCATAGTACAGGCTGAGCCTAATTATCTGTAGATTTGGCTCAACACAAGACCCCAGACCCATGTTGAGCCAGATTAGGCTCAACCTGAAGCCTCTGATCTGCCTACATAGATCAACATCAACTTGCGCCAGTGATATCGCTGAGACAGGTTCAAGTTGACCAGCTGTGGCTCCTTGGGCTTACCCTGGGGCAAGGGGAAAAATGTCCCCTTACTTCAAGAAGATCTCCAGAAACCAAAAATCCCCCACGTAGCATCGCCTATGCTGCCACTACTGCTACACTGCGCAGGGATTTAGGTAGGATTGGGCTATGTGAGGGGGAGCTGGCAATTCCTTTCCTTACAGCGCTAAACCATGGCTTAATATTTCTTCTGAACTAATCAATGATCCAGAACCAGGGTATATGACAATAACAATAGAATACAGTGGACCATTCCTCTGTTCTATGGTAAAACTTGGATGAGCAAATAGGATGGAAGCTTGAGAACCGGCCTGCCTTTGTAACCAACTAGTCTTTGATATGCACTAAACTCCTTCTAGGACATCTGAAGAATTTGCACCCATACAAGCCAGCTGTATATATGGTCATTTAAATCTGTCCAGGTTGGGGGAGAGGGAACTTTTGAAATTGAAGTGGGTTTCCTCTCTCCCACCTGGGCATGCTAGTGTCACGTTCACAATGTCTGAAACATCTAGTGATGGTTTGGTGGCATCATTGGCTTGTGTTTCCCACTCTCTTCATCTTCCTTCTCATCATAGTCCTCCTCTTCATCCTGAATCTCTTCTTCAGCTGGACCTCGGATTTCTACAGGTACTTTTTTTGGTGGTTCGTATTTATTCTCTGTCTCCCTAAGTATTGATACAGAAGGAAATGGTTTTCAGTTAAATGTGGTTTTAATTTTAAATAGCTATGGGCAGTAATTCAGTACTTCAGAACTGGAACTGCCAATCACTGCTTCGTTTCCTGGCAGTCTGAAATTAGGGGCTAGGGTAAGAGGATTGCAATGAATGGGGATTACAACTCAAAAAAAAAACATTACTAGTCATGTAAACAGCTATCTGGACTCATCTTAGGGCACAATCCTAGCCAGCTTCCCTGATTCTGAGAGTGGCCCAAATGCACTTAATGGCCCAAACAGCATTGCATTCAGTTTTTTTTACCATAGTAATGGGAAGTGAACTATATGTGATAAACTTACAGTTGTTCTTAAGAATAGGCTATTCTTTCTTAGGAGTAAAAAAGGTAAAGGTTTCTCCACGACCAAACGGTTTAGTCATGACCGACTGTAGGGGGCGGTGCTCTTCTCTGTTTCTAAGCCTATAGAGCTGGCGTTTGTCCTAGGACAAGCTTCCTTGGTCATGTGGCCAGCATGACTATACGCTGTAGCGCACGGAACACCATTACCTTCCCACTGAAGTGGTACCTATTTATCTACTTGCATTTTTACATGCTTTCGAACTGCTAGGTTGGCAGGAGCTGGGACAACCAACGGGAGCTCACTCTGTCGCGTGGTCTCGAACTCCCAACCTTGCAGTCAGAAAGCCCAGCAGCAGCGGTTTAACCCACAATGCCACCACATCTACTCTTAGGAGTAGACTTAATCAATAAAACAAACAGTGTTTATATACTGCTTTTCCCCAAAATGTTCACAAAGTGGTTTACAGGCAAAAAAAAAAAATAAGGGTAAATTGCTCCCTGTCCCAAAAGGGGTCACAATCTAAAAGGGTTTAAGAATAGGAATTTTCTCTGTGCTGCTTTTATCCCACTTGCAAGTGAAAGATACTCACGTCATCTCATAGTCCTTTTCATTTTTTTTTCTGCAGAAACAACAATATGCCAAAACACCAATAATTATTAGTGCAGCAACCACCCCGCCAATTATTCCAGCGTAGAGGGCAATGTTCATGGATGCTGTGGAGAAAAAGATTAATACTCTGTTTATCAAACCCTAGTTGATAAACCAGTGCACTCCCATTTGGGAAGACACTACTAGCCCAATAGCTAGAGCACGTTGCAACAGCAGAAGGCACTTTCCATGTCACAGAATGGCTGCCAAGAGTGCACAGAGGTGGCAACCAGTTTGCGTGTGCTGTTGCATGAGGCAGCAGCACCTCAATACTGCCATCAGTTCCTGCCATGCATGCCAGAGCAAGTAAGGCAGCAGTGGGGGCAGGCAAGAGGAGAAACCAGGCACGGAGAGGGAAGAAGAGAGTGAGGAGGCAGCAGGAGGGGGTGGATGCAGTGGCAATGGCATATGCTGGATCCCATCCCCTCTTTTCCAAGTCTCCCGGCTCCTTTCGTCTCCATGGACTTGCACCAGCTATACAGTTTGGAAAGGGGGACTTATTGAGGAGTAAGGAAAAATAATCCACCCCCTCTGGATCCACAGCTCTCCTGGCACAGCTGCATCAGTGGGGAGGGGAACAGATTGGGCTTTGAGTCATCTCTATCACTACTTCTTTTCCCCTCTATTGTGAAGAAGGAGGGAGAAAACAAGCTAGCAACTTGCTGCTTTGTGTTGCAACTAGTATCAGGATGCAATCCTAACCTGAAGTTTGGCCGGCACAGTTAGGCCAGCAAAGTTTGGCTGGCACCAGGGGCACTGTAAAGCATGTTTGGACCATTCTCAGAGTCAGAGAGGCTAGCACACAGACTTGCGCCATCCTCCATGAGCAGTCCAAATGTGCTTTACGGTGTCCCTTGTGCCGGCCAAACTTTGCTGGACTAACTGTGCTGGCCAAACTCCAGATTATAATTGTGTTCTCAAAAAAAGAGACATACCTAGAGGTTGGCTTCTTCAGAATGCCACATCCATTCTCTTGACAAATCCCACTGTAATACTGAGAGCCATCTTGTCACTAGATAGTCATGGGCTTATTCTGTCTCAACTACAGCCAGCTGCAAGTACTTCAACTAAGGGCGCAATCCTGACCAACTTTCCAGCACTGACATAGCTGTGCCAATGGGGCACGTGCTGCATCCCGCAGTGGCATTAGTAGTCACTGAGTCCTCCTCAAGGTAAGGGAATGTGTGTTCCCTTACCTCAGAGCTGCATTGCCCTTACCCTGGTGCTGGAAAGTGGGTTAGGATTTCACCCTAAGTAATAGAATAGTTCTCAAATGTGAAAAATAGGAGTGTTATGAGGCTTTGGCTTTCTACCAGACTCGGCGCAATCCTGACTTGGAGTTCGACTAGCACAGTTAGGCCAGCAAAGTTTGGCAGGCACAAGGCACAAGACACCGTAAAGCGTGTTTGGACCACTCTCTGAGTTAGAGAGGATGGTGCATGTTTGTGTGGTGGCCTCTATGATTCCAAGAGTGGTCCAAACATACTTCACGATGTCCTTTGTGCCAGCCAAACTTTGCTGGCCAAATTGTGCCAGCCTAACACCAGGTTAGGATTGTGCCCTCAGATTTGCCTTCTACCCCCCTTCTGCTTTGCAGTAGCTTGAATTCTTACGAGCTGCAACAGCAACAGTCATGTTGCACTGGGCTTCTCCAACAGAGTTTCTGGCAATGCAGATGTAGTAGCCAGCAGTGTTTGCAGAAATGTTCTTCAGAGCAAGAAGTCCTCCTGTCACAAGAGAGAAGCCACGAAATCAGATCATTAGATAGCAGATATAAATAAAGCAAAGTGTCTGCCTGGTTATTCTCAATCTAAGCACATGATAAGGTCTTACTGTGCATATAGTGTCATATTGTAGCAGTGCAACTTGAACTGAGAATGTGCTGTGGCAACTCTGCATATTTGTATGACAACTCAGAATATGCATGCATTGCAAGATAGCATCAATAGGAATTTTTTTTCCAGTTGGAGACAATGGTAATGAGACAATCTATGACAGTGTTATTCAAACTATGGGTCGGGACCAGTGGTGTCATTCAAATGATTTAGGAACAGGAACTCACTTTTGATTGGCACTTGTCGGGAACCCGGAACCAGCCACGGAGCCTGTTAGGATCCGGAACGCCCGTTCTGGTCCGTTCCCTCTGAATGACATCACTGCCTTCACCCCCCTAGGAATCCAGAGTCGCTCCCTTTAACCCTCTGAATGCTGGTCAACCAAGAAGAAAAGCTCTTTGCAGAGGAATTGGGAGGGGGGAGGGGGGAGAGTGAAGTGGGCGGAGTCAGCCCTAATTTTAACTAGTGGAACTGAGTTCCCCCGCGTTCCCCCTGCATGACATCACTGGTCGGGACCCACTTGGTGGGTTGCAACTTGATGTCAGGAGAGTCATGGAAAGCTGAAAGCAGCCACCTTGGAAACTGCAGACCTTATTCTTATATTCCTTTTGTGAGTGTTAATGGTTTGAATTTTCAAGGCAGGGTTGTTGTTTTTTGTTTGTTTTTTAGTTCAGTGCTTTTACATTATATTTTGTCTTAATCTTGCTCTGTCAGGGAGGTCTCATAGTTGTACAATTGCTGGGGTCCAAGAATGTCAATTTGCATTTCAGGAGTGTCATTTTATTATGTTACAATGACAGCACGTCCTGCTTGATGATGTCACTACCTGGCACAACATAACTTTCAGGTTAATGACATCAGTTATGGTGGGTCCCAACATGAGTACCATTCTAAAAAGTGGGTCCCGGTCTAAAAAGTTTAAATATCACTGAACTATGACATTCCATCGGTTCACATTTTATATCACTTGGAAGCTATACATGTTGACAGTACTGTAACAAATTCCCTGTTTTTCACCTTTTTCATGCTTTCATGTAAATATGTGCAATCACTAATGATCTGGACACTTTGTTCAACTCACTTTAACGTAGGAGTAGGAGAAGCTTGTGTTGTTGTCTAGAGTGATGTCACAGGCACCACCCAATATTTATTAACTTCCTGCCTTCTGAAGTACCTTGGAGTTAGTGCTATAACTTGGCCTTAGCAATGTCCTTTATCGGTAGGGTTACCAGATACAAACTGGGACAGAGTGCCTATACCTTTAACCATTGTATAGAAGAGGGAATTTGGACAGGTCATCATGGAAGGGTTTCAAAAGCTACACCAGCCAAAATTCCCTCTTCTATACAATAGCATTTTTTTTGTCTTTTCTCATAATATAGGCTGGAACATTCTTTCCTTCTAAGGAGAGGAAAGAAAAAGAACTTATCATAACCAATACTGTACCTCTCAGGGATGGATGTGTTAGCAGTATGCAGTGAGAAGAAACCTGTTTTTTAGTGCGATGCCACCACCTATAGGTCAGACGAGCACATGCAACACTCATTTTCTTTGCTGCTGTCTTTAACTATACTGAGGGCTTATCCAGAGTGAGCAAAGGACATGTTAGTTTGAAGGCAAATTAAGCTGTGCCTTCTCTACCAGGACATTCTGATGTTGCTTTTTGTGGGTCTGCACTTTACACTTGCAAAAGGTAGCAAATGAATTCTTACATGTAATCAAATCATCATCATCATCATCAAAATGATAATGTAGTCGTAGTAAACATTTAGGTAAGTATGCCCAAAATAGGAAAGCTATGGTGAACCTAGACAACTTAATAAAAAGCCAAGACACCACCCTGCCAACAAAGGTTTACATAGTCAAAGCTATGGTTTTCCCAGTAGTCGTGTACGACTGTGAGAGCTGGACCATAAGGAAGGCAGAGCGCTGAAGAATAGATGCTTTCGAATTTTGGTGTTGGAGAAGACTCTTAAGAGTCCCATGGGCTGCAAGGAGATCCCATCGGTCAATCCTAGAGGAAGTCAAGCCTGATTGCTCCCTGGAAGCAATCATACTGAATACTGAAGCTGAAGCTCAAATACTTTGGCCACCTCATGAGAAGAGAGGACTCTTTAGAAAAGACCCTAATGCTTGGGAAGATCGAAGGCAAAAGGAGGAGGGGGTGGCAGAGGATGAGATGGTTAGATAGCGTCTCCGAAGCAATGAACATGAAATTGGGCGAACTCTGGAAGCTAGTGGAGGACAGGGAGGCCTGGCATGCTATGGTCCGTGGGGTCGTGAAGAGTTGGACACAACTCAGCGACTGAACAACAACATATCCAAAATGGAGGAGCAGAGCTAGTGGTAGGGAATATAGTAGCTGGGAAAGCAGAAAAACTCTTTTGCAAAAATAGTTTTGCCAATAAAAAATGGCAAAACTAGCAGGGGTAGGAGAAGCTTGCATTGTCACCAGTGATGTTTGTTTATTCAATTTATATCCCACTTTTCCACCACATAGGCATCCAAATTGGCTTAAAAATATAATTAAAATATAACATGTGACCTTTGATTGTGACCTTTGATTGCAAAAGATTCAGATACGGTCCCTTCAGGCTTTGATTGTCTTGCACTCTAACACTAACAACATTGTCTGGAAGAGATGTAATCATCTTGTGCATGTTCTGCATGATAGAACGCAATTCCCCAACACCACTATGCAGCAAGCTTATCCAGTTTTTCGCGTGGCAAAAGGTCTCTTTAATACTCCTGTAAGTCTGTCATTCATCATCACCCATTGGGCTACTTGAAAAAGTCCCTCCAAATAAAGGAAGCCTATTTTATCCCATCTACAACAACATTTGGCCAGTTCCTTATTGTTTGCTTTCTTCTTCTTCTTTGATTAGTATATATTCTTTGTAGCAGACTGCATCTTTTCCCTTAAAACATATTTAAAAATAAATTCACCAACTGATTTCCTTCAGTTGGGTCCATGCCCCAAAGTCTGGGAAGCTTTATCAACTCCTTTAGTTTATAGTCTCTCATTTAAGGAAGATACTATAAAAACAATCATTAAGAGCTCAGTTTGGGGAAATCTGGGTCCAGGCTGGGTAAATCAAAGATGCTTCCCGGTATTTTTCTCCAAGATGATAGGAGAATCTTGCTTTAAGAAATAAATGGAAAATATTGTGATTTTCATTCACATCACGACAAGGTTCAAGAACATTTGAATGCATTTTCAATCTGAAAAACAAAAAAGTGGTTTTCTACAAAGATATTGTTTAATTTCTCATACCTGATGCTATTCCCTCAAGTGCCCGTGGCTGATTTTGTGCATCATAGCTTTGCCATGAGTATTGCGGTTTGGGAGATCCTTCAACTGAATTGCAGGTCAGGTTAATATTATATCCATATTCTGATCTCCCTATAATTTGACAGACTGGCTTGGATGGAGGCACTAAAAAGGAAGGAAAGAAAGAACAACTTGACAGGATTCAGCCATGAGAAGCTGTTGTGTTGGAGAGATTGTAACAAATGTTCTAACAAATGTTCTAAGCATCTAATTGTTGGCAGTTATGAATTTTGTTCCTCACAACCAGCAGTGAGCTGTATGTACAGTATTCCCTAAAAACAAAAACCTAGATTCCTAAGTTCTCATATGAATGAATGAATGAATGAATGAATGAATGAATGAATGAATGGTGTATTCCAATTCAACAGAGAAATGGGTAACAACCCATTACTTAACTCTCCATTAAGTAAGTATGCTTTGACTCCAAGTTCATTTAAGGTGCAGCACAACATAATTTCCTTCTAGAGCAACTATGTATGGCTGTTTCTTGTTGCAATGAACAACAAGATAAATTGATAAATACATGCGCTTTTAGGGAGCAGAGTACTTTTTGATCACTAGTTTATTAATTCATATGCCCCTTGTGAAGTACATTCAAGCACTACCTCTTGCATGCTGTGCTGCTTAATCAGAATATGGGGTTGGTACTGATTCAAAGGGCAGAATGCCTTACCCAGGACCACAAGATCCATTGCTGCATGTGTCAGAGGGGGGTCGGCACGCAGGCGGACTGAGCATTCATAGGTTCCATTGTCATCCATTGTCAATTTGTTAAGGGTGATGCTTAGGTCCCCATTTTGGGGGCTGCCAGAGTAGCTCACACGACCTTGATAGCCCATTCCTTCCATTGTTCCTCCATCATCAAGGTACATGTTAATAATTTCTACCTGGAAAAAGAAAAAGGCAATTCCATTTAATAATATTTAATTATTGGGTCACAAATCTTTAGTTTGACTCTACAGTATTCCAAATGTGAAATGGTCAAATCCTAAAAGCCCTAACGCCAGCAGTACATGCATACTGCCAGCTAAAAGTGTGGTGAATGTGCCATAAAGCACGTTCGCAACACTGTGCAAGTAACACCAGTGCTGGGCCAGCACCCGTCAGCAGAGTTCATACGTGCTATTCAATCAATCAATCAATCAATCAATCAATCAATCAACAGGTACTTATATACCGCTTTTCAACACGAAGTTCGCAAAGCGGTTTACAGGCAAATGGTAATAATAATATTAAATGGCTCCCTGTCCCAAAGGGCTCACAATCTAAAAAAAAAAAAAAAAGGCAAACCACCAGCAACAGCCACTAGAAAGGCTGCGCAGGTGTGAAGAGGGACAATTGCTCTCCCCCTGCTAAAAATAAGAGAAACACCACTTGGAAAAGTGCCTCTTGCCCAGTTAGCAGGGGTATTTATAGGAAAACTGCAAAACATGTAATTAACATGTTTACTTTGTTAAATATCGTATATTTGATACATGTCATTTAAAGTGCTTTTCAATTATTGGTGAGCATGTATGAAAGACAAATGCAGTTTTAATGTATCTTAAGAAAATTAGGATTCCTATCAAAATTAATGGGAAGTTGGATGGATGGGGCAACAGCAGAGGACATGCACTGCAAGCTGAAAATCCCAGGTTCAATCTCTAGACAGGGCAGAAACATTTCCTGTCTGAAACCATGGAAATCTATAAGCATCAACAATATTAAGTTTGAAGGACCAATGGTCTGCCTCAGTACAAGGCTTCTTCCTAAATCCTAATCTCATGATTAACTTGTTTGATTGACTTCAGTGGTCTTTACGTTCTTAGGGTGCAATCCATTGAGTTTGCATCATGTCTTTTAATTGAATAATGACTGTGCACGAAAATGAATCTGCAATCAGATGTCAGTTGTCCTTTATCTACATGTTCTACCAGCAGAACATTCTTAGTCCTCAGTCCACCATTTTAATGTATATTTAATAATGTGCAAAGTGCTTTATCTCATTTGCCCATTTTGCGTGATGTGATTCCCATTCTGCTGATGGAAAAATAAAGCCAAGGCTTGCAGAAAACTATCCACGAAAAATAACTGAGGTAGGATTAGAATTAGAGCCCAAGGCTCCTGCACTAAATTGATACTATCCACTATTCATCAGCTCTCAAATTCAGTGGTGTAGCTAAACCATTTGGCACCCAGGGGCACACAAAATTTTGTTAACACCCTTGTGGCCCTTGTGGTTGCATGCAGCCTTCCTGAGCCTCAGAAGTCTGCTTTTTTTGCCTCAGGTCTGTAGTTGGGATGCAGGTTGGCACACCCCTCAAGGCATAGTACTCAGGGCAATATACCTCCTGCCCACCTTAGCTATGCCATTGCTTCACTTCTATCAAGTGGAACTGTGGTCTAGTAGCAGCACCCCTTCTCTCATGCCAGTTTGATCTAATGATTTTTTCTTACTTGAAACCAGCTTACCTAAACCAGCTTTAGGATTCAAAGCCATAAGCTCATCTGGTGGCCTTGGGAATAATTATAAATGGGTTGAGGCCAAAATAAACAGAAGTCCCAATCCAGCAAGAGATATATATTTGCAGAAATAGACTTTGACTACATAAAGATGCACATCTTTAACCGCATTGCGGTACTCATCCAGGCCACTCAGGATGCATCATTTTATGCATATGGGGATGCACATTTCCATCTGGAGGCATCAGCTGTTACATGCAACTGGTCGCCTGAGACTAGTACTGGTTTGGGGCCAAAGTAATAGTATAATATTATATGACTATAATAACAAAAAAACTGCAAATGAAAAAGGCATCTTCCCTTTCCCTTTGCAGTGAAAGCTAAAAACACCTTTGAAAGAGAGGCTGCTCTGGTTGGCACACTTCTTTGTTCATTCATTCCCATTATCTCACAGCCATTCAGGCATATCTCATACATCATGATTGCTCACCTCTGTTGACATTTTTGTCCAGTAAACGATGTCACCCTTTTGCAGGGAAAAGGAAGTTTGAAAAGTGCAGGGGAGGGTGGCATTACCTCCTTTTGCCACTTCCATTTTTTTCTTGGGTGTTTCTACCCTGAGAGCATGAACAGCAGCCACAACTAAGAATTAAAAAGAGAGAGAAAGCGAGAGGGGAAAAGGTAATTTTTAAACTAGAAAACCAACATGCACTGAATGAGGTTTGATCAGACACTACTGGAGCGCCATGTAAGTCTGCAGGACCTCACTCACCCATTTGCTCTAGGGTAGGGGTTCTCAAACTGCTTACCATGTTGATCCATGGTGGGTCTGGGGCTCAACAAGGCCAGGAAACTACAGGTTAAAATGGCATGACGCAACCCACTTCATTAGTCACACCACATTGCTAAAATCGTGTATCGCAACTCACCAGTGGTTCACAACCCAATTTTTGGACCAGGAAGCTGTATGTCATGGCCAATTAAGTGGGTTGTACACTGGCATGACCTGGAAGTGATTTCCAGGTTGTGTGCCATTTTGACCTGCAGCTTGCTGGTTGTGGGAGGCCCATGACCCACCAAAAATAGGGTCACACAACCCACTGTTCGAGAAATGCTGCTCTAGAGCTATTTCTATCATGGGGGAAATTGAAACACTTTCTTCAGGCTGACTTTAGAAGCCATTCAAAAGTGGCAATTTGTCAGTCATTCGAATTAATGGAGGGAAGGTGGAGCATTACATCCAAGAGGGCAGGCATGCCTACCGAGTCAGTTGTTGCCTCAGGTTAGCAGGCACACTGCGAGACTAGTTTGGTTTCTTCAGGGGCATGGAGGTTGACCAACTAGAGGAGCTCAAGCTTGTGGCACCATTTTCATGCTACCACTGCAATCCTGCTCACAAAGTTTGCAGTCAGATTTGAAGATATTACACAGAACATAAGATATTACACACTGATTTGTCTCATTGCATTCTGCATTAAATTCCAAATTGAATGAAGTATAACATGATGGTATTATTCATGCATACCAAGGTTTTAACAATTTTGGCCACTATTGTCAAGTTCAGCTTGTTGCCCTCCTAAAGTTTGTTGCCTGGTGCAATTGAACCCCCTGCACTTATTTAGATACGCCCCTGTAATAGTAGTAATAGCTCTCTTGTATCTCAGGCCTGTTTCAGTATCCTTCAAACTGGAGCGCCTTAGAGCTGTATCTGAAGCATCTTGCATGCTAAGCATGTGTTTAACCACTGATCTATGACTCCTCCTCATGCATCATATGTTCTTTATGTAATGTGGCTGGGCCAACAAATGCATGGATGGCCCTTAATGCATCTCTGAGAACATTTATATGCTCTTCCCATGAGGGAGCAAGCATCCCAACACTTCCTGGCCTTTGATATTTTCTTGGTTCTTCTTGCTGCCACAACTATAAAGAGAAAGTACATATGTTTTTAATCTGAAGAATGGTGAAGAGCATAGAAACATGTTATCTTAAAAGGTACTGAATTTTAATATTTCAAATTTTGTACCAGGTGCAGTAGTCTGTGCTTATGGTATGTGAACTCACAGAGAAACCGTGACCCAAGGTAAGACAGGATTTGAACAGTTTACTGTGCCATCTGATTCATGTTTACACAGAAGTAAGCCACACTGTACGCAGTGGGGCTTCCTCCCAGGTAAATTGATAAATAGGCTATACATGTATAGTGAATATGTAAGAGACAAAAATACCATCTTTGAGATGTCCCTTCTCAGATCTATTCTTTCATTTTTCGACTTTCCATAAGGAATGGGGCTGAATGTGTTGACTCACGGCAATAAAGTGCATTTGGGGCTCTAAAAGGAAACAACTGCAGGAGGACAAAGTCCTCTGATCGTTAAGTCTTTATTAGTACCACTCCCAATTCACACCGGTCATATTTCTTTCGGGTTTTTTTAATATTGCTGGTTCCACCCATCACCTCTCTCTCCCTCCAGTCTCCTCATGCACAGACATGCCTTCTCATCTCACGGAGGCACCTATCCAGCTAGCCGGATGGTTCCTTCTGTACAAAGGAAAAGTGAATTTGGTGTCAGTAGGCAGGGCTTAGATTCCATACCAGCGCTTGAGTGTCCACAAGGCTTTTGTTTCCTGCAGTGTACTTTATTAGTATGTCTTGGGTAGTTAGGTTGTGCTGGAGAAACTGGTTCCTCCAGGCTTGGGTTCATAATGAGGTCATAAAACTACAGAGCAAGCAAGAGGGGGAGGGAGAGAGAGAGAGACACCTGCTCCTGGAAGTACAGTACAAACAAATGTTACTCTCCTTCGATAATTTTTTCCCAGAAATGCAAGAGAAAAAACCTGTGTGTTCAGAAAACCCCGTGTTCATCAGGAGCTTATCAGAAAGTTGTATTTTTCTTGTCACCAAGGTAACCTGGAAGCCCCCCTGTCCTGCCACTTAAACTGGGATTTCTCTGAGGTAAAAACAAGGGGGCCTTCTAAAGAATGGCTCATGTATAATGGATGGCTCTTGGTGTTTTCATTTTTCTCCCTACTCTTAGGCACATTTTCTCACAAATGTGGAGGCAAGGAATTAAAAAGACTGAAATCCTCTGAATGCTTACTAGACATGCTGGGACTGACTCCTGAATAAATGTGCTCTGGATCCAGATGCAAAGCTGAAAACATAGGCCAAATGTGCTATAGGCATGCTGTACTCCTATTTGAATCTACATGTATACTCAACTGGTCTTGTCAACCAGTTCCACCCCTAATCGATGTGGGCCAGTTGACCCTGGCCCGACCTTATGTGCATAGCCCCTCTCCACCTCCAACTCTGCTAGTTTAGAGCTTTCTGGATGCCTTCCTCCAGGGCTATATTCAGCTATGGGATCTGCAAATTGAGAAAGGGAACGCTGGGCGGGACTTATGCGGGACTTCCATGTGATTGGCTGCCTGTCCGCAGCGTTCCGCAGCTGCCCTGGCCTTGGGGGGGGCTGCCCCCGGTTGGCACGCCCCACCGCTGCTCCCCCAGGCACCCGGTGCGCCCCCACCCATCCTCCAAGGCGAGCAGGAGCCCCCCCCAAGGCCAGGGCAGCCACAGAATGCTGCGGACGGGCTGCCAATCATGTGTAAGTCCCACCTAAGTCCCGCCCAGCGTTCCCCTTGTCAATTTGCAGATCCCATCGCTCACTGTATTATCCATTAGGCTGAGTAGGCTGAAGCCTAGGGATTAGGGCCCATCAGGTTGGCATGCCTGGGTGCCAACCTAATGTATGGGTCTCCAGATTCAGTCCACCAACCCTTCAACTAACTGGCAAGAGACTACAGCAAGCCTGACCTTGCAAACACAAGGCTTTCAGAGCTCTCCCACATAGGGCAAGCCCCACCTCCAGGAAGTGGGCTGGGCTGCACATGGAGGTTGAATTGCTGGGAAATTTCCATACAAGTCTGGGTCTGTTTGTGAGTTTTTTCCCCTTTTGGGAAAAGTGCCTGGCTTTTCCGGGGTTTCCCCTCAGATTTCTGCTTGTGTTTCTGCTATTTTAGGGGTGTGGGTGGGGAGCTTCCATGCAAGCCCGGGTCTGTTTGTGAGAAGGCTGCTTATGGCTGGATTGCCTAAGGTCAGGGTCCTTATTTGTAAGCTGCAAAGGCCTTATTTGTAAAGGTTGGGGAAGGAGAATCTTGCTCCCCTACCTCTCCATCAGGGGCAGGAACTTTCCTGAAGAGTTTTGAAGGGGGCCCAAAATATCTGAAAGCCTAGGGTCCCAACCATGGGTTAATACAGCCCTGCCTTCCTCCATTACTCCAGAACTCCATCTGGGCACCTCAGTTCAAGAAAGATGCAGCCAAATTGGAGCAGGTTCAGAGAAGAGCAACGAAGATGATCGGGGGGCTGGAAAACAAGTCCTGTGAGGAAAGGTTGAGGGAACATAGTATGTTTAGCTTGGAGAAGAGAAGACTGAGAGGGGATTCGATAGCACTCTTCAAATATCTGAAGGGCTGTCACAAGGAAGAAGGGAAAAATCTGTTCTCATCTGCCTTTGACAGTGGAACTAGGTCCAATGGGTTCAAACTGCAAGAGAGGAGATTCTGGCTGGACATCAGGAAGAATTTCTTGACGATAAGGGCAGTTCAACAGTGGAATAGTCTGCCAAGGATGGTGGTGGAATCTTCCTCACTAGAGACCTCACTAGAGACTAGTTGATGGAGATGCTCTAGGAGGATTTCCTGCTACAGGTAGGGGGTTGGACTAGATGACCTTGTGTAAGGTCTATGATTATGCTCAGAGGACTGGTAGTTTAAGCTCCAATGAGCAATATTCCTGCCAATCCAACAAAATGTGTCACTCCTTTTGTAGTACTTTTTGCCTAGTGACAGGGGGCCAGCCTGGTGTTTGGACTGACAGAGAGAAGCAGCAAGGAAGAAAAAGCTTGCTAAAACCAATTGCCTCAATTATCCCAACAGTCACTAATTTGGGGTGGGAGTGGTGGAGTTAGTAATTTTTAATGAGATCTTGCATTTGATAATCACGAAGCAAATTGGGCGTTTCCTAGTACTGATTATTGTAGATGAACTACAATACCGAATATTGTAGATTTTTGAAAGGCCTGGTTTATTGTTTGCGAATCATGTATTTAATAGGGGTTTCCTGTCTTAACTTGCTTGGTGAGAGGCATGAAAGGGGTTAATTTCCTAGGTGCTGTCTGTTTTATCTCCTCTGTTGTACTGATATTCACTGTCTGGCTTGTTGTAATCCAGTTTTAACACTGGAAGATCCTTCAGAACAAAGCATCATTCCTGCATTTTTCTCTGGGCTTTGACAACTCCCTGTTTTGTTATATCTTAGCATGGCGGCTGCCCTATTGATTATATTTCTTTTTCCTTTTTACCTGTGATGTTAATCACATTACTATCCCTTGATACTTTTTTATCCTCAGCTGAACAAACAGGTTAAAATAGACTATACAGCTGAAAAAGGTTCACCTAGAATAGAAATGGAGGAAGCTGATAGAATCATTTGAACCATCAAATCCCGTCAAAAATGGGAGGAGAGGATAGTACCCTATATTATAATCCAAGTATTAAATCTATAATCCCAATGGAAGGATCTCAGATTGCCCAAGAACCAGAGGTGATAGAGGCTTGTTTCTGTCTCTCAAACCAGTTAGGGTGAGGAGTTGGCTGTGCATACAATAGACTTCCTGGGTCATTAAACACACACACACACACACAGAGAGAGAGAGAGAGAGAGAGGGACAGAGAGAGAGAGAGATTCTTAGAACAGATATAAGAACATATTTTTACCCAGTGGGTAATTAATCTGTGGAACTCCTTGCCACAGGAGGTGCTGATGACATCTGGCCTAGGTGCATTTAAGAACATAAGAACATAAGAAGAGCCCTGCTGGATCAGGCCAAAGGCCCATCTAGTCCAGCTTCCTGTTTCACACCAGGTGCCCCAGGGAGGCACGAGACACAAGACGCTTGCGTCTTGTTGCCACTCCTTTGCACACGGTATTCTGAAGTAGCCTACTACTAATGTAAGGAGGTTGCACAATCCATCATGGCCTATAGCCCATGATGGACTTTTCTTCCAGAAAGCCGTCCAATCCCCTCTTAAAGGCATCTAGACCAGATGCCATCACCACCTCCTGTGGCAAAGCGTTCCACAGACTAACCACCCGCTGGGTAAAAAAGTACTTCCTTTTATCTGTTTTAACTCTCCCAACCCTCAGTTTTAGCAGATGCCCCCTGGTTCTGGTGTTTTGAGAGAGGGAAAAGAACATCCCTCTATCGACTCTATCCCTGCCGTGCATAATTTTGTATGTCTCAATCATGTCCCCCCTCAGGCACCTTTTTTCTAGGCTGCAAACGCTTTCTTCATAAGGGAGGTGCCCCAGCCCCATAATAATTTTCGTCGCTCTCTTCTGCACCTTTTCCAGCTCCACTATGTCCTTTTTGAGGCGCGGCGACCAGAGACTTTACACAATATTCCAGGTGTGGTCTTACCATTGATTTGTACAATGGCATGTACAAATTGGCTGTTTTATTCTCAACCCCTTTTTTAACTACCCCAAGCATGGAATTGGCCTTCTTAGTTGCTGCTGAACACTGGGTCGATACCTTCATTGAATTGTCCACCAGCACCCCAAGATCTCTCTCTCGAGCTGTCACAGACAGCTCAGAACCCATTAGCCTATAGTTAAGTTTTGGTTTTTGGCCCCAATGTGCATCACTTTACACTTGTCTACGTTGAAACGTATCTGCCATTTGGCCGCCCATTCCCCCAACATAGAGAGATCCTTCTGGAGCTCTTCACAATCCCTTCTGGTCTTTACCACCTAGAAAAGTTTTGTGTCATCCGCAAACTTGGCCACCTCGCTGTTTGTCCCTGTCTCCAGGTCATTTATGAACAAGTTGAAAAGCACCGGCCCCAAGAGAGATCCCTGGGGCACTCCGCTTTTCACCTCTCTCTACTGTGAAAATTGCCCATTAATCCCCACTCTCTGTTTCCTGGCCGTCAACCAATTCTGAATCGATAGGAGGACCTGCCCTCTTATTCCCTGACTGTGAAGTTTCTTCAGCAGCCTTTGGTGGGGGACCGTGTCAAACGGAATTTAAAAGGGAATTGGACAGATTTCTGGAGGAAAAGTCCATTGCAGGCTATAGGCATGATTGATGATACAACCTCCTTATTTTAGAAGCAGACTACCTCAAAATGCCAGGTGCAAGGGAGTGGCAACAGGATGCAGGAGTCTTGTCTTGTGTGCTCCCTGAGGCATCTGGTGGGCTATTGTCAGTGCGATCCTAACCCCTTGCCTGAGCCGGCACAAGTCCCTTGACAGGTTGCAAACATACCATAAAGTGTGTTTGTGCCCGTTTAGGGGCAGAGTGGTTCCCTGGCCCAGAGGCCCAACGAAAAGGCTGACTTTGTGAGGCCATCACAGAGATTCAGGGAGGGTGGCGGGAAGTGGAATAGGGTGGAGGGAGCCAGGAAACAAGTCAGCCCATGGACAGCCTGCCCCAAGGTGTGGGGTAGAGACAGTCTCCAGCCTTTGGGCCAGATCTTACCCTCCATTCCTGGCCCGGGCAGCCCTGATTTGGCTGCTTGGAGTTGCGCCACCGATTTTGGTGGTACAGTTCCAAGCTGCCCCATCTGGGCTGCTGCGTGTTACACAGAGGAAAGGGAGTATTTTCTCCTATCCTGGGTAGCACAGCAGCACTTCCAAGTCCCATGCTTGATATGGGGCAGGTGTGTTGGCTTGCCTAGTCCAGCCTAGGGTTTGGATTGCACTCTATGCAATACAGGAAGCCGGACTAGATGGGCCTTTAGCCTGATCCAGCGGGGCTCTTCTTATGTTTGAGAGAGTCCAGGGAGCTGGCACACCAGCAGGAAGGCCGAAGCCTGTGTGCACCAGTGAAGTAATGGAGGCCAGTTGGAGAAGGTAAGACCAATGCAGGGGATGGATCAGGCTGGGGAGAGTAATGAGGGGCTTGAATGGTACCGGAGAGTGCGGAATGGGGAGGAGATGGGGTGAGATTGGCGGATCAAATCCAAGAGAGGGGCAGGTTTGGCAGTAGTATACGCTGAAATCTGACTCCCTGCCTGGGCCTGATCCGCCCGCACAAATCAACGCAGACTTGCACCAGCAATACCACTTGTGCAGGTCCATGTTGACGTGTTGCAGCTGCTGAGGCTTACCCTGGGGCAAGGCGACAAATCTCCCCTTACCCCAAGGAGTCCTCCAGCAGTCAAAAATCACCTGCAGGATGCACCATTGATAGCGCCGCTGCATCGCTGCGCAGGGATTTAAGGCTGAATCCTGAGACTTCCAGTGTGGGCACGTACTGCCCATGCTGGTGTCGCAAATGTGCTGTAAGGCACATACAGCCCAGACAGTAAGGGCTTACCACCTGCACCTCAGTGGCACCAGGATAGAGCGCCATTTGGCTACCACTGTGCCTACAGTGGCCAGGCAGCTCAGGATTGAGCTGCCTGTTAGGATTGGGCTGACAGTTAGTATAAGCAGTAGCCAAGGGACTGAACTGCGAATCAAGTTTTTCCCAGTCCAAACCTCACTCCTGCCCTGAACTCCCTAGGTGACCTTAAGCAAGTTAAGTCATTCTTTTTCAGCCTCAGCTACAATGTAGGGTTGTAGCTTACAGGCTTGTTATAAGGATTACACCAATATGATGTAAACAAGACAATATGATGTAAACAGTGGAGCACTTTATTCCCGGAAACTGCCATACAAATGCTGCTAGCAAGATCTTAAAACTGATTATTTGAATAGCAGAATTCAATGAATAGTTAAAAAACAAACAGAACATGAGAGGAAGGAACTTCAGCACCTTTTTACAGTTATCATTGGAAAAGAAACAATAATCAGATGAAAATGTAATCCTGATGGATGAATGGATGTCTCATTCCATGGTCATTGATTACTGTTAACAAGTTTCTCATGTTCAGTTTACGGTGTTTCCTCCAAGTGGCAAGTACATAAATCTTTTGTGAGACATTGTTATGCATCCTGATTATGTTTGGGCAAAATTATCATCCTTTTTTCAGCAATGGCTTTCCAAGGGGCATGACACACAAGAGTTCAATAGCTATTGCTTTTCCTGGAGTTGGGTTCAGGGATGAAGAAAATTGCACCTATTGAATTTAAGGTGCCCATAATTTATGCTGCTTTGTATGTTTTCTAAGTACTATGCACAGTAACCTGTGATGACGGCCATAATTCAGTGCAAGTTTTTGTGGAGTTTTAAGGTGTGGCCAAACCATAACTGTCGCGCTTTATTTCATTTCAGTTTTGCCAGCAGCTGTCCCATAACAAGTCTTTGTGGTTTTCTTGCACATATGCACAGGAATGAGATACAAGTTTTTGCATGAAAAAAGCCAAGAATATGGTGAGATTCCAGGACACTCTGTGCCTTGTATCACGTGGCAGCACAATTAGCAACAGCAGATCATGAAAAAAAATAGCTAGTCTGAAGGACATATCTTGAGTCCCCTGTGAGCTACGTACATGAACCAAACTGCAGTATTATTAGTAATCATGCCACAGATTCCCATTCTCCCTGTTGTTATATTTTTGCAATTTGCCATTCAGCATTCTGGTAAACTGTTACCCAAAGCAATGGGAACTTCCATCACATATGATTGACAAATAGAATAAGCCCTTTGGCCTAGAGAAAAAAAAAAGCTAAATAACATCTCAAAGAATTGCAACACATTTCAAAGAAAGGCTTCAGGACAGACTCAGCGCACAGTCCTAACTAACTTTCCAACACTGACATAGCTGCGCCAATGGGGCATGTGCTGCACTCTGCAGTGGAGTAGTTGTCATGGAGGCCTCCATAAGATTTGTTCCCTTATCTAGGATCTGCGGTGCTGAAAAGTTGGTTAGGATTGCGCCCTCAGATTGCTGAATTTTTCTGACAACAGTATCTTGTGAATACGTGTATATTGTCAAATTAAAAAACCCCCCCCCCCTTTCAAATCTCATCTTAGATTTGGATATGCTGAGGGGTGCCCAGAAGGAACGATAACTCAGTGTCATAGTGTATTGGAAAAGGCAGGAGATACCCCGAGGAAATAGGGAATGGTATCAGCAGTGGCCCCTTGTCCCAGATTACCAGGGAAGTACGGGGTTAATCCCAGAGCGTCTGCAAGCTGCAGGCTGCAGAGCACAGCTGCAGGCTGAATGAGGGTCTTGGCTAGGAAGGGATTAGCACAGGTACAGATGGGTGTGGCTGATGAGCTAGAGCCTGTCCAGCAACAGACACCAATTGTCCTGCCTCAGTATCAAGTGGGAGGCAGGAGCTGCAGTAAGGGACCTGGGTAGGTGCTGGAGAAGGGCACCAGGTAGGTGCTGGATGGATTGTTAAAGGAAGGGTGATTAGCACCAGGTAGGTGTAGGAAGGAAGGAAAGTGGCAGTGGACTGACTGAGTGACTGATGGAATGCTGGATGGACTGACCGACTGACTGACTGAAGGACTGTTGGATGGACAGACTGGATACTTGGTTATTGGAACTGTGAGTGGGTTCCTGTGGTGCCTTGGTTGGAGAGTTGTTGTATGGCTGCCATGCCCCTGGATCCACCGAGTGGAGGAGGCAGTTGTGGCTTGGGTAAGCTGACTGCCTATTGTTTTGTGGTGGGGTTTTGTGGTGCCAAGTTAGACTTAGGGTATCTTGAGCTAAGCCGGTGATGAGGACAATCTAGAGGAGGCTGGCCAGCCGGTGAATCCAAGCAAGGCTGCTGGAAGAGAGGAGAACCAGTGGCTGAAGGAACGCCCTCCCTCTTGCCTATTTCAGGCTGCTCTGGAGGGGAAACTAGTTAGCCTAGTGTGGGCATCGGGGCCCTTGGGGAAGCCCAGCAGGGAATTTGGCAGAAAACATAGCACGTGCATTGCTATGCATAGCATGTGCATTGTATGCAAAAGAACCAGGCTTCAGGCCTTGGCATCTTCAGTGAAAAGATCTAATAGAAGATAAGGAAAGATTTCGCCGGAGACCTTAGAGCAGCTAATTGCAAACAGTGTGCTGGGGCACATTGGTGTGCCACAAATTATCTGCAGGAGTGCCGTGGGCATTTGGGGGAGGGTCATTTATTAGTCAGGCCATTGGGGGATATGAGCCCCCCCCCCGGCACTGCAGTGTACCTTGTCAATTGTCAAAAATTAGCACCTTTGTCAGTGTGCCATGAGATGAAAAAGAGAGAGTTAGATTAGACCAAATAATCTAGACCAGTACTTATAGACGTAATACCTTGACTTTCATCGCTTTGCTCTTTCAGCCATTTTCAATTATAACCACACTTCAAATTTTATCCACATGCTTTCCTCTTTTGTCTAATTTCATCCAATCTTCCACAGCGTTGGGTGACATTCTTATGTTTATTTTTCTTTTATTTCCTTTTATACTGGTTTCACAAGCATTTGCATGTTGTTATATCATAAATACCCCAGACTGGCGAAGGAAGGGCAGTGTGCTCAGTAAGTTTAATGATTTAAAAATTGATCACTTGTGTTTAATAAAGCTAAACCCAAGCCATAGTCTTTACTATGGGGTGCGAGAGTAAATAGGCTACCTCAGACAGGGGCGTTTCTAAGGTATGGCAGCCCATGGCACGAGCCATGGGCGCCATTCTTGGGGGGGCGCCGTTGGCATGGCGCCCCCAGCCCCCCCGCAACATTGCACGCTGCCACGCGCCCCCCCCCCGCAACTGCTGAGGCAGGCAGCAGGTCTCCTTAAGGGCTCTGTCCTGTTTGGTCCACCTTAAGAGCCCAGCGCCGCCCCTAGCGCCTGCGTAATTCAGGCGGAGGCGGAGCCGGAAGAGGCGGGGGCAGGGCACTGGGCGCCGCCGCGATCTGTTCGCTCCTGCCAGCCCTTTAAAGCCGGCAGGAGCGAACAGAACACGGCGCCCCAGCCGCGTTCATTCTGTTCACTCTTGCCGGCTTTGAAGGGCCGGCGAGGGCGAACAGAATGCGGCGGCGCC